>JAILYA010000005.1:4938106-6154709 GCA_021437795.1 Rhodamnia rubescens | reverse complement strand
TTACCACAAAAAATCTCAAACAAGTACACATGTGATAAATTTATCCCAAACAATTTTTTTGATCACTCAAAAACTCGGGCCGATACACATGTGATAAATTTATCCCAAACAAGTATACTTGTGATAAATTTATCTTCCGCCGATTTTTCGGTAAATTCTACCATAAAATTATTGAGTTGGATGACACATGACAATTGACTAATGTATCAATTTAAAATTTTTTACCCTTTGTTTGTCATAGGTGTATCAATTTGGGTATTAATTTGATTTAACGGAAGTTAATGAAAGAGTAAATTTATTACATGAGTACTAATTTAGGATTTTTTTTATTGTGAAAAAATTATTTTGGGATAAATTTATCAAATGTATACCAATTTGGGGTTTTTCATGGTTAAAAAAATAGTTTGAGGTAAGTTTGTCATAAGTGTACGAGTTTGGAATTGTTAGTGATCAAAAAAATAGTTTGGAGTAAATTTATCACATATATACTAGTTTGGAGTTTTTCATGGTACTAACCTTCAATTTAAAAAATAAAATGAGACCTACTAGCAAGCAGACACCGACACAAAATGTGACATGCGACATGATTTTAAACGCGACATCCCATTTCTCAAAAAAATAAAAAAATTTTTTCGATACTTTGGAACATGTTGTATATTAAATATATATATAAATTATCATTTATATATAAAAATATCAAGATGAGTTTTTTTTTTTTTACTTTTATTAGGGATTCATGATTAAGTTGTTTTTTTTTTTGTTAGTACGGTCGGGTATATTAATTTGGAGGTGGCAAGATATATGACTTAAGCATATATATATATATATATATATATGATAAATTTACATTTTGAGCCCTACTTTATTAAAAATGCATAAAATATGGTGTGTCAAAGATCCTTTGGGCCCTTTTTTAATTATTTTAAGTATAGACTATAATACTTTGTTTATAATTTTTCTGTGACTTACTTTATCACATGTCGTTCGTATGTAATTTTAAAGAGCGTCAGAAAAACAACACGACACGACTAAAAAAACGACGAAAAGCATCGGTACTTTACCATTTAATTATTAAAAAATTATTCATAGCCTACGAGACTCTTTTTAAATTAACAATTGTTTATTTTTCTGCATTATGCAATTGTTATTCGTTTATTTCTCAAAACTGGAAGAGTTCTCGGGTCAGCTCCAAGATCCGACCCGAGAACCACTTTTTTTTTTTTGGTCTCTTAGACCCGAGAACCACTTACACACCCCCTGAAAGTGTCAAAAAGAAAATCCCCGAGATCCACGTCACGCAGGCGGTTAGTTGCCTCGCACTCTCTCTTCCTTTCTTTCATTCTTTTATCCTGAAAATATAAAATGCCACGCCTTTCGAAATTCCCTCTTCCATCTCGAACCAGATCTCACTCTCGCTTTCCCCTTTCCTCTCTCTCACATCTCTGCATCCGTACATGCCCTAATCTCTCTCTCTCTCTAGAAGATGGCGCAGCTCGCGGAGACCTACGCTTGCATGCCCTCGACGGAGCGCGGCCGCGGGATCCTCATCGCCGGCAACCCCAAGCCCGGGTCCAACTCCGTCCTCTACGCCAACGGCCGATCCGTCGTCATCCTCAACCTCGACAACCCCCTCGACGTCTCCGTCTACGCGGAGCACGCCTACCCCGCCACCGTCGCCCGCTTCTCCCCCAACGGCGAGTGGGTCGCCTCCGCGGACGTCTCCGGCACCGTCCGCATCTGGGGCGCCTACAACGAACACGTCCTCAAGAATGAGTTCAAGGTTCTGTCCGGCCGGATCGACGATCTCCAGTGGTCCCCCGACGGTCTGAGGATCGTGGCTTCTGGCGATGGGAAGGGCAAATCCTTCGTCCGGGCGTTTATGTGAGTTTCATTTTTCACTGTTTTGTTCCCTTTTTTTTTTTTCCTAATTGTTGCTTTTTCTGTAGGGTCTGGGGTATGGTTCTTAATTGTTATAGATTTCGTAGATGTAATGTAGTTCCGCGTTCTTCATAGGGAAATGTAGGAGATTATGGGGCTCTTGGACCTTAGAAACATGTGGAAGTGAAATCTTAGGTCGTAGATTGATTGAGCCGATCAAATTTGGAAAACTTATTTGCAATGCGTCTTTTTTCCCTTGAGTACTTCTTGAGCTTGGTTGATTTGGTGAGGCCGTCAGAATGAGTCTAAGGCACAAGTTCTTTTTCTTTCTAGTCACTTCGCTACTGTTCCGGGTTGAGTGGACAAAGTGTAGTTCTCGACGAAGGCGAGATGCAGAACGATTAGACGTAGTTTTTTTTAGCTTTTGGCATAAAGAGCAGAAAACTTGGTAGACCAAGTTATGTGTACTCTAGAAGGCAGACTATGTCAATCTGATTAAATGGCTATGCATGTCAATATTGTGTATGTACATGGATGTCTGGGTAATCTTATGTATAATCGTGTAATGGTGGAAATTTTCTTTTTTCTGGTCTAGGTGGGACTCAGGCACCAATGTGGGAGAATTTGATGGCCATTCACGTCGAGTTTTGAGCTGTGCATTTAAACCAACTCGGCCCTTTCGCATTGTGACTTGTGGAGAGGATTTTTTGGTGAACTTTTATGAAGGACCGCCTTTTAAATTCAAGCTGTCTCGCAGGTTCATTGTTCTTAGTTCATCTGCGTGATATCTTGCTTGATTAGATTTACATTGATATGGAAATTCTATAGTGGAGCCTCATTGTGGTCATTCATTTGTACTTAAATTCTATAATGGAGCCTTATTATGGTAATTCATTTGTACCTTTGCGGTAAACTCTAGTCCTTTGTATTGGTTGAGTTATCTGTACTGGTTGAACTTTCAATTCTTGCATTTTTGTTTATTTTTTAATGGATTTACTGGTTCAATATGTAAATTTTGACTGAAACTTCTTTCCACAAGATTATGGATAAGTTTATTGTTCCTTATGCCTTTTGCTGGTATATTGCGTGGTTGGATTTGACTATGAAGAGTTACATGAGCATTCTAGAGTTTTTTTTTTTTTGGGGGGGGGGTGTTCTGAGGGCATTCTAGAGTTGAATTAATATTAACTGATGCATGCCTGTTTTCTATATCTGCAGGGATCATTCCAACTTTGTCAACTGCGTGAGATTTTCTCCAGATGGCAACTGGTTCATTAGCGTGAGCTCTGATAAAAAAGGAATTATCTATGATGGTAAGACTGGTGAGAAGATAGGGGAGCTGTCATCTGATGATGGTCACAAAGGCAGCATTTATGCTGTCAGCTGGAGCCCTGATAGTAAGCAGGTATTGTTAGATCTCCAAGCATAGTTTTTATTTGCATTCCTTGTTGCGGTAGATCTGTTGGAACTTGGACTCAGGACGAACTTGCAGTAGGTAGGCGTTTGATTTCAGTAAAATGGGGATTGCATATGCACAACGGAATTCTAGTTGCCAGTATGCCTTATGTAATAGAAAAGGCATGTAAAGTGTGATGATCCTGGATCATAGATGCTGGGAGGATGAATTGTTGTTGCTTTGGAATGTCTGAGAGGCTGTTTGTGAAGCTGTTTTCTTTCTTTTCTCACTAACATATGTATGTGTCAACTCTTTTATGATAGTGTAAAGATCAAATTTTTTTATTTTTTATTTTTTTTTTGCAGAAAAAACCATTGTTTATATGATCACAAGCACTCATATGCATATACGTAATGAATTTCTCTTGTATCTTAACGATGGTTGGATGATTTAGGTTGTAACTGTGTCTGCCGACAAGTCAGCGAAGATATGGGACATTTCTGAGGATGGCAGTGGTGAGCTAAGGAAAACATTGACTTCTTCTGGCTCGGGCGGGGTTGATGATATGTTAGTTGGTTGTCTTTGGCATAACAACCACCTAGTCACTGTCTCTCTTGGTGGCACAATCAGCATATACGAAGCAAGTGATCTTAATAAAGATCCAGTCTCTTTTTCTGGACACATGAAGAATGTCTCTTCCTTATGTGTGCTCAAGGGTGATCCGAAAGTGATCCTCTCCAGTAGCTATGATGGTCTTATAATAAAATGGGTTCAAGGAATTGGATTTAGTGGCAGAGTACAGAGGAAAGAGACTACACAAATCAAATGTTTGGCTGCAGTAGATGAGGAGATTGTAACCTCTGGCTATGACAATAAGGTGAGGAAGTCGCCTGCGACAAGTTGTTTATTAATAGGGTTATGTAGTTGAGATGCATTTAGTTTATCAAAGTCTTGAAAGACTGGAGAAAATTATGCATAAGAATTGTATCGAAATGATTTACATGTATAAATATTATATTCTGAGAAATTTATGATTTTTGTTTTCATTTTCCTCTTGATCAAGCCATAAGAATATTAGCTGCATAATGGTTATACAAATATGTAGAAGTGAGGTGCCAAATTCTGGTGGATGGACAAGCAGTGGTTGCGCCCATCACCTGTAATTTCACAGAATTTTCTAGGTGTGGTGTGCCTGATCTAGAAATTCTGAAGCCTAGAATTTGATGACTAGTTATGAGATGAAACCCTGATTCTCTTTAAATCTGCGTCCTTTGGTAGAGTGGCTGGTTTTCAAGGTGATGAGCTTTTTCCTTTTTGCTTTCTGAGCATCTTGTTGAGACAAGTTCTAGTGATTTTTCCTATTCCCATTTTGTTAACCCTGCTTTCTCAGGAAAATTAGTCTCTATGAGCTTGTAAATATCTGCTTAGTCCAATCAGCTTGATGGTAGTGGCGGTGTTGGTTTGTTAAATTGGATATGCCCACAAAACACTGAGCATGGGGAAGCATTGCTTGCTGCCTGTGACTCTCTTTGATTCTCCTTTATTTTGATTTATGTGACCAGGTTTGGAGAGTTTCTGGCCATGCTAGTCAAAGTGAAGATGCAGAATTCATTGACATTGGCAGTCAACCCAAGGACTTGAGTCTTGCCCTTCAGTGTCCTGACCTTGCATTGGTTTCAACCGATACAGGAGTTGTCTTGCTCCGCGGTGCAAAAGTTGTGTCAATCATCAATCTTGGGTTTGCTGTAACAGCATCAACCATTGCACCAGATGGAATTGAAGCAATTATTGGCGCACAGGACGGAAAATTGCACATATATTCTATTTCAGGTGATACATTAACAGAGGAAGCTGTCCTGGAGAAACACAGAGGTGCTATTAGTGTCATACGCTATTCGCCTGATGTATCCATGTTTGCTTCTGGGGATCTGAACAGAGAGGCTGTTGTTTGGGATCGTGCCTCAAGAGAGGTAATAAATTGCTGTGATGGCATTTTTTGATGCATTTTGAGAATTCAGTTAAGGTGACTGCACGTTACAGAAGGCTGGATAAATCTGTTTGAAGTGACTTTTTCTTTTTTAAAAGTTGCGCAGCTATCAATTTAATTTTAATTTAATACGAAACACTTAAAACCCTTTGAAATATACATATGTTGACGTACGGTATCTTTTATTTGTAACATTTTTCCGTATTCAAATTCTTGGATTGAATGTAGATTGTAAAAAAACTGCTTTTTTTTTTATGTATAAACAAACGAAACCTAAACTTGCAACATGGGCAGAAACTGCTTCAAAGTTACCATGGGATGTGGTTTCGTTGCTTTTCCTTTCATTTGTATGAGAAACTTTTAGATGCCTGACTCAATGAGACCAATCACAACACATCCAAGAAGGAAAGGACGTACCTTCCCTAACCAATATATGCGGTTTTCTCATATAATGACCAAGCTTATTGCAGGTGAGACTGAAGAATATGTTGTACCACACAGCCCGCATCAACTGTTTGGCTTGGTCACCTGATAGCAGCATGGTAGCAACTGGATCACTTGACACTTGCGTCATCATCTATGAAGTTGACAAGCCAGCATCCAACCGTCTAACCATAAAAGGAGCTCACTTGGGTGGAGTTTATGGATTATCTTTCACCGATGACTTCAGTGTGGTTAGTTCTGGTGAGGATGCATGCATTCGTGTATGGAGGATAAACAGACAGTAATCTTGAGGAGGTTATGTGAAATTTCAGATCGCGCATCTACTCGAGAAGATTTTCTGTAAGAACTGGGAGGTATAGCTTTCTGCATTTTTTGAGAGAGG
This sequence comes from Rhodamnia rubescens, assembly GCA_021437795.1. Lineage (NCBI taxonomy): Eukaryota > Viridiplantae > Streptophyta > Magnoliopsida > Myrtales > Myrtaceae > Rhodamnia > Rhodamnia rubescens. Next base: position 6,148,622 of record JAILYA010000005.1, on the reverse strand, counting down.
AAGCTGCAAGCTTTTGAGTTCCAATATTGCAGCTTCGAATTCTTCTGCTACTGTGGGGTCTCAAGAATCGCGACAGTAACGGAGGAGCAAAATTTTATTCTCATATTACGCTGGTGTGGCCTGGTGGGTTTCATCTAAGTTAATTGCTCTTTCTTTTGAAGGCTGTTTTTCTGGCCACATCAACCGTTAAGAGTCTGAGCTGCAGGAGTCACTGCCTCTTAACTTTCAAGAGAGGTTTTTTCATCGTTGAGGCTTGTGTTTGTAAGTGTTAGCAGATAAATCTCTACTGTATTTTCTCTTCTCCTTCGTTTCTCCTCGAGATTTTCATTGAGGGAAATTGCGCAAGCTTTACTGTATGCTACAGTTTATTCTTAGTTTTTATGAAGTTAAGGTGATTTTATTGCTGGGCTTCTGTGAAGCGCCCGCTGAGTATGGTTGTCGTATTACAAACAAATCCTTACCTCTCTTACACGTTATTATAGTGCCGTAGTTTTGTTTTCCAGCAGTTCGTTGCGTCAAAAGCACTTTAAATAGAGTTCTTGATTGCAGATACCTACAAATATTGAATTATTCATACTCACCATAGGATCAACCGCAGTTGCTTAGCTCAAGTAGAGTCGAAGCTCCCAGTTGATCAAGACTCTCCGGCTTCACCTTATACCGTGGCAATGACCATATGTACAGGCTCATATATGAAAATTGAAGCTCATATGAAAGAGCAGAAAGGGAAGGAAAACATCTTAAGGCGCATGGTGCAAATAGAGGGGTACGTATGAGGTTGGTGTCGGCAGCGAATCCCATACGGCGAATGCGCTCGAACTTCTCATATACTTCCTCGTCATGTCAGGGAAGTGACGATCGATGACGTCCTTAAACGTCTCTGTCGTATTTATCCATTCCAGGCCTTTCTCTGTGTATGTCCAGGCATTGAAGTTGGTCGTAAAGAACCGGTCAGCTTCTAGCCTCCTGAAAAAAAAAAAATTGTCATGAACAAGATCCAAGAAGTTTAAAGGCACAGCCAAGATGTTATGCGATTAAGGGTCAACACTGGCAGAGTATCCCAATTGAAGTGGTATAGGAACATTATGCGTTGTACCTGGATGCAACCATTAGAAAGATGAAGAAAGCAGTTTCACTTATGGCAAAGCCCTTGATCTTTTCCTCTGCATGCAAACCCACCAACAGGTCAAGCTTCTCCACATCGTCTCCATAGACTTCTTGCAAGGCTTCAATAACTTGCTTATCATCAGTCAATTCTTCCCAGCGGCTGATTGGGATCATCAGCAGGTTTCTTCTAAACTCGTTGAACCGTGCGAGACCTCTCTCCCTGTCTCTGTAAACTGGTCCAAGATGTGAGCATTAGTTCTAGTACAGTCACGTTGAGGATATAGCCGGTGCGAAAGAAATGAGTTGAGAATTTATGTTACTTTCTAATGCTGCCATGTCGATGAGGTCCGGTCTGTCTTCACCGTCAACGTCTTGAGGAACAAGGTTTCTCATCCAAGATGGGTAATTCCACAGTGAGAGAGCCCCACAGGCCTGATGGCCTAGTGACACCATCATCTGCTCCATTCCAATCCTTGAGAGTCTTCTCTGCCCTTGTCGTCCCACCACTTCCCGCATCGGTATCCTAGTAATTTTGCCTAGAACAATTAGTGGCTGCAGTACCTCTAGAAGTAAAATTGAAGGCCATTTCCGAGGAAGACGATAAATGTGTTTTTTCACGAGATTGACATTCTATACTTTTGTTCAGTACTACGACCTTCGGTTTAGCAGAAGCAGCATACATGAAGAAAGTGAAGTGAGATGCAAATGGTATGGTCAGATGATTACTCTTCTGCAATTGAAAGACATTTGTTTTCCAGGATAGTTGAGTTGATGTCCCTGAGGATGAGCTTATCCGGAAGGAGTGAATGCATTCTATAGACACTCACAAACTCCTCAGAGAGTGAGTAAGGAACTCCATGATCTCTTGGCCTTTTGAGACCTACTAATCCACTCAGTATCGGCCCGCATATATGTCCGAACATATCCTTAAATTTCTTCCCTAGAAATCCGTACCTGAACCAGGCATGATAGTGGTAAGTAGTAAACACAGCATCATCACAGAATTATGCGTAAGATTTTCGAACTACTGGTAGTAGATCCCCAGTCATTCATCATCAGATCCATTTTTCTCTCTGTATTACCAGTTTATCCTCATTCCAGCAAGAAGGGTGTCGGTCTTCAGGAGCTCCACTGTCCAGTCAATGGTGTGGATTTTGGCAATTACAGCTGAAGTCACTAGTCTAGCGTGGCGATAGAGCTTCTCGTCATCAAGATCTGGATAATGTTCCTGACACATGTACAAGCACATAACATTAGCTGTCCTTGTAGTTCCTTTGGTATATAAGTGCCGGCAATCTTTCAATGAAACTTCTGTTTATACCACTCAACCCTAAGTTTGGCACGCATGAACCGGGGGTAAATATATGAGATATGGTTCTGAAGACGATGAAAGATGATGGGCTTGTTTGTTCTATGATAGTTCCTCAGGTAAAAGATGCGTAGTGTGTATTCACTATTCAGAGCTAACTTTCTGTTGAAGCTCAAGAAAAATCTCAGCCCTTATAGACTGGAAGAATTTGGAAACAACAATATCAGGAGTTCATGGACATTTCATCGGATCATTGCAATTGCAAACTCGGGATCAGCATTGTTAAATAAGGAAGATCTTTTCATTGGATTGGTGGAAGAGAAGGGAAACCTTACCTTAAGCATATCGCAGACAGTGTTGTGTTCTTTGACGAATAAGGCCTGGAGGAGTGAAAAGCCAGCCCAGCTATTCCTGACGTCGCCGGAAATAGGAATCCCTTTCTCGTCGTGTTCAAGGAGGCCATCTCCGGATATCTTTAGCTTGCCATCTTTGAAGGTCCTCACTCTTCTCTCGCCGTTATCATCGTTTCCATATATCACGCTTCCATCCCTAAGCAGTTTGCAATGTACAACTCAATGTTAGAGATTCTCTTCATGTCAATGCCTTAAGGGAACTCTCAGAGCTAGTAACAATTGGTGAAATTTTGACTAAGATCAGCTTATCATTTCTCAGATAGCCGCCTTTTTTTTTTTTTTTCACTTGAGATGAAATCACACCTTTAGTCATCAGATTAGTCACCTTTCCGGAAGTACTGGACTTCAAAGTGACATCAATTTTCAATGAGACTCTGCATGTAAGCAAGTTTTAGCCTATGCCACTAGAACTCAGAGCTAGCCGGTTCTTCTCGAAATGCATTGAAACGCAACAGTTGACTGGACATCTAGGGGTAAAGCACTATTTCGATGTGAGCCGCGAGAGCAATACCAAATCGAGGCAAACTCTGAATACTAGATATGACCCATCCCTTTAGCCAATTTAGCTCTTAATACAGGATCATTTAAGCTAGGTTTTTTTGTTATTAGGATAGGTGAATTCTTCTAGATCCATCCTCCGAAGGAACCGGATGATCAGCCACACTATGACTGAGACACAGCCCAAACTCTTACCGGAGGCAGCAATGGGGAATTTATTCTGAGTGAGTTATTTAAGCTTCACGTTTTTTTTCCTTTGAATTAAAATTCACTTATTAAGTTAAGTGGAGCCTAAAGTAAAATTATTGTTATTTTATTTAGTTACTTTTTTGTATTTGTGGCGAACAATTAGGCATTTTATGGGAAAGACAGGCTGTCAAAAACGCAGAGGAGGTAGGGACGAAGTGGAAGCGAGAATGTCGGCTTAAGTAATGCAAACATTGGTGAGAATCCAATGCCTCGAAAACCTAACAGCTCCAAAGACTTCGTTTTCAGTGACAGGAGTGTTTTAAATAGCTTTCGATACAGGTCACAGGAACTTACCACCACGGGGTCCTTATGTTCAGAGTGCCATTCTTCAAATGAGAGGACCCAGTTGACACTTTCTTGGTCTTATAAAATCTGAATGACTTCAATGGACACTCCTCTGCAACTTCATCTGGTGCTTTAATTTCTACCTGCTGAAGAAGTTATTGATCATTCAGTCTTCAATGCCGTGACCCAACTAGTGGATCCATTCAACTACTTCTCCACTTTGAGAGTTTGTCAAATTTGTTTTTCGAGGTTGTTTTCCTACAAAATATCAAGTTTAGCCCAGTGTAATACAGAGGCTGTGGGGGATTTTCTTTTGTATTCGGTACCTGTTCAGTTTCCTCCATGTGATCAACCCAGTCATGAATCATGAACTGCACCCATGAGCATGCTATCATGTTGAATTGATTCCCACTGTCAATGAACTCTTCTCTTGCCAAAAGCTTGGATGCAACCACAGATGGATGTGGATCCATCAACTGTGGAAAAAGAGACCATTGAACTTAGAATTGTTGGTACTGCAGGGCATGCATGTACTTGGTATTTCATCAGGAGACAATAATCTTTAAGATGGACAGATGAGGCTGGACACCTCCAAGCGGAGATAGATCAAGTTCATGAAATTTGTAGGCCATTTCAGACAGGAACTGAACAAATCGGTTCGCTGGACACGGGCGGTGAGACAGAGCCATGGCCTGCTTGCCCCCTTCTCAATTTATGGATCATTGATAGAAACTTAAAGGTGAGGCTGCTGGAATTCGTAAATGACTTGTGGGGGTAACTTTCTAAAGTTGCAATTTCATCTTCTCCTATATAAAAGAAAATTTAAATTAGCTTTTGGAAAGAAAAAAAAAAGCAAAATTTTGCCTTTTTAACTTGAAATTTTAGTAAGTCTCCCTACAATGGTTGGTGTGTTTCTACGAATATCACGAAAAACTCTAAATTGATACACTTGTGAGAAATTTATCCCAAAGTAATTTTTTTTTACAACAAAAAATCTCAAACTAGTACAACTATAACAAGTTTACCCTCCGTTTATTTCCATTAAATTTTACCACAAAATTACCGAGTTATATGACAACAGATGTACCACTTTAGGGGATTTTTACTCTCCGTTTGTCACGGACGTACCAGTTTGAGATTTCATTGTATCAATTTAATTTAATAGAAATTAACGAAGGCTAAATTTATTACAGGTGTACCAATTTCGGATTTTTAGCTGTCAAAAAATTAGTTTGGAGTAAATTTCTCAAAGTATAGCGGTTTAGGGTTTTTTGTAGTAAAAAATTTAATGTTAGATAGATTTGTGACGGGGATATTAGTTTTGGGTTTTTTTGTAGTATTATGCTAATGAATAAAGCTTTGCAGGCTTTATGCTCTTTCCTCCCGGAAATGGATGCGACTCTAAAGCGAGTTTGGGGACAAGGAAAACGGCCCCTAATGCAGCTTTTAGGGATGGCTCGAATGGCAGTCGCTGGTGTCGACCGGCATCGCCGGACCGTCGCTAGTTCCCATTAAGAAAAAGTGCACAGGCGACTATGTCGCAAATGAGTATTAAGGACGGTTTTATCTGTCGCCTGTTCTCCTTTCAAGTAACGCAAACTTCTGATTCTGAGAAAGGAAGAACTAATGAACGTGAACTCAAGTCTCTCCAAGGTTTGATAGACTGGGGAGTAAATCAAAGAGGCATGATATACATGCTTACCCCGTAAGTGGAAGTGGAGGGAGGCATGCTGCGTCCAAAAAATGTTCCTCGGCTCCCCACGGCATCGTCACTTGGGTGGTTGCACCTCCCGTCCGCCGTCCGGTAGTTGAATGCTTGAGTGTCATACTTGTTGCCGTCGACGCCGCCAACGTGTATCAGATTATATCTTTGGTGCAAGTGCCTTCTCATCCCCAGGTAGGCAAGCCCCATGTACACCGGCATTCTGTGCCATAACCTTAGCTTGTCCACCACATGGATCACCTACATGGAAAAATCCAAAAGAGCTAGTAAGAAATCGCAAGCCGAGTTGCCCCTCGACCGATCTCCCGTGGTTTCATGGGAGGGGAAGTTACGTACGAGGAAGAGAAGCGCGTCGAAGAAGGTCATTTTGGAGACCATGGGGCGGAGCTGAGGATGGATGAGAGGAGAGAACGCAGAGATCAAGGCCATGATTCTTGGCGTGGGGTTAGGAGGGAGACGTGCAAAGAGAAGAGTACAGAGGTTCCTGAGAAGAAGAGGAGGGAAAGGGAGGGAATTTAAGGAGAGTTTTGTGGGGGGTTGGTTCAGGTCTCTTTTAGAGTCCAAATGGCGTGGGTAGTGTTCATTCAAGTATTGTTTCGTGCGGCTACATTGTAAGAGTACTAAGTCGTGACGGCATTTTGGTGATAGCTATGAGAGATATTGTAGTGAGAGAGAGAGAAGAATAGGGTTCTTCATCTGTGTTTTTCTTCGACATGGCTAACAGATGTTAGGTGATGGACTTCATGAAAGTGTACTTTGCAGAAATTTGGGGAGATCAATGTTAATAGGCAGCTAAAAAGTCCGCGGGACTATAGTTGGCCGAGCGAATCAGACGAACATTTCGCCCGAGACTAAAGTTCGAAAGCCCGTCACGACATGACAGGACGTCTCCCCTCCTTTCATGTCGCGGAAAACGTTTGTGGGATTGTTTTGATCCAATCTAAAAAGTTATTGTGTTGCTGCTCAAGTGGATCTAAGCAAGAACAAGGGGTTTTTGAAACTGATGTTGTACATCTGGTGTGGAGGCTGTTCCTGGTAAAAGAGCTCGTTTCCTAGGATAGTCCATGTTACATGCGCAACTTGAGATTCATGGTTACGCTAGTTGGTGCAAGTTTGATGATCTTAAGATCACCTATCTAGGGTATGCCACTCACTTTTATCTTGAACTCCTATTTACGAGACTGTCTGGACTCGTCCTTCGACACCGCATCAACATAGTAAAGATCGTATTGTTACAGCAGTTTCTTTTTTTTTTTTCTTTTTACAACTTAGTTCTCCCATCAAAATGCTGCTATATGAGACATCTAAGTTATCACAATATTTAAGGTTACGATGTAATGACTTTGTTTTTAGCCGCACAACCTACTAAGTTGCAAAGACACGTTAACATGGCAAATTTTTAATAATATTATTATTATTTTTTCTTTTTTATTTTAATTTTCTTTCTTTTTTTCTTTCTATTTCTTCCTCCACCAATTGCCGGATCGGTGACCATCCGAGGCGAGGGCCGGCGAGGTCAACCTCGCTCGGCAAAGGAGGAAGAAGGGGGAGAAAAAAAAAAAAATTAAATAAAAATATTAAAATATTAAAAATTAAAATATTGTTAAAATTTGCATTGTCACGTCAAAGACCTAGCAAAAGTTGGCCGGATGGACTAAATTGACACAAATATAAAATTTTTAAGGTGAATTGACATAATTACAATAAGTTTAGAATTTTTGACATGATTACAATAAGTTTAGAACTTTTTTGTTAATTTTCCCTACATGTGTATCGTTTTGGTATGATTCTATCTCTATATCATTCGTTTGAAGAAAAAAATATATTCCAAAAAATCGATCTTTCTTTTAGGCTCTAGTTGTTTCGTGGGAATTGCTAGGTTTTTTTAAAATGTTTTTTGGAAATTCATTTTCCAAAAAATGACAATATTTTTTATATTCGGCTAAACTATGAAAAAGATGTGGAAATTATTTTCCTTCGTTTGGTATGGAAAATCGAATTTAATTTCTACCATGGACTCCTTTTAATAATTGTTTTGTTTTCCTTTTTTTTGTTATCTTATTATTGTTTTAAATTCAAAATTTTCAATTATTTATCTTTTTCTTTTTTCCCTTTTTTCTTATGGTTTGGGCCGATCGTAGGCAAGCTCGAGGCTCGGCCCGGTCCCGATGGTCTCGGGCTCGCCTAAGGCCGGTGATCCCCGAGCCTAAGCTCACCATTGTTGACGAGCTCCGACCTCGGCCGAGCTCAAAGCTCAAAGCTCGGTTCTTCGCCGACCGAGATCCGGCGAGCTTAGTGGCGAGGCCGGATCTAGTCCCGTGGCTAGGCTAGAGTTCTTCGGCTCGCGTTATGGCCGATCGTCGGGCGGTCGGCCATTGCCGAAGCCCGCACGGAGGAGGGAGGAAGGAGCGACGCTGGAGGAAGGAGGAAGAAGGAGAAAAGAAACAATTTTTTTTTAAAAAAGAATAAGAGAAAAAATAAAAAAAATGAAGATAAAGTAAAAGAAAATAATTATAAAGAAAGGAAGTGTAAAAGAGATGAAAAAGGAAAGATGGAGAAAATCCTCTTCACATAAGAAGAAAACATTTTTCTTACTTTTGAAATTTTTTTCGTGAGTGGAAAATGTTTTCCAAGGCTAGCTTATTTTCCACAAACCAAATGCCAGAAAATCTATCTTGAAAATTGTTTTCCATAAAACAAGCGGAGCCTTAGTTGTTGAATGCTTGAGAGTTCTACAGGATTGGGAGAAAATGAACCCAAAAAGATATATGAACTTTCATCATCACCCATAGCATTATGGCATTAGCATTTAATCACCCATCAATACCCTTTTATGGATCTTAGTTGAATTAACCTTTGACTATCACCGAATAAGGACGTACATGATGTGAATTTAAGCCCCACCAAATGTTTCAATCCCCGTTCCCGTGCTTGCCGGAACTTGGATCCCCGGCTTGCCGGAACTTGATTCCGGCGTCCCTGGATAGGTCCGAATGACTCAAGCCCAGCTTTTAAACGAGAAAATCAACATGCTTATCGGTTGAGAGACCTTTATGGGGTTAAATGATGACAGTTAATACAGTTTATTTTCTTGGGTGGGCCAAAATTAGGGAAATATCTGAATCCGAAATGCTAATGTGCCTTAGTTTTGATCGTGTGTTTCGTTAGATTTTCCAATATTGCAGAAGTCAAGGCCATCGAGGCAAGGCAAGCTGGGGCAGAAGTTGCTGATTGAATTTGGGCACTCGTGCTGAAAAATTATCAAAAAAGTCCTAAATTTTTTGCACTTTTTGCCAATTCGATCATAAACTTTTTAAGTTTGCCGCTTAAACCTTTCTATTTAATTTGTCCTCGCTTACGTGGACACCGACCATCCTCTACGGGACATCGTCAATAATAACGTGAATAATTTTTTTTTTATTTTAATATTTTTGAATATTTTTTCCTTTTATCTCGTTCTCTTTTTTTTTTTTATAACCAAGGTTTCCCACAAGTAATGGACTATTTCTCGGGATGGGGGAGTATGCCAATGCCACCGGGTAAGTCCTCAAGACGTGATCGTTGGGAATAGAACCCGAGACCTCATCAATTTAACTTCTAAGGCTCGGGAAGCTCAACCAACTTATCCAACGCCCCATTAGCAAGCCGGGCAGGCGGAGGAGGGCCACCCTTGCCAAAGTCAAGCCAGGGCGAACAGGGGCTTCCCTCGCCAGCCCGGGGAGCGTTGCCCTCGCCTAAAGTCAACAACGGTTGAGGGCGGAGAAGAAAAGAAAAAAAAAAAAAAAAAAGGAAAAGGAAAAAAAAAAAAATAAAAAAAAAATATTAGAAAATTATTAAAACAATTATTAAATACTATCCACGTGAATGCCGGCGGTGCCATGTAGAACGACCAACATCCACGTAAAAATAAAACTAAATCGATAGGAGGTGAAAAGGTTGAAGAATAGGCAAACTTAAAAGATTTAGGATTGAATTAATAAAAGTATAAAATATTTAGGACTTTTTTGACAATTTTTTGACGAGGCAAGTTGGGGCCATTACGGAGAGTTGGTGCAGAAGTTGCTGATTAAATTTGGGCACTCCGCACTGGCACTGCTAAGTGCCGAGTGCTGACACACAGCAACGAACACCAACCTTACTTGCAATTTGCATTTATATTTTGCTTTGCACTTTAAACGGGCAATGAAATTGGGAGTTGCATCGATGATGATACCAAATGATGATAGGGATGAGCAAGGGAGCCGGCGATTGGTTCTCGACCTTGTCGGGATGGCGGCATTGTTATCTAGGATGGGACCAACATGGACAACTCCAAAAAGTCGACTTCAACTGAGAACCAAGTCCCCTTTCTTGAAACTGTAGTGATTCCCAATTTACGTAAGCCCAACCAATGAAGATTGTGCATCACAAAGAACAAGAAATTATGCACTGAACTGCAGAAGCAAGGGGAACCAATACGTTAGTATCGCCTTAATTTTGATCCAAAACGACATGCATCCACCGAACGACCACGGATGGTCCGAGTCAAGTGGAATCACGCCCAAGAGTACGAGACGATGATCGATGGACGGCGAACATGGTCGAACAGCCTACGACGATGCAGAACGACCCGCAGACCGGGTGGTGCCCGCGGATCGCAAGGCACGTGGACGGCCGAGGATCGATCCTGAACGATCCAGGATCCGCACCATCGGGGATCGACTCACGGACGGACGACGACGACGACGATCCACGATCAATCCATGAACGATGATGCACGACGGGGATCGACCCGCGGATTGTACAGGCGCAAACGACCGGGATCGACCGCGGATCGCCTAGGGCGGCAGACGACGATCAAGGATCGATCCGTGGATCTATCCAGAACAATGCCGGACGACGGGGCGACCGCGGATCGTGAGGACGATCGGGCATGAGCGATTGAGCTATACAAGGATCACGCGGAGCGCCGAGCAGCACCCCGAATCAAGCGGGCATCGATCCATGCACCATGACGGATCGACCCCGACCAAACCAACCGACGCCACTGATCTACCCGGGCCATGCGAGAGTCAACGAGCAAGGCTAACTGGACCGCCCGGGCCCCAACCCACGTGACCTCCAAGTGAGCCGAGTGGTTAAGGCGCCCCAAAAGTCTTTTGAGTTGGTAGAGCCGGTAGAGGTGGCACTAACATGGACGGTGACTTGGATGGGGCTTGTCATGAACAATGACCCGACCGAAACAGGAAAAGTGTTGGTGATGGGTCTGGATTACCCAGTGATCGATTTTGACCCGATTTTGTGTATATATGGGGGCCGAACCCCTTATAAATCACACTCAAATTTGCAATAGAAAGAGCTTTCTTGCATTCTCTCTTAATCGGTGTGAGTTGCGAGTGCGTAAACGAGGCCGACCGGGGATTGAATCTCGAGTGCCGCACGGTGTTGGGAAACGCTAGATAAACCGACCCGCGACATCCGGTATCGAACGATTCGATTCTCGGTGAGACGACGAGGAATCAAGGTGCACCCGGTGCACGATCATGTCCAGGAGGCGAAGCGGGATATGGAGGCTCGCATGACCCGACTCGAACAAGCCTTAGAGGAGATTCGAGCGGACAAGAGTAATGAGGAGGCCGGCAACGAAGAGGAGGCCACGCAGAGCAGGAGCCGAGTTGCTCAAGCGCAAGGATGATGGGCCGAGCTCCGTGGTGAATTACTCAAGACTTAACCACTACCACGACGAGAACCGTGACGCCTGGAGGCCATGATTGAGGCCTGCGCATAGATGCGGCCGAGCTAAGACCAAGGTAGTCGTGTGGAGGAGGCTTGTGCGAATGGCGCGGTGACTATGCAAGCCGCTTCTTGGGTGGACGCACCCAAGACAAAGGAGTTCAAGGGTGGCTAAGGAAGTTGACAACTTCCTCTAGTTCCCGAACAAAATTTCGACACCAAGGAGTATCGAACGATGCCTTGAGCGAGCATGGCGGCCATGTACCACCAATGCCCTACTACGGTGGCTCACCCAATAGTGACGGGGAGGCCGAACCCATCACAACGCGGGAAGCATTCCAGTGGAGTTCGAAGCAATTCTTCCCGGCCTAGAGAAGAGGAAGCACGAGAAGAACTTCGACGCTGCAACAAAAGGCGGAATCCCAGAGTACGTGAGAAAGTTCTCGAACCAAACTCCAAATACCGCTTTTATCGAAATCGAGGCCTACTACCAGTTCATCGGTGGCCTCAAGCCGCGGTAAAGATGGAGCTCAAACGGCAAAGTGCGACAATGCTTGGACGTTCACGACAGCCGAATCCATCCTCGAGTTCAAGTCGAGCTCGGCGGATAGGCGGACTCTAAGTCCAAGAGCGCAAGGCTACTAGTGCCGGAGACCGAGCCAAGCCGCAACGATTAATGGGGAATAAACCACGATGACCTACACGAGGGATCGAGCGAGTCGAGCCACCTAAAGAACAAGAGAAAGGAAGGCGGTTCCATCGAGTGCTTGTATGTTCCGGCCCTCACATGGCCCGGGATTGTCCAAATCGAGGCAAAGTAGCGGCCATAAAGACGCCGACAAAGGGAAAGGCAACAGAGTCGCAAGATAAGTCTCGACTCGATTCGTGAAGATCCCGAGCACCATCAACGTTCGAAGTCGACCCGCCCAAAGGACTCATGTTTGCCGACCTTGTGGCCGGTGAAACTAAGGTAGCGCGCTTGTTGACACCGGCGCGTCCGATTTATTCATATCAAAGGACGCGCGAAGAAACTCAACTTGCGAGTTGGGAAAGGAGCCGGTTGGCTCAAGATTGTGAATTCCGAGGAAGTCCCGACGAGTGGGCTAGTCCGGATGCGAGATCCACAACCACCGCCGTAAGGAATCGATTGAGGTGATTCCGATGGACGACTATAATTTTGTCATCGGATTGGGATTCCTAGATAGGATCAAAGCCTTTCGATCCTCAGCTAAATGCTTTGGTCTGGACCCGTGGGGTCAAGGCGATCCCGGTTCGCATGAGAGAGGACGGAACCAAAGACTCTCCCGACAATGCAAGTCTCGAAAGGAGTTCGGAGAGACAGACCACGTTCTGCAACCTGGTGGAACAGAGGCCGACCGTGCTAGAGCAGGTGCCATCCGGAGGGAAGAGGCGCCGACCCTATTCGATGATGTGATGCCGCGAGTTGCCCAAGAAGTTGCCACCGAAGAGAGAGGTGGATCACGGGATCGAGCCCGCCCCGACGCCGACCTCCGGCCATGGTGCCATATCGAATGGCTCCTTCGAACTTGAGGAAATGAGGAGACAACTCAAGGAGTCGCTCAGCGCTATATCCGATCGCCGAAGGCCCCGTTCGATGCCCCCGTTTTGTTCCAAAATAAGCATGACGGATCTCTCCGCATGCGCATCGACTACGGCGCCGAACAAGCTCACTATCAAGAACAAGTACCCCATTCCGCTCATAGCGAACTTGTTCAATCAACTCTTGAGATGGTTCACGAACCCGGACTTACGGTCGGGATACTATCAAGTGCGATCGTGAAAGGATGACCAAGACAACTTGTATTACTCGGTATGGCTAAACGAGCTTTTAGTCATATCGTTCGGCTTAACCAATGCCCCGGCGACGTTTGCACTCGATGAATAAGGATTACACCCTTTCCTAGATCGCTTGTGGTGGTGTACCCGGATGACATTGTGATATATAACCGAACGCTAGGAACACACCGCATCTCAAGCCGGTGTTCCAAGTTCTAAGGAAAACGAGCTCTATGTGAATAAGAAAAGTGCGTGTTTGTACAAAGGGAAGTTCCATTCTTGGGGCACATCATCCGCAAGGACACGCAGATAGACTTGTCCAAGATCCGAGCAATCGCGAGCGGGAACCACCCACGAAGGCGCGAGCTAAGGTCCTTCCTCGACCGGCGAATTACTATCGCCGATTCGTGGAAATTACTCGGAGATTGCCATGCCACCACGACATGTTGAAGAAGAAAGTGGGAGCGACGAGCGTACGCCAAGCGGCGTTGATCGGCTATGAGAGCTATGCTAGTGCCGCTGACTACGCCAAGTCGTATGAGGAAACCGATGCCTCGACTTTGCTATGGCGGTGTCTTGATGCGAAGAACAAACCGAGCGACAGCGTATGCCAAGCGGCGTTTGATCGGCAAGCGGGCTATGGTCGAGAGCTTGGCTAGCACTACGCCAGCCGTATGAGGTAAAACATGCCTCCGACTTTGCTATGGCGAGCCTATGCAGATGGCAACCGGTAGCCTTGAGTCCCAAAAGCCGGACGACACCAACACGATACACGTTCAAGAGAAGGAGATACGGTTGTGGTGTATTGTTTACGCACATACGCCACTACCTCTCGGGGTCGCGGTCGTCGTGGGGACAGATAATGTGGCCACAAACTACTTCCAAACTCAAAAGAAGTTAAGTCCGGCAAGCCCACGGCAAGACTTCTGGTGGAGTTTGATTATGTGTTCGAGTACAAATAGGGAATGCCAATTCCAGGCGGACGCCCAAGTAGGAAGGCCGAAGAGAAAGACCGAGTGCCGCGACCGAATCAAGGAGGCCGCAACATAACCCAACGGCAAGAGCCATCCTTAGATACACTCGAGAGGGCAAGACCGAAGATTTTGATGAAGACGACCACTCTATACCAAAGGACGGTTATATGCGCGCCCATGGGAACTTGAGACAAAGGAGTGCCACAATACCCCATGGGCGGACATCGTGAGTTCACCGCACCATGACCCTCAGAGGATCGGTATTTCGCCACAACCGAGAACGACGTTGAAACTATGTTCGGACTTGCTTGGTGTGCAACAAGATAAGCTCGAACAACGATCGCGCGGCCGGAGCCCCTTCCTATTCCCGAACGTCCGGGGAAAGCCTTTCCATGGACTTTATAATGGCGCCCAAGGGAAGGATGTCAAACGATCAGGCGGGATTGATCGATTCTCCAAATATGCAACGTTTGCCGGCCATGAAGGACGCCGGTGAGGCGGCTGCCGTTCTTGAAGCACATGCAAGTTGGGCATACCACGATCGACATGAGTGATCGAGACCCCGGTTCACGAGGAAGTTCGAATTCAAACTACTCACGACCTCAAGTTTTCGACAAGTTTACATCCCTAAACCGACGGCCAAACGGAGCGGGTAAATGCAATCTTGGAGGTGTACTTGAGGCACTATGTGAATGCGACTCAAAGCAACCGGACCAAGCCGCGGATGCGGCCCATTTTTCCTATAACTTGTAGCAGAGCGAGTCCACCGGAAAGAGTCCCTTTGAGATCGTGATGGGCAAGAACCGCTCACTCCGAGCACGGCGCAACCATCGGGAATAGCCCGGCGGCGTACAAGAGTCGCAAGAGTGGCGAAACGTGCCGACTTAGCACGGGCTTGTTTACAAAGGGCGGCCGAATGAATGAAGAAACGGGCAACAAGAAGCGCACACGTCGAGTACCAAGTTGGTATCAATTCGGTAAAATGCATCAAGTCCTATGGTATAGGGATGTGCATAAGGCCCCGGTTCGTCAGCATGAGGGGTCGTTCTTGGTGATCAAGCGCATTGGACCGATAACGTATAAACCTAACTACCGACAAAATAAAGTGCACCCAGTGTTCCATGCGAGTATGTTGAAACCGCTCCACGAGAACGAGCATGAGCCGAATCGGGGATTCGCAGCAACGCCTCGGGGCAAACCTTCTATGACCGAAAAATTGAAAAATCTTAGCCGACCGTGCGATACGAAAGAGATATCATGCGCAAAGAGGGAATTCTTGATCCATACGAGGTCTCTGAGGATGAGGAGCCGGAACCAGGAAGCCCTTCGCGCCTCGAGAAGAGATCAAGACATTTCATGAAGCACAACAACGAGACGTTGCCCAACTATGCGGGAGAGTATCACGGCCCGTTGAATTTTGATCCAAAATCGACCGCAATGCATCTACCGGATTACCGACGGATCGGTCCGTGAGTCAAGTGGAATCGCCCAGCGGACGGATGATCGATCGGCCGAGCGGAACATGGTCACAACCCACAAATCAATGCATGAACGACCCCGCACAACCGAGTGATCGACCCGAGGATCATGCAGGCGGGTGACGGCCGAAGGATCGATCCCGGAACGATCTAGGGACGACGCCGCACGACCGGTGATCGACCCACGAACGCGACGAGCGAGCAGATCGATCCATGAACGATCCGCACGATCGAGGATCGACCGATCGTGCAGATTGGCGACGGACGATCGTGATCAACCCGGGATCGCCTAGGCGGCCAACAGCAAGGATTGATCCGCGATCGATCCATGAACGATCCGGACGACCGGCAAACCGCAATCGTGAGGGACAATCGGGCATGAGTGACCGAGCGATACAAGGATCACGCAGCGCCAAGCGAGCGATCCTGAATCAAGCGGCGCCAGCAATCGATCCATGCACTATGACGGATCGACCGGCGCCGACCAGCCGACCGACCGACGCCCGCCTAGCGATCAACCCGTGGGCCGCCTAGGCCCCATAGATCCACGTGACCTCCAAATGAGCCGTGGTTAGCGCCCAAAAGTCTTCCGAGTCGGGAGCCGGTAGAGGTGGCAACCGACATGGACGGTGACTTGGATGGGGCTACCACGACGTGAAAGAAACAAAGGTGATGGGTCTTGGATTGATCCGAGTGACCAATTTTGACCCGATTTTGTTGTGTATATATAAGGGCCAAACTCCTTGTAAATCACTCAAATTTGCAATAGAAAAAGCTTTCTTGCATTCTCTCATGATCGGTGTGAGTTGGAGCTTTCTTGCATTCTCTCTTGATTGGTGTGAGTTGCGAAAAAGGCTTACTCGGGATTGAATCTCGAGTGCCGCACAGTGTTGGAGAACGCTAGATAAACCGACCCGTGACATTAGCATCGCAGTGCAGCGTTACAAGAAGTGTTCACATAATAATGCAACTTCGTAACTGGTGGGAAATCCCGCGTGAAGCACTTGAAGGCTAAAAGAAGCAGTACCACGCCAGCGGTTGCCTTGCCAAGCCAACCTGCGTGGTGCCGAGGCCCGAACCCCAGTCCAAGCACATAATGTGCGCTCTATAGGAAAGTGTCATGATTGGGAGCCCTGATCCCATACGCTATCGTCAAGACCAATGAAATAGAATATGAGATGTTCAGATGAGACTAACCCTGTACGAGTTGTGTGCAATGATAATGGCATCCAAAAGAGCTGCAAATTTCAAAATCTTGAATAACTTAGAAGCGAGCTCACAAGCTGGCCTGCCATGCAAGCCCATGCAGCTTGTCATGCGGGTCGGCCTGTGGCTTATATATGGGTTGTGCCTGCCAATCCAATGATAGCAAAACATAATGCCCACTCCATGACCCAAAGTGCAGCAGGCAAGCCTACCCAGGCACAGCCCGTAGTATGCCAGCCAGACCATCTGAAGGCAGCTGAGCCATTCACCGCACATAAAATCACATTTGAGCATTTCTTTGTTCATAAAGTGCCTCAAAAGTTCAGCAACTTCATCAAATTATGATAAATAGCACTCTCGCATCTACTCAAAAGGAAGGCCCAAAGAAAACGCACAGGTGAAATTATGCATGGCAACCAACAGCTATGACATCAGGGATGGAACAGAATCAGCTACAAATCACTAGATTGAGGACCAGTGTACATGAAAAATAATGGTAAAAACCAAAGATTACTTGGCCACAAAACCAAAACAACCACGCGTCATGTGAAACAAAAATTACTTGCAACATTTTAAGACAGAATCCTAAGTCTTCAAGACTACTCGAGAAAAGACAAAGAAAAGGCTGACTAACAGTTCCTCGAACTAGTAGCGCCCAGTGCCCCAAACCCTGATCACCCCATCATTGTAGCCACTAAACAAGGTGCTTCCATCTGCACTCCAGTTCAAGCTCGTGCAGTATATAACCTGCAATTCCCAAATGTAACAATCCAAATGATCAAAATCATGTTCATCATTCATACAGAACTACCATGTTGAAAATTTATGGAAGTTAATATATCACAGCCACTATGATTGTTCTGACAATTGTCATTTATTTGAATACAAAGAACAGAATTCAGAATGCAAAGAATGATGAGCAGGTGAAGAATTGCCGTAATACTGATTAGATCCTCAATCAATCCATCAAGTCACAGAGTTTAGCCAAAATAAATCACATCCTTTCAAGAAATAAGCCCAATGCCCAGAAGACAACGCCATTGCACCGTATGACTACTGAAAAATGCACAAACCAGCGCCACATAATACAGCATTACTAAGACCATTATCATTTCTTAAATTTATTAATATGCAAATGCACTCTGAGCAAAATTCCTAGTCCAGACATGGCCATAAGATAGATGATAGACGCTACATATCCTCACATTGCAATGAAAATGGACAGGAACAAGTTCAAAGTACAGGAGAGAAAAGTTTAAGGTCCAGCCAACAAGCATGGAAGAAGGATTAAAAAGCATGACCACATCAGACATTCGCAGATGCAAAAATTGATATACTCACAATAGACAGTCGACATTGAGACAGAGAAGAACTGTAAACCAAAATGTTAGTCTGGAAGTTTACCTTCTTATTTGAAGCAGCTGTCGTGGTTCCGTCAGTTTTGTCAGCTTCATTCTTCAAATCAACCCTCAAATCTTCAACAATACTCTTGCTTTCGAGGTCCCAGATTTTAATACTATTCTCAGTAGCAGCACAGAGCCAGTATCTATTGGGGCTGAAGCAAAGAGAGTGAATTATAGCACCAGCCTCCAGGTTATACAGCCTCTTGCCCTCTGCCAAGTCCCACAACAAAATCACTCCGTCCTTGCCACCACTAGCGCAGAGTGACCCATCAGGAGATACGGCTACCGTATTCACATAGCCATTGTGTCCCATCAAGGTGTTCCTAAGCTTGCAATTGGTCAAGTTCCAGACCTTGATGGTTCGATCCCATGAAGCAGATACAATAGTGGGCTGCAGCGTGTTGGGACTAAACCTCACGCAGCTGACCCAATCATTATGAGCATCACCCTCCTGAATTGTGTACTTGCACTCTCCTAACGTATTCCACAGCTTGATGGTGCGATCGCGAGATGCCGAGACAATCTGACGATTGTCAATGGAGAATGCCACGGAAAGCACATCCTTGGTGTGGCCCACAAACCTATAATAGACGCACCAGCACAAAATTGACAGTTTCATATTTGGGTAGAACTCTGACGAAAAAGAACTCGATTGGCCAAATTCAGTCACAATTTTCGCTGTAGTATACTTAACAAAAGGCCCGTCATACAAATCTAATTCTAACAGGACGTAGTGTCACCACCCGTGACAAGACTTGCATCACAACGAACGGGTTTGCCCTTTTTCAATTTCAGCCAGCAACATCACTACGCAAAAGACCTTACTCTCATTCCACTGCACAAAATTTCGGCTTCTATTCCCAATAGACATTCTGAGTGAGGAAAACGGCATTACATGTGAAAGGACTATCCCCAACCATAAATCTTAAGTATCCAGAAAAATAATTAGCTGGGACATATTTGCAGGGAAACATTCTAATTAAAAGCATTCCAGCATTTACCAGATCAGACACCACTGCGCTCTATGCATGAACACAGGAAACCGATCCAGAGAAACAAAGCATCATCCATAAACATATCAATACGCAAAGACCTAGAAACCAACCTGCGAGCGGATACACCGGTTGCGAGGTCCCAGAGGCGGAGCTCCCCGTCCCAGGATCCGGAGAGAGCGAACTGGCCGTCGGAGGAGAGGACGACGTCCTGTACGAAGTGGGAGTGGCCGGTGAGCCTGCGGCGCGGGACGCCGTAGACCTTCTCCTCCTTGGTGAGGTGCCAGAGGATGATGGACTTGTCGCGGGAGGAGGTGACGACCATGTCGGAGTTGTCGATGGGGATGGCGATGGCGGTCACCATGTCGGTGTGGGCCCTCATCGTGCCCTTGAGGATCAGTCCCTCCGCCATTGCTTAGGGTTCCGAGGGGGGGGGGGGGTGCTGCTTCGGGGTTTTCTTCTTCGGCGAGCGAGGATAGAGTTGGAGGCAAAGGCGCTACCGGAGATGGATGCATTCATGGATGGAAGCGACCTTATATACCCCTCCCTCCCCAAGGGAATTAGGGTTTTGCGGCGAAAGCCATTGCTCATGTTGAACCAAATTATATCAATTAATTAACATCGAATCAAAATGACATTAAAATCCCTTTTTCAGAATAAATACAAATGGATGATAAAGTCTCGCTCATTGGGTTGGCTCAAGCCCGGTCGACTCCCGCCGCCCGAACCTTCAGAGGTCCTCCTCAAACCCGCCCGTTTCAATTTCCGAGCGCCCCTCGGGGGCATGGTTCGATTTGGAGATACCTTATGACCAAATCGAACTCGTCAATTCCGGAAAAATCCCAATCCATATGAGATAAATAAACTCACAACTCAAACCGGATCGATAACATCGATTCTCATTTTTTGGGGTTTGATTCGGTTTCGAACCGTTGCCAACAAGCCACATTACAAGTTCGATGTTTAATACATATGTAGACTTTCTAGCTTCAGCATGGAATGGAAATTTGAACAAAAGGAAACAGCAATTCATGCGCACTTATTGAAAATTAGGAATCAACTGTAATTATCATAATAAGAAAGATCGTACAAAGCTCTTTCGCAGATATTATCTAAAAAAACAAAGAATCAAACCAAACTATCTGACCCAACATATCGATTTAGTTCGGCTCGATTTTTGGGTTTTTATTTTTATTTTTATGAATGCCCCTAGATGGGCAGCCCCTTCCAACGGGGTGACCTTTTTATTTCTCATTTTATGAGAGTATGAAAATAATCGTAGGGCTTTTCTGTTATGTTACTATATTATGAATTTGTGCTTATTTCATCGTATTAGTATTTATAAACTTTAATTGGCAAAGTAAGATTAACAATAAAGCGTGATGGGCTAATCGGGCCTGGCATTGAATTTTGCCTAGGCCCGCCCATTTTTTGGGCCGCCCGTTAACTAGATATAATAAGGCCCACCCTTTCCTCCGTTATTTTTTCCCCGGTTTCTCTTTTTTGCAATTTAAGTGATATCTCGAACAAGAGTTCTTACCTCAAAGTAAGTTCACTCTCACAAATCGGGAAAAAAAAAAAAAGACATTTCATCGAGATAACATACGTAAATTCAATTCTTTTGAAAAATTCCCCTTAAATTATGTGAAAAAAAAAAAAAAAATTACTTGGGGGATGGGGACCACCGCTAACCGTCGAGGTTCGCCATTGCCGGGCAGATACTGGATGGACTTCACAGCTATGGCTCAAATTGGATATTTCACATTGTTACTAGAAATGGAACCAGGACTTGTATCGTAATGTTTGGAAGAGTGGCTATCTTGGAGAAGACAATTCATTTAAGTGTCCGTTTGTTTCGGAGAAAATGAACAATTTTTGAAAAATGTTTTCCTAAAAGACATTGCTTCAAACGCTTGAAATAATTATTGAGTGGAAATTTTGTTTATTATCAATAACAATTTATGTTTAAATATTTTCATAAAGATAAATATATTTTATTCATTTATTTATGATTATAAGGGTTACAAATGATCTTTCAAGATAGATAGATATATATATATATATTGCAAAGTTTTTCATTTTATCATGTAACAAACGTTATCCTAAGTACATGCATGCATATATTACACTCTCTCAATCCTAAGTGCTTACAATCAAAATACGTTTTGTGGGGTTTAATTTCGAGAGAATAGCTTATGGTCATTTTCGAAGTGCATAATTCAAACTGTGCATGAGAAAATAGCCAGTAATTTGAGATTGACGTTGGACTCGAAACGTAAGTTAAAGATAAGACTACAACCAATAACGGGCAATGTTATGGAATGGTCGCGCTTTATTTTTTTATGTCTTGAACCAGATTATTGATAAGAACCGGTCACGAGTGACAACGGCTTTTATAGTGGCAATTTATTTCTAAATACTCGACTTGTTATTTACACGAATAACTCGTATCGTAAATTAATAATAAGTGAAATTTTTAATTGTCGAGTAAGATAAATGGCCTTATTGAAAATACCTAATTATAGGAAATCTACATCTCTTTTAATTTGTCATGTATCTCCTTTGATGTTATCGGGAAAATTACCAGTTCTGTCACGTACATATCACAAAGATGTTGATTCAGGTCTCAATTTTTCAGTCTTAATAATGTAGTCTTAAATCTACCATTCACGAACGTGGTGATACACCTCAAATAACTCTTTGCCAAGCCACATAATGTCAGCATTTTAGAACCGGCAATTGACCAGAAAAATTATATTGAAATACATGAGCGAATTGACGAATTAACATCTTTGCAATTCCAGATAATCCGATCATTATCCCCGTAATTTCGTAGCCTATCATGGAATAAAAGTATCACGGATTACATGTGCATGTGTTTCAATAGATTGTTTGAAACAATTTGTACAATTACCGAGTTTTTTATTTTTACCAGACCGAACGAAGATGGGACAAATTACGAACGATCACCGACAAGATCAATGGATCAAAATACGTGAAGTAGTTGAATTTTACCGTCGTAAATATAATTAATCTTTGAAAGCTGCTAGCCTATCTCTCACAATGCAATGCAAAACACATGATGTAGGGAAAATCGATATTTTTTATCCTTTCTGAGCGCATCTATGATCCAAGCTACTTATTCAACTATGGATCGAATGTGATGAACATGTGAAAAAAGTAAAAGCTCCACAACAACTTCGGAGACAACTGTAAAAATATGATTATTCGAACCTGTACATAGCAAATTGTCCCTGCACACTTCCGTGAACCCTAAGTTCTCCAACATCCATTACAAAGAAAATGGAGACGTGCTAGAGACCATATGAGTCCTCGCTTGCCAAGGCTTAATCATCATCCAATCAAATGGGCGTCGCAAATCTTGAATTCAATAAAGCCTTCACATTACATGTCATACATTGCCAAAACAAAACACAAAAAAATACAAACTCTTCCAGCATAATCACACAACCTTCAAAAGACATCACGAGTTCCTGCCATCTTCTTCACGATCATCCAATTCCTGCACGCACCATGGACTAACAGAGAAGAAGAAGAAGAAAATAAAAATGGTGCAGTATCTACGAGCCACAACACTTGTTAAACTGAGCGTGCATCATCGTCAACGAGACATCTGCAAGAACCAAAGTTTCAAAAATGCACCAATTGCTCACACCTCACCTTCGCTTGATTTCTCATACTTATCCCGCTTAAAAACAATGCCACAAATTGTTCTCCGACAAGAAAAGCGAGACCACAACAAACACGCGCGGTCCTAAAAACACCAAAGTGAAACTGAGCAACTTCCCAGCAAGAAACTAACATGTAGAAAAACAAATCAAATTCCATCCTCGAAGCTGGTCCAAAAAGGAAACTACGGCCACATCAAGATCTGGAAAAAACTGATGTCGTATTCGTAAGCATTATAACCCTATTTCGTTTCAAAGAGAACAGCGTCCTTCCAAGGCCAAAAACTTAGCAAGCCTTTCAGGTTCGAAACTACAGTGTAAGATTAACCTAACCCGGAGAGAGAGAGAGAGATTCAGCAGATCTAAGGACCCTGAAACGTGATCCAGTGAAACGTTTGTTCCAAAAAAAAAAAAAAAGAGCCCCCGTTGGTCAGGACATAAGAACAGTCGGTTAACAGTTACACGGGCATCATGCGAGAGTATCTAGGAAGAAGCAGCATGCCCAGTCATCCTCAGGACACGCCTCACATGAAGCAATCTTGAAAGCTCCCATGAGTGCTTTTGGACTGGGCTAGATCCAGAAAAGGCAAAAAAGAAAAATCGAAAACTCCAGTACAGAAGAGGGCAGCTAAAAAGATTTCCCAACTAGATCTCCTCTGTTCGAAGAACCAGATCTGATAAACGTCAGGAAAATCTACTGCAAAGAAAAAAAATGAAAACCCAGAAAACAGAAGACCATCAAGTCAAAAAGTCATCACGATCATCGCATGCAAGTAGATAGAGGCAAGGGAGATAACCAAAAAAAAAAATGTAGAGCTCCCTTCAATCCAAAAAAGGATTCTGACAAAGGGGCAAGTGAAGCTCCTGGCATATGCAAGCCACAAGCCTATCCCAACTTTTTCTTCCTTCTGTGTGTCTTCTTCATTCGAGAACGAGCAGATTTAATGGGATAGGAGTATGGGATCCATAGACCAGCAGCTCAACTCACCCAGCCAAGAACCTCTATTGGACTTAAAGGAGCTCCAGACTCCCTCTAAGCTAATCCCCTCTCTCTAACCTAGATCCAGTTCTCGTTACTACCGAAACCGTAGAAAACTTTAAAATGAACCAGTCAAAACCAGAGAGACAAATCAAGAATCACTCCAATATCAACACATGAAAACCCTCACAGATCTTCAAACCCTAGCGCGCGAGCGAGAGAGAGAGAGAGACATGAAGGATAACTGGCAAGAACCAAGATGCAGACCAGCGTGAGCAACTTGAGAAACTCTTTAAAAGAGGAAGAAAAGAGGACTCAACAAACATCAGTAACAGTGGAACAAACAAAAGAAGGGAAAAAGCAAAAGAGGGCTCAAGAGAACACACCAACTAAAAGTCACAGAAACCCTATCTAGCAGCAAGGAGAGCCTCACATCTCTCTCTCTCTCTCTCTCTCTCTCTGAAAGCTAAATATGACCAAAATCACCCGTATAAGAGAGATGGTAGGGAAGCTAGAAAGAGAGTTAGCTATGGTGGAAAAAGGAGAGAGCGATGGGAGACCATTTATAGCGGTTTTGGTGAAAATTAATAACAACAAATGCGCGGTGGGCCGCCCAAGGACAGTGGCTTAGCTGGGGGAAAAAAAAGTCTCTTGGAACCGACTTTCCAAAGATTCTTTCTGTCACGCAATAATCACGCTTTCACGTGCCTCTCTCTGCCCAAAAATCTACAGTAATCCAGTAGGATGGGCGCAGCAGATATCGAATAATTCTTCAGGCTCGGGGAAGTTTTAGCAGGAGAGGTTGAAGTTATTGGTGGATAGTTCCGTTCGCAGGGCCGATATGAACTCGAAAAGATTGTTTTTTAAGGTTCCATATATATAATTTCATCTTAAGGTCTCGAGCTGAAATTTATTCCTAACAAACGAAAAAACAATTGCAAGTAAGTTGTTTTTTTTTTTCAAGAAAAATCTTCGTGGGTTGGCATTGTTTACAAAATGGCAGGCTCTCTGTACAAA
Organism: Rhodamnia rubescens; assembly: GCA_021437795.1. Classification (NCBI taxonomy): domain Eukaryota; kingdom Viridiplantae; phylum Streptophyta; class Magnoliopsida; order Myrtales; family Myrtaceae; genus Rhodamnia; species Rhodamnia rubescens. Next base: position 6,123,791 of record JAILYA010000005.1, on the reverse strand, counting down.
AATATGTGATTGTTCATTCGCCGTCAAATGGGTGTTATGTGGATTGTAAAGAAGATTTTACTCATTCACTGTCAAACGGGTGTTATGTGGATGTAAAGAAGATTTTGCTCATTCACCTTTGGATGAGCAATGATCGAGCAAAAATGAACACTTCACATTTTGGAAAATGAATTGCTCGATTTATGATTCATCGAGTAACATTTCATTGGAATTCACAATGGCCTACCGATACTCTCGGTTGACAATCTATTGCATGGGTTCACAAAGTTGGACCCCAGTGCCGGATGATCGCACCTTAGGCCCAAGGCTCCCCCAAGGGAAAACATGAGCGCGGCGTAAGGGCGTCGTAGTTCATTGTATATTCTCATCAAATTGAATTTATCGATCTAACAAATCTCAACCCCAAGGAACTCGAAAAAATTATGACTCAAATAAAACTAATAAATCAATAACTTTGATTTTGTTATCAATTTGATTCGGTTTGAAACCACTGCCATCAACCGCCTTACAAATAAGAAGTTTAATGCATGGTTAAACCATCTAACTTTAACATGTAATGGAAAAAAAAAAACTAATTCTACACACTTATTGGAAAAGAGGAACTTAATCACAATTAAATCGAAATAAATTGAACTCTTTCGCATTTACCCTTTGAGACTAAATATCAATCAACAATGGCCAATACTAAGTATCAACCAATAATGGCCAACTTGACAAGTAGAAATCTTTCATTCAATAGTGTGAAGAAATTTTAGATAGGAAATGCTTATTAGATTAGGCTAAATTACTTAATGTTATTAGTCTAAAGGAATCTTTTTATAAACTTGTTATTTGGTTTAGGTTTCATTGGTTGAAGTTATAAACCAAACAAAAGAGAAAAACCCAATTGAAAACCAAACCAATAAATTAAGGAAAAATTCCAAATGAGAGTTTGAAGTCTTATCATTTTCTCAAATAAGGGCCTAAAGTGTTTAAATTATTTCAAAAAAGGGCATGGCTAAATGGCATTTTCGTCCTTTTGCTTTTTTTACTTTTTTAAAAAAAAAAGTGTTTTTCTTTTTTTTTCTTTTTACTTTTTCTCCTCTCCCCTCCCCTTCCCATGGTAGCGCTACATCCGAAGCTCGATTATGGCATGAGACAAGCTGATTTCAAAGGAAGTAACCTCCTTTGATTCATAACAAGCCCCATCATCATCAAAAGCAAGCAATGTACTTAGCTAAATTCCTCGTGGCACGGGATCGTGCGTCATCCCATCAAAGTTTGTGCTCTCGTTCGATGTCGAGTTCATCGACAAGGCTTTACGAGGTGGGATTTCCATGGAGGCCAGGCCAGGCGTCAAGCTACCCTCTCACAGGTCGACGTTGCCCTCGCCCAACACTAGCTTAAGCAAAGCCAATGATGGCCTGGGGAGGGGAGGGGAGGGGAACAGAAGGGAAGGGATGAGAGAAAAAAGAAAAAGAAAATAAAAGGCAAAACGAAAAAAACCAAAAACATTCAAAAAAGTAAAAGACAAAAATACCCTCTCCTAGGTTCTTCTTTGAAACAATTTGAAGATTTCAAGCTCTTATTTGAAATAAATTTATTTCGTGCATTTATTTGAAAAAACGATGGCGTTTCACGCTTTTTTTTGAAAGTTTTTCATAAATAAATAAAAACGATCTTATCAATTTAAATGGACTCGATTTTTCACTTTCTTTTAATTTCCTTGTAGAGGCGGGCCCTCCAACTGGGCCGCCTTTAATTTGATATTTTAACGTTTCAACCAAAAACTACATAAATATGAAAAAATATTGAAAATGAAATGATTTTAGGGCTTTATGTTATTTTATATTACTTCTCTATCTAGGAGTTTTATATTATTTATATATGCTACATTAGAAATTTGCGCTTATTTAAACTTATTGGTGATTATAAGTTTTCAATGTCAAAGTAAAACTATTTAGAATACATGGTGCTAATAAATTTTCAATAAGTATATGAGTGGGTCGAGGTGGGCCTCGGGTTTTTGCCTAAGCCCACCTAGTGGACCTAAGAAATAAGGCAAGCTTCCCAGAGCCTGTAAGCCACCCACACGTTGATCAGGTACAGGGATAAGTGCATTGAAATTTTTAAAACTTATCACAAAAATGTAATTATGTACTAAAACTGTCCAAATGCGTAATTAAGTCATAAAACTTGACAAAAAGTGCAATAGAGTCATAAAATTTTCAAAAAGTGAATTAAGTTGTAAAACTTATTAAATTGGTGAAATCAAGCAATTATGTTGACTATGCTTTTTGAAAATTTTTAAGATTTGATTGTACGTTCGTGACGAGTTTTAGAATTCGATTGCATTTTTTAAAAGTGCCAGGGCTTAAATACACTTTTGTCATAACTCTTAGTAATATACACTTATCCTTCCACTTTATTACCAATTTGTTCACTCTTTTCTTTTTCACGTTTCTCATTTTTTGCAATAAAGTGCATTTCGAGTAAAAGTTTTTTTTTTTTTTTTGGGTCAGAGAGTAAAAGTTCACTTTCTCAACAAAATAGAGGGGAGACGGGGTAGGGGTAGGGCTAGGCGTGGGGGTGGGGGTGGGGGCGGGGGTGGGGGCAGGGGGAGTGCGCAAAGGACATGTTCATCAGGTAGTAATGGCGAACCAAGAATCTGACATAGGGTGGCAAGACACAAATTTTAAATATGAAAACAATATATCGTTTTGAAAATTCTTTGCCCTTAAATTACATGAAACATTTTGACTTTGGGGTAGTAATGGCAAACCAAAATTTCTTTTGATTTAAGAGAGGGTTTGTGAGAAATGTAGACTTTGTGAGAGAAGTATCATTCTTTTGTCACTCTAGCTATCTTTACGAAGACAATTTACCTTAGTATGTGCACAAAGACACGAACTCTTTCGAGTCTAAAGTGCTTAAATTGAAATGTACTTTAGGGGGTTTGATTTCGAGAGAATATCTTATGGTCATTTTCCGAGTGCATAACTCCAAGTCTCCAACTGTGCATGAGGAACTAGCCAACAAATTAAGATTGCCGTTGGATTTGAGACATGAGTTAATGATAAGACTACAATTAATGATGGACAATATTATGGAATTTCGAACATTGTTTTCCATATCTTAAACCGGAGTATTGATAAAAAAAAAATAAAAAAATTATCAAAAAATTATAAATTTATTATAATAGTGTGAATTCAATTCAATTTTTTTACTAATTTAATATTAAATTTTTCATTTGAACAAGGTACAATGACTTTTAGAAAAAATTATCAAAAAAATTATAAATTTATTATAATAATGTGAATTCAATTTTAAATATTTTTTACTAATTTAATATTAAATTTTTTTTTCATTTGTTTAATTTAATCTATTTAAATAAAAAGGATTTTGAGTATATGAATCACTTTTGACTAAAAATATATGGACATTTATAGATTTTAATAACATTTTAATATTATTTTTAAAAATAAAAAATTAAATTTTTGAAAAAAAAAATTCGAATTGCTTATTTTAAATATCATTCTTCTTAATAATTAAGAACTAAATACTTCAGATTTATTTAAATAATAAGTTTGGTTTTTTTTTTTTTTTTTTTTTTTTTTTTTTTTTTTTAATTAATTTAATTTTTTTTTTTTTAACCCCCCTTTTTTCCCTTTTTTTTTTATTAAAAATTAATTTTTTTTATTTTTTTATAATTTTTTTATTTTTTTTTATTTTTTTATTTTCTCAACTAATACCCAAGTAGGTTCCAAGTTCTTGATGCTGAATCCATCCAAACGAAAATCGGTAGTTAAAACCTGTTTTAATGAAGTTAGAAGAAGATGATTGAACTTAACTTTCCCATTGCTTTATAAAGCTATTTGTCTTATATCGATAATTTACTTCGAGACATTTCATTGCTTGTTTTATTTTATTATAACTGTTATTCGTCTCGATTTGATTGATTCTAACAATTTGAAACTGTTCATCTCTATTAACAATAGTTTAAATTTTTGAATTCTGAATTTAGAATGAAAGCCTTGAAGCTGCATGCTTATAAGAAATCTACCTCTTTCAATTTTTGTCATACTTCTCCTTGTTGTGTTGTTTTTGGCGTATAGCGTAATAAAATTTTCATATATTACACGCATTTCAATCAACTCTCTGATATAATTCATACAGTTAGGGACAAAAAAATTTCACTTTTTACTAAACATAATTAGACAAATTATTGACGAGACTAATAGTAGTTGCGTCCTACACATTGGAAACACACTTTTTTGTCTTTTCGAGTATTGTATGCTCAAGCTACTTAAACTATTTATTATAGATCTAATGTGATGAGTAAATATCTTCGAACACAAGGAGCAACTGCACACACATACCACCATTTCCCGAACTTCTTTTATTGACAAAATAGAAATATTTGTCAGAAACCCTAATTTCAATGTCTTCATAGTACATGTCCACATTTGCCAAAAAAGAAAACTCATACAAAAGATTTCAGACTAAGCACGAACCTCTGATATTAAGATTCTACTACATACTTATCATAAAATCAAATCAAACCGTCCAAAAAATAAAAGAGTATTGAGTTTCAAAATTTTTCAAACCTTAAAAAAATTACCATCCAATTTTTTCCAATTTTTTTTCTCTTCTACAAATGACGTGGCTCATTCTTGACCGTTCAAATCAAAATGAACGACCTGATTTGAATTTATAGGAAACATGTCAGAGAAACCCAATGTCAGATGATCCAAATCCCATAATAATAGCATCAAAACCCCGCCGCTCGAGTTTCATCTTTCATTCTTCGCGATCATGCATCCGTTCCTTCATCCAAGCACAGTAAAAAAACAAAAAACCTGAAAGTCGAACCCTGGACTGGACTAAAACAGAGGAGAAATGGTAAAAGGAAGAATGGTTAGAGCATGCAACATCTCTTACAAAGCCACAACATGTTTTTCTCTTGGTCAAAATCAAAACACTGAACATGCATCGCCTGTCATCGAATTTCTGAGGAGCACGGACACCAATTTAATCCCCAACCCTAAAAGAAAAAAATAATAATAAAATCGCTTAAAATATTTGATGAAAATCATCTGATAGGTCCAAAAACACACCACACGAAAAGGGTAAAAAAAGAAAGAACTGAGCAACTTCCCAGTAAGAAACAAAAGCAAAATGTAAGAAACTAAGTAATTGCATCCCGGAAGCAGGTCCACAAGAGGAAAGAATGGCTACAACTAGTGCTGGAAAAAACGACAGCCAATCGATAGGGACGATTCCATTTTCTTGCATAGAATGGAGGACAGCGTGCTTCAAACGCCATGTCTTTTTTTTTTAAATATTTCTTGACAAAATAGAGCAAGTCTTCTACGTTCGAAGCTACACCGTAATTTCAAAAAAAAAGCACACGTAAGCTTAACCTAACCCCGAAAGAGAGAGAGAGAGAGAGAGAGAGAGAGCAGCAGCAGAGGTTCAGCAGATCTGATGATCCTGAAACAGGATCTAGAGAAGCGTTTGAAAGAAACCCTATTGGCCAGGACACAGGAACAGTTAACAGTTACAGTTACAGTTACATACACATCATGCGAGAGTATCTAGGAAGGAAGGAAGGAAGGAAGGAGCAGCCTGCACGGTAATCATTCAGGACACACCTCACATGAAGCAATCTTGAAAGCTCCCATCTATCCTTTTGACTCAGCCAGATCCAGAAAAGGCAAGTAAAAAGAAAAGACACTTGAAAACTACAAGGACAGAACAGAAAAGGGCAACTAGATCTCTATGTTCAAAGAAAGGACCAGATCTCACAAACATCATGAAAATCTACCGCAAGTACAAAAAAAAAAGATCATCAAGCCAAGAAGTCACAGAGATCATCTCATGCAGGAGATAACCAAAAAAAAAAAGTGTGGAGCTCCCTTCAATCCAAAACAGGTTCAGACCAAAAGGGGCAAGTGAAGCTCCTGGCATATGCAAGCCACAAGCCCATCCCAAAAATTTCTCCTTTGTGTCTTCTTCATTGACCTGTCCTCTTTTTTTCACATCAACTCCAGAATGACTTGCTCTAATGGGATAGGAGTGTGGGATCCAAAGACCAGCAGCTCAACCCACCCGGTCAAGAACCTCTATTGGACTTAAACGGAGCTCCAGTCTCCTCTATATTAATCTCCTCTCTCTTCACATGCAAAATCTAGAAACCTCTCAAAACCAGGGAAATCAAGAACCACTTCAATATTGCCTGTGAAACCCTCACAGATCTTCAAACCATAGCGACAAAGAGAAAGAGAGAGAGAGAGAGAGAGAGAGAGAGAACAGGAAGTGGAAGAAATGAAGTGCATAGCGTAAGGAACTTAGAACACTTAAAAAGAAGAAGAAAAGAGGGCTCAACAAGGATCAGCAACATCGGAACAAACAAAACAAGGGAAAACACAAAAGAGGGCTCGAGAAAACACCAACTGCAAGTCATGGGAAACCTATCTAGCAGCAGCTATCTAGCAGCAGCTAGGAGGGCCTCACATCTGTCTCTCCCTCTCTCTCTCTCTACCTCTCTCTGAAAGCTAAAAATGGCCAAAGTGGATCGTTCCAGAGATGATAAGGAAGCTAGCGAGAGAGGAGCTATGGCAGAAAAAGTAGAGAGCGATGGGAGACCGTTCAAAGTGGGTTCTGGTGAAAGAAAACAGAAAACGAGTGGTGGGCCGGCCAAAGCAGCGGCTTTAGATGGGGAAAACGTATTTTGGGGGAACCGGCTTCCCAGGGATTCTCTCTGTTATGCAGTAAATAATCACGCGTTCACGTGCCTCTGTCCCAAAAAACCTACAGTGAAGTGAGTGGACGTATGTAGTAAATACGTCGAGTCGTATAACTCGCCCGAGAATGAATTCTGCGGAGGGAGAGGTTGGACTTAGGGTTCTTCTTATTGGTGGATAATTCTAGAGGTGGCCGGTTCCGGTTCGAAGAACGCGGTTCCGGTTCAAAAGTTGGAACCGGAACCGGCCCTTGAAGAGCCGGTTCCGGTTCCGGTTTGGAATCGGCGGTTCGGGGCGGTTCCGGTTCGATTCTGAACCGCCTTTTCTTTTCCCTTACCGTTTACCTTTTTTTTTTTACCGGGTTGGAACCGTGGGCCCGATCAACGGGCCGGTTCGGCCCACAGCCCAAATGGCCATGTCTAGATAATTCGGTCCGCGGGAACGAAATGCGTTGGAAAATAATGATTCCTCGGTTCCTTATCATCTTATGCATATTTACGTCTGAAGATGGAGGTAACTTCGACCAAAAACAAAACAAGTGCGAGTGAATTTTCATTTAGAAAATAACCATAAAAAAATCCCAAACTATATCCTATTAAGATTTCTTACACAATCACAACAAAATAAAGTGTAAAAGCAAGAAAGAAAAATGAGATCGCAAAATTTATCCCGATTTACCTTTGATCTAAACTACATTCAATAGAGAATTCTACTATAATTAACACAACCCACCTCTCTGTTACATCACTCGATTATAAATGAAAAAAAGTATATAAAGCGATAGTAATTTTGTGGGCTCAAACTCAAATTATTGATAAAATACGGATTCAAATTATAAAAGCCTTCCAACGTCCAAGATAAGCATTGTTAGGATTATCCCACATCGATTGTGGAATGAGCATCATGGTCAATTTATAAGTGTGAGAAAAAATCTCATCTTTTGAGTTAGTTTTTTATATAAGAAAGGCCTAATATCACCCAACACCTGGTGATTAGAGCTCAAGATTCCAAATGTTCCAGATCCAACAAATCACACGAGAGAAATACGGATTATAAAGACCCTGCTAGGGTCCGACGTGTAAGAGAGAAATTGGCTACGACTCGGGTCCGATGTGTAAGAGAGAAATTGACGAGTATGTACCACACCCCCAACATACCCACGATTTACCTTGATTTTTTTCAAATTATATCTATTGTGACACGTTTACCCTAATCTTTTTTCTTGTGACAAAAAAATCTCACACTTGTGACACATATTGCGTCCATCAAGTTTTTGTCATATGATTTTTTAGTTAAAACAATATCGTTTTTATTTCACTTAACCCACATGAACGCTATGCCAATATTGTTTGCTTTCTAATGCTCATACATGCGGCTTTTTTAATCGCACTCATTAACGTAAACTTGACATAGGGGTAAATGTGTCGTACATATGCAAGTTTGGGATTTTTGGTGTCACGAAAAAAATTACAATAACTTTGTTATAGTAAACATAATTTGAGATTTTTAGTAATTTTTGTCTTTTTTTTTTAATATATGTCATCATGGGTTAACATCGCTTGCGAAAACACGTTTTCACAAAGAGAAATACATTACTATTATTATTGCATCCATTGTCGGTATACTTTTTCTGTACACTATTAGAGATGGGAGATAAGTGAATTAACTTGGTTAGACAAACGTAACAAGCACACATGCCACCCATGTAACAGTGAATACGTAGAAAGTTATTTACACGAGCAGATATACCTCGTAAAGATAAAGAAATGTTCACTTTGTGTTTTGAAGAATAACTTACTCATTTTTGGGCATCATCGATTATTATTTCCTTATAATTAAATCGGCCTTCCGATACACCCTCCATCGGCAATAGATCCTCCTTAACCGAACTCGAGTGTCCGGTCACCGGGACCAAGTCCATGTGACCTCAACAATCAGACCTAGATCCTCCTTAAGATCAATGGCCAAAAACAGGTTTGGGGACAACAGATTTCTCTCCATCCTAATCCCAAAACAACATTACCGAATCCCACTCTCTACGTCCATGACCTGAGTTGCGGACCCCTCCGTTAGAGGCGCATCGAGGATATCTCTCCTACAAAGGCAAAATGCAAGAGAAACATACTAATGATTGTTTTATTAGAATAAAAAGCTAAGGAAAATATTGACTTGAAATTGATTAAGTAAAACAAATTGCAAAATAATAAGGTGCGATGGGTTTCTTGCATAAATACCTCTTTGCTGTTATTTCGAAATTCAATGAGTAGACCACGTAATTCAAGTATGTCGCGTTTCAAATGTGTTTTTAATCATGGGATTCTAAAGGATGCGTTTGTTTCACACGGAATAAATGGCTTCCATAAAAAAAAAAATTTCTAAAAAATGATTGCTTACGAAATTGATCGTATGTGAAAATGTTTAGATATAAATTACATCGACGAGTGAAGGTTTTACATGGACAAGTTAATTCAAGTGACATTAGCGGTCATTTAAGAATACTATTTTCTATTTTTTTTTGACGAAATAAATGAAATAATATGGTATAAAATTAATAATACAACTAAAAAAAACCATCATAAAAATATACATCGTTATGTAAACATAAAGTATAATGGTTAAGTAAAATAATTAGGCAAGACAAAGAATACGTACACCACAAACATATAGACATACCTAAATGTATTTTCTTTTTGAAAGGAAAATTTTCTTTTCGCATGAAGTAAGAGGTATATAACTTGAAGACGAAAATGTAAATCCGACAAAGCAAGTACATCTAAAAAAATGAATCATTTTGATACAACCTCGGTCAATCGCAATTTTGAGACTCGCCCCTTCCACGAAGACGGATTTGTTGGAACATCAAAGTACAATCTGCGGTCAATCGCCTAATTTTGCATTTTCATTAGTGATTAGTACAAACCGAGATTTCTTTATCTAGTAGCTATGATTTTGCCAAAAGGCAGCACGTACATAGAAAAAATAACACCAATGAGTTGAAAAGAGCACAAAAAACACTTAGTAAATCTCATATTTATATATAAACCGAAATAGAAGAGCAACTAAATCTAGATCTAGCTCTAAATCGAAGAGAAGAGCTGCAAAAAATATACCAATTGATCACGAAATCAATTTTGGATAAGCCAATTGTAGGAAGGCAGCAATAGAGGAACATCTGAGACTAGCGGAGCACTCAACTAATTGGAGTCGGAGTAAGCAAGCAGATCTAGAGAGAGCAAACTCTTATGAAGTGCTTGCGCTTTGATCTTCAGAGCTCACAAGACTAAACTCTCCGCTTCTTTTGAGCAAAGTACTCTGACGGCATCATTCACAAAATCAATAAAGAAATCTTGAAGATGGAGAGATAAAGAGAGAGAGAGAGAGGTAAAGGGAGAGGAGGGAGAGAGACCTCTCCTCGGGGATGTAGCTTCAGAAAAGGGGTTATTCCGTTTTGCGGCCTCTTTATCTAAAGATATTAAAAATTTCTAAGGTCCATCGCATTCATAAATGCATAATGCATCGATTTCATTAGATTTCAGTATAACATGATCTCAGAATGTGATGCACTGACTCTATCTCGTTGTTTTGCACTAAATTAATTGATGCACGCTGAACATAAATGTCTTGGTATCGGCAAGGAGTTAATATGTTATATATCGAAACACACAAGATTCGTCATTCTCTCTTTTTTTTATCTTATGATCCACATCGATAGTTACATGGTATTCACGATCGGATCTCCAAAGTCAATGAATTATGTTTACTTTCCAATAACTGTATTTCAATTAGGGAAAGAAAAAAATTAATTGCCTTGTAATATTGGAAATCTCAAGAGCAGAAAAATTTGCATTAGAGATAAATTCGAATAATCGGAGACGTGGCTCGAGGATATTAATTGCCTTTTCATAGTATGATCCTCATGCATTTATATCTTATTCTTAGTAATCTTACCGAAGATCAAATCGAGTTTCAAAATGTGTCCGATTGAAAAAGAACCGAGTCAATTCACCAACCAATTTCGATAAAAAAAAAAATTCATCAACCAAGACCAGCGCCAAAAAAAAAAAAAAAAGCGGGGATTTTAACGATAACTCGATTTTCTAACTCGCGTCACGTGTATTGACCAAATAAAAAATGAAAACTCACGTCACGTGATGTCGGACCGATAATAAATAAATGAATAAATTAAGCAGGACGCAGTGGGCGCGATTACGTACACGTGGCGGTTGGAAATGGCGGGAAAGTGAGAGAGGGAGGACCAAAAGCGACATTAATGTAATGTGACCGCTCCACTCAGTCTCTCTCTCTCTCTGTCGGGCGCATGACGCAGACCCAACGCGCACGTTAGCGGATTGCCCATCATCTTCTATCCTGCGCCTAAGTGTTTTCGTTTTTTTTTTGGGGTCGAAAGAAGCCTAAGTAGTTGAAGGGGAAGAGGACTGCGTCCTTTTTGTCCCAGTCCAGCTGGCGGTTCGGCGCGCTTTCCTTCCGGCTCGGGCACGGTTCTTGGAAGCCGGCTGAGGGAAAAAGACGCACCGGATTGATGTGGCCAACCGGGCCCGGTAGGGTTCTCACGGGCTCGGCCCAACCAAGCCAAACGCGCGAAACCGGCGAACCCTCTCTGTCGGTCCCGAATCCCGATGTAAAAATAGCGGACGACGCATCGAGTCGTGTGCGTGTTGGAATTGGGAACATGGTCCAATGTCTCGTCGACACGCATGGCGTTTGAGTCGGGCACGAGCCAAAAAGCGTTATCATCATCGCAACACGACACCCGACTTTTTCAAAAATTGCAGCCACCGATCGGACACGAGTCGCGGTCGCAACGTTTCCTCCAATCACCTCGTGTCATCGGGAGCTCGGCAAAATTTCCACGGCCAAGAGAGACAGAGCAGTCAATTTCCTTTTCATGTTTTCCAGAAAATTTGGTAAGAGTAGTTCGACAAGTAACCATTTATAGGCAAATCCAACGTCTTGCATCGATACGCGATATAACACAATACCAAAGTAAATATTTATTTTTATATATAGATAATAAATTATCATGTATATATAAATATATTAATACTGAATTTTTTTTTCCTTTTCTTATTCCGTTAGGGATTTATGATTATATTTTTTTAGTCTAAATTGAATATATTAATTTTGAGATGATTGAATATATGATTTTTTCTTTTTGTCGGAAGATATATGATATAAGTATATATATTTTTGATAAATTTTTATTTTGACCCTTAATATATTTAAAATGCTTAAAATTAACCTCGTACTTATCGAAATGACATATCGGGATCTTTGACTCACTTATCGCCGGTATGTTTGGAGCACTGATTACGTGTTAGTCGCATATCGAAGAGTGTCGAAACATCGAAGAACGGCGAATACAACATGACAAAGACAAGAAAGTCCCGAAAGAGTGTCGTTGCTCTATAGGTCTTATTACGTTATTGCCTATTTAGAGATATTCGTATGTTGTAAATTGGTTTGATAGTAATTTTTCTTGTTCTTTTTTTTTTCACCCTTTTTTATGTTTGTATATCTCTTTTGGGATAGTCGTGCATAAGGCAACTTTAAATGTACCACAGCCTTAACAGTCTAGGCACATTCTATAGACTATAAATAATTGTTCGTTGATATATTGTAATTTGAAATATCACTAGAATAAATCTTTTGCACGCTCGCATTTCCATTTTGACTTAAGTCCTCCATAATTTGTTTTAAAGAAGAGTCTCGTTTTCTTTGTAATTTAATCAGTCAGAGGCACAGTTGGAGGAAAAATATCGTCCTTTAAAGAAACTCGTTTTTTCAGCACACCTTTGAACTCTTTTCATCAATTTTCAGATGTACATTAAAGAAAAAAAGGTTAATATCACGAAAAATCTTAAATCGAAGGATGCAAATTTAAGTCGGTTAACAAGTCGTGTCGTAGAAGCACGGGCCGACTACGCAAGAGCCGAAACTCTAATGGCTCACTCTAGATACGGGCAGCTACTATGCTTGCCTATCCGGTGGTAGTCAATCGAAATTGATATGGAGTAAACTTTCCCCGCCTTTACTCCTAAATTGAGAGAAACTATTTTTCTTCCTAAGAAATATCATTGAATTTTATATCATAAAGTTTAGATGAAGCATTTTAAGGTTTTGCTTTGGACCATTTTGACTTAAGTCCTCCATAATTTGTTTTAAAGTAAGACCCTCGTTTTCCTTGTAATTCAACAAGTCAGAGGCACGATTAAAGGAAAAATATGTCCTTTACAGAACCTCATTTTCCTAGCGCACATTTGAACTTTTTTCATCCCATTTCACGTTCAATTTTAACCATTCTGTAGTTGTCGGTGAAAAAAGGTTAATATTACGAAAAATCTCAAACTGATATATTTATAATAATTTTATTTTAATTTATTTTTTTGATAATAAAAAATCATAAATTAATATACTTATGATAAATTTATCTCAAATTAATACATATGTGATAAATTTATCGTCCGTTAATTTATGCTTTTGTGTAATGTTTAATTAATTATTAATTTATTTGCTTAATTAACAATAGAGTTAAGTAAATCAAGTTTATAAATTTCTCTCTCTGTCTCTCTGTCTCTGTCTCTTTTTTCCTGTTGTTTCTTTTTTTGGCCCAAAGAGAGCAGAGAACCAAACTAGCTGCTCTGGTGAACACAAACGGCACAGCGTCGTGTCCTACTGCGCTAACTTCTCTTCTCAGTCCTTCAACGGAAACGAACCCCCGCACCCAACAGAGAGCGTCACGTCTTCATCTTCTCCCTCCCGCTTCACTAGATTCTCCAGAAGGAATCCCTTGACCCCGATCGCCCACTCGTATTGAATCATGGGTAAGTCCCGTTTCTTGATATCTCCCGCCAATATTCTTACTTCCCACCTGCTTGTTTTTGTTGAAGATGCTTGATTGATGGTCACGCTTGTTCTGTGATTCAAAAGCACGTCCTGCAACGAGTCCGGTTGTTGAGAAAACACTAATATCTGGATTTTTTTTTCTGATTGAGTCATTGATTATAGGAGTTGGAATTTTCGGATGAAGGACCGAACTTTGCTTCTTGTTTTCAATATGGCGATCGGAGCTCAATTCTCGATCGTTCCTGTTGGACTAGAAATAGTCAAATTCCACCCTTTCTTGCGAGAAAACGAGCCGACGAGGCTTTTCGAGTTTCATTGTTCTTTTGGTTTCTTTTAAGCGAACTGTTGAGTTTTTTCTCAAGTAATTAGACATCAATTCGACTGAGTCGCTTGTTAATGAAGCCCATGAAGAAAGGAGATACGATGAGCGTATACGGAGAAACATGCAAGATTAAATTTGAACAAAGAAAGTTGTCGGTGGTGGAAATGTGTCTGAGTTCGTTTTTGAGAAGTTGTTCGAGGTTTTCATGTCTGTGACTGGAAATGACTCGTTTGACATGTTTTGCTAAATGCTAGATACCGAGGAAGACATTCGTGGGTTGCAACTTCACCCAGCAGGTAGCAATAAGAAGGCTTGTGATCATGGATTCTTAAGTGTGTTTTTCCCCTTCTTTTTTCTTCCAGAATATGAATTTCAGATAGCTTTGTGCTCTAGATGTCTTGGTTGAACTTTTTTGGTTTTTCTCTTTGGATGTGTTCGATCTTGGCAGAAGAGAATAATGGGGTTGTTCATCCCGATGATCAAAACATGAAGAAATGGAGATGGTTGATGAAATGGAGGAAGGTTGGTGATTGATTAATTTGGTCTTAATACGATGGCAATGAAATTCAATGGTTATTGTATATGTATGTATGAGTTTTGGCAAGAGAGCCGTGCAGGATTTAACTTTCTCCTTTTTCTTTGATAAGTTCCCTTTTCTCTGGCTGCTCCTGTTGGAATCTGAGAGCTTGCGATCAATCCTTTTTTCTTTATTAATTAGTGATAAATGGATTGAGAAGTTAAGTCAGGAAGTGAAGTGATGGGGAGCAACTTTGAAGACTAGCTAACTGACAGACACTTTGCACTGAGTTTTTCCAAGTGTAGTCCATTTACATAGCTCAGGTGTATTTGAAGAAGCTCCACTTGTTTTCTTCCTTCTTCTTCTTGTAATGCTGTGACAACATTAAAATTTCGGTTCTCTCATGGAGGGTTGGTGGTATTGGTATATAAGGAACCTTGGAATCGAATGAACTGTGGACGATTTGACACTTTCAAGACCACCTACTAGTTGCTTTCATGTTACATCTCAATCTTGTATGTTTAAGTTGCTACTTTTGACATTCACATGAGCCCAGGCAACTGTATTGTTTGGAACAGTGCGCAGTTCTATCCAGGCAGTGGACGGCATGCTGCTTGTCTTGAGACTTTTTAGGGCTCATCATTTCCATAGGTTACATCTCTTTTGCTTGGGCTTGAGTCAGATACTCTGTTGCAAAAAACTTGTGCTGTCAATTGCTATGGTCATGCATATAGCTTGATCAATTCCTAGCTCACCCGCCTTGAGGAAACTGGAAGAGTGAAGCATATTAATCTATTTTGTAGCACAGCCTGAAAGGTTCTCCGTTAAGTGAATCTGTCATACAGCCTTGCCTTAGTCACAATACCCTCCTCCAGTTGTTCTTTGATACTCTGATCCTTTACTTTCTTTGCTCATGAATATAAGAATCTGAGCGAAACAATGTGTTGTTCTTGTTTCTTGGGGAGCTTCCCTTAATTTTACTGGTTGAAGATCTCTGATACATTTGCTTATGAGCTGTTTATTAAGAATTTCGACATAACTAAAATTTGGCTACTAGTGAGCTTTGCTAAACGAATTTACCTGTGGGTTTTTGCAGGTGCCCAAGATAAGATCATAAAAACCTCCCAACAGATCCAGGCTGACCTAAGAGGTGCTTTTTTGTTTCGTTTTTTAACCTAAAGTCATTAATGGTTGGTACTTGCTTAACTTCTCTTAAATCATATTTGAAATTTTGGATTTGTAGGGAATGATGGTGAAGCATCTGCTGTTGAACATGTTGATGCACCAGACGAAACAGGACAAGATAGGAAGCGTCATTTGAATGTTGTTTTTATTGGTCATGTTGGTAAGTTGAACTGCTTTTCCAGTTGGTTCATTAGCATAGATTGTTAAGTCAGTTTTATGCCTCTGTCAACTGTTGGATCCCAGCACTTGAAAGTGCCATTACTGATTCCCTTATTTGCTTGTGATTTTTGAGTCTTTAGGTTAATCTTTGATGCATGAAGAGTTAAGGTTGCTATTTTTCTGCAAGCAATTGCTGGACTATATTTTGGTTCTCATGATGTATCTCTCTTTTGTCCTTTGGAAGAGAATCGCAATGCTTTGATTTTTGCTTATTATAGTTGGCTCAGAAAGACTCATATTATACAAACAGTTGAAAGGGTTTGAGATTTTCACGTGACTTTTCTTAGATGCTTTGTGGTATTCAGTGCTTGCAAGTTGCAAGTTGCAACCCATATGTTTATCCATGCTTGATCTCATTCGATATTGATTCTGGGCTACAGATGCTGGAAAATCAACGACAGGTGGCCAGATTCTCCTTCTTAGTGGACAGGTTGATGATCGTACAATCCAAAAGTACGAGAAAGAAGCGAAGGACAAGAGTAGAGAAAGCTGGTGAGGCAGTTCCTTTGGTTCTTTGCCCTGGTGATTTATTGGTTACATTGTCATCATATGCAGGTTTTAATATGTATCATCAATCACAGAGATAACTGTAAACTGCATTACTCATTATTATTTTGATCATCTTTACGATAGGTACATGGCTTACATTATGGACACTAATGAAGAAGAGAGGGCTAAGGTGCTAGGCAGCTCTTGTAATTCCTTTTTGTAATTCTGTTTGATTCCTTTTCCCTGAAGCATGTACGGGTGGTGCCCCAGGTATTGGAAGATTGGATCGTAATTAAACAGATTAAAATGATTTCACCTTGATGCAGGGTAAAACAGTTGAGGTTGGGAGAGCACATTTTGAGACTGAAACAACTCGTTTCACCATTTTAGATGCACCGGTGAGCTATTTATTTTTACCCTTTGGTTCCTTAAACTACTCGGGCTTGGTTAATTATGCATCCTCAGAGCACCCCAGGAGGTCCATCCTGAACTGCCGTGTAGTTCTAATCTTATAGCATCAAATTGTGTCTCTTATGCCGTTATTACCTTTGTGTGATTTCTATGTTATTTGATTTTTCTGTTTTTCTTGTTAAGATGGTAGTTTTAATCAATTTTCTTGAGTATTAATGACACACTCCTCTCTCTCTCTCTCTCTCTCTCTGTTGTTGGGAGGATTCTCCAGGGTCACAGAAGTTATGTCCCTAATATGATAAGTGGGGCATCCCAAGCAGATATAGGCGTACTGGTAAGGAATGGGTACGATACGTTTCTTTTTTTTTTTGTTTCTTTGAAGTTCTCACACTACAGCTCCTTGTTCCAAACCCACTCTCCCAGGTAATATCTGCTAGAAAGGGGGAATTTGAGACCGGATACGAGAAAGGTGGACAAACCCGTGAGCACGTCCAGCTAGCTAAAACCTTGGGTGTATCTAAGCTGCTTGTTGTTGTAAATAAAATGGATGATCCCACTGTAAATTGGTCTAGAGAAAGGTCTCTCTGTCTCTCTCTGTCTCCCTCCCCCTCCCTCCACTCCCCCTCGCGCCCCCCCCAAAAAAAAAAAAAAAACACCTGCTGCATGGGCACACATATATCTTTCTAATATTGTTGTCATTTGCTCTTGCTGGTGTCTATGTTTCAGGTATGATGAAATTGAATCGAAGATGACACCTTTTCTAAAGTCTTCAGGCTATAACGTGAAGAAAGGTACCGTTTCTTTATATTGCTTTGAAAAGTTTGTAGGGGAATTTGGGCAGTAGTATTCCTCGGTTTGTGCTGTATCTGCTGCCAACTTGTCTTACCTTTTTTGTCATTGCAGATGTTCTATTTCTACCGATATCTGGTCTGGTTGGTTCAAACATAAAAACAGGAGTTGACAAAAGCTTATGTTCGTGGTGGAATGGGCCGTGCCTCTTTGAAGCTCTCGATGCTGTTGAGGTTCCTCCACGTGATCCTAAGGGTCCTTTCAGGTAACATCAAATGATCTCCTTGATTACTTTCTTAGCTCCTTGATTATTGTAGCTCAGTCAATCATAGGGGCACAGTTAAGTTGAGTCCATGTAGTTTACCACTCAATGTCGGGTCTCCAAGTGTCAAAACTTTTATGCTCGACACATGCTTAGTTGACCTTGATTTTTGAGTTTTCAACGAGTGCGATTAAGTTAATTACATGCTCAACCTTGCCTTGAGTAGGCTTGATTATTCAAATGATGGCCTCAAACATCAGTAGGGCCAGATGTCAAAATCAAGTTCCTTGTTGGTCTTTTGGCAAGCCAACAGAGCAAGTTATTCGCATTTCTAATTTTTGTAAAAATCCAACTCTTACAGATTAAGTGTCATATTCTAACAAATCCTTTAATACAATCGGGCAAACTTTAAAGTACGACTATTGAAACCTAAGTGATTAAAGGAGGCCCACTTAGACCATGAACGTGCAACTTTGTTCGCACTCCTGGGGCTCCAGAGGAACTTCCATCCCTCATGCGAGTAAAGAAATTTTCGCAGGTCCAGCATAAGCGTTGATGACCTCCAGGTCCACAACTGACTTTATAACACTTGGCAGTTGCCTTCAAAAGATAACGTTGTTATGTCCTCAATCTCATGCTAGGCAACCAGCCCAGTAAGCTGCCTCAGTCTCTGTTTCAAGTGGCGAGGAGCAGACATTACTAGTTACCATGCTCCTAAAAGGTTACCTCTGTCACCCCTTGCAACCACCATCTCCGCTGAAGTAACACTGAATTAAAAGAATAGTTATGCTACTAATAGTTGTTTTTGATAATGTGACATGTTGTAGAAGCACATAAATTTACAGGGTAATCCCACATTTATTCCTTTAACTTGCATTATCTGTGCAATCCGGTCCTCAAAGTTTTAATTTGGGCGGTCAAGTTCTCTAACTTGCATGTTTAGTGCAATGAAGTCATTTTGTCATAAAAGCAATTAATTATCTTGATGTAGCAGCTTCCATGTCAAGTTTTAGCATTAGAAAAAAGAACTGTCTTTTAAATTTACAAAATTGAGTATATTTGGAAAAACACAGTCAAGCCAAAACGCATCGAACCGAGTGGCAGTCAGATGGTCAGGCTTGAGCAATTAATTATCTTGATGTAGCAGTTTCCATGACAATTTTTAGCATTAGAAAAAAGAACCGTCCTTTAAGTTTACAAAATTAAGTATATTTGGAAAAACACAGTCAAGCCAAAACGCATCGAACCGAGTGGCAGTCAAATTGTCGGGCTTGAGTAACTCACTAGTAGCTCGACTAGTTAACATGTGGTTTATTACTTTTGTTACTATTCTTCGATACGAAGAGCACATGAACACAATCAAGCCAAAGCGTGTCGAACTGAGTGGTAGTCAACTGGTCAAGCTTGAGTAACTCACTAGTTGCTCGACTAGTTAATGCATGTGATTTATTACTTTTGTTACTATTCTTTCATACAGAGAGCACATGATAATGCTTTTCCTGGCATTGCCATTACAATTTTATGTGCTTGGACCTCATTGATTATAAGGGTACCTTCTTATGACATGTTAGCATGTTAAACCACATGCCTTTTCTCGTCATCCTTTTTTAAAGAATATTCAAGTGAAAAAGCAGCCTGATGGTTGTAATTGGAGTAACTACAATGGAAGACAATTAATTCTGATGCTGAGATTCATGATACAAGTTCTAATGTGCAGTTTGATTCTTAAAGCTTTAGATTAAAAAACTCTACCTATCTCTCTCGCACAAGGGTAAGCGCTCTGCGAACAGAACACAGAGCCACGTGGGCTCAGGTTTGCAAATTCACTCACTGACACAATCAAGTATGCAAATGCACACGCCATCATGCGTATATGCATGAAATTTTTTTTATGCTTGCTTCTGCACAATAAATTATTCTCTTTTAATGAATCAAAGGATTTTTAGCTTTGCCTTTACATTATAATGGATATCGCTGTTTCATATATGGTGGAAGACTTTCAACTGCCTATCTTGCTTGGACAAAGCATTGAGTCTCGTTTGTAGCATCGTGAAATTGTGGTGCTACCAATTATGGGTGTTATTGGGACTAAATGTGGTTGTGCTCTAAACTACTACTTGTTCATATTCTTCTTGTACTTGTTAAGTAGTTCAGGCATTTGATGATGAACCTCCAACTTGTAGGATGCCTATCATTGACAAATTCAAGGAAATGGGAACTCTTGTTATGGGAAAAGTGGAATCAGGCAGCATACGTGAAGGTGATTCTTTAGTTCTCATGCCAAATAAGGTAAATGATCTGCATGAGTTTAGCTGTAGTTTCCCAGTTTTTTGTTTATTGCTGGTTCATTTGAGAATTCTATCATTGCTTTGCAGGCCTATGTGAAAGTGCTTGCTGTGCGCCGAGATGATGATAGTGTTAGTTGTGCTGGACCTGGTGAAAATGTCCGGGTTACACTGTCTGGGGTTGAAGACAAGGACATATTGTCTGGATTTGTCTTGTCAAGTGTTGGTACGTATTTCTTTTTTTCATTGTCCCTCTATATCTATCAAAGGAGAATTTATACCGTTGTTTGTCCATTTTCTTCTTGTAGTTCTTCTACTAAGGTAGGGTGCTTTATAGGAGTTGTTTTCATGATCTGGTACCTCCAATGACATACGATGTATTTTTCATTGACCAGAGAAACCAATTGCTGCAGTCACTGAGTTTGTTGCCCAGCTGCAGATTCTTGAGCTGCTAGACAATGTACGTGGAACAAATTATTAGTCTTCTTCCATATTCGTATTGGCTGTACTTTGAGCATCTTTAGTTTTTTGATAAGTTAACCACGTGAATGATAGCTCAACTACACATACCTCAGGCGATCTTTACAGCTGGTTATAAGGCCGTTCTACACATACATGCGGTTGTTGAGGAATGCGAGATTGTTGAGCTGCTACAGCAAATCGATCCAAAGGCAAAAAAGCCATTAAAAAGAAAGTTCTATTTGTGAAGAATGGGGCTGTGGTCGTTTGTCGCATTCATGTACGTTTCCACAGACCTTAGTAGTTTCCGAAAGTGGATTTGTCCTTTGGAATTGTTTGATGTCAAATGATGCCTTTTGAATTGTTGGCAGTCCACCTCCTACTAGCACTTATGGTTGGTAATAACCACCCCAAGCACAGTAGTGCTTTGTCGGTCGCATTTAAGCTTTTCGTCTAATGGATGTAGTCTTGCCAGCTCTTTATGTTTATTGACGTGACCTTCATATGGAAATGTTTCACCAGGTGAACAACTTGATATGTATTGAGAAGTTCTCCGATTTCGCACGGCTTGGGAGGTTCACTCTTCGTACTGAAGGTGAAGAATGGATGTTTATTATTATCTTTTCTTATTTTCTAGATGCCGTAATGACACATTGTCCTATGAAGAAGAAAAGTGTGTAGACTTGACAGCGTAAACCTTTTTTCTGCAGGCAAGACAGTGGCAGTCGGGAAGGTCACTGATTTACCTGTGATAGCTAGAGCTTGAACATTTTTGGGAATAGGTAAGAAATGTCCCTGCCATTGCCTTCTCTTTCATGATGGACCATTTTGCTTGGTCAACTCGTGTTACTTTTCCGTTGATTTATTATGCTGTTAAATTAGAAAGGTTAAATGAAGGTATAAGCCTCCATTCTGTCATCAAAGTTGCTTTTTTAGTTGGAGGTCACTGAGAATTTAATGTTGACCCGTGAACCTTTTAATGCCAAGATCAGAACCTTCACCTTTGCTGGGAAATATTGAAGAGACATGAGAATTAGTTGACACTGCGCATCGTAGAGAATCGTATATTGAGATTAAGAATTTCTCTCATGCTTTTTTTGTCAGGCAACTAAGGGACCTGTGTAAACAATCCGAGTGGCTATGGTGAGAGTGAAGATCAATGTTGTATCGCCGGCAAGTGCATCTTGTTGGGCTGTTGAGAAATGGAGAGGTATCTATTGCTGGAGTGATGCCCATAGATTAGAGTAATGATGCATCTGAGTTGTTACAGTGTGTTTAAGCCATATAGCTGATTCATACCATACCATCTCTTCAACAACATTAAATTGTTCTGTCCGAGTTCACCAAATATGGGTTTTCTTGTCATTTGGCTAAAAATGACTTATCGTAACTACGGAAGTTTTGCTTAAAACCTACTACTTTGTGAGAGCGATAACTCTCTTCATGGTTGTAGAAGCTTATGGAGATCTTAGTCTTTATTTTTCAGTTTTGGTTAAAGATTCGCAAAGGAATGCATTGCAAATTAATGAAATGACAGAAAGATACTCCTGCTGCTTGAGATTACATAAGGCAAGAGATTTACATTTATCACGATATCTAGTAGTAACTTTTGATCATAGACTTATGCTTACCATATTTCGAGGTAAAAGGAATGTGGCGCGAGTGAGAGCAATCCTGAAAGGCTTTTTCAAACATCGTCTAGGACGTTGTGTGGCTATATATTGAGTAACGACGTTACATTGCTGGAATTCATCTCTAATATTGTGGGAAAAGTACAAAAAAAAGCCTTAAATACATTGTATTGGTATCAATTCAATATTAAACTTTTTAGGATCAATTTAGTTTTAAATATTTTTGCGTTGGTATCAATTCGGTCTATTCGAAAATCGTCCATCCATCGTTGATATGGCGGGCGGCGCCACGTAGGATGGTTGGCACTAAGATGGACATATGTGAAGGAAAAATTAATTAAAAATTAGTGTTTACAAAAATCATTATTAAGAATGTCCTCTGTTAGTTCCGATCGTCCTACATGGACGCCGGCGCTGTCGGTGTCCACATCACCGATTTTCGATTAAAATTGGTCGGATGGTACTAATGTAAAAAGGTATATGACTAAATTGGTTCAATTGAAATATTTAAGACTAAATTGATACTAATGTAATGGGTTTAAAATTTTTTTTGGTATTTTCGCTCACATGTTGTGGTCCATGAACTTGAGTTTCTGTTGAAGCTTAGGTCTGAGTGAGCGACAGGTTTTGGGAAGGGCCTGCATAGTTGCCTTGAAAAAAAGAACGTATGAAGCATGTGGTCTTTGACCTCCTTTTCTTAGTGTTTTTGTTTCCTGAACATAAAATCAGATGACGTTCAGGAAATCGGGGAACCTTCCGTTTCGCTTGTTGAGTTGACCGTAACGAAAATTTGCAAGCAACATGCTGGACACAACTTGTTAACCAAGGGCTTGAGCTTGGCGAGCTGCGGACCAAATTGACGGATTGGGGACATCTGCGCGTAATCTTATTGGATGGCTACGCGGTTTAGGTTTGGTACGACTGATGCCACGTGAACCTAACATATTTAACCGCCCTGGCCAGTAGATTATACAGCGCCTAACATTGGAACAACTGCTTGTAAGTTCGAAATTGCTTAGAGTCAGTACACTTTTGCCTAATTGTCAACAGATTAGCAGCTGTACCGTTGACACTTCACTGATTTCATCACCTTTTAAGCTCTCTAGACCAGCCATCCCATGTCACTCAAGTGCATGCTCAGAGAGAGAGACAGATATATCACCACAATGATGGATGGACTCTCTAAAGGATATCCAATGACCGGTGGAGAAGGGCCTCACAGCTACTTCAGAAACTCCTCTGGCCAGTTAGGTTAGGCACACCATGCCAATATGCGATGATAGTTCTTTTCCATGTCTGTAACGACCCGGTCCAATGAGGGCGAAGAGTGGTCGCCGAGGCTAGAGGGCCTGGATAAGGAGTTGTTCCTGATAAACTTCTAAGATGACGAATGGAGCAAAAATTAGTCGCACTATGCACCAAACATGGAGAGAACAATTCTGAAATATATATGTGAAAACTGTAATTAACTTATGGAGACGCCTTTTGACATAATGGCAATGTTTAGTTTTGGAAATGCAAAGTTAAGAGTGCTTCGATGAGAGCACTCCCAGAATGGGTAATCTCCTGGGAAGCTGCCCACTTGTATGTCAAAAGACAAACTTGGCTCGTATAATACCTCAGTGGAGTTAATCCAAGATGTCACAGTGTCTAATCCAATTTGTGAAGCCAATCCAAGAATTTTGAGAGACCCTCAAACCAGGATGTTTTCGAACGTCTATGATGAAAGTTGCTGTTCTGTATTTCTATCCTCTCATGCTTTTCCTAAATGCATGGTGTGGTGCAACATCAGTGGAGTATGTTCTTTCATTGAGAATTCTGCTTAAGCCAAACGCTCCACAAATGACATACACTGGCTACAATATGTCTTGTTGCAGAGAATGATCATAGACCTTGCTTACAAACTCGTCCAGGAGGTCGTAGCCAAACATCTCAATACTAAAGCATTCTCTTCCTCTGGGGCTTTCCTCGTCGCCGATCTCGGTTGCTCAGCCGGGCCTAACACATTCTATGCTGTGAGCAACGTTCTTCAAGTAGTGGAGCAGGAGTGCCAATCCTTAGGACTCAACTCTCAAGTCCTAGAATTCCAAGTGTTCTTCAACGATTATGTGGGGAATGCCTTCAACACCCTCTTCAAATCACTCCTACCAGACTGGCGATATCATGCAGCCGGCGTGCCGAGTTCATTCTACAGCCGCTTGTTCCCTAAAAGCTGTCTTCACTTCGTTTACTCTTCTTTCGCTTTTCATTGGCTTTCAGAAGTTTCAAAGAAGTTAAGGACAAGAGCTCTCTAGCCTGGAACAAAGGCAGGATATTTTACCACAATGTATGATTAAAAACATAATCGTCATTCACTAATTATCTATATATAGTAAGCATTAGGGCTCACTAATTATAGAAAAGAATAAACTACCCTTTCAACACTCCTCCTCAAGTTGGGGCATAAACATCAAAGAGCTCCAACTTGTTACACAAAGTAATTATCCTATCGCCCCGCAATGACTTAGTGAAAAGATCATCAAGTTGGTCTTTAGTCCTTGTGTATTGAAGTGTTATGTTATTGTTTTGAATCTTTTCTTTGCACAAAATGGCAATCTACTTCAATATGCTTCGTGCGATGAAAAACTGGATTTGAAGCGATATGCACAAACATCGATTATCACAACACGTAACCGAGGGAGCTGAAGATGACATACTAAGTTCGGATAATAACATCCTCAACTAAATCAACTCATTACTCACACAAGCCATGACTTGATATTCCGCCTCAACACTCGATCGAGACACCATATGTTGTTTCTTCCTTTTTCAACTCACAAGATTGCCTCCCAAGAATACACAACAACCAGAAGTTGATCGCCTATCAAAAGGACAACCAGCTGAATTAGCATCGAGTAGCCAATAACATCAAGATGTACATGATTCTTGAACAATATCCCTTTACCGGTGCTCCCGTCAAGTATTTAACTATATATAGCACTTCCTCCCAATGTGTAGTACGAGGAGTACTCATAAATTGACTAACAACACTAACAAAGCAAAAGAGATTTTTGGTCGGGTAGCGCTTAAATAATTGAGCTTACCCGCCGCCTCCGTTACTTACTTAGATCATAAAGTAATTCGCTATGTTCTGCATCAAGCTTCACATTAGGTTCCATCGGAGTATTAACAAACTTCGTTCCAAGAAAACCAACCACACCGAGAATATCTAGTATATATTTTTGTTGTGATAATGAGATACCATCACGTGAGTAGACCACCTCAATGCCCAAGAAATATCGCAAACATCCCATATCTTTTGTACTAAATTCTGCCTATGAAAACTATTTCAATTTTTTTTATGCCCACAGAATCACTACCAATAATGATAATATCATCCACATACACAATCGGGAGAACACACCCACCGGGGAAGTAAAGCTAAATACAAAATGATCTCGCAAGACAACGTCGCAAACCAAAATCGAATAACTACATCATTGAAACGATCAAACCAGGCACGATGAGACTATTTCAACCTATATAATGCCTTGTGCGAGGCGACAAACACTGGTAGACTCCCCCCGAGCAACGAACCTCGGGGGTTGCTCCATATATAACTCCTCTACCAAGTCCCCATGAAGAAAGGCATTCTTGACATCAAGTTGGTAAAGAATCTAACCATAATGGACGACAAGAGAGAAGAAAACACGAAATGGAAAGTATCTTTGCTACGAGAAGAGAATGTGTCATCATAATCAACTCTATATGTCCGGGTGTAACCTTTGGCAATTAGACGTGCCTTCAAATGCTCAACGGTGCCATCCGGTTGAAACTTTACCGTGAAAACCCATCGACATCCCATAGTATGTTTCTCGGTAGGGTAACAATGTAAGTTGCCATGTCCCATTATCCTGTAGCGCCTTCATTTCATCTTCCATAGCCTTGTCACCAAACTGGATGAGCAAGAGCCTCTGCAATGATGCCTTGGCACGGACACAA
Organism: Rhodamnia rubescens; assembly: GCA_021437795.1. Taxonomy (NCBI): domain Eukaryota; kingdom Viridiplantae; phylum Streptophyta; class Magnoliopsida; order Myrtales; family Myrtaceae; genus Rhodamnia; species Rhodamnia rubescens. The sequence goes on along the minus strand of JAILYA010000005.1, from coordinate 6,097,652 downwards.
CAGATAAAGAAGCAACAAATGAGGAATTTGTAGGAGAAACACAATCGATAGGGTAATGAGTATGTGTATGACAAGACAATCCATTATAAGGAGTAAACCAATGATTGGGTTGACCAACACAAGAACGTGCACCTTTGCGCAATTCAATGAGAATATCGGTAGTAGAATCATGCTTAGAGGCAACCGGTGGATAAGAAGATGTGACATTGACCGGTGGAAAATCATGCATATCTAATGCGAGGCATCGATTGTACTACCTCACGTTGAACATACCAAGTGTCGTTGATAGGTCCCGTCGGCGAACCGAAAACTAGGCGATGTCATTGATGAATCGGGCACACTCGCCAAGGAAATAGGCGGTAGTGGAGCCATAGTCAAAGACAGAACATCTTCGAAGGACTCGTCGAAGAGAAGTAATATGACTAATCCTTGAAAAAGGTTATATTTGCTTGAGACATACAATTGCCGACTAACTGGACTATAACACTTATACCATGTATGAGCTCGAGAATACCTAAGAAACACACATTTGTTAGCCCGTGGATCGAGCTTACCATGACTAGGAGCAAGATGATGCACAAAACAGACACACCCAAACACACAAAGTGGTAAAGTAAAAAGTGGACTTGTAGGATGGATAGTGGAGAAAGGTATGCCCCCATGAAGCTCCGAGGATGGAAGGCAATTTATGAGATAGCATGCTTGTAAGAGTAGCATGCTTCCAGTACATTTTTGGAGAGGTTCATATGAAAAAGGAGGCAACGGGCCACATCTAGAAGATGCCGATTTTTTCGTTTAACCATTCTATTCCGTTGGGGGCATAAGGATAAGAAGTCTGATGCAAAATCCCATGAGATATAAGAAATGATTGAAAATCAAAGGAAACAACCATATATTCTTTAACATTATCGAACACAAACATTTAATAGAAACATGATATTGATTGAGAATTTCAAAGTAAAACATACGAAAACAAGAAAAAGCTTCAGTTCGATCTTTTATTAAATATAACCACGTCATTCGGGAATAATTATCCACGATTTTTTTCCTAATGTACTTTTAACTCTCCCTTCTCTCACACTTTTACTCTGCCTCTTGAGCGGGCATGAGAGTCAAACTCCTCACCTGAAACTAAATGTCCCCACCTCATTTAATTCCCTTACCATTTGTACATTGATAACAAATTTCCAGTATCCTTACTTTTGATCTTTTACTTATGCTTACGATACACTGACGAAAAACACATGCCATATGAGCGCTAGTCAACATGAAAAGTCTTTCCAAACATTGTCCATGTCAATGAGTAAGCACATTACATTGCACAAATTGTGGTTCAATTCATTAACTCCATGCCCGAGTTCGGCTTGAACAAAGTACTTGGTAAACTTGGGCTAGAATCGAAGGCTAGGTATGCGTACTTAATACGCTGTAATATCAAATTTTTCAGCAGGCAACTAGGAGCAACAAGTTTTGAGGAAGGCTTGCATAATTGCGCTATAAACAAAAATTTTCAAGCAAAGTGTTGAATACAGTTTGTTTACAAAAGGCTTGAGCTTGGCGCTGTGAGTTTGGAATTGCTGCAAGTCAGTAAACTGTTGCCTCGATGTTGACAGATTAGCAGCTGTACCATTAATACTCCATTGATTTTAGCACTTTATAAACTCTCTAGACCGGCCATTCTTTGTCACACGAGTTCCCACTCTCAGAGACAGAGAGCGCAAGGGAGAAACAAGAGAGAGATGAACTCATCTATGGATGAACCCTTGAAAGAACATCCAGTGAATGGTGGAGAAGGGCCTCACAGCTCCTCCAAAAACTCCTCTTACCAAGTAGGTTAGGCTCATCGTGTTGATATGTGATTTCACTTCTTTTCCATGTCTGATCCAATAGGAGAAACCAACTCAAGAATTTCTAGAAAAACCTTGTACTGGGATATTTTCAAATGTCTACGGCGAAAGTTTCTGCTCTCTCTCTCTTTCTCTCTCTCTCTCTCTTCCTAAACTCGCAATGCCACGCAACATCATTGCAATATCTTCTCCCATTTCAAATTGAGCTTAAGCTAAAAGCTCCAGAAATGACATTGACCGGCTTCAATGCTCTGTCTCGCTGTAGAGAACATTCATAGATGTTGGAGTCGGCGAGCATGCTCACGTGAGTTTAGGGAAATCGAAGTATGAATGGACGATATATGACCCCTGCGCACGGAATGTCAAGGTTCCGCTGCCCGGACAACGGCGGGGGTTCCGCTCCTTGGTGAGCGAATGGCGGCCCCACTCGGAGATCCGCAACCCTTTTGTTGTGGGATCAAAGATATTCAGAGAGGCTTGGACTTTGGGCCCAGTTCAAGTTCTATATATTATACTCGTATAAGAGATCATTGTAATGAGGGGTTGTGATTGTAAACCTAAAATCATAGTGAAATCTCTTTGCCAAACATAGCTCTATTATGGGGTGAACCTAGGTAAAACTCATGTGTCATATTTTTTTCTATTTTTTGTGTGATTGTTCTAATTCGTTTTAGGATATAACCCATCAATAAACAGGGCCCGCAAACTCATCCAGGAGGCAGTAGCCAATCATCTCGACATCGAAGCATTCTCTTCCTCTGGATCTTTTCTCCTCACCAATCTCAGTTGCTCGGCCGGGCCTAACACATTCTATGCTGTGAGCAACGTTCTTCAAGCAGTAGAGCAGAAGTGCCAATCCCTAGGACTCAACTCTTAGATCCTGGAATTCCAAGTATTCTTCAATGATCATATGGGGAATGATTTCAACACCCTCTTCAGATCATTCCCACCAGACCGGCGATATCACGCAGCCGGCGTGCCGGGTTCATTCTATGGCCGCATATTCCCCAAAAGCTGTCTCCACTTTGTTTGCTCTTCGTTCACTATTCATTACCTTTCTATAGTTCCAAAAGAAGTTGAGGACAAGAGCTCTCCAGCCTGGAACAAAGGCATGATATTTTACCCAGTGCGAGCAAAGAAGTCATCAAAGCATATTCAGCTCAGTTCGATAAGGACATGGAGGTGTTTTTCTGTGCTAGAGCGCAAGAAGTTGTTCTGGGAGGATTGATGGCACTTACCGTTGCCACTCGCCCGGACGGAATTCCTCATTCTCAAGCTTCAGTCAATAGGTTTTTAGATTTGTTGGAATGTTGCCTCGTGGACATGGTCAAGAAGGTAAAACAAATTATGTTAGTCTGAGTCCTGCTTGCAAATTCTCTTCATTGCTGTCGAAAATATTTGTTAATATTCCTAGATTTCCCATGTATATTTCCGTCAAATAAGAAAAAGGTCTCCATTAGAATACTAGGAATGAGGGGTCGTACTTCGGAAAAACAAATGAGCCTTCACAGTATGCTTCTTCAATTTTCTGGTGTAGGGAGCTATACGTGAAGAGAGGATGGACGAGTTTAACCTGCCGCTGTATTATGCGTCCCCCTAGAATTGAAAGAAGCAGTAGAAAGGAATGGCCGTTTCAGCATCAAGAAAATGGTGGAGCTAGTTGATGAACCAGCAAAAGCCGATCCGCCAACAGGGACAATGATGGCTTCTTCCTGGAGAGCGTTCCTGGAGGGAATCTCGATGGGGCAAATGCATTTCGGGGAAGAGATGTTAGATGAGCTCTTTGACTCGTTCGCCCGGAAATACGAAGGGCCGTCTATCTACGAATTCGTGAGAGAAGGCAGCACAACGTTTGTTCTTCTTGAACGAAGCACTACCAACAAAGGGAAAGCTGGTCTAGGAAGACCCATAGAATCGAGCTTCATTCTTCTGCACAAGCTGCTTTAATATCTATCAACATGTTCCAACGGAGATATTCCAATAAATATTCAATAAGAGCAGCAGATATATGTCATTGATGATAATCCAATCTCCGAACACTCGTTCATAGTTTTTTGGAAACGAACTTGAGGCTTTACTTTGCAGCAACTTCACCCGAGTATTAACTCGTGGTTATGAACAAGTAATTAACTAAGATGATTTTCTTATTCTCGTATTATGACTCCCTGCTTGAATCCACACTGCAGTTAGTCTGAAGTATTAAAATCCCGAAAGAGGTTGAGGACAAAACTAACACAGCCAAGTGCAAACAATTTCATGTTCGGACCGCCCATCCGGGCTTTGGTTCATATGTTCATTAACCATGCGGTTAGCCAGGTATTTCATGAGTCTGGAGCTTTACTTATCTAAAGTTCGTTTTTTTTTTTTTTAATCCAAGAAGAAAAGAACATATCTTATCGGAATTTATCTGCAAATGCTACCGGTCTTTTCACCATCAACGTCTAGAGAACATCGTAAGGAACGATCCAACTGAGTGCACATTCAGCTCTTAATAATTGTTGCTTCATTTACTGGAAGTATTACAGTAGTCATAGGGCCATGGAACTTTTCTTTTAAGTAATAGCCATTGAAAAAATAAAACAAAAAGAACCTTGGATCCTGTCGAAGGGAGAGTTCAATCTACAAGCACTCATAAGAAGTGGGGTTAATACAATAAAAAACCTCAAACCGGTACACCCGTGATAAATTTACCAAAAAAAATTTTTTTCATTATAAAAAAACTCCAAACTGGTATACATGAGACAAATTTACATCATACTATTTTTTTTCTAGCAAAAACCCAAACTTATACACTTATGACAAATTTACCCTAACGGTGTACTTGTGATAAATTACCCTTCGTTAGTTTCCATTAAGTTTTATAGTCAAATTGCTAAATTTGATGACACGTGGCATTGATGATTATATTAATTTAGGGCTTTTACCCTTTGTTTATCATAAGTGTATCAGTTTAGGATTTTTTATGTATTAATTCAATTTAATGGAAGCTAACATATGGTAAATTTGTCACAAATATACCAGTTTGGGGTTATTAGCAGTCAAAAAAATTAATTTGTGGTAAATTTTTCACGGGTGTACCATTTTGAAGTTTTTAGTGGTAAACAAAATAGTTTGAAATAAATTTATCATAAGTGTACCAGTTTATGGCTCATTGTGGTAAAATAGTTTAAGGTAAATTTGTCACGGGTGTACTAATTTAGAGTTTATTGTGATAAAAAAATAATTAGAGGTAAATTTATTACAAGTGTACCAGGTTTGAGATTTTTTGTAGTATTGGTATTAATCTCAATAAGTAATTGTTGAACTCGTGTGCTTTTAACCTTGGGCCCAAAAAAAGTCCAATTCTAGCATATGTGGCAATTATATCCAAAAAAATTTTTGTCTCATAAAAAAACCTCCAATTTTTATTTTTGTCTTAATTTCATCATAAACTTTTACTTTTGCCCCAATTCTACCGACCTAATACAAAAAAAAAAAAATCTCATCTTTAGCATATATCACAATTATATCCAAATTTTTTTTTTATCTCGCAAAAAATCTTCAACTTTTACTTTTGTCCTAATTTTACCACCGTTAGCATTCCGTCCATAATTACCATTAATTAATCCTATGTGGTATTTTCACGTCGTTAATGAATTATATCTCAACAAAACTGACATGAAAAAAATCCTCGAACTTCTTTTATGTTGTTTGCTTCACTATATATTACCGGGATATATAGAGTCACTCAATACGGCGCATTTCTTATTCTCTTCGGCATGTAATGGCTGAAATAATGGCTAGACATAGAGATATTTGGAACGAACGATCTAAAATCTATTATTTCTAAATTTCAAAGATTCATAGGTAAGTTCGGCAAGAAAATTCGAGCCACATAGGATTAAGTAACGGTCACCATGGACGAAAAGCTAACGGTGGTAGAATTGAGATAAAAATAAAAGTTGGGGTTTTTTATGAGATAAAAAAAGTTTCGAATATAATTAGGACATATGCTAAAGTGGGGATTTTTTTTTGTATTAGATTGGTAGAATTTAGACAAAAGTAGAAGTTTAGAGTCTTCATGAGATAATTTTTTTTAATTATAATTATCACAAATACTAAAGTTAGAGATTTTTTTGGAAATTAAGCCTTGCGACCTGACTAAGCTAAATAGTCCTCTAGGATTCAGGGAAATAAAGGAAGGAAAAGAACCTCGGAAGTTGGAAGCTTTAACGTTCACTTCTCTAAATTTTGCAAGCCCTGTCGCAAAGGCAATATCCATAAGTTGGATGGAGGGAAGGAGGGAAGAAAATGAAGACAAAAAGTAAAGAAAAATAGACAAAAAAATAATTCCAAGAAATAGTAATATTAAAATTAAATTTTTATTCATATAACGTCGGTCGTCTATATAGTAGGATGGCCAAAGATCCACATTAGTAGTTTTTCGGCCAAAATTAGTTAGATGGACTCAAATGACAAAAGGTGAAAATATTTATGACTAAATTAACAAAATCAAAAGATTTATGGTAAGTTGGCAAAACCGAATATGTTTGAAATTTTTTAGACAATTTTTCCGAAAGCTCTCGGACCATAATTCTGGACATGGTTGGTCGAGTCCTCTCCGTAAACAATGATCAAGACCACCATCAGCGCATGCACGCCATCTGACCTTCCAAAATAACATCACCACCGTTGCCGATTCCCGCTTGACCACCGGCAATCGCTAGGGTCGGCTCTAGTGAGCTGGGTCGAGAGGCCCTGTTGTCATTTTTTCCTTCTCACTTTTCCAGATCTCGTCTATCTCCTTAAAACCTTGTTCTCCCATTCCTAGAGCTCCAGAAGCTCATTGCACGCCTCGGCGGCAGCCATAGAAGCCCTGGTTTCCCCTGAATTCGCCCTTGGCGACAAAGACCCAAGAGATTGTGTATTTCTTCGGTGACCCACTTCATGGCAGCCTCACGCGCCGATCCCTGACGATGTTCGTATACACGGCGAAGTCTCTCGGAATCGTCGAATTTGCTTTCAACAGCCTCAACCTCATCCTACTCTTGGGAGAAACGGTGGGGCGGGGCCACGGAAATGGCAGCTTAGCAGAGCTATGCGTTGCAGGACAAGGTCAAGGTTTGCTCCTCCTTCCCTCTCGTGAACCTCAGTGCCCCGTGAACGTAAGGAACCTCCCCCAAATATCAATGGAAATGGCTTGGTTTTGTCTGAATTAAGATTTTAATTTGGGACAAAGTTTTAGAACGGCTCGTTTTGGGCTTTTTATGCTGATTTAGATATCCGGTGAGCCACGTGGGTCAGAAACATATTAAATTATTGTCATGTCAGATTTCTGGCATGCGAGATAGGAGTAGGTACTTGATCTCTCTCTTTTTTTTTAAGTAACATTGAAATGATCCGACGAAAACTTGCGACACCAAAATGAGCGCGGTACAAAATTTTTGGCACTTTTTTTAAAGTAACATTAAACCGATCCGACGAAAACTTGCGACACCAAAATGAGCGCGATACAAAATTTTTGGCACTTCAAATCAAATGTCCACGTACCCCAAAAAAGAGCAGTCAACGTAGGAGTAGTTTGATTTTTTTTTTTGTCTGTCCGGTTTTAACTCTCCCCTCTCTAAAATTATTACTCCACCTCATTACAGACCGTAGGAGTCGAATCCCACACCTAAAACTAAACTTTACCACTGGGCCCAATTTCCTCAACACTGGTCACCTTGAGCTTGTATTGAAGCTTAGGTACGAGTACTCAATACACTAAGAGATTACATTTTTCTGCAGGCCAACGTGGAGCAACAGGTTCCGGGGAAGGCCTGCATATTTGCCCCAACGAAAAGGAACGATTGAAGCATATGGCCTTTGACCTCCTCCTACTTAGTTTTTCACTTTAAAAGGACAGAATCTAATGACATCTAGAAAATAGAGGAAGGAATCTAGCGTTTCTTGTCGAGTTGACCTGGGAAGATATGAACAAAAATTTGCAGGCCATACGCTGGACGCAAATTTGTTATGAAACTTTTTCCTCGATGTTAAACTTTTGCTCACGGACAGAGCGAGAGAGCGAGAGACAGAGAGATGACCTCAACGATCCATGGGCCCTCGAAAGTGAAAGATTTATGAAATCACGACCAACCGCTCCAAAAGCTTAAACTTTTGAAGAAGGTGTGGTTTAATATTTATATATTCCAACAATCCCCCTCACGCTTAGTCCGGTCTTTCGCCTAGAACTAAGCGTGGAAATATTAAATGGGAGGCAAATAGGGCCTGGAAAGATTTGAACTCGGGACCTCCCGCTCCGATACCACGATAAGAAAGAAAGATTAAAAGAGAATGATATTTGTTCTCTAATGATGGTGTAATAAACATTGTATATGAGAAGCCTTTATATAGGCTTAGAGGAGAAAAGGAGCCTAGCATTCTTCTTATGTGGACTAAAGAGAAGGAAGAGAGGTAAGGGAAAACCTACAAAACTATACAACATGTTTTAACACCCCCTCAAACTCAAGGTGGGTCAAATAACGAGAGTTTGGAAAGAAGAAATTTAAATCTTTGTGATGTAAGAGCCTTCGTAAAACAATCGGCAAGTTGATTCTCGGTTCCAACAAAAGGAAGTGAAATAGTGCGAGCTTGGAGATGATGACGAGTCGATGACAATCGATCTCAATATGTTTGGTACGCTCATGAAATACTGATTTGCACCGATATGAATGGCACTCTTGTTGTCACAATGCAGGAGTAGGATCCGAATGAAACACCCATATCGGCAAGTGCGGCGAAGCCAAACAATCTCAACAAGAGTGCACATAGCACGATACTCGGACTGAGGAGCGTAGACAATATGTTGTTTCTTGGATCGCCAAGAAATAAGTGAATCGCCAAGAAAAATGCAATAACCAGGATAGATTTGCGATCGTGACATTGGAAGCCCAATCGGCATCGAATAGCACGCAACTTGAGAGTAGAGGAAGATGGTAGAAATAAGGAACGCGATAAAGTGCCTCCAAGATAGCGCGAATTCTTAGAACCACATAATGAGTTGTTCGAGGAGCAAAAAAACACATAAAAATAGAAGCGATGTCGGGTCGGGAGATAGTAAGATAAATAAGACAAGGTCCGATGGCGGGTGACATCGGAAAGAGGTTCTCCATCGTCGGCAAAACTTCGATTTAGCTCAATAGGAGTGGCAAACTCATAGAGCAGCCCTGGAATATCGCGGTATATTTCCGCTGAGAAATGAGAATACCACGTGAACCGCGAGCAATCTCAAGCCCAAGAAAATAAGCGCAGTGGTCCTAGATCCTTCATGGCAAAATGTTCTGAAGGTGCCGCTTTATGCTCAATATGGTCACGATCATCTCCTGATGACCATATCATCAACATAAAGAAGAAGAATAGTGCAGCTAAGAAGAGGTATGAACAAACATAGCATGATCAACCTCACTTGAGTGAAACCAAAGCGAATAGCATTCTCGAACTTCTCAAACCAAGCACAAGGGCCTGTTTGAGATCATAAAGAGCCCGTCGCAAGCGCAAACCTTTCCAGAGGTATGAGCAAGACCAGGCGGAGGTTGCATAAAGATATCTTCCGAAGATCACCGTGAAGAAAAGCATTCTTCACATCAAGCTGAAAGAGAGGCCAACTGAAACGAATGACTAATAAAGCACGGACAGATGTCATCTTTGCTACGGAGCAAAGGCCTCCTCGTAATCGATACCATACTCTTGCAGAAACCTCGAGCAACCAGACAGCTTTGTAACGCTCAATCCCATCGAAACGAGCCTTAATCTTATATATCCATCGGCAAGATACGAGGAGCGACACGGAGGAAGAGGCACTCCCAAGTACCAAGTACTTTTCAAAGCCGAGAGTTCCTCGGCATACCGGCGCCATTCTACATCTGAATCGCCTCGCGATAACTATTAGGTTCTTGTACAGCATGAACAGCGCTAAAAAGGAACCAAACTCAGAGAACAGCAACATACGGGGTGGACGCCGATCTCGAGGAGGATTACGGGCGTGGCTCTAGTTGTGCGAAATCGTCGAGGCGGATACAATATATCTAGATCCGATGTAGAAGAGGACTAGAAGGGTCGGTAGAGGATCAACAAAAGAAAATCCATAAATGGAACAGAGACGAAACATGAGGTGTAGTATTTGTCGGAAAAGAAAGGGATGTGTTCATGAAACGTAACATCACGAGAAATACGTACACGTCGCGCATTTGGGTCATAACAACGATAACCTTTGTGCTCAGGCTATAACCCAAGAATGCACATGGGATAGAGTGAGCGATAAGCTTTGTACGTTGAATGAGTGGAAGAATGACAAAACAAGTACATCCAAAAACTCAAGATGATTATAGCTAGGAGGTCGAGAGTAGAGACGCCGAAACGGGTGCCTTGATGGAGAACAGATGAGGGTAGGCGATTAATTAGATGAATAGCCGTGAGAAGAGCCTCAACCCGAACTCGGTGGGAACGGATGTGCCAAGTAAGAGAGCTCGAGTGGTCTCTAGAATATGACGCTTGCGTTCAAGAACTCCATTTTGAGCTGAAACCCCAGGACAAGATAACCCGAGGAAGTGTACCATCACTAGCTAAGAGGAACGAAAGACACCAGAGAGATATTCTCCCCCAAATCAACGGAAAATTTTGATTTTTGTATTAAATTGTGTGGAAACCATGGAAGTAAAAGACCGATAGATGGAAAAGAAATCACTACGTTGACGCATAAGATAGACCCATGTATAACGAGAATAATCATCAATAAAAGATACATAATATTTGAAACCACTCTTGGAAGAGAGCGGGCGGACCCCAAACATCGAATGAACAAGATCGAAAATTGCACTAGTTCTAGAGTTACTAATAGGAAAAGGCTTAGCGATTGCTTGGCAAAGGGCGAGAACATGGAGGAAGACTACTAGAAGAAATAGGACCCAAAGCACCTTGTCGGTGAAGGACGGTGAGACGAGAAGACGGAATATGTCCAAGACACCACGCCACCGAGCAAGATCGAGGGTAGCCAACACAGATGAGGAAGAGAGGAAGTTGGAAGATGGAGATGTTGCATAATATAAAGTCCATCCCGTCTATCGCCCTCGCCAATCATCTTGCCACTCAAACGATCCCGCAAAAGCAAGAGCTATTTGTAAAGCTTACGCATCCAAATCGGTGAGTTGTCCAACGATAAATAAATTGAGAGCCAAAGAGGGAACATGTAACACATCGGGAACATTGAAACCTTCGGAGATGGTAAGAGTACCCACGGGTAGCTAGTAGAGGAGAACCATTAGCAGTAAAGAAATGTCTTGGTTGCTTGAGCTCGAGAGAGCTTAGTGAGAAAAACAATGGAAGTAAACATACGTCTACCTCCTAGTCAATACCCAAGTAGTAGAAATATCACCGAAGGTGGAGTAGGCCGGTGCTTCCAGCGAGATGAGAGAGTTGTAGAAGTACAATCGGAAAAGACTAAGGAAGACTCAATCGGGCAAGTTGGGCCTCAAGAGCAAGAATACGGCCATCCGTAGAGGGAGAAACCAGAGTAATAGGCTGAGAGATTGGAGATGCGGTAGTGACTCGTGGTGATGCGAAAGGCGTGAAGCATTCCTCTTCTTCCAACAATGCACTCGTCAGACCAAGACGATGACAATACGTACATGAAAGGCGGCGGGGACCACGAATAGGCGAATGACGTGGTGGAGCAAAAAAATAGCGGTTGAATCGAGAAGCCGAGGAGGAAAGAAGACCAAGACGAGTTTCCTCGGATCGTAATTCTTTGACAATCAAGGAGGGATGGTCTTGGAGAGCGGTGAAGAAGTTGGCCGCGAACACCTTCATAGGGAGAGCCAAGCTTCATAAGAAAAGAATGTGACGGTGCCTATCTTGAGTCGAGTAGATGGACACCGAGTACAGTTCGGGCATGATGGGCGAGAGAATAGGAGCAAGAATATCCAATGACTCTAAAGTGAGTGCATGTAATTGTAGAAGTCTCGAATAGAGCAGACCCTTCGTAGCATTGTAAACTTCTTGCTCCAACCGATAAACTCGAATGTCCCCAGGTGAACATCTCGGCAAGCTGATCCCATAAACTTTTGCCTCAACAATATTAGAAAATTGTGGCGAAGAACGGGATCAATGGAACCAAAAATGATAGCCCATGCCTTCCGATCAAGAACTTTCCATGCTCGACTTTCAGCAAGACGTTTCGCAACTTCATCGATGAGTCACTTGAGTACTTGACAAGGACAAAGTCCCTCAACATGCTCAAACAGTCGCGATAAACAAGTGCTTGTCATTGCCGATGGTTTCCAAAGAGAATAGTTTGAACCATCGAGTTTGACGTCAATACGATCACTAGAATCACCCATGACGACGGAAAAAAGAAATTACTAGCAAAGCTAGAAATATGGATTGAGGTGGAAAAATTGATCGAAAGGATCGAGAAAGAAGAAGCACGGATTAGAACGAGCAAGAATGATAGCCCTAAACTCATTATCTTAATTTCGATGTGGAAGATCCAATTTATGGCAACCGCAGAGCATACTTTAAAAAATAATGAGCTCATTGTCTTATTTTCCGATGCGGAAGATCCAATTGATGGCAAACATACTCTTCAAGACAATGAACCTTGCTCGATACCATGAAAGATTTATGAAACCACGACCAACTCCGCTCCAAAAGCTTAAGAAGAAGGTGTGGTTTAATATTTATATATTCCAACAGAAAGGACATCTGATGGCTGGTGGAGAAGGGCCTCACAGCTACTCCAGGAACTCCTCTTACCAGGTAGGTTAGGCACAACGTGTTTGATATGTGGTTTCCGTTCTTTTCCGTGTCTGATCCGATTTGAGACACCAACCCAAGAATTTCGAGAAAGCCTCGTACCAGAATGTCTTCAAATGTCTATGGCGAAAGTTCCTGGTCTCTCTCTCTTCTCTCTCTCTTGCTTCCTAACGAGACATCACTGCTGTATCTTCTCCCATTTCGAATTGGGCTTAAGCCAGAAACTCCAGAAGTGACATTGACCGACCTCAATGCTACATCTTGCTGCAGAGAACATTCATAGACAGGGCCAGCAAACTCATCCAGGAGGCAGTAGCCGAGCATCTCGACATCTAAGCAGTCTCATCCTCTGGAGCTTTTCTCCTCGCTGATCTCGGTTGCTCGGCCGGGCCCAACACATTCTATGCTGTGAGCAACGTCCTTCAAGCAGTGGAGCAGAAGTGCCAATCCCAAGGACTCAACTCTCAAACCCTGGAATTCCAAGTATTCTTCAACGATCATGTGGAGAATGATTTCAACACCCTCTTCAGATGATTCCCACCAGACCGGTGATATCATGCGCCGGCATGCCAGGTTCATTCTACGGCCGCTTGCTCCCCGAAAGCTGTCTCCACTTTGTTTGCTCTTCCTTCACTCTTAATTGGCTTTCAGGAGTTCCAAAAGAAGTTCAGGAAAAGAGCTCTCCAGCCTGGAACAAAGGCAGGATATTTTACCCCAATGCGAACAAAGAAGTCATCGAAGCATATGCAGCTCAGTTCGCTAAAGACATGGATGTTTTCTTCTGTGCTAGAGCGTAAGAATTTGTTCTCGGAGGATTATTGGTGCTTACCATGGTCACCTGTCCAGATGGAATTGCTCATTCTCAAGCTTCTGTCAACAGGTCTATGTATTTGTTGGAATCGTGCCTCATGGACATGGTCAAAAAGGTGAAACAAATTATGTTAGTCGGGTCCGGCTTGCAACTCTCTTCACTACTATCGAATATATCTTTCAAATTTCCAAGATTTTCCGTGTATGTTTATGTCGAATGAGGAAAACATCTAGCTAGAATTGTAGGAATGAGGGGTCGTACTTCAGCAAAAAAAATGAGCCTTCACAGTATCCTTCTTCATATTTCTGGCATAGGGAACTATATGTGAAGAGAAAATGGATGAGTTTAATCGGCCGACGTATTATGCGTCCCCCGAGAAATGAAAGAAGCAGTAGAAAGGAATGGGCATTTCAGCATCAAGAAAATGGTGGAGCTAGTTGAAAATCAGCAGAAGCTTATCCTCTAACGGGGAAAATGAGGGCTTCTTCCTGCAGTGCGGCTCTGGAGGGACTCTTGAAGGAGCAAATGCAATTCGGGGAAGGGATGTTAGATGAGCTCTTTGACTCGATTGCCCGGAAATACGAAGAGTCTTCTAACTTTGAGTTCGTGACAGAAAGCAGCATAACGTTTGCTCTTCTTGAACGGAGCAGTACCAACTAAGGGAAAGCTGGTCTAGTATGACCCACAACATCGAGCTTCATTCTTCCGCACAAGCTGCTTTTATATATATATATCAATATATATCAGTTCAAACAGAGCTATTGACTATTCAGTAAGAGCAGCAGATATATGTCAGTGATGATAATCCCATTTCAGAACACTTGTTCATAATTTCTTTGAAAAGGAACTCAAGGCTTTACTTTGCAGCAACTTCACCAAGTAATTAATATCTAAAGAAACAAAGATGATCTTCTTCTTCTCGTCTCATGACTCCTTGATTGAATCCACACTGCAGTTAGTCAGAAGTATTAAAACCCCAAAAGAGGTTGAGGTCCAAACTAACACAGCCAAGTACAAACAACTCCATGTTTGGGCCACCCATCCGGGCTTTGGCTCACAAGTTCATGTAACCAAGCGGTTAGTCGGGTATTTCATGGGTCGGGAGTTTTACTTATCTGAAGCTTGTTTTCTCATTATCCAGGAAAAACAGAAGATATCTTACACAGAATCAATCTGCAAATGCAATACCATCAACGTCTAGAGAACGTCACAACGGAGTGCACATTCAGCTCTTAATAATTGTTGCTTCATTCATTGGAGGTACAATGCAAGGCATAGGGCCATGGAACTTTTCTGTTAATAACCAAAAAGAACCCTGGAAGAGGAAGGCTTACTTAGAAAGAAGAAATCCGTAAACTCGTTCTAACAAAAACAAACTGATCCCGTCGAAGGAACAGTTGAATCTAGAAGCATTCATACAAAGTAATCGTTTAAAATCGCATGCTCTGCAACCTGACTAAGCTAAACAGTCCTCTAGGATTCAGGGAAATAAAGGAAGGAGAAGGAACCTTGGAAGCTTTAAATGTTCACTTCTCTGAATTTTGCAAGCCCTGTCATAAAGGCAATAATCATAAGTTGTCGAACAGATACATTCTGACTTCGAGCACTAAACTTCAAAGCAACCCACAACAAGATCCAAGAAAACAGAATTGTTCGGTTCCCCCCCCCCCCCACCACCACCCCCCCATGGAAAGAACCACTCCACAAAGTGTCCTCTTGTAATAGTGAATGCTGTTTTGGTTTTGCACAATTGAGAGGAACCGGTTATTACATTGTAATGAATGGTTTGCCATAATGCTGAAACATGTAGAAGTTGAAGCAACAATCTTTGGTAAAAGTACCTTGGGAAGAGAGAGATTGAGCTTTCAATGGATTGTCTCATGGTTGGGACGAGCCTCATCCAATCACGGCATGGAAGTGAGTCAACATAGAAAAACAAAGCAGAAGCTGCAAAGCAATGTCCACTGAACTGGCCAAAGCATATGCAATGGATGGAGGAGGAGGACTTCACAGCTACTCTAAAAACTCCTTTTTTCAGGTAGCCTTCCGCAGCATTAATCTATTTACATTACACATCATCGACGAGCACAAGCCAAACTTGAAGTACTAAATTAACAAGGAAGTCCTTTTGCAGAGAAAAATCGTAGAGAGTGCTGGGGAATTCATTGAGCAGGCAGTAGCTGGAAATCTCGACATCTATATATGTTCTCTGAAGAGGACTTACCGTGTCGCTGATTTCGGTTGCTCTGTCGGCCCCAACACTTTCCATGCTGCGCAAAACTTTAAGCCGTTCAGCAGAAGTACCATTCCAGGGGACTCCATTCTCAAATCCCAGAATTCCAAGTCTTCGTCAATGATCAGGCTGCAAATGACTTTAACACTCTTCACATCCCTCCTGCCTCAACTGCAATACTATGCTGCCCGAGTTCCCGGCTCTTTTTATGGCCGCTTATTTCCCAGGAACTGTCTTCTCATTGTTTAGTCTCTGTTCTCTCTTCAGTGGCTCCCGGGGGTTCCGAAAGACATGCAGGACAAAAGCTATGCGGCCTGGAATAAGGGGAAGATTAGTTATGATATCGAAGTAATTGTAGCCTACGAAGCTCAGTTTGCCAGGACGTGGACTCCTTTTTACATTCTCGAGCACAAGAAGTTATTCTTAGAGGAATAATGGCACTTATCATACTGGGGTGCCCAGATGACACTGCTCATGCTGAAAATGTTGCGCCCAAGTCCATGGATTAGCTGGGATCCTGCCTCATTGACCTTGTCAAGCAGGTAACCAGTATTCAATTTCTCCATATTCAGATTGCATCTTTAGTTTCTTCCGTGGAGAAACATTAGTCATACTGCAACGCAGGAATCTAGTTCAAGTCCGTGTGTCAGACCTTTCCGTCATTGTTCTGGAGTGGGTTGAAAGAGGCATTCTCCCAAAACTATGCAGTAAGTTGCTTGATTTATCAATACAGCTGAAGTTAGATGAACTCTTCCAAAGGAAAAATGGTCCAGTCTCGCATTAGAATCAAGAATATAGCGGCTTGGAAAATGCATTCATCATAATCAGCTTCGAGGAATTGGTACTGGCCCTTGATGGATTGTCATTGGTCGTCCCTCTACCAGAGTGTAAAACAGCAAAGGTCAGGTGTATACAGTGGTAAGAAGAGAAACAGCTAAAGAAATGGCAGCTTCTCTTGTCGATACTATGTGAGTCATACATGTACTATCCACAGCTATTCTTGCCTCTGTATGTTGAAAACTAGAGGCAAGGCTGAAAAAAAGATCAGTCATCAACAAAAGCCAGAGACTTATACATGAACATACCTCATGTGTCGGCTTTGGTATTGTTCTTTTTTTTTTTTTTTTTGGGATAAGTGACAATTTTTTTTTTCGGTCCTTTCATCTAACCTGAGAATCGATGCTTCACAAAACCGACTTGCCTTTTCCTTCTCCTGGCTCTGTTGAAGGGAACAATAAGTGAAGAATAATAAAGTGGACGACTTCAACATGCCGGTGTATTTTGCATCTTCTGAAGAAGTGAAAATAGCAGTGGAGACGGACGGTTGCCTTTGCATAGAGAACGTGGTGAGCTGCCTGTAGACAGCACAGAAGGAAATCTCGCAGGAGCCAAAGAGCTCACCTTGGAGAGCCATTAGTGAGGGATTCCTGGAAGAGCAATTCGGAAACGAGATATTAGATCATCTTTCTGACTCGCTGACTCGAAAGCATGAAGGGTCGTCCATTTTCGAGTCTGTGAAAGGCTGCATCATGTTCTTCTTGCTCAAATGGACTGCTAGTGATTAAATTGTACAAGCAGAGTTCATAGAAAGAGTATGATTGGTCATAATTGGTGAGATAAAGGTTGGATAATCGCCAAGAGAATAACTCCAAGAATACAGCACACTTCATGTCCATTTTAATCTAGAGGGATTAAAACGAAAGGAGGACCAGTCGGCTTGACAAGCAGAATCAAAACAAAAGATGAAAAGTGCCTGAAGTGACTGATAATTAGAGCCGCAAACTAGTTAACTAACTAATTTCGCTAATCTTATATCCAAGTATTTCACTTTTGCACTTTAACATGATCAAAACCCTCGATTCAAGTGCTATACATGCTGCAAGTTTAACAAGCATCTGGGTTTGAACCTTTGAAGCTACATAATCTTTTTCAACACATCCACAATCTGTAAATTCTTGCCTGAAGATTGCCCGAACGAGGTAAAGCTCCTTCCTTAATGAACTAATGATCCAAAGTTAGATTAGAGGTCTATACACCTTTGAGCTAACTCATTCGACCTCTAGAAACTTACACAAGAAAGGGTTATCCCAGGGATAATCTCGCATTCACTTAATAATCTCCCAACAGAAAGCTGATTAAGGTCATAAACAGAGTAAACATATTATTGCGCCATATCAGAAGGTTACAAGTACAAGAGAGGAAAACAGGGGAAGAGTAGACGGCAACACTTTGAGGGAAAAGCATCTCGCCTTCCCAACTTTTTGTCCGACTCCAGTAATCTAAATGAAGGGTGCATTTTATGGCTTGTTCGCTGATAAGGAACGCACGTAGCTCAGGCTAGTAGTTAAATAGTTAAGCAGCACATCTCTAGGTGGAAGACATTCCTTAATCAGCGGGATTTCGTTGAAGTTTTGTGCCCATTCATGAAGGGATGGGAACCTCCCAGCATCAAGTATCTTTATGCCTCCAGCTTCTTCCAAGACACTGAGGAAATGCGGGATCCAACCAGCTACGAGATCCAAATAGCCTATCTTCTCTCCCCCGAAGAACTTCTTCCCCTCGATCTGCTTCTCGAGATACGCAAAAGACTCCAATGCAGTCTCCACTGCTTTCCCCTTTTCTAGCCCATCTTCGGCACGACAGGCTCCCCAAACGCCGAAGACACCCTGCTCTCAGCGAGGAAAAAAAAGAACAAGCTTGTCATCAAGAAGAATTATTTGACTTGATGAGAAACCAATTCTGCGGTAGCCACAAACGTTCATGGCATAAAGTACTGCATCTCTCAAAGATGTGAACTATATCTTTCGGTGCCAGAAGAAAAAACGACCTATAAAGAAAATAAAATCTACAACTATGAGGAGGTTTTAATAACATTAACTCTTTCAATACAGGGGTATGAATCCCCTTGGAAAAGCTGCCTCCATGGTTGATTTTCTCCATCGATTGTACTTAAGGGTTCGTTCTTTTCAGCGGATTTTCTCAGTTGGTAATGTAGTTTTATCAGAAAACCTTTCCATGTAGAAAATCTCATAAGATTGCATTTTCCATTGTCTAAACAAGAAAATCCCCATTATGAAGAGGTTCGTCGGTATTATGTGGTATTGATCCTGCCATTAGATTGCTGTTCAGGAGCTGGCATTTAGCTTCATTAATATGGTTCTCCTCCATATTCTTATCTTAGAGGAACTCTCTCTCTCTCTCTCTCTGTCTCTCTCTCTGTCTGATGCATCCAGCGTGTATTAAATCGCAAGAAAAGTATGCACAGAATCAGAAAGAGGAAAAACTTACATGGAACTTTAACCTTTGCTCAGACAATAGAAATGCAATTCAAAACCGGAAGAATTTTTCCGCACGATCTTGTGCTTTTGCAGTAAACATTCAATTGAAGCGTCTAACAGAAAGTCGAGCCAATTCAGCAACAAGCTTGAACTCGACTCGAATCATTGGCATGCAATTTGGATTCAACTTTAATAATCAACTTTGGGGACAAAAAAGTGAATGTCATTCAACAGAAATCTGTGTACAAACGAAAATGCATCAGATTGCAAAACATACTTTGAGTTTTCCCTAAAAGCGTCTAGTAAAACAATTGCTTCATCGTCACTCATATTCATCGTAACGTGAACAAAACAACAGACACAGAACAGAAAAAAAAAAAAAACAAAAAAACAAAACTTGGGGAAAAAGTCAAAAGGGTCACCTTGTCATCAGCAAACTGAGCCCAGAAACGAGCTTGAGCTCTCTCATAAGGGTCTTGAGGCAACAACGAATACAGATCACCTCCCTTCCACTTCTCATCGATGTACTCCAGAATCACTCGCGACTCTGCAATCGCGACCCCATCGTCCAAAAGCACCGGGACCTTCTTGTGGACTGGGTTCGACTTCAGAAGCAACTCGCTCTTCCCCTTCCTTAAGTCTTCAACAATGAGCTCGTAATCGAGGCCCTTCAGCTTCAGAGCCCACTCGACCCTCGTGCAGAACAGGCTCATCGTAGAGACAATGAGCTTTAACTTAGCCATGGTCGTGTTTTCTTGTTCTGGGCAGGGTGATCGAGTCGGGATCTCTCGTATATAAACAAATATGAGATGGGTTCTCGAAGATGGCCGCTGTGTTTAGTCAAATGCCGCGAAGTTTGAATCTTGGAGCAGAGGAAAGTCGCGGCCGTTGACGAGGAACAGTGAAAGGCAAGGCCAAGAAGGAGAAGATCGGAATAGATTTTATTAAACGAAAGAAACAAAACGCAGTACGCTTCTCTCGTTCAATACACACAATTAGTCTTCATTGTCTAGTATCGCTGCAGTATCTGCCAAGTTCGATTACTCTGGGGTCACATAGATGTTTCTTGGAAGTTGCGGAAGTCGACAAATGAAAGGCCAAGGGACAACAGACAATGTAAGAATAGTCAAAGCGAAAATGAGATGAGTTTCTCGAGTAAATTTAGGAGACTGATGGTCCTAACATACCAATGCATGGAATATTCTTTCGTGCGGAAAAAAAAAAAAATTTCACTGTTGGATATTTCTTAGCCGACCGTCCCCCTAGAATCGATGGGACGGTTGGCTAATGACCACAAATCTTGTTTGTGGAAATCGCGTCACCTATTGATCCGATTTTTTCAGAGAACCTAAGAATAGTCAAAGAAAAAATGAGATGAGTTTCTCAAGTAAATTTAGGAGACCGATGGTCATAACTAGAGGTGTATAACTGAATTGGGTTTACGTAAAACCCGAATCGGACCACTCGAAAAATAGATTTGAGAATCAATTCCCATTCAAATCGGGCTGGAAATCGATTCTAAATTTTGGGAATCAGTTGGAATCGGGCTGATTTTTGGTTCTAAGTGCCTAGGAACCAAATCGATTTTAGAACGGGTTTTTAGCTATACTTAAAAAAAAAAAAAACTTAGTCTTGCTCGCCTCACCTTCTCTCTTTTTGGTAGATTGTAATTTCTATTGCTCGTATTAGGGATTATTGCTTTTGATGGAAAGTAAGTTTTATTATTCATTTTTTACTTTAAATCGTTTCATTGCTACTCATATTATGTTCTTTGAAAAAATGAAAGAAGAAAAAAAAAAGGTTTTAGGGTATAACCTAGAACCTGACCAAAAAAAAGAAGTAGGTTCCAAAATAAGTTTAAGGACAAATAAGGTAGGTTCCAAGTTTCAAAAATTTGGAACCGGTTATAATAAGGCGAGATTTTAGGGTTAGGTCTAGAACTTATCCATCCGATCCATGCTTACCACTAGTCATATCGTACCAATGCATGGGATATCCTTTAGTGCAAGAAATACTTTTTTCGCCCATCGTAGATATGTCTTTGATTATGCTCAATTTACAAAAGCCGAAAGAAAAGAATTCCCATTGCACCTACTCCCCACAACCATAAGTTCAGATCTATCTCAGATACGGTCAATGCACCCTTATCTCCGCCTCGGTTGGTCCACCTTCATAAGCAAGTTTTTCCTCGGAGCCCTAAAGTAGGTATGTTTCTCAACGTATTGAGTAGGGGTGTCACAATCAAACAATATACTCGAACCAAAAAATGAACACACCCCACCCGATCCAAACTTTCGAGTACTTTCTTGTTCACATGTTGTTCGGGTTGGGTAAACACTTGAAATTCTTGGTATTATAAAGATTTCGGGTTACATCGGGTAGGTTCATGTTTTGGTTCGGGCCAACCAAACTCAAGACTACCAAGCTAATGCACTAAATGAGTATAATTAATACTAATAGTCCGTTTGTTTCCTGAAAAATAAATAATTTAAAAAATATTTTCTTAAAATTAATCTCTTGATCGCTCACAAGAATAATCGAACGAAAAATATTTCATCATTCACAAAAAAATTTAGACATAAATTATCGTTGATACTAAAAATATTCTTTGTCGACAATTTATTTCAAGCGATACAATCGATTATTTTTAAGATAATATTTTTTTAAAATTATCTATTTTTCACTAAACAAATCAGCTAAATGATGTCGTGTGATAGTGATTTGTGCTGATGCTCCAGTCCGACTCCAAGCACCATGCCTAAATAAATAAAACAAGAAACAGAGAACAACCGTCAGACTTTTGTGCTTTATGGCCACAGCAGTCCAGCCAACTTACGCACGTACTCGAAAAATTGAATAAATTTCAAAACAAGAACACGACCAGTACTCCCCTCGTTCCTTTTTTCTCTCCTCCTCTTTCTTCCAATTCCCAAGCCAATTTCTTCCTCGAAACACATATCGACCCGACCCGACGCGACCCGACCATTTTGAGTTTTTTTTTTTTGCCTTATAGGGTTTCAGATCGGGCCAAACACGGTATTCTAATGTTTGTAGTCGGGTATTATGAAAACATGACCCGAGCCATTGACACCTTACTAGAGAGGAAGTCATTTTTCCTTATTATGAAGGTGCTTTTTCCATTGTCTAGAAATGATTAATCTTGTTTTTCAAATGTCGAAAAATTTAAAAACCATTTTATTCACAAAATAAAGGAAGCCTAAGTCATATCACATTCGAAGATCCTTTAAATTTCTCTTGGATTCAATTATATTTATGAAAGTTGGCAACTATTCTCAAACCCATTTATATGGCTGATGGACCTAAGTATGTCCCTAAGGTGTTTCAACTGAACTTTGGGACATGAAAATTCGAGGGTATTTCCTAAGTGGAAGGGAAGAAAAATATTTTTGCTCAATTAAGGGGAGCATGGCGTATGGGCACCGGCACGTTAAAATAAGGAATGCATCCGCGGCCCGCCGTCTTTATATATCAAACGGACAGACCGTGGAGGCTCCTATCGGTGCTTTCGGTAGGGGTGTCAAAAAGCCGGGCCGGCAGGATGGCCCGGCCCGGCCCGACCTGGCTCAAAAGACGGCGAGTTTTTTTAACATCCATTTTTTCTTTTTAATTTAATTTATTTTTATTTTATATTTTTTCATTTGATGGATTTGTTAATTGATTTTTATTCCAAAAAAAAAAAAAAATAATAAGGAAAAAAATTCGGCCATAATCTGGCCCGGCCCGACCCGGACTGGGCCGGGTCAAGCTCGGGGCCGGGTCAGTTCGGGCCGGGCCGAAACCCGGCCCGTTGACACCCCTAGCTTTCGGGCACCTGCTGCATAGCACGGTGTCTATAGCGGACTTGTTGGCACTTGGCACAGTACGCTTGTCTCAAACCCAATTGTCTGGCTGAGCAACGGGATTATAAGATGCGAATGGCAAAGCAAACATTAACGAAAATAAGCCGAGAATCGTAACCTGGGCCTGAGAATTGCAAGTCATCTCATCATGTCCCAGGCTCAGGCCCAGGCCCAGTCCCAAACTTGGAACCGGCGCTCACTGAAAAGACGAATATGCCCCTATCGTACCCTAAAATTTGCGACGTCGACACTGATTCAGAGACGTTGCGTTGTGTCAAAGCTAAATATAAACAATTGAAAAGCAAAAAGAAGAGACGCATAAAAAGAACGAGAGGAATTTTCCTCACTCTCGCAGCTCACGCCCCCACCACACGCGCGCACGCTCGCTCTCTCGCTCTCTCTCTCTGAACATGAGAGACTCTCTGCTGGAAACGTGAATTCCTATGCAATGGCGTCTTCACGCCGTAGATAGGGATTCCCTCCTTGTCCTAAAAACCTTTGCTCTTTCGTTGCTTCTATGTTGTTTTTTAATTCTTTGTGCCCGGTTTTCTTGAGAAATTAGAACCTTTGAGGAGATCGATCGCATAAAGTCGATTCAATTCCAACGTAAACAATAACCAGAATTTAGAGAGAGAGAGAGAGAGAGAGAGAGAGAGAGAGAGAGAGAGAGAGATTCGGATTGAGCCGTTTTAGAAGAAGAAGAAGATGACTGGATTGGATCTGTCGAAGAAAGTCGCCGATAGGTATCTGAAGCGCGAAGTGCTCGGCGAGGGTACTTATGGCGTCGTCTACAAAGCCATTGACACCAAGGTATGGGGACTTTTGCCGTTTGGGTGTTTTAGGGTTTTGTGCTTGCGGAGCTGTTCGGGTTAGCTGTAAATCTGTTAGCTCTGTGTCTTGTTCGCTCGGTTAGTCTTTCGTCGTGGGATTGGGGATTTAGTATGTCGCAGTTCAGGCTGTTTGGAGGCTGAGAAAGAGCAAGAACGTTGGGATGGATGAGGGGGGGTGACTGCTTTAGAGCTGGGGTTATTTTTTTCGCCTTTTTCAAAGGACAAAGGACCTTCCAGTGTCATGGTGCGAGCTGTGGTGTTCTAACGTTTCTTTCCCCCCACGTCGATAGAAGAAATGCCTTGCAATACTCATTATCTATCCTAGATATTAACTTACTCGACAGAGTAAGGAATTCCATAATTTTTGCAATTTTCGGTTTTTTTTTTTTAAGTTCGGGGTCTGCTGGGATTCGCCAAGAGTGGCTCCATGATGGGCTATTCATTGGTAGCTCTTTGAAGAGAGGGCAGACTATATCAATCCTTTTTTCAATCTTTTGCGGAGTCCAAAGTACTGGGGACTGTGATCTTCTTGGTGCATTGATAGTGGTCGTTGGCCAATGAAATAGTAATTTGTTCAGGTGTTCGGGTTGGGGAAATAGAGGCTGGTTAATACAGCGGGCTTGTTGTCATCTTGACAACGTTGCAGCTAGTTGATCAGTTTCTTTAATGGCTCTTGTTTCGTGACACTTTCGATTGGAAGTAAAGTGCAATTCCCAGGTTGACTTGATTGTGAGTCATAGCTACTTAGGCTTTGATAATCTATGGAAAATCAGTTCATTGGAGATATTGGGAAGTTCCGCCACTTCATGTCATTTGTGTCCAACGGCCTCTGTCTCTAGGATGCAGGACTGAGGAGCATCTATCATTGTCTGAAATTGCATTTCATGACCACACCAATTTCAAGTAAGATTTATCAGTGCTGGCAGTTCTCTTCGCATAATTACGGGGTCAGTCTTGATCCAGTTTGATATGATCCTCTTTTGGTGGAGACTATGAGCCAAGGAGTGTCATGTCATTGAGATACTGACATCAACACTCCTCTGCCTCCATCTATCGGGCATACTGTGCTTGACTTTCATTAGGCAACAAATGAGGAGTTATGCAGAATAAATAGAGCCTTGTAAAACTTATGAATTTTTTCACCTGTTTTTGGATATTGGTTGTGGTTGGATTGGTTTCTTGTTCCCTCTGCGGCAGTCATTAGAATTTCAGTACATACTACGTTATATGCTATTAATAGGCATTTTGGGTGACATTGTCTATGCAATAGCATAGGTTTATGTCTTTGCTGAACTTGGATATATCTGGTTTGTGCAGACTGGACAAGTTGTTGCAATCAAGAAAATTCGGATTGGGAAGCAAAAGGAAGGGGTGAACTTCACTGCCCTTAGAGAAATAAAGTTGCTTAAAGAGCTTAAAGATCCAAACATAATCGAGTTAATCGATGCCTTTCCTCACAAAGGAAACCTGCATCTTGTGTTTGAGTTCATGGAGACTGATCTTGAAGCTGTCATCCGTGATCGTAATATATTTCTTTCACCAGCTGACATTAAATCATACCTTCAGATGACGCTTAAGGGGCTTGTTGTTTGCCATAAAAAATGGGTGTTGCATAGGTACTTAATTTGTTCCATTTAGAATAAGAGCTACATTGTTAGGTCCTATTTCCCTACAAATCTACTCAAGATGTATATTACTGGCAATTGCAGGGATATGAAGCCTAATAATTTGCTGATAGGACCTAACGGGCAGCTTAAACTTGCAGATTTTGGTTTAGCCCGAATATTTGGCAGTCCAGACCGGAGATTTACACATCAGGTTTGGTTCTTTGGTGATCCTTATGATGTATTGAACAAAACCACGGTACCTGAGGATTCACTTTACATGGGCGGTTGGTGGAATCACATTATACTTGCAGATGTAGTTTAACAGAAATAACAGGGATATTCTGATGCTGTGTTTCTATGCTAATTTGAGCGTGAAAATGTGTGTGGACAAAATGATAGTTTGAAAAGGAGGAAGTACAGGTAGATTTGTTCTTCCATGCGGTCTTTATTTCGTGGAGAACTCCCGCTTGTTGCCTATACATAGTGTGCTTAGCAGATTAGTTGGTAGAAGTGAATGAAGGGTGCTTGGATTCATAATTTGCACTAGTTACCTGACTGCAATGAGGTAATGGAAATTGTCCAAACTCGAGGTATAAATTGGTGATTTGCAATTGGGACAGTCAAAGGATATGAGGGATGTCAATGATTAGAATTTTCAAATTACGCAGTAAATCCTTGTTATTATCAACTTTGCCTGTCCATGTAATCTTAGCTGCACATCATAATGTCTCCTATATTGAACCTTGTCTGAGTTATGTTTTTGAGTTGGGATTTTGGCAGTCCTATATGCTCATGCTTGCTAGAGAATGGGAAAGTTCAATCCTTTCTGAGTATACGAAATGGTTTCCTATATGTTGTGTTCGGCTGAGATATTTTATTGTCTAAAGATTTTTTTAATGTTATATCCTACATCTGTCTGTAACATGAGCATTTAGAAGTGTCATATATCTATATTTATCATATGAGCATTGAGTTCATGCTTTCATTGATTTTTCTTGATTTTAGCGTGAGCTTCCTGCTTGCGCTTTGCTCTGATGTTCATTTTTGATGGCGTGGTTCATCATTGATCAACTTGTTGACCATTTCTGGCAATGGGCAGCTTATTGTCCTATTCATGCTTAGCAAATAGTAATGTTGCTCCATTTCCTTTATTTTACTCACTGCTCGCTATGCTGATCCTACTATATTATGTAAATTAGGTTTTTGCTCGGTGGTATAGAGCACCTGAACTGTTGTTTGGCACCAAGCAATATGGTCCAGCTGTGGATGTTTGGGCTGCCGCTTGCATATTTGCGGAGCTTCTTCTTCGTCGGCCCTTTCTACAGGTAGACATGCGAGGCTACTTCCATCTTTGCGTATGAATCACTCATGACTGAGTCCGTGACTCAAATTCTTTTTGGCTTAGCTGCGCAGTACCACTTCCTCTGTCACAATGGGGAGCAAAGAAAAATAGAAATCGAAGTAATCTTAACCAAACTATCCACTTAATTGATATGATTGGTGATTTGGGAGTTAATTGATATAATTGTTGATTTGACAAACATTGAACTAATGCGGTTGTGTTCTGCCTTAAGTTTTCCTAGACCCTATTAAGAGAAACTTTTTCACTACATCTTATATATCATTATTATACCACAGAAATAGATTGCAAAAGGTTTTTTTCATACTACAGACATATAATTTGCATGTTAAGAAGAACATTTTCTTACTTGGCCATAGAAAAACTACTGATTTATCTGTAAAAACAATAGAAATCCAACATATGTATTGGCAAATAAAATGAATGCAATCTTGAGTTTTGGAGGTTCATTTTCACTAGTTTGGTTTGATCTCAGTTTGGAATTCCTTTAGGCCAATATATCTGCATCGATTCATTCTTTTCATGCTGATTTAAACCAAATTGTCAGTACGCATATAATGTTCCATGGCTATGGAGATTTAAGTGGACCTCGAGATGGCCTATGATGGAATTTGAGTTGGATTTTATTCATGAGACACTGGTGGAGGTTGGATATAATCCATGGTTATGGAGATTTAACTTTTAAGCTATTTGCCCGATGTTTGAAAGTTGGTCCAACTTGAATATTTGTGCCCCCAAGTGCAGTTTGTCAGATGAGAATGGAAATTCTGCCTGATTGCGTGGAATTACTATTTTCATCTATCTATGCTGGAAAAACTTAAAGCTGGGATTGATTAACTTGCTATTTGTTTGTTTATATAGGATGCATGGTGAGTGACATTGTTCAATTGCATGCCTTCTTATCTTTATTGCCTCAGGCTTGTTATCTTTGATAACCTTTTGCATCTGGTCTCCCTTTTTTAACAGGGATCAAGTGACATTGATCAACTTGGAAAGATCTTTGCAGCTTTTGGGACTCCAACAGCTTCTCAGTGGCCTGACATGGTGTACCTTCCAGATTATGTGGAATACCAGTATGTCCCAGCACCTCCTCTTCGTTCACTCTTTCCTATGGCAAGTGATGATGCTCTGGACTTGTTAGCCAAAATGTTTACATATGATCCAAAGAATAGAATCTCGGTACAGCAGGCTCTAGAACACAGGTATGTGAGCTAAGCCTCCTCCGCCCCCTCTGTCCTTTGTTTTCTTTCTTTTAACTCCCTATTAACCTCATGTCCCATTGGCACCTGCTGCTCCAGATTAGCTACCAACAGCTACCCTTCATTCCTTTTTTTGTCCATGATTTCCTTCTGCATAGGTACTTCTCATCAGCTCCTCTGCCAACAGTTCCTGATAAGCTACCTCGACCAGCTCCGGCCGGGAATCACATAATTCTAGGACTTCGGACTTTAATCCACCCGAGGGTCCCACCGTGTTATCACCTCCGAGAAAGTCCAGGAGAGTGATGCCAGAACGTGAAGGGTTTGAAGGGAATGCGCATCAGAATGATAAATTGGACGATCATGTCAGTGAAGTTAGACCGGGTCCTGGAGAACATGCAAGCAGAAACGAGCAGGTTCCTATGTCACTGGATTTTTCCATATTTGGTGCCAGACCTCCAAATAGACCAACAATCAACAGGTAAAACAGTGCATTTTTACATGGTCACCTTGTTATAGTGATGAAACTTTATAATTTGCTCGGGCCAAAATGTTTCAAATGTGGACAAATACCTTTTCATATCTGGGGCTAATTAATCTGACTTCGTGCCTTTCGTGCATAGATTGTTGAGGCTATTTGATCATGACTGTTAATACGACACTGAGCTGTGAAGGCAGTTTACTTTTCAGGCTAGATCACCTGGTTCTTTTGTTGACATTTTAATTTCTTGGATCTATTTAAAATGAAGAAAAGAATCTGTATTTCTTTCTCACTTAATTGAGTAATTACAAGGTGAATATATACAACAATAGAAGACCTAAATTAGGTAAGAAACCTATTTTAGGTATAGATCCTGAGCAGCCCCTAATCTCTATCAGTAGCTAATTTACAGCTAACAAAATCAAATCACATAGTATCACAGAATATTCCAAATAATTAGGGAGAGATTATAGGAGATTTTCCAAAACTCCCCCTCAAGTTGGTGAGTGAATATTTTCCATGCCCAACTTGCTAATAATCTCCTGAAATCTCGACACTTGGTAGGCCTTTGGTCAATACATCTGCTAGCTGATCTTTGCTAGGAGTGTAGGGAGTACTTATCAAACCAGATTCAAGCTTCTCCTTTATAAAATGTCTGTCTACCTCAATATGCTTGGTTCGATCATACTGAACCGGATTGTGAGCAATGTTGATTGCTGATTTATTATCACAATAAAGTCTCATAGTTCCTTCATGTCCCACTTTGAGGTCTTCAATGACAATCCCGAGCCACAAAAGTTCACATATCCCATTCGCCATTGCCCTGAATTCAGCTTCAGCACTAGATCTAGCAACAACATTTTGTTTTTTACTCCTCCAAGTGACAAGATTTCCTCCCGAGAAAAGTGCAATAGCCAGATGTGGACCTTCTATCTGTTGGTGACCCTGCATAATCTGCATCAGTATGGGCTTCAAGATTCAGCTTGTCACCCTTTTTAAACAAAATACCTTTTCCAGGAGTAGCTTTGAGGTAGTGAAGAATCCGTTAGACAGCTTGCATATGTTCTTCTTTAGGATCATGCGTGAACTGACTTACAACTCCCACAACATAGGCTATGTCTGGCCTAGTATGAGATAGATAAATAAGCCTTCCTACTAACCTTTGATATCTCCCTTTCTCAACTATGCCACTCTTGCCCTGTCCATCCATTTTATGGTTTGCATCAATAGGAGTGCTCACCACCTTGCTATTGAGACATCCTGTTTCCTTGAGAAGATCAAGTATATATTTCCTTTGGGATATAAAAATACCTTTCTTAGAGTAGGCTGCCTCGATACCAAGGAAGTATCTCAACTTTCCAAGGTCTTTGATCTCGAATTGTTGAGCAAGACTACTCTTAAGAGACTTTTGTTCAGCTTCATCATTACCAATCACAACTATATCATCTGCATATACAAGTAGAGCTGTGACCATATCTTCATCTGAATGTTTGATGAACATGGTGTGATCCCCTTTGCTTGTAACCCATCTCAAGCATTGCCTTCATGAACCTTCCAAGCCAAGCTCTTGGGGACTGTTTCAAACCATATAGAGCCTTTTTAAGCCGACACACTTGATTGTTTCCAAAGTCCTTGTCAAAACCTGGTGGAGGCTCCATAAAGACTTCCTTCTCCAAATCTCCATGTAAAAATGTATTCTTCACATCAAATTGATGCAAAGACCAACCAAAATTAGCTGCAAGAGAAAGTAGCATTCGTACTGTGTTCATCTTTGCTACCGGTGCAAAGGTCTCCTAATAATCCACCCCGTAGGTTTGGGTGTAGCCTCTTTGCGACCAGCCTTGTTTTATACCTCTCCAAGGTCCCATCAGCTTTGTACTTAAGGTATAAACCCATTTACATCCCACCGGTTGCTTGCCTTTGGGTAAAGTCACAATTTCCCATGTATCATTCTTCTTCAATGCATTCATTTCCTCCGTCATAGATTGTATCCAATTCCTATCCTCAAAAGCTTTTTGTACCGAGTTAGGAATAGTAATTGAATCAAGAGCAGTAATAAAGGCTTTGTGTTGAGTAGATAGTCTTTGGTATGACACAAATTAGGAGATAGGGTGTTGGGTATATTTCCTGGCAGCTTTTCTCAAGGCAATGGGTAAATCCAAATCACTTAACTCTGTTTCATTAGAAGAAGGATGAGTGATTTCATTATCTCGATAACGGTTCGGATAACGAGACTTGATCCGGTTCCGGATTGAGCTTCATCCTTCTTGAGTAAACTTGCAGTTTGGTTGGTTCATTCTTAGGAGAACTAAATGATGATGATGAACTAGGCGAGAGAACTTGATGGGGGACTAGGACAGGATAGAGGACTTGATGGACTCGATGAACTTGATGAAGGACTAGGTGAACTAAGAGGGCTAGGACTAGATAGAGATGGGGAAGGAGAAGAGGTTGGACTGGACGACCTACTAGGTAGTGGAGGCAATGATTCAAACCCACTATCTTCATTAGGAGTCTCCCCCCGAAGATAGTGGTAGGAAGGAAAAAAACGGCTGGTTTTCATTAAAAGTGACATCCATAGAGATAAAAACTCGACGTGTTAAAGGGTCATAGCATTTATAACCTTTTTTGAGTATTAGAGTACCCAATAAAGACACTTTAGAGCACGAGGGTCGAGTTTGCTTCGATTGTGATTATGAATATGCACAAATGCAACAAAGCCAAAGACCCGAGGGGAAATGTGATATTTATGGGAAACATCAGGATAAAAAGTAGACAAGAGCTGTAAGGGACTTTTATTTCCTAAGCTTTTGAAAGGAACCCGATTAATAAGATATGTTGAAGTTAAAACAGCTTCCCCCAAAAATGCTTTGGCACGGACATTTGAAAGAGGAGAGCTGAAGTAACATTTAGGAGGTGCCTATTTTTCCTTTCGGCGACTCCATTTTGTTGAGGGCTATCAACACGGGAAGACTCATGAATAATACCCCGAGTTTGGAAAAAATGATCAATATACTGATTGAAATATTCCTTCCCATTATCAGACCTAAGTCTCCTAATTGACACCCAAAATTGATTGACTATCATTTTATGAAAGTTTTGAAAGATAGATTGAACATTAGATTTGTCTTTCATAAGATATAGCCATATAGTACGAGTATAATCATCGATAAAAGAGACAAACCATCTAGCTCCTGTAAAATTAGCAATTCTAGACGGACCCCACACATCGGTATGAATAAGAGAGAATGGTGTTGAAACTCTAGCATTATTATTCAAAGGAAATGAAGCACGATGATGTTTTGCAATTTCACAAACTTCGCAATGAAGATTTTCAACAGCAACATCTTTAGAAATGGACGGAGACATAGTCCTAAGAAGACTAAACGGTGGATGTCCTAGCTGAAAATGGTGAAGCCAAATTTGAGATGAGTGGATAGGATCACAAGAGTTGTAAGAGGTACTATAACCCACAAGAGGCCAACCAATTCTGCTTGAATCCTCAAGTTAGTAGAGCCCATTCCGTTCCTTAGCAAATCCAATCGTCCTCCCCGTTTTCAAGTCCTGCAAAATACAATAATCAATAGAGAAAAGCACCTTACAATTTAGATTTTTGGTAAGTTGATTGATGGAAAGGAGATTGGTGGACGGCTTAGGAACATGAAGGACATTATCAAGTTTAAGTGAGTGATTTAGAGTTATGGTTCCTTGGCCAGCTACGGTAATAGGAGATCCATTTGCTATGGTAATACTCCTATTTCCTGGTGATGGTCTATAAGTTTCGAATCTAGTGGGATCATGTGTCATATGGTTGGTTGCTTCGGAATCAAGAATCCATGAATTACGGTACCGAGAAGCTGTTGAGTTTTCGGAAATTAGATACGCATCTGACTAGACCAATGAACACATATCAAAAGACTTAGATAGGAAGATCGCATGAATATAAAGAGCATATAAAACCCGTTCTTAAGCAATGTGGGACAACAATTTCAACACTCCCTCACGTGCAAGCCGGATTACGAGCGGGGCACGTGGAATTTGACTAATAGGGGGTGGACGCATGCACATTCGTGAAAGGAATAACACTTGACTCCGATACCATTTTAGAAAGTCTAACCCAAAAACTTAAATTTGTAGGTGGAGGGAGACCACAAAAATATAAAGAGCACAAGGCCCATTCTTAAGCGTGCAAGGAATTTAGGCAAACGCACATTTGCGAAAGGGACAACAAGCTGGATTAATTAAGCAGCACGTGGAATTTAGGCAAATGCACATTCGCGAAAGGGACAACATTGGCTCGATACCATGAAGAAAAGAATCTGTATTTCTTTCTCACTTAATTGAGTAATTACAAGGTGAATATATACAAGAATAGAAGACCTAAATTAGGTAAGAAACCTATTTTAGGTATAGATCCTAAGCAGCCCCTAATCCCTATCAGTAGCTAATTTACAGCTAACAAAATCAAATCACATAGTATCACATAATATTCCAATTAATTAGGGAGAGATTATAGGAGATTTTCCAACATAAAATTTAATTTTGTAGATGAATATGTTTCAATGAACATAAGTCACTTCCATAGCCTATGTGGCTATATGACTGGTTCATTTTTTCCTTTGTTTTTTTTTCCAGGCATATCAATATATTCATATCCTAGCTTTCCTTTTGGGCCAAATCTGAATTTATTCACTCACAAGGCCTTAGACACAATTTATGTTTCTACATTTATTTAAATAGATGTATTACCTATGTGATGAGTGAGAGAGAGAGAGAGAGAAAATTAGCAAAACCAACATCATAAATTTTTCTTCGGGCCAATATTCAGGGAGCGAGATGAGAGAGAGTGCGAGACGCGAGTAAGAACCGCAGCCACAAATGCAAGAGAGTGCAAGAAGAGTTAGTAGAGATGTACCGCGGTTTGAGAGTAGAGAGAGAGAGAGTAGCACTTTCCTCCAAAATTTAGCATCATAAATTTTCTTGCACTTTCCTCCAAAACTTAGCATCATAAATTTTCTTGCTTTCCATGTGGTGTCTTCTTGCAATTGATTCTCAAGGGTAACTTTATGATGATTCAAGTGCCAACGTTCTGAATAAGAACCGCAATGCCACCAAACTGCAATGTCAAGTGCAATGTCAAGACTTAGTACAGTTCTGTACCTGCTGGTTTTGATGAATCAGATTCTAAGGTCCTTGCACCAAGGAATCATTTGTTTTTTATTATTCGTCTAGTAATCAAGCTGTGGAATCCGCCGTTTCGGCTACCACGATAGTGTATTCCGTAGCTCCCTCTTCCTGGAGAGTATTCACTTTAGTATGCTTGCTAGGGAAGGTTGTGTGAATTTTTCAAATCTTAAGTATTCATGAGTGTACTGATGCTACCAGATAAATAAATGGAAAAATGAGTTTATTGTCCTAAAGTCTTGAGGCTTACGTATCAGTATTGAGCATCTTCATTTATATGGTGATAATAGGAGTCGGGAGAAGAGAAATTTGTGCTCCTCAAAAAGGAAAGAGTTTTTACCTTTGAACTGATGCTAAATCAGTGAGCTCCTTCTATTCGAATGGAGATGTACATGAGTATCATGGAAGAGAATCTGAGTAATTGAAGGTTCATCTTCTACTTGCTCATTTTGCTATCAATATTGGCTGATATTGGGATATTTCCCTGACAATCAATCAGACTTCTTTATTTGTTTGGAAATTGTTCAATCCTTTTACTTTTGACTTCATATAATTCCAACAAGAACTTGGCTAGACAAAGTGTCTGCACTCCAAACCACAAGTGGTTTGTACAACATTAGATTATTTTTCATCAAACAGTAGTCTTCCGTGCTCCCTTTTGAAACTAACAGTATGTTTTTCCGTTATGGATGATGTCCATGTCCATATTCTCTTTCTAGCTTTTTGGCTCCATACAGTTCTTGACAGATATAATTAGACATAGGACGTGATGTGTGACAGATGTCACAAAATGTTTTTCTAAAGTAAATATGGAATGGACGGGGATGGGAAGCGAAAGAAGGAAGTTTGTTTATTCTTTGTGAGACCAGGATAGACAATAAAGAATGTCATTCGGTTGGAGTCTACAAGTTACTGAGAAAGCAATCCATGAAGAAACTCAAACTGACATTAGTATTCCTGTGAGCATAGTTTCATTCCAGTTAGTCTGGTGAAGATAAGGTACGAGTCCCATCGGTATCAAGGAAGCAAATTATGAAAATCCTTTCCTTGGACTACTGAATTGGCTTGTCGATAATAAGTAGCTTTAGCAAATTGAGTCATTTGTGTCGACTCTTCTCCAAGCATATGACGATGTGCTGACTTGATCATGGAACCCCTGCACCTGAGCTATGCCTACTTCTCCAAAGTGCTTTGTGTATGATTTGAAAGCATTTATTCTTGTCACCTAAAGATGAGGACTAAGTTGGTTACGTACCTCAGATACAACCTGTTAATTGAATATCATGCTACTAAAGAAGTTGACAAACTACGTGTTTAAAAACAAGTTTCATAGATGAAATTTGATTTACTCGCTAGTTTTGTAGGAAGGCCCAATATTCGAGCTATTATATCTTTAGCTGCGTATAATTTAGTTGGGCATCAGCTAACAGATTTGTCTTTATTCAGACACGGAATTATGTACTCATGTCTATGGTATTTAAATACAGAAACTCCTATATCACTAAATTTAGCGATGCTGTATTGGAATTTTTCGCTTATTGATGTAGGATTCTGTGTTTTTTTTTGTTGGGCAGCGCTGACCGGACCCATTTGAAAAGGAAGCTAGATCTTGAATTCCAGCATCCGGAATGAAACTTTATTGCTTTGCACGACTCTCTTAAGTTTATGCACGCTGAGTTCTGCACAAGCATTAATGAGACTTGCGGTTAGTCCCTTGAGGTAATTTGAGTATCGGAAAGTTTCATTGTTTGGTGAGGAAATGTGCTCGCCTTTTGCATATATCATGATACTGAAGAGAGTGCTACTTTGGTTGAATTCGGAAGTCAATCATTTATCTAGGCTTGAAATTGGGGAGGAAATAATTATATGAAAAGGAGGGAGAAAGTGAAAGGGAACTTCCTCCTTTCTACTTGACAGAGAACTTGTACACTAGGTCGTAGAAGGCCGACATTTTTGGAGGCATTTTTCGTCTTTTATTCCAAGCTGATGCTTTTGAGTGGTATACTTGCACCTCTAATTATTGTGCCCGATTCTAATTCTATGATCAGTGTTCTTTTGGTTGCTTTGAGGATTAAGACTAGAGAATGCTGTAGGCCGATCCATCCTGTTTATTGTATGTATACTGTAGAGTAGCTGTCACATGGATACTCTTCGGATTTTCAATTAAATGGGCTTGATTATGCAACTTGAGACCATTCATGTGGAAATTCCATGGTGTATTGTTCGGTAAACAGTTTAAGTGATCTTGTTATATTCCAGTTAATGTATTTTGTGGCTCTGTTTTGGTTTCTGACTCTCTGTCCTGTGCATAGAACTGAGTGAGCTTGGCTTTTATATACGCAGCTCTCTGATATTGAGTGGTCGTTTCTTTTGGACCAAGAATTTTCCTAAATAAGCATTGACAATGCCGTCCGCGTCTCAAACTTAGCGAGGACATTGGCGCTTGCTTAGCTTGTGTGATGTTAAGAATTGAAGTAGCTCTCTAGAGAGAGATTAAGGCGGCTCAAATTACTCCATTTGAGATTTCAATGACTAAGCTGCACCAACATTCGAATCAAAATCAAAATTGATGTTATTCAGATGGTAGAAAGTTGCTATTATAGTCAGGAGACAACTCCTTCATAATGGCATAATCCTAATCTCTAACTTCTTGTCATCTCCATTCGCTCTGTTCACACTTCACACCTGCCTTAGGTCAGCTTACCCGGTCCGACTCTTCCTTACTTTGGGACCGTCACTTGGGGATCGAACTGCACTAGTTACTGCAACCCTGCATTTTCTTCCACAATTCTTTTGAGTACAGCATTCGGCATAACCTTTTTTCTCTTTGCTTTCTCAATCTTCACATATTCCGAGTTCTTCGGGGAAAAACCACCTCAATAGATTCTTCCTTACGACACTGTATCTGTGGGGATGGTGGAGTCATGCACTCTCTCAGCAGCCTTCTTTGCCTGCAAACGCAGAAAATCTTTAGTACGAACAAAGTGAGTGATTTCTTCTCTATTTGTGTAAAAGGGTCTAACCTCTTGGTCCCAGTCGGTACGTAGAAAGATGCAGAAAAGACAGAACACTTGCACCCCTAGCGCACAGATAATTCCTAGCCAGAGACCCTGCGGCAGGAGAAAATATTCAAGCAGGTTGTAGTCACCGTTTTCTGAAAGTTAGGGTCCGGACGACGATTTTGATTCTCCGATTCTGTTTTACGGAATAAAAAAGGATGAGAAACATGTTTGGTAATGTAAATAATTTTGATTTTGATTTTGTTCTCGGAAATGGTTTTAGGCAAAAACAAGAATAAAAAAAAGTTAGATTTTGAAAAAAATAGTCACTTTTCAAAAGTACAAATTAGTATAATATATTATATCTCTCACTTTTTCATTTTAATTCTCCCATTACTTTCTCCTTGATCTAAAATAAAGATTTTGTGTAGTTACCAAAAAAGTTTTGTTTCTTTAAAATTCATGCAAGAACATAATCAGAAAAAATAAATTCTAATCAAAATTATTTTTTCCGATCAGAACCGTTATTGTCATTTCAAAGTTAAATCGAAGAGTATGAAAAGTATACGACCGAAGAGTTTTACCTTTCCACCGACGTGGAGAACAAAACCTAGCAGTATTGCCAATGGAATGCCAATCAAGTAATATGACCCCAGGTTGACAAAGGCCCCAATCTTTTGCCAACCACATCCTCTAGCAGTTCCTGAAGAAGAGCGAGGGCGAAACACAAGTAACTGTCACTAGTTTGGAGGATGAGCTACGATTTCATGGCATCTAAGAGGAACAGAACCGGACCGGATCAAAAACACGCCAATCGTATAAAACGACAAAAGCAACCTGAAAGGACGCATTGGAGTCCATCCAAGAAGTTTGAAGCTGCTAGAATCGGCATCATGACGGCTACGTAGTCGACCACCTCTGTCTCGTCACTGTAAGCATAGCCCCACACATTGCGTATCGAGATCAAGACTATTCCGACCAGAATTCCTTCGGTTACGGCCATGGAGAGGACCACATACACTGCCAAACGCGCAGCCAGAGGCTTCCCAGCCCCTAGTTCATTTGAAACGCGAGTGCTGGATAGATTGACAACCAGGGAACTCGTGAAACTCCATTGCCATACAAATGTGGTCTTAAGAAGATGACGGACATACGTATGAATATGTCATACAATGTACGCAGTTTGCCATGCTTACCTCACAGCTCCGCTGAGTCCGAAAGGGATCATCCAAACTGTCGCAGCGGTGTTGAGACTGAGAATGTAAACATTGGGAGGTCATATACATGCTACAAACTAAAGTGGGCATCAAATGCGCCTCGTCCCAAGCTACTTCACGAAAGACGAATGCCGAACTCAAGATTAACCTGATAGAAAGCACCGAGGTTTCCAATGTCGGGTCCGGGAGAAGTCCCGAGAGGAGCACCATCATCTCGAATGACCACATCTCCAAGCTGCAGCAACAAAGAAGATCACGCATATCATCCATTTTGTCAGGATCGCGAGAGAGATGAAGGGTTCTGAGATGTTTTTACCAGACCATAACCGCGGAAGGAATGGCAAGTCTAAGGAATCTGAGAATGTCGCGAAAGGCTTCCTTCGAGAACCCGGTCCAAGTCTTGGAGCACGAAGAAGAGAACTTCACGTAAATCACCAACAGCAACACGTTCAACCAATACGATATTGAATTCGCCAAGGCTGCTCCTCTGCTTCCGAGGCCGGTTTTCATGACCAGAACCCAACAGAAGAAGATATGCAGTAATGTAACAATTCCCGAGCTCAGCACCATAGGGAGGACGATGTTCTGAGTCTGCAAGAACTTGACCAGGCATTGAAGAAAGCCGTAAGCAAAGAGGGACGGGATCATGTAGCGGGCATACTTTCCCGCTTCCGCGGCTATGTCTGATTGTTGGCCGACTGCTTCTAGTATGATTCTCGTGTTTGCCCAGATGCAAGCAAGAGGTATGCTCACTAGTAGAAGGATGAACATAGCTCTCTGCATGTGAATTCCAAGCATATGAAACTGCCTAGCCCCATATGATTGGCCGCAGAACGTATCCAATGCGCTGGCCATTCCCATCTAGTTACAGAGGATTGACAGAAGAAAAATCAGAACTTCACAAAAGAAGATTGAAATATGCTCTTCAAAGTTTAGTCGCTGTTGTTTAAACTGGATAAATCTGTGGTTGAACTGAAATTCAACTCCGGTATCAATAGCATCTGCAGCACTAACAAAATATGGCTAGCCTAGCCAAATTATGGGCACCAGTTCTATTTTCTTCCGGTTAGATAGCAAGAGCGACAGAGTAATTTCATCATCTTCATCCTTTGTTGCCTCTCCAAAGTGAGTAATTCTCAAACAAAGTCAGTCGATCTAGTATTGATGAAAAAATGCTGATGAATTCGGGCGACGAATACAGGACTAAAAAGGGTAACATCTACCAAATCTGCTACAAGAAAACGAAGAAACGGATTGATCGTGGACAAGAGCATCCATTACAAATATATAGCATCGTCTCAGCTTAAGTTGCGAGCATGGATTTATGAGATCGTCAACTAAGCCAAAACCCGAAATAAAATCTCTTTGTTATGCAATTCGAATTGAAGTAGCGATCTCTCGAGCTCACCAGTAAGCTGAAACCGGTGACGGAGGCGAAGGAGGTGGCCATGGAAGCGCCGGAGAGAGGCAGCTCGCCCAGATGGCCCACGAACATGAGAGAGATCATCTGCAAGCTGTAGAGCAGCAAGCTCACCGATATGAGCGGACCGGCAAGCCATAGCTGCTTCTTTACCTCTACAAGAACCTCGCTCCTCCACCCGACAACACCCTTCTGTTCCTTTCTCTCGTTTGAAGCTAATGATCTCGCAAAACCATCCTCACCACACGGCTCTATCAGTGGCGAGCTCAGGCTTGTCTCCTGTCCTTCTCTATCCATGGCTGCTCATGGAGAGAGAAAGAGCGCAGGAATTTGCGAGGCTGCGGCGGGTATTTAAGAAT
Source organism: Rhodamnia rubescens (assembly GCA_021437795.1). Lineage (NCBI taxonomy): Eukaryota > Viridiplantae > Streptophyta > Magnoliopsida > Myrtales > Myrtaceae > Rhodamnia > Rhodamnia rubescens. The sequence goes on along the minus strand of JAILYA010000005.1, from coordinate 6,058,197 downwards.
GCAGCAAGATGTACTTGTCTCTGTCTTGTTGCGGGAAACGACAAAGTTCTTTCTTGCATGGGCTTCAGTGTGTCAGCCATTGATTTTCGGCTTCCTTTGTGCCCATTCGACAGGAGATTCCAGCAGAATTTTCAAGACTTCGGATTAGATTAGGAGGTCAAGGGGCGAGGAAGTGGGACTCGGGAGAGGCAAGCAAAACAAAGAAGAAAGACAAAAACACGTGATCATTAGCCTTTACTGGTCATTTTCTGAACCTGTTTGCGGTCCGGGTCTTCTGACCGGTGAGCGTTACTAATTTCTGTTGAGTAAAAGCATACAAGCTCCGAAGAAGCGCACCGAAGCCAGAAGCGGACTGACGTTGCGTTTGACCACTTACATTTCTACTGCCCAGCACGCCTCTTCTAGTCAAATATTAGGGATGACTGGTTCCCAATCCGGTCCGGTCGCACCTAGAAACCGAGAATTCAACCGGAAAGCCAATCTCAGTGATGCCATTGTTATCGCCGATGAAAAGGTGGCAAACGTGCTTATGACCTTCTGATAGAACTACGACCTAACTATGTAGGTTGAAAAGTAGCTAGTCTTTGACATAGGTACTTTTGAGTTCGCTAAGCCATTTACACGCGATGAAGGTAGAATTGATTTCTCTCTAATCGCCCTTAGTATGATCGCTGGCTCACTCAGTAGCAACTCCCGTATTCGCGAAATCAATCAATCCTGTTGATCCCAAACCGCCTAATTATACCCAAATCACTGGGGGCGGCGGGCGTTTGAGGCTAATAAGGCGGTCCAACGGAGCCAATGGATTATTAGTATGGGTGAACAACACAGACTTTCATTTTAATATATTACTTAAAATTAGGTTTACATTTAAAAAAAAATAACTGGGAATTATTAGAACTACGTAAAAGAAAAAAAAAAAAAAGCGTAAAGAAATAATCGGTCCGGTCCAGGCGGTCCGGTTCCTCTTTGGAACCTTGAACCGGACCGAAAATCGGCGGTTCCAATTTTATGGAATTGGAATCGCCCAGGCTATTCCAAATTTGGTCGGTCTATCCTGTTCACCCTCATCAAATATAATTATGACGTGCTTCAGGTCATTAGTAGGATAATGTGGCAACTGGCAACGTAATACAAACCATAATCATAATTTTTGTTTTTAAATTTATGAGTTGCTATAGTTCATTAGAAAAGTCCGCCGTTCCAACAGTAATAAAACTACTTGTAAATTTACAAGCAAAGGAAAGACCAAGTAGTAAATACCGAGTAGGCGGGTCCCGCTTGAAATTGACCTAACATGATTACTGAACTAAGTCATATGCGTCCGTGACTAGTCACCCACTAATATTAATCTGCTGCTTGTGAATCGTGTTTGGATCATATGTTAGTTTGACTTCGAGACGGAACCAATGAATTTCTCGGTCATAACAAAGAATTAAAAATATTTATGACATCGCAGAATTATTAATCCCATAACCAATCACGCCATTAGGTGTAATCTTGAAAAAAGAGCCCGTGTGTTATCACCTTTCGAACCCGACTTATTAACAAAATATATTAACTTACCTTCTTAGCCGATACTGTTTCGACCGCCAATGTATATCTCCGGCAAAGACAAATTGGGATATATCAATGGGGATCTCCCTCAGCCCCAATCGACAGATCCAAGCTTTAGAAAGTGAAAAATCAAAGATTCAATGGCGAAAGGATGGATTAATTCCAGGATCCATCATTGATAGGTAACTTTACCTGTTTCCCAATGGCAAAGGCTGTGCGGGATTCATTGCTATTACTTTTTTATGGAACTGATACTTCTCAAGTTTATGATTTGAAGAGACGTGTAACTATAATGAGATAAGCTAGAGGACCATTAAAACCTACTGCAATGGTCTTCAAGGCTTATGGAGTGAAACTGATTTCAGCCGTCCAAATCCGATGATATGTCCTGTTGATATAGAGAGATACAATTATGCTATTCAGGAAGATAAGAGGGTATTGATCGCCTGGATAAAGTCTGAGATGATGTGCTCCAAATGCAACCTTTCCCTACAATTGAGCAAACATATGCCTGTGCTCGATGGGAGGATGTGCGACAGGCGGGGATGTTGGTGAGCACACACACCACACACGCCACTGCCATGGTATCGAGAGGGAAGAAGATGGGGGCCAAGATTGCCTCTGCTGACGAGATCCACGAGGTGTCAATGCTGTAAATTTTCAAAGTAGGCGTCTCCTCGAGTGGTAGAAGAAACATCACAATCCAAAGGCAGAAATCCCAACCAGTTGGTGGATGCACGCATTGTGGGACCATGAGACATGCTTTAAGTCACATGGGTATCCAGATTGGTGGAAAGAAATAAAGGCACGAAAACAAGCTGAACGTGAGGTGAATGGCGAAAAAGGAAAGCTTCACTTGTAACAGTGGAACCTCATTTGTCGTTGATCTCTCAGGTAGAACCAACCAGTAATTCAACTGCTATATGTAAAGGTAATTATGGATGTGCTTTGTTTACTTATAATCAAGATAAGTACAGTGGATGGATTATTGATTCAGTAGATACATATCACATGACCTTCAATCCAGACGACTCTGTCATGGTCACACAACCAAGGTGTCATAGTAATTAAGGAAGACCAAAGCCTTCTTCTCCACCGCTTGAAGTCTGCAACTCCGAAGAACTCCCGGCGAAGGTCCACGCACGAGCCCATTATTTATTTTCTCTTCATAACTCTTTGTGATTGCCAAATGTGCAGGTCAGTGCTCTCATATTATTATTATTTTCTAGATTTGGTTATTAGATTTCCAGAGGAGGGAGCGCATTTTGAAGGGAAGTCACGCAAGGGGAGATCACTACACTGGTGGGACGTGTGCAGATTTATGGAGAATTCCACTCTAGCTGTTGCGCCAGATCATTGCTTGATCGATGTCCGGTACTTTTGGCTCTGGAGATACAAACATGGCGAATGTCCTAGCATCGTTTGGCATGCCATTGTGAGCACCGCGAGCCGAGCACTATCCATCGCCGCTCATCCGTGACTCCAAGCCGATTGTTCGAGATCCTAAGCCAATTCAAAGGTTCAAATTTGGAAAGACAATCCTGAAGATTTGAGTATAATTTCTTACTTGAAATTACATATTCAATTGCCTACTTTGTCGTATTTTGTATATCATATCTTGCATGTCTTGAGCATATAGCATAAAGTGGATATCTTTTCAAAATACAGATTAATTAAGAATTTTTCCTAATCCGCAACTTACCATACAATCGAAAAAGTCTATTTTTAAGATTATTAATGGAATATTTGATTAGAAAATGATTTGAGTTCAATCTTTAACCGTAAGATTATGGATTAAAGATTGGGTCCAAATATCGCGACATATTCCAAAAAAATTGATTGGCATATACCCACTTTCTTGTTTTGATTTGAATTGATTAATTGCATATCTATTTTTGAAATATATTCATCGCATGATGTAATATTTTCGAAAATTCTAAAAGATTTGTATTCATTAATTGATATGTCAAGATAAATTTAAATCATGCGAGATAATTGCACGTTTAATCTATCCTATAAATATTTAGGTTAGATTGCATTCTAGGATGGGTATTTAATCTTTAAATATAATTTCATGTTAAAAATAACTTATTTTTAATATGTTTGTGTTTATATCAATTTAAATTCTAAAATAGGCAAGATAAGCATTATTTTGGCATAGTTCTATTTTAGGTCATAAATAAATCCGAAAATAAAAAAATTCACGCTTGCCATGACATCATTCCTACCATGTCATATTAGGTTGCATGTTAGCTTAAATTGCATATTAGATTGCATGTCTAGGTTTTAATTAATTTACATGTCACGTAGTTAATTTAATTAAACCATAGTCTCACTTGTACATTAGTTTAATTTAATTTGCATGTCATGTAACTTACATTTGCACTTGCATCATGACATTGCATCATTCGGACTAAAGTTCATGCATCATATGCATTCATAAAAAAACAGAAAAAAAAACAATGGATTCCGTGGTGCATGCTCCCCGAGTTTGTTTGATTTATGGATATTCATTAATTGACTGTGCAACAAAGATGATAACATTTGTTAGTGACTTAGGTTAAAATCAATTAATATTGGGCATTAAATATATTTATGCACCAACTTGAGGGGGAGTGTTGACATGAGCTACAAATTGGGACTAAATACTAAAGATGTGATTTTATTTTGTGCATATCTTAGATTGATTAGTTATGTAAATCACTAAGATTGGATACTTAGTCTATAGAATAGGAAAATAACATCTTGTATATTTTTTCCTATTTCTACATTCTTGTATTTATATGTTCTCATGTATATGTAAGAAGTTAGAACGATATACAGAATTTCATTCCTTCAAAAGCTTCTCGTTTAACTTTTTCTTTTCCCCAAAGACTCTTCCGATCTTCAAATGTATATATCATTAGCCTTCTTAAAAAAATTTAAAAAAGCTGGAGAATACATACGTTTGACTGAATGTTCCAGCTTACAAAGGATCCACGTTTTCACTTTCCATGTAAGAAAGGGCAGAATCGTAAATGGAGCATGGCCACGTCGGTCGGCTCGTGCTTCGCGAACTGGGTCGGATATCATTATTCCAATCTAATCACCCCCATGATCAGTGTGGCATTGCATTAGCCTCAGTCACTAAAACATTCATTGCTTGGATTGAATGGAATCAGCCCCATGATTATTTTTGCATTATATTAGATTTTAGTCACTAAAACATCACTGCTTGAATTGACTTCAATAGATGAAATCGATTATATCCTCGTTGAAAATTTGATTCTTGATGAAAGCCTTTCAAACACCTTGCAACCCCTATAAACCGTTTAAGTCTTAACCTTAGATCCGGGTCGATAGCCCTCGCACGGAGTAGTTCGCTCAATTGATAAGATTTGAATGGGAAAACTCCAGCTCCCGAGCTGAATGCTTGACATACTATGAAAGCATATATGCAAATGCAAGGAGACCAAATGCTCGACCTATTTATTTGTGGGAACTCAAATCGTCATTTGGGTTGATACCGAAGCTCACTTGATCCGAGTTTGTAAATCACATGTTAGGTTATCATTAGGGAAAGTATCAAAAAAGTATTAAATTTATTGCATCGGAGCTAATTCGACCTTTAAACTTTTCAATTGTGCGATTGAGTCCAAAACCTTTTGACGCTAAAAATCTCTAACATGAATGTCGGAGGTCCAACGTGGCACAACCGTTCTTTGAAATGGACAAATTTTATATTTTAAAATATTTTTTTTTCTTTTCTTTTTTTCGTTTCCTTGTTTTTTCTTTTTTACAACTCGGGGTTGCGAGAGCATCGCGGCCTTTGCCTAGACCATGCAAGGGTGTTGCGGCCCTCATTAGCCACGAGGGTGTCGGGCCTCACCTGGGTCGGGTGAGGAACCAACGCCCTCGCCCGTGATTAGTGATGATCGGTTGGCAACCTCGCTGCCCCAAAGTTGGGAAAGAAAATAAAAAAACAAAAGAAGAAAACAAAAATAATAAAACTCGTCTATGTTTGCACCGGCCATGCCATGTTAGGACTACCTGCGTTCATGTCGGTGATTTTCGATCAAAATTAGTCGGATGGACTAGATTGATAAATCATCAAAAAGTTTAGATTAATCAATACAATTAAAAAATTTGTGAATAGGTATAAATGTAATACATTCTTTTTGGGTACTTTGCCCGATCATCGGTCAGTCAAAATACATAGGACTCCAGAAAGGAAAAAGTAGAAACATAAGTTATATCTACAATACCCAATGCACATGTTACCAATCCGTGGAAAGAGATGTGGATGCATTTTCTTCAGCAATGTCTTTGTCTTTACTAAGTCTACTGAGACAAGAAATTAAAATAAAAATTTTGTGCAACATTTTCCAATATGGAGTTATGCTTGGCCACGCCTGTTTGACAGAGACATGGCGTCTTTGTTTGTCTCGATGCAACGCTTTAAGACAAAGATCCCAACCACCAGCTTTTTGTATCTACAATTGTTAATCCATTTTGTCGTGGAATTCTCGATTTTGCTTGGGCAGCGAGGTTGGAATTGTCGTGAAATCATCTGTTTTATTTTCCGATTGTTTTGTTCCGCAGCCATCAGTCGGTCAAAGAAGGCGAGCACATGGGGTCAATTGGAAAATCTTGTGCGTCCCGCTAATTAAATCAAGGCACATTTCAAGCTCGCGAAGATGATGATTATTATTATTATCATCATGAACGACGACTAACTTTCCAATGGTAAAGAAAGATATCACTTTCGACCGTGTTAATCCGATTGGGCTTATATGAAGGACATGTCAATGGTGCATTTCCCGGAAATTGCAGATTGGCCAACGAGAACGTGGACAATGTAATCTTGTTGTTGAACGAAAATATTCATTCTCTTTTCCGCAATGAAAAATACAACAACTTTGGGGACAATTCTACTTATAGAAACGACCTCTTATCCATGACCAAATCCGCAATTCATGGAGAAAAGTGCCCAAAAAAGTCATAAACTTATTATATTTATGCCATTAAGTCTTTAATCTTTTATTGGTGCCAATTCGGTTTTAAACATCTTACATTTGTGCCAATTGCAATCGAGTTGATCCGAGCAATTTTGATCAAAAATCACTGATGTGGATGTTTGTTGTCCTACATGGCACGGTTTGGCTACGCCGACTTGGACATTTTTCTAATACTACTTTAATATTTTTCATTATTCTTAATAATTTCTTAAAAAAAATTTGGTTTTTTCTTTTTGTCTTGTTTTTTCTTTTTTTGCACTTTTTTTTATTGGGGGCGGCGAGGGTCCCCAACCAACCCTCGCCACCCTAGGCGAAGGTCGCCATGGACAACCGACGTCCACATTAGCGATTTTCGACTAAAATTGACCGGATTGACCGAATTGGCACAAATATAAAAGGTTTAGGACTGAATTGGTATCAATGCAAAAGGTTTATGACCGAATTGGCTCTAACAAAATGTTTATGATCGAATTGGTACATATGCAATAGATTTATAACTTTTTTGACACTTTTCCCACATTTCATGTCCAAGCGGGTTTGTAATAAAAAAAAATCTGCTATATATTAAAGTCACGTAGATGGTGATTTATGCTAGGCAGTCAAATGGATGGGTCGGGTCGGATTTGGGTCGGGTCTTAAATGGTCCGACCCAAATTGACCCCTTAACTGCTTTATGACCCATTTATGCGTAGTGCAAATTTATTGACCCATACCCGACTAACCATACCCAAAATATACCTAACCCGACCCATATTAATAACCACTTCTATATTTAATTTGTTTATCTTTTTAATTTCTATAAATTTAGTGATTTTTTTTATTTTTATAAAATGTTTTAAGTTTTTATTTTATTTTCTCTTTTATTTTTCTTTTTTCCTCCTCCCTCCTTTGTCGCAACCTCCCTCCTCCCGTTCGCTGTTGCGGGGGCTTCGGCGACAAGTGGGAAGCTCAAAGAACCGACCACGTCCCGGTGAGCCTCGAGCTTGCTCGAGGGTCGCGATCTTGAGTCTCGCCGGATCTCGGGCGGCGAGCTCGAGGCCAGATCCCGACCAGCCTCAAGCTCTCTGGTGTTCGGGCGATCTCGAGGCTCAAGGCTTCCTTGACGAGAGAGAGAGACAAACAAACCCTTCCTTGATGAGTTTTGAGACTTCCTCGACAAGTTTTGGGACTTCCTATTAATTGAAAACAATATTTGCAGTCGGAGTTGGCGGCGGCAAAGGCGGTGGGGGCAGCAGTGAATGAGATCGTGCTGAATGAAGAGTGAGGTGAAGAACTAAAGAAGAAGACGATCAAGATGCCATGCGTGGAAACGGCGTGAAACGCGCGAGCAAGGCTTTTAATTATAAATGGGTTAAGACTTAAATGGGTTGTAAATGGGTTAATAACATAACCCATTTAAGATCCATTCATTTTGGTTCATCCATCTATCAATCCAATTATGGTTGGCATGCAGATTTTAAGTGACCCATTTATTACCCATGTCAATAAATTTGGGTTAACAAATGGGTTTTAGACCCATTTCGACGGGTCTAATTTATGCCAATTTAACTAACAACATAGAAGAAAATAAAGAAGAAAATCGTTTGTGAAATATAAACTTGGTGTTTAACTATTAAATCTTTTTTACGAGATTAAGAATTCTGATTTGTAGTTCATGTTGTAGCTGAAGTCTGCAACTCTGAAGAACTCCCAATGAAGGTCCATGCACGAGCCCATTATTTATTTTCTCTTCATAACTCTTTGTGATTGCCAATTGTGCAGGTCAGTGCTCTCATATTATTATTATTTTCTAGATTTGGCTCTGGAGATACAAACATGGCGAATGTCCTAGCATCGTTTGGCATGCCATTGTGAGCACCACTACCGAGCCGAGCACTGTCCATCGCCGCTCATCCGTGACTCCAAGCCGATCGTTCGAGATCCCGAGCCAATTTGCCGTTCATCCGTGACTCCAAGCCGATCGTTCGAGATCCCGAGCCAATTTGCCGTTCATCCGTGACTCCAAGCCGATTGTTCGAGATCCCAAGCCAATTCAAAGGTTCAAATTTGGAAAGACAATCCTGAAGATTTTAGTATAATTTCTTACCTGAAATTAGATATTCAATTGCCTACTTTGTCGTATTTTGTATATCATATCTTGCATGTCTTGAGTATATTGCATAAAGTGGATATCTTTTCAAAGTACATATTGATTAAGAATTTTTCCTAATCCGCAACTTACCATACAATCGAAAAAGGTCCATCTTTAAGATTATTGATAGAATGTTCGATTAGGTAAGGATTTGAGTTCAATCCTTAACCGTAAGATTACGGATTAAAGATTAGGTCCAAATATCGCGACATATTCCAAAAAAATTGATTGGCATATACCCACTTTCTTGTTTTGATTTGAATTGATTGATTGCATATCTATTTTTGAAATATATTCATCGCATGATGTAATATTTTCGAAAATTCTAAAAGATTTGCATTCATTAATTGATATGTCAAGATAAATTTAAATCATGCGAGATAATTGCACGTTTATTCTATGCTATAAATATTTAGGTTAGATTGCATTCTGGGATGGGTATTTTATCTTTAAATAGAATTTCATGTTAAAAATAACTTATTTTTAATATGTTTGTGTTTATGTCAATTTAAACTCTAAAATAGGCAAGATAAATATTATTTTGGCATAGTTCTATTTTAGGTCATAAATAAATCCGAAAATAAAAAAATTCACGCTTGCCATGACATCATTCTTACCATGTTATATTAGGTTGCATGTTAGCTTAAATTGCATATTAGATTGCATGTCTAGGTTTTAATTAATTTACATGTCATGTAGTTAATTTAATTAAACCATAGTCTCACTTGTATATTAGTTTAATTTAATTTGCATGTCATGCAACTTAGATTTGCATTTGCATCATGACATTGCATCATTTAGACTAGAGTTCATGCATCATATGCATTAAAAAAAATGAAAATTAAAAAAAAAAAAAAAAATGGATTCCGTGGTGTATGCTTCCCGAGTTTGTTTGATATCTGGATGTTCATTAATTGATTGTGCAACAACATAATAACCTTTGTTAGTGACTTAGGTTAAAATAAATTAATATTGCCTAGCAAAAACTTTTCATGAAATAAAATGGTACCGAAATGGCTCTAGAGTAATCTAGCGTAATCAAGTCCCCGGATTCTTAATTTCTGGTTGGTAGAATAATTCAGCTCTTCAGCTAATTTACTTAAGTTTCTAATCGACTTACCGAAAATGATTTGGTATGGACTTGGGAAAGTTTGAGTTAGGTTAGTTAAATAACTAACCTAAAAATCCATTAGCCTAGAATTTTCCTAATTTTGGGTTGCAGTAACTCTGTCAGCGCATGTTTCTCTCCCTTCAGTCTTGATGATTTCCCTTAAAGTTTTTGGCTGTGTAGCCTTTGTACACATCCATAAAAATCAGCACACTAAACTTGATCCATGTGTTGTGTGCTGTATTTTTTTGGGTTATGGTACACAGTAAAAGTGCTATCATTGCTACAATCCGTCTACCCAAAAAACCTATGTTACTATGGATGTGACCGTCATGGAGTCTGAACTATTTTTTCCGATATCGAACTCTTCCTTTCGAGGGGAGATATGGGAAGAAATGAAGAATTGGTGGGTGAATGGCCGTAGTGTCACAACAGGAGCTGGGCATGCTCCGACATCGTCGACATGGGCTGGGCAGGAGATGTTGAAAGTTGGGTCGATCCTGACGGAGGATAAGCAAGTCCAGACATTACTAACAAGGGCTGGGCAGGTGGTGCCGAAGGTTAGGCAAGTCTCGATGAGGGATGGGTAGGCCGTACATGAATAGGATGTGCAAAAACAGTTTCCCCTCTCTCCAATACTCGACTCATCTCCTAAGGATATCCCTGAGATAATTTTCCCTACGACATCCTTTAATCTTGATAATTCTTATATACCTACTGAATGTAAGTTACCTAGCAGGCATAATTGTGGCAAGCTCCCAAATCGATACTCATTAGACGTAGAGAAAAGGAGATCAAAATATCCCATTGCAAACTACGTGTCAACTAGGAGATTGTCAGAACCACTGAAGGCATTTACGTCTAATGTATCTTCATTCCATGTTCTTGATGGGGTACAAGAAGCCTTGGAAGACTCAAAGGCATTATAGAAAAACAAAACTTGAAAGCTTGTAGGATTGCCTGAAAGGTAGAAAACTGTGGGGGTGTAAATGGGTGTTCTCCAATAAATACAAGGCGGATGAATCCATCGAGAGATACAAGGCAAGGCTTGTAGCTCGGGGATACACACACACATATGGCGTAGATTACTAGGAGACATTCTCCACATTTGCAAAGTTTAACATCGTTAGAGTTATGATGTCTCTTATTGCCAATTTAGATTGGCCACTACACCAGTTTGATGTCAAGAATGCTTTCCTCCACGGCGACCTTGAAGAAGAGATCTATATGGATATTCCACCCGGGTACAGTGTTTCCTCATAGCAAGGCGTAGTATATAAGTTGCGAGTGTTCTCTATGTGGACTAAAATAATCTCCTCGTGCTTGAGTTGGTCTAGCTTGGCTATGAAAAGATATGAGTACTCTCAAAGAGATTTCTCATATCATACATTATTCTAGAGGCAACATGAAGAAAAAGCAACAGTTTTGATTATTTATATGGATGATATGATTATAACCGGAGACGATTTGGAGTAGATTTCTAAACTCTAAGAGATATTAGCAAGTGGAGTTTGAAATGAAGAATATTGGGGAACTCAAGTTTTTCTTAGGAATTGAGGTAGTCGAACGAAAGGAAGCATATTTCTTTCTCAACGGAAATATGTACTAGACCTATTGGCAAAGATGGGGATACTAGATTGTAAGCCAATTGATACTCCAGTTGTTCAGAATCGAGACTTGAAAAATACCTAGATCGAAGCTAACGAGTGAGGAGGAATATCAAAGGTTGGTGGGCAAGTTAATCTATTTATCTCATACTCGTCTAGATATTGCGTGTCTTTGTGAGCATTGTTAGGCAATTTATGCATGCACCTAGTGAAGATCATATGTATGTTGTGGTTCGAATCTTTCGCTACTTGAAGTCTGCACCAAGGAAAAGACTCTTATTTTCAAAGAATGGGCATCTTGAAATTGAAGGTTTACAAATGCAAATTGGGCATGGAGTGTTTCGGACGGGAAATCGACATCGGGGTATTTTACTTTGGTAGGAGGGCATTTTGTCACTTGGAGAAGCAAGAAATAGAAAGTAGCGAGTATTGTCGAGTGCGAAGCCGGGTCGGGGGGATGGCCAAAGGACTTTGTGAACTTCTTTGGCTCAAGAGGTTAATGTCGGAACTTGGCCTTGCTCCCAAGTTTGAGATGAATTTGTCTTGTGACAATAATACGCCATTGATATTTCTCACAATTCAATTCAGCACGATCGTACCAAGCATATTGAGGTAGATCGACATTTTATCAAACAAAATCTGGATAACAAGATAGTTCGATTTTCTTGTGTTAAATCTGAAGATCAATTGGCTAACATACTGACGAAGGCCGTATCAAGCAGGATTTTCTACAACTCACTCGACAAGTTGGGCATTAAATATATTTATGCATCAACTTGAGGAGGAGTGTTGACATGAACTGCAAATTGGGACTAAACACTGAAGATGTGATTTTATTTTGTGCATACCTTAGATTGATTAATTATGTAAATCACTAAGATTGGATACTTAGTCTATAGAATAGGAAAATAACATCATGTATATTTTTTCCTATTTCTACATTCTTGTATTTTTATGTTCTTATGTACATGTAAGAATTCGGAACGATATACAGAATTTCATTCCTTCAAAAGCTTCTCGTTCAACATTTTCTTTTCCCCAAAGACTCTTCCGTTCTTCAAATGTATATATCATTAGCCTTCTTAAAAAAAAATTAAAAAAACAGGAGAATACATACGTTTGACTGATTGTTCTAGCTTACAAAGGATCCACATTTTCACTTTCCATGTAAGAAAGGGCAGAGCCGTAAATGGAGCATGGCCACGTCGGTCGGCTCGTGCTTCGGCAATCTGGGTCGGAGGACGTATCATTATTCCAATCTAATCAAACCCATGACCAGGGTGGCATTGCATTAGCCTTAGTCACTAAAACATTCATTGCTTGGATTGAATGGAATCACCCCCATGATTATTTTTGCGTTAAATTAGATTTTAGTCACTAAAACGTCACTGCCTTTTCTCCATTCATTGAGAAAGGGTTTACGGGCCTTATGGAGTTATGCTTGGCCACGCCTGTTTGACAGAGACATGGCGTCTTTGTTTGTCTCGATGCAACGCTTTAAGACCAAGATCACAACCACCAGCTTTTTGCATCTAAAATTATTAGTTCATTTTGTCGTGGAATTCTCGATTTTGCTTGGGCAGCAAGGTTGGGATTGTCGTGAAATCATTTGTTTTATTTTCCGATTGTCTGGTTCCGCAGCCATCAGTCGGTCAAAGAAGGCGAGCACATGTGGTCAATTGGAAAATCTTGTGTGTCTGGCTAATCAAATCAAGGCACATTTCAAGCTTGTGATGGTATTAATACAAAAGGTTTAAGATTGAATTGGCTTCAACAAAATATTTAGGAGTGAATTGATACCAAAACAATAAGTTTATAACTTTTTTTGCGCTTTTCCCACAAATTCATGTCCAAGTGGGTTTGTAATAAAAAAAAAAGTCTGCTATATATTAAAGGCACATAGATGGTGATTTATGCTAGACTGTCAAATGGATGGGTCGAAGTCGGGTTTGGGTAGGGTCTCAAATGGTCCGACCCAAATTGACTCATTAACCTGTTTATGACCCATTTATGCGTAATATAAATTTATTGACCCATTTCCGACCTAACCATACCCGACACATACCCGACACGACCCATATTGATAATCACTTCTATATATAATTTGTTTAGCTTTTTAATTTGTGTAAATTTAGTGAATTTTTTTTATTTTTATAAAATGTTTTAATTTTTTATTTTCTTTTCTCTTTTCTCTTTTTCTTTTTTCCTCCTCCCTCCTTCGTCCGCAACCTCCCTCCTCTATCCGCCTTGTTGCGGGGCTTCGGCGACAATGGGAGGCTCGATGTCGACCATGTCCCGGCGAGGCTCGTGATCTCGGGTTTCACCGGATCCCGGGCCGGCAAGCTCGAGGCCGAGATCCCGACCAGCCTCGAGTTCTCCGGCGGTCGGGCGATCTCGAGGCTCGGGGCTTCCTTGACGAGAGAGAGACAAACAAACCCTTCCTTGACGAGTTCTAAGACTTCCTCGACCGGTTTTGGGACTTCCTATTAATCGGAAACAATCTTTGCGATCGGAGTTGACGGTGGCAAAGGCGATGGGACAAGCAGTGAATGAGATTGTGTTGAATGAAGAGTGAGGTGAAGAACTAAAGAAGAAGACGATAAAGATGCCATGCGTGGGAACAGCGTGAAACGTGGGAGCAAGGCTTTTAATTGTAAATGGGTTAAGACCAAAATGGGTTGTAAATGGGTTAATGACAGAACCCATTTAAGACCCATTCATATTGGCTCATCCATCTATCAATCCAATTATGGTTGGCATGCACATTTTAAGTGACCCATTTATTACCCATGTCAATAAATTTGGGTTAACAAATTGGTTTTAGACCCATTTCGACGGGTTTAATTTATGCCAATTTGACTAAGAATATAGAAGAAAATAAAGAAGAAAATCATTTGTGAAATATAAACTTGGTGTTTAACTATTAAATCTTTTTTTTACAAGATCAAGAATTCTGATTTGTAGTTCATGTTGTGGCTGAATTTTGATTGGGAATTGATTATGTAATAGTCTTTGGATAGTCATGTGCTAAAAGATGTTTTGGGCCAAAAAATAATAATAATGAATAAAAAATTATTATAGCGTCCACTCTTTTAAAAGTTTATGGCTCATAAAATATTGTTATTGATACAGTCGTCCAAAAACTATTAGGCTAGTAAAGTCCTTTTTATCTTTCGTCTTCTTTTGCTTGGCTATTATGTAGTTGTAGCTAAAGCCGATGCCAAGCGGGCGTCACGTCCCGCTCAAAGTCCCAACTTAGTTTCTTTTTGAGTAAATACAACGACTCCGGCCCATAACGTGTGGACGGACCCGATCCAACATGAACAGACGTACCTCTCTCTCTCAATGATTTCTAATCTCTGAATCAACATCTAATCTGGGTGGGCCGTTGCCTTATCCGTGTTCTATTTATTGGACCGCACCTTGATTTTGGTGCGTGATATCGTTGTTGCACAATTAAAAAAAATTAAAAAATATTTTTCTAAAAATAATGTTATTTCCCAAATAATTTATCTTTCGCGAAACAAACGAGCTATTTGCTGCACTTTTCTTTTCAAACTGTGGAGGTGGTCACTGGGCGGGCCCGATCTTGGACCCAAGATCGGGCCTTAGGACTACCCGTCTTACAATAATCACATATAATTCTTCGAGCACGAATGGGCTTAAGTCGGAGAGGGGCGCCTTTACAAATTCTCTCGATATCAATTTTTCGTGGTTTTTTTCTTTTAAATTTAAAAATTTTCTTAAAAGCACCAAGATATTGCAAGACGAACTTCCCTCCGAATATATCCCATTCACTTGATGACGCGTGCCGAGACTCGAAACTATTTACATTGGGCCAATGAGGTAAATGTCAAAGTCTTTCCATTGAATGAGCGACCTTGTTTTCAATATATCCCTTAAAAAAAAAAAAATACAAGAGATACCAACACTCATTATATATATTCCTTTTTCCTTAATAGGAGTAAATTTTTTTTTAGTCAACCATCAATTATTGCGTCATTAACTCACTTTGTCATCGTCACCCACGGTTGGTGCTCGTAAAGTTGATCAATGCATTGCCCAACCACTGCGAAATCCGTAGGAGAAAAGCATCGCATCTCGTCAAATTTTAGTTGGATTTGCTCTAGTCGATCTCTGACTCGAAATGAAGCTGCTGATTCCTCATGGCGAACCACTACTTTGACTAGAAGTCACTAACTATGACATTGACCTCGAGCATGCATAGCGGGCGAAGACCCTGAATTAATTTCCCAACCCTCAAAGGATGATTTGATCGCAGATGTTAATTCAGCTCTAAGCTTTCTAATTATGTCAATTGAGTTTCGGGCCTTTGCGCGAAGCTCCAACATAGTCATTCCGATCAAACTTTGCCGGGAGCCGCAGACGTGACGGCATGTCCTAACGTGGCATACCACCATGTTAGCGCGAAAATTGATCGGAACAACTAAATTGATTTTTTTAACACAAAGGTTTAGGGCCAAATTGGCGAAATTGAAAAGTCCGAGACTGAATGGCTTCCGTAAGGCTAATAGGATAGTTTCTTCCTTAATTAAACCATCAAGATCTCTATGATTTTGACGAGAATTAATATGTCGTGCATTCCTGAATTCCATGTAGGAGAACAAGCTCTCGGGATGTTTAATATGCATCTAGGAAGCGCGGACACTTTTCGGGGGCCTCCTCATATCGTGTGCCGATGCCGGCGTTACTTAGATATGCATCAGTTTTTCATACATAGAATCGAACAATGACATTAAAAATTCAGATTACTTGCGACAATTTCCCCGGAAAATGGTTCGACGATGGAGTGCTCCAGCTGTGGGTGAATCATCGGGGTCGATCGTTGATTCCTCGAGACTGTCGGCAAGAACTTTGCCTCGACGTGAGCACGATCTTTGAAATTTTGTAATTTAACAGAAATTCCCCGAAATTATTTAATCCCACAAGCGACGTGACGAATGTAAAACAAATTAATATAATCCTTCGTCTGGCTGCTTTCGATCCCCCAAGGTTCTTAAATTAATAAAGACGAGAGGCGCGTTCATTACAATTCCATTAGCACTTACGCATTATATGGCCAAGCATGTGTCTTGTCTCTAAGGCTCCATTTATTTTATGAAAAAAATGAGTGATTTGAAAAATATTTTTTTTTAAAATAATCGATTGTATAGTTTCAAAAATTAGTCAAAACATTTTTTTT
This sequence comes from Rhodamnia rubescens, assembly GCA_021437795.1. Taxonomy (NCBI): domain Eukaryota; kingdom Viridiplantae; phylum Streptophyta; class Magnoliopsida; order Myrtales; family Myrtaceae; genus Rhodamnia; species Rhodamnia rubescens. The sequence continues at coordinate 6,041,594 of JAILYA010000005.1, read as the reverse complement.
TCGGAAATATAGAATTGAGATTCATGTGACGAGACAAGGACAAGGCATCCTTTGCGCATTGCATACGGCTAAAACGATGAAATTTCGATGTTGCTTTATACATCAATTGGAAAACAAACATAGCATTTTCACGTCCTAGATTTTCGCATTTCTCTTCGTATATGAAATTAGGACACGGGAGTTCGTAGATTAGCGGGCTTTGTACTTCGGGGCTCTTATCGCTAGCACATACGATATAGGTGCGTCTATGAGAACAAGGTCTCTCGCCTTGTCTCGAGGCCTAGGCTCCGGCGGTCCCAAAGTGTCATGGGATGACTGGAAGTGACCTTGGTTCCAGCTGAAAGTTATGCAGCGAGAGCGAAACTCCTCGCGGATAATTGTCCAGAAAAATCCCGAACTATTATACGATGGGCTAATTCGGTCCTGAACTTTTCAATTGTACCAATTTAATTTTAAATCTTTTGACGATTTGCCAATTTAGTCATAAACTTTTTGAAGTTTTGTCGGTTTAGTCCTACACCTATTACTTGGATAATCGGGCGAAAGGACTACATCGATAAATTGTCAACGGGTTTAGGACTAAACTGCCATATCGTCAAAATATTCGGGACTAAATTAATACAATTGAAAGAATTAGGACTAAATTGAAAAATTATCGAAAGGTTTAAAATCAAATTGGTATAATTGATAAGTTTATGACTGAATAAGACGCCATACATTAAGTATATGACATTTTAGATAACTTTTCCAAAATGTCATAAACTAACATTAATAGGACACCGAAAATGCCAAATAAATAAACAAGTCAATGTCGTCTTGCCGGCGCTTCATTTGATTATTTTTTCTAACACGTACACGTCTGTTCAAAAAGAATCAGCCGCACGTCGCTTAATTTAATCCCAATTTTCACACTCAACAACTTCACTAACCAATCTCTTAACATTTTCTTAATCACTCTCCCTTCCGTATCATTCGACCCGTTTCTCCCCAAGAGGCTTTTGAACAATATTCGATTCCTCGAGGAGGAATCTCTCCTAACCCGAGATTATATAAATAATTTTCTTTTACCCATCGATTAACGAGGATTGCGATTTTAACGACATTAACCCGAAATTCGCGACGGACCGAACTGATGCGAGGGATCGATCAATGTCTAAGTCTCTAAGTAGGCCGTGTGATGTGCATACTTGCGTCTAAGTTCTAACAACCAGTGTTTTGACTTCTCAGCTAAGATCGTCACTACATAGCCGGCTACAAAATACTTATTAAACAACATTCATATAAACATGACCTACCTATGATACGTGCATGACATGATTTCAATAGAAGCCGGAGAATCAGGAGGATTGATTGATTATATATGCGTAGATTAACCAAAACCGGCCTAGTTGGTCATGAGCGATCCAAATTAAGAATTACGATATATAATTGCGTATCATAGTTTAAAAAAAAGGGATGGAATCGCGAAGAATTGTTTTGATTTTACATGTCTTAGCCCACAGAAATGATAGAACTTTATTTTTTTCCAGCTATCATAAGACTTGATTTACGGGCATAACCCACATATGTCATTCATGTTGTATATAGTCTTTGAAATTAGTTTTTGCGATCCAATCGGCCGGACCATTAAAAAAAAGTTAACAAAATTTTCTTTTTAATCCAATTCAATCCTAAAATTTTCTTTTTTTGCCGATTCAATCCTAAAATTTTTGTAATTGTGCCAATTTGGTCAATTCCACAAATTTTGGCCGGCTAGTGTTCACATGGACACCAGTCTACATAATAGTTTAATATTTTTTTAAAAAAATTTGAATTTTTCCTTTTTTTTTCTTTTTTTTTTTCTTTCGCCCTTCCCTCTTCTTTGACCAGCCGGTTGCTGCTCGCCGGTCCTCGGCGATCTTTATTTTTAGGGGCAAAACAGGTTTTTTTTTTTTTTTTCGCAAAATGAGTTCTCAAGAGGTATATGAAAATTCTTCAGTTTAGGTCATGCCACCCTAGCAAATGAATATATAAAATCGAAGGAAACCATTCAAAGCTAATTATTTTTGTACTTGAAAGTTATACTTTCTCCAGAAAAAAAAAATCCACAAATTAAAAGGGCTGTAAACGAATTTAACACCTACCATTGACTTTTCCATCATCTCGGATCCTATCAAGTCGTGATCGAGGTCAAATGATTTCGGTGTCGGGTGTAAAATCATATGTTAAATGGAGAAATGAATACTGAGCTGGAGCCTGTGGACCAGAAGGAACTTGCATGAACGTGCATTATTGAGTGAAAACGCCCCTCTAACAAACCCTAATTTTTACTTAATTAAATCGATTTTTTTCCCCTTTCCTTGCAGACATGGCGGACCTAAAAAAAGAGCATAGTCAGTTCGAACAACACACACTCAAACACACGTACTGGTCTGGTTTTTAGGAAGAATCCAAGAATATTGAAAATCACGATCATTAGAGCTTTCCTACTCCCATGACTAAATGAAATCATGATTCCTAACTAAAGCCTAAAAAAGATTTATGGTTGACACGTCTTACTCCCACCCTCCTCTCTACCCCCCTTGTCTGGATTTGCACTGCCCCCAACTAGCAAAACCTTAGCTAAGCTCTAAGTCTTTGATTGATTTAGCAATTCAGTGCAGGAGCGAGTATTGTTTTAGGGTAGAACCGGGAATCAAATGACTGAATCGGTGGAAACAGGGTAGGTTCAAGTTTTAGGATATGCGAGTAGGTTTCACGTTTCAAAACCGATTCCGAGATAAGTCTCAAATTTTAAGATGCGATACTCATAGCCTAGAATATAGAACAAGTCTTTGTGCATTTTTTTTCTATGTCTTCGTATGATCTTGCGGTATTCCATAGCGTTCGCCGATAAATATCTAAATATGAGTTACGGTCGGTGGATAAAATGTGTTAATTTACTGCAATTGTTTAACTAAGAATATATGTGGAATCGGATAGACTTTGGAATCGGCCTTGGAACCTACGCGACAAAGTATGTTTCAAGATATGAATGATTAAGTTTCAAGTTTAAAAAAAATGGAGAACTGGTTTGGAAGGATTGGTTCCATATTCCACGTGAGACCTAGAAGGAACTTGAAAACCACTCACTCCTAATTTCATCCCCTCTTTCCCCATTGTGCACTAGAAGTCCGGGAGGAAATAGTTAGGGACGCGTGTAATCATCGAGGAAAGAGTCGAACCCGAAGCAATGCGAACTTTTGGTACTCACTCCAATAGAAAGGATGAATAATTTGCAAGAAGCGACATAATGTATCCGGATCTTAAGATACCCAACAAATGAGAAGATCGTAATAGCGTATCTCATGTTTTAAATGCTCAACCCAAAAGTTTTAAGCCGTCCGACTCAGAGCCTTATTAAAGTGATCATATGCCTTCTATCTTGGGTTGATGCTTCCTAAGAAAATTCCTAGTCCTACCTTAATATTGCAGTGGTTAACTGAGAGAGGCCAAATGTATGCATGTCTATTGTCTTATTGTCTGGGTTTGGTGGTGAACCATGTGGGTAGTCCCATCCATTTGTTACCACAAGTCATCCCTCATGAGTCATGATCAGTCAGTGCGAAATATTTTTGCAACTTGTGTAAGTTTTTTCAGGACAAACCAACGTTTGACTCGCTGCTTTCATCAACTTCTCAAACATTCATGCCAAGTCGAAAAGTTAAAATACTTTGCACAAGCCTATCAGTGAAAGAGATGTTCTTGTCTCCGCGGCCAACTCCCCCCCCAAGTCCCTTTCAGATACCTTCTGTTCTTTCTCTTTCTTTCGTAGATGATTTGGAAATAAAGATTATGGCAATTGCCCCGAGCTAAGGACAACGTGAGGAGCAATAATTCGTCGAGAGAACTGCAATTTTTTCAACTTCCCACCTTGTGTCTCATGCTGTCATGCAGAATGGCATTTAAGGCTTGCTCGCAGAATTTGAAAATGGAGAAAGAGGAATTGCTTGGCTCTTCTTGAAGAAGGTTCTTGAACTTCACCTGGGTCGTCGCCGATCGGGCTTTCTTCGAGGGCGCCTAAGTGCGAGATTGTCGGGGAATCTCTCTCGAATGTGCATTGGCAAGGACTAGTTTAGCAGAGGAGAAGGATGACGTACGAAACGATGCTGGCAAGGAGTTTTAGCCAGCACGAGCAGAAGAAGCTCGGATGTGGAGCACTTCTTGGGTGTTTTCTCATTTTCTTGAGCTTCTTCACTGTCTTCAAACCTTACTTGGGTCCTTTACCGATTTGTAAGTGCCTCACTCTGTGTTCCGTGGTATGACTTTGAGAACCAGCTTTCTACTTTTTTCGTAATCCCGCATTCTTGTTTTGTTGCATTTTCTTGAAGTATTTAGTTTGCATAATGTATAATGTCCTGTTTTGGTTTCGCAGTGAACATGCGGTTGTCGATGGGTGTCGCTCACAGGATGTTCGCGACCAAGGAGACAGAGAGTTCTCAGAAGCAAGAGATGATCAGAAGTAAGCACGAATGTGGTCAAAGCCAGACAAGTTCTCCGGAAGAATGGAGTCTTTAATGGCTGATGAATTTTGATCTCTCTTTATTCTGACTATTCTTCTGCTTGATCTTGCAGTTGCGCAAAAGGAGACCGCAAAACCGGAGCTGCTTCTCATTTCCACGAGTCACCAGGGTATTCGCGCCATCGAATTAGTTGACATTCATGATCATTCCTCTGTTCAATTCAATCTGTACACGGACAGAACGATCGCTTATCATCTATGATCTTGTACTTGCAGAGAATGTGACAACGAAACCGAAGCTTCAACTCAATTCTACAGACCCCAAAGGTACTTAAACCGATTGACTAATCCGATGGCTCATGCTCTTAACAACTCTGCTGTCTCTGACTTAAATCCTGTGAATTGCAGAAAATGCGACAAGAATGAAACCGGAGATACTGGTCAATTCCACAGATCACCATGGTACTTCATTTCGGTCATCAAGCTAGTCTATACATACATAATTCTTCTGAATATCTTCCATCTTCTGTTGGGTTAATTAAGACTGTTCTTTACAATTTTGCAGTTGCGAAAAATGTCAGCATGGAACCCGGTCCAGAGATACTACTGAATAACACAGAACACACAGGTACTTCAAACTCTAAGCCGAATTAGTTTACATCTCGATCTAGACGTGTTCATTCTGCTATGATTCTGATTCCTGTTGTCGGTGAAATCTCTCAGCTTTGGAAATTGAGGAATCAGTGCAGCTAAATTCCACTGATCACCAGGATACTCCATTGTCTATAGCAGGTCAATTCACTTACTTAGTTGTCCTGGATAATTGAATTCGTTCCTGAATTTTTTGTGCCACATTGTGAGTTCTTTGCCTCATGAAACTTGCCGTTGCAGGGAATGCGACGCAGAAAAGAGGGCCACTATGCGTCATTCTGAATCCAAGAACGGACATATGTGATATCGCCGGTGAAGTTAGGGTCCATGCCAAATCCTACACAGTCTATGCCTCTTCCCCTGAAATGTCCTCTCTGGATGATGGACAGACCTCATGGAAGATAAGACCGTACGCGAGAAAAGCCGACCGGACGGCGATGAGCTCGGTCACGGAATGGTCCGTGGTCCCTGCATCTGTGGACCGACGCAAAATTCCTAAATGCACCCAAAACCATGCTGCCCCAGCCATCCTTTTCTCGGCCGGTGGATTTTCGGGGAACCACTTCCATGACTTCAGCGACATCATACTCCCGCTCTACCTGACGGCTAGGCCTTTTAACGGGGACGTGCAGCTCCTCGTGACCAATTACCGCTCCTGGTGGGCCTCGAAGTTCAGAGCGATCCTGCAAAACCTTTCCAAGCATCCGGCCATCGACATCGACCAGCAAAAGGAAGAGGTGCATTGCTTCCCGAGTGTGATCGTGGGGCTCAACCGCCACGACGAGTTCAAAATCAACCCTTCCATGCCTCCCCACACAACAATGAGGGACTTCAGGGAATTCCTGAGGACCTCCTACTCACTAGAAAGGGCCAAAGCAATAGAATTACGGGCAGGTGACACTCGAAAGCCCCGTCTTCTGATCGTGGCAAGAAAACGCTCACGGTCCTTCACCAACCCCACAAGGATTGCGAAGACCGCCAAGGCCGTGGGGTTCGAGCCAGTGGTGGCGGAGGCGGACATGAACGTGGCGCGGTTCGCCGAGCTCATGAACTCGTGTGACGCAGTGATGGGGGTACACGGGGCAGGGCTGACCAACATCCTGTTCCTACCAGACCACGCGGTCCTGATCCAAATCGTGCCATTAGGAGGCGGCTGGCTCTCCAGGACATACTTTGGCGACCCTTCCAGGGACATGAACTTGAGGTACCTGGAGTACAAGATTGGCGTGAGGGAGAGCACGCTGGCGGATCAATACCCAGTCGACCACGTCGCTCTGAAAGATCCGAGCGCGTTCCACAAAGGCAAATGGGATGATTTCAAGAAGATTTACCTGGATAACCAGAACGTGAAGCTCGACGTAAGGAGGTTCAGGCCCACTTTGCTGAAAGCCCTCCAGCTTCTGCGCGAGCAGAAGAGGCATTAAAAGTTCATCCTTTGCACCCAAATCCTCTCTCTTCTCTTCATTTTTCTTGGGGGGCTCAGTAGCCCTTCTGAATGTAAATTCATACAAATTCGAGTTCTCTGTCTTGCGGGTTGTGTAGTGAAGTGATCAAGGGTCGGTTGTGGACATCTTCTGTTGCTCAGCGTTAGAACGTCAAAGAAGCCAGGGAAGGAACCTTGAGCTTCAATACTAAGACGAGATTCGTTATGGACAAATCCATTTTCTTTTCTTTTTTTCCTTAAAACCTTTGCCGGTGGTGAAATCTCTGGCACCTCGTGTTAAGGTGTAGTTCATACTCTCCATTGATACGAAAACACACTTCCCAGTGAGCGAGCAAGAGTCCCAGGGTAGCCGCTCGGCAAAGTTGTAGAGAGCAGTGCCTCCTAGACGCCATATGACTTTTTATAGTTTGAGCCTATAATTTATTGGTAGTTTTAGTTTGAGTCCATAAATAGCTAATGCTTATATCTAATCTTTTTCTCTTATAATTGAGAGTTGCAATAGAAAAGTTATAGTGGAATCCTCTACTAAATATAATCTTAATTTAAGGGTGAATGATGATAAATATTTGTATCTCGATTTCTCTTTCTTGCATTTACTTTTTAGTTAGTTGTGTGTTGTGCACCGAATCTTAACATCTCGTTCAATTGGATACTTTTACGGAATCCCATAGAGTGGCCTTGCAATTTGCTTTTCCCAATTATCTCGTGCATTACTTCACTAATAACAACGACATGTGAAAGTTTTCGATGGTTGGGATGAAGTGGGTTCGCATGTTCTGATTGTAAATGAAAATTCAAATTTTCGCATGATAAAAGCCTCCATGCTTGCCAAATCTACTCTTTTTTGTTTTATAGCTTGCCACCCTTAAGTCAAATACCGAAAATATATATAATAAAAAATCTATAATCTTCACACTTCTTTGGTGACAATAGGGTACAAAAGAAAATGTGATACATTGTTCTACAGCTAGCCCTAATTTTATATCCATACAAGTTATGGTGCGTGTAGTTTTGTGGAGAAAAAATTTGGTGCCCTCGATGAAGCGTTAGCCAAGAATTGTATTGCGTTAAATCATGCGAATTTCACGTGAGACTCGTCCTATTGGAAAGGCATGAATGCGCCGAGTGTGTTCAGAAATTTCTTAATAAGGTGTGTGAGAGAGAGAAAGGACTAAAATAAAATAAGTCAACTAGCCAGAACATGGAAAAGTATTCAGTCATGCCAAGATATGCAGCCAATAAGTTATATATGACTCTCTGACCAGAAAAAAAAAAGTTATATATGACTCCAAGCAATCAGGGATAATAATAGTTTTTTCTTCTAATTTTCTAATTTTATCAGATGGCATGGAATGAAATATTTCTACAATCTAGTAAGTTTATCCTCAGAGTTTGATGGTTCTTTTAAGGTTGTGGGAAAATAATGAACACCAAAAAAAAAAAAAATCTTACATTTGTCTAAGGCCTTTACCTCGTTTGGGGTTGTAGTTTTGTTGGTAAGTAGGATTCGAATTAGGGGTGAGCATGGTTTCAAGTTAGAATTGGGAACCGAAAAATCGAATTGGTAGAAATAAGGCAAGTTCGAAGTTTCGGGTATACGGGATGGAACCTAGAACCTAGAACAAATCTTTGTGTTTTTCTTATTCTATGTCTTCACGTGATCCTCAGTAATTAATGGTGTCCGATGATAAGAGTATAATATGGAACCATTAGTCCGAACTTCCATCTCAAAGAATATCCATGGTTGAAATTTTTATTTTGTCAATATAAATCATACTCTTCATGTGTCTAAATATGAATATGATCAGTGAATTGTAATAGGAGTAAATGTTGGTTATTAGAGGCGGTAATTCACCACAATCGTTTAATTAAGAATACAAGTGAAAATTGGGTAAACCCTAAAACTTGTAATATGGTAGATTCTAAATTATAAAGTATGCATGGTATATTTTAGGTTTCAAAAAATAAAGAATCGATTCCGACAAGTAGGTTTCAAGAAGGAACCTGAACTCGAAGGCCATACTTGTTATTTTTTAGGTGAAGTCTTATTTTACTCAATGTAGTCAAGTTGGAGGTTCGGATTTGGGCCCTTGAATTTGGCAATTGGCTTAGTTATAGATAGATATATCAAAATGGGTTATAAATCCGTTTACGAACTCATATTTGATTAGCTAAGCTGTTATATGGACTAATCATATTCAGTAAATGGATCATAAATGGGTGTTAATGGGCTCACAATTTATTTAGATCCACCACACATATAATACTTTCTCTCTCTCGCTCTCTCTCTCTCTCTGATCACGCATCTTAGTTTTGGGTGTGAGTTTTTCTAGATTAGTTAAAAATATGGAAATATTTTAGTAATATGATTTGAGTTCGGTATGTGTTTGGTATGAGTCGCTATCTTTATGTTGCATGGAAATAGATCAAAATATGCTAAATATTTCAATTTAGGCCTAGTCATTTGCGATCCTATCTAAACTCGACCCTATCCAAACCCGACCCTATCCCTCCGTTTGACGTCTATAGCTATAGATTGATCTCGTCGTATGATTTGGTGCAAGTTTTAGTAGCAAATCTTTAGTTATGTGATCTTAATTTGAATTCGGATTCTAGAAAGATCATGTCTCACTCTTCGGAGATGGATCGACCTCGACATAATCCCGGCTGTACCTTGAGCCCCCTTAGCGAACACGGATCTCCAACGGCTGGTGCAAGCTGATTAACGTTGGCCCATGAGGTACAACAGGGCTGGGTCACTTTGGCCTTGGGCTTTATGACATAAATGTCTGCCGTCTTTATACGAGGTCACGAGTTTGAAGCGCGGCAATCCACATGCAAAATAGCACTCTTCATGTAGACATGCTGGTGGCAACACAGAGACGAGTTCGTGTTGGGGTGCGGTTCATACTTCCTATTAATGAAAAGGCATGAGAACCTCGCTCATCGTTGAGCGGATGAGGATCCGAGGGCCGCCTCGGGGGGAGCTTAAGGGGGCAACGTTCTTGGGATGCTTGAGAATTTTTATAATTTCAACGTGTATTGTATTAATAGATTAGACTTGAGCCTATGAATAATTGCTACAATATATAACCATTTTCTCTTGCAATTGAGAGTTGCAACGAGAGAGGTAGGAAGTACTAATTATACTCGAATTATCTGCTTGCATGTAGCCTTAGTTCGAAGGTGAAGATAAACCCTTATGTCTCGACTTCTCTTTATCGTCCTTGCTTTTTTATTTCCTCGTGTTTGTGTGCCTAATCCTAACAACTTACCTCTCACATAATTGTTGACTTGAGGGACCTCTCACCGGAATCATGAATCCATGTGTTGCAATTCGGCTCAAACGGAACATTTCGCAGCGAGTGCGAGTCTCCCAAAATAAAGTTCGAGGGAGGGTTGTCATGGCTGGTTGCCCTTACCATTTTTTTTCCCATCGAGGGACATAGAAGATTAAGAATATTTTTCTTGGCTACGATTTGGATGGCACGGCTATTAATTTTCATTTGGCGAAAAGCGAAATTATAAGGAGTTGATCGAAGCAAATTAAAATTGCGGGGGTTGATTGAGATATACCTCAAAAGCATAGGGAGCGAAATGTAATTAAGTCCCTCCAGGAAATGTAAAATTCGAAAAAATCCGCGGACCTCCGGATCCGGACGGGCCGTGAAAATACCATTTTGACCCCCGCCTCGTCTCGAACGGCCCCACTCCCACTTCCGGAACACTCTCTCCTCTCCTAGGGTTTTTGATCCCACCATCTCCATCTCTCTCTCTAGACCAGCGATCTCACACCCCCGATTCTCTCTCTCCGTCTTTCTTCACCACAATGGCGGCTCCGGCAGTCTTGCTTCCCTCGACCTCCTCTAAGACGGAGTCTTACGTCGACAACAAGCGCAAGGAGGACATCCGCCAGGCCAACATCGTGGCCGCCCGCGCCGTCGCCGACGCCGTGCGCACCAGCCTCGGCCCCAAGGGCATGGACAAGATGATCTCCACCGCCAGCGGGGAGGTCATCATCACCAACGACGGGGCCACCATCCTCAACAAGATGGAGGTCCTCCAGCCCGCCGCGAAGATGCTCGTCGAGCTCTCCAAGTCCCAGGACGCCGCGGCCGGCGATGGCACCACCACCGTGGTCGTCATCGCGGGCGCTCTCCTTAAGCAGTGCCTCTCCCTCCTCTCCGCCGGCATTCACCCCACGGTAATCTCCGATTCTCTCCACAAAGCTGCTATTAAGGCCGTCGACGTCTTGACCGCGATGGCTGTTCCTGTCGAGTTGAGTGACCGCGAGTCGTTGGTTAAGTCCGCCAGCACTTCGCTTAATAGTAAGGTCGTTAGTCAGTATTCGACTCTCTTGGCGCCCCTCGCGGTTGATGCGGTTTTGTCTGTTGTAGATCCGTTGAAACCTGATATAGTTGATCTGAGAGATATTAAGATTGTGAAGAAGTTGGGTGGGACTGTGGACGACACTGAGCTGGTTAAAGGTTTGGTTTTTGACAAGAAAGTGAGTCACGCTGCCGGTGGGCCTACTCGCGTTGAAAATGCTAAGATTGCGGTGATTCAGTTCCAGATTTCGCCTCCGAAGACGGATATTGAGCAGAGTATCGTGGTCTCTGATTATACTCAAATGGATAGGATACTGAAAGAAGAGAGGAATTACATTTTGGGTATGATTAAGAAGATTAAGGCGACTGGGTGCAATGTGTTGTTGATCCAGAAGAGTATTTTGAGAGATGCTGTGACAGATTTGTCGCTCCATTATTTGGCTAAAGCCAAGATTTTGGTTGTTAAGGATGTGGAGCGTGACGAAATTGAGTTCATTACAAAGACCTTGAATTGCTTGCCAATTGCTAACATTGAACATTTTCGAGTGGAAAAGCTGGGCTATGCTGATCTTGTTGAGGAGCTTTCTTTGGGTGATGGGAAGATTGTGAAGATTACGGGTATTAAGGATATGGGAAGGACGACGACTGTGCTTGTACGTGGTTCCAACCAGCTGGTGCTTGACGAGGCTGAGAGGAGCTTGCATGATGCTCTGTGCGTGGTCAGATGTTTGGTGAGCAAGAGGTTCTTGATTGCTGGAGGTGGTGCTCCGGAGATTGAGCTGTCAAGGCAGTTGGGAGCCTGGGCAAAGGTACTTCACGGCATGGAGGGGTATTGTGTAAGGTCGGTTGCTGAGGCACTCGAAGTGATTCCTTACACGCTTGCTGAGAATGCGGGGTTGAATCCGATAGCAATTGTGACTGAGCTGAGGAATAGGCATGCCCAAGGAGAGATCAATGCTGGGATCAATGTCAGGAAGGGGCAAATAACTAATATCTTGGAGGAAAATGTGGTGCAGCCCCTGCTTGTTAGTACAAGTGCAATCACTCTTGCTACAGAGTGTGTGCGGATGATTTTAAAGATTGATGATATTGTTACGGTGAGGTAGGCGTTGCAGAACAAGAGAATGTTGCGGAATATGTGGCCAAACTCATTGTCATCAGTCTGTGCTTGTCTGTCCTTTGAACCGATGTTTTTGTGATTTTGAGATGAATTGTTTTAGGTATTTCTGAATGCGGTATGTCTGTCTTCTAGTGTTTTGATGTTAATTCTGGGTTATATTTCCATTGAGTATCTATCAAAAATTAAGAATAGAGTCTCTTCACACTGACATGATTTTTTCACTTCATATAATTTTAGACGAATTGACTATTAACTCAGCAGCTTAGCATTTGTGCATGTGCTTATATACTGGAGGAAATCTTTTGGATGATTTTGCTGCAAGATTAATGGTTATTAACCATTTCTAGCTGTATTAGCATGATCAATTATTGAATACGAACTATTCAATTACAGAGTGCTTCCTATAATCCTGGTCAATTGTTCTTTTTAACTCCTCTCTGTGACCAGAAATTCTGAGTATAAAACATCATGAATGTTTGCGTCCCCATGCGACATCTTTCTCTCGATATGCTTTCATCCTGGTCATTAGTTTTTGTAAAATTTTCTGAGCCGAATTATAGACTGTCAAGTGAATGAAGCATGGTGTGTTTTGCTCTGGGTAGCAATTAGCATGTGCTGTATGTAACACTCAGCTCAGCTCGAACGTCACAGTTCAGCCATTTGTGATTTCTTACCGGTTTTTCTTCATCCATTTCAATAGTTTGGTTTTGATCTGTTGGGAGGCCTTTTGAGTGTCCATAAACTGAGAGGAACGTTGGAGTTGGAACACAGGACATCTGATTCATGTCCTGTGTAAAGTTGCGCTTCAGCAAATGCATTAACACGACAACAGCCAATCTCGACCGTCGACTTCAGAATCTTGAAAATGGATAGACTTGTCAGATTCACACTAAACTAGACACTTCACTCTACTGGAGGGGGACTGAAATTATTCTCCCTTTGAGAAACTTTCGATCACTGACTTCAAGTCGGTTTACCAGATTTATGGACTGTGTATGCGACTAGAAAGCAACTCAAGGTAGATCTGAGGCCACATGACATCTTCTGTCCTCTGTGGCAGCATGAGCTTCCAGGAGACGCTTTGTCAGCGTCTCTTCTCTCTGTTGGTCTTCCATTCTTTTCTCCTCGCTTTTGCCCCATAAAACAGAGTATTAGACCTACCGTAATCAGAATCGCGCCAAGAAGCCTGCAACATTGACATTTTAGCTTCAATCTATTCATCTTAGCTCATGAGTGTCAGGAATGGGAACGTTATTAGGTTTTCATTTTTATCCTCACACGAATCACTCGATTACCTTCCAGAGTAGAGTTGATCCCAGAAGATGAAGATAGCCATGACAGTGACTAGAAGTGTCTGCACTGGCTGGAAAATGGCAACATAGATGGGCCCTCCTTTGTGGATGCACCGAGTCTGCAGGGCGAGGACCACTCCAGGAGCAACAATTCCCCATTGAGAACATTATCAAACGCATAAAGCTCGGTATCCCCCTTCCAATCACAGCAAAAGGGACAGAACAAAATGTCCAAATAAAAAGATTCTTGTGAATTTCCGCGTAGAGAATCGTGAACAGCTCCTCTACGGACTGGATTTGCCAGCGGTCAGTGTCGGATTCCACGAACACTGCTATGAACAGGAACTGGATCAACCGGAATAAACAAGTAAATGACGGTACTTCTTCAAGGGTGGAGCCCGCAAACTATAGTGACGAAGTTAGCTTAGCAAGGATTAAGAACGCTCTGCCGATCCTTCTAGGCTGGTCGTTTTACATCCGCTTCTCAAATGTCCTTAATAATGTCAATGACAGGCCAGAACGCTAGAGATCGGCGGAACCAGCCCATGATAAGCATTGTCCAGGCAAGTATATACAACCCCATGTCCAATTCTGCATTTGCCTCACACCCATGTCCTCTTCTTCGGGTATGATGCCTTGTGTCGGCTTCTGGTGCAAAGGAGGAAGACCTCTAAAGAGAGTGATGGTTGTGGCACCCCCGACACTAGCAATTGTTCCTGCAATTTTTGCCAGGCCATCCCTTCTAGGAATATGAATTCATTCGAGTCTGAAAAAACAGATAAAGCCACAGTTTATAGAGCGATTCTTCCTTTAAAAAAAATCAAGGATTTAGGATTAATATGACAGAGATCCGAGGAACCTTAGAGCAGAGCCATGACAGCAGGAGCAGAATTGTGCATTGCTGAGGCAAAGGTTGTTGGTGATGCATAATACAGTCCCAACAGAGAAAATCCTTGGTTTGCAGTTATCCTGGAGTAGGAAAAGAAAGGATCCCTTGTTCAGCTGAAGGATAAGTCTCTTTCATGTTGTTATGCGTTAGCTAGCTATGCTTTCAGAAAGGTTTGTCCTGATTACGGCTTGCCCTAACAGTGCAAGAAGAAAGAACTGAACCAGCAAAGAGAAAGTAAGAGGTGGTCTTTCCTTCCTGAGGCCAAATAGGGGGAAAAATCGTACATTGTCGCAATTATGTCGAAGGAAATGGGGGGGGGTCATCAGACAATGCTCACCTTTCCGAGAAATAAGCGAAAGGGCCCAACAAAATCAAGGCGATGATGTTCCTGTAAACAGGATAAACGGCTTTGCTAATGCCAATGTTGAGTGCAACCCTAGACACAATGTGAAATCCCGCAGCAAAGCAGAACTGAAGAGTGAGCAATGCTAGAAGAAGCTTCATGCTCTGCGACACGACGTTCTCTTTCCCCATGTCTTTTTACCACTTTGGCTTTTCAATGGAGTGGTCAGTGTAGTGTAGAGGGAATACCGACTGCATGGGTTTATATTTGTACAGCGGCAAAGCATCATGTCAAACGTGTATTTATTTGGCGGTTAACCACTTGCGGCATATTTTGCAGTGGGAATCGTATACAGAAGCCGATGATGAGCTCGGGCTGGATTTCGCACGCTAACACTCTTCTGTGCAGTGATGGCTTATAGATCAGGACAATCTCATTATCTTGCTGACTATTTGATTGAATCCTGTCGGGAGGACACTGCTCAGACGGAACATGTTGGCCACATTGCTCAGGTTGCTCAAGAGTTAGGTAAGCTGATCTGAGACCCCACACATTCTCGTCCTCTTGATAATTGTGGCAAGATTCAACTGTTTCGACTTCCGTAACCTCGAAGTTAATCGACCCATCTTGAAGAAGATCGAAGGCCTCTAAAGAATGATAATCAAAAGATGGAACCTGAGGGGCACGTCGTTCCTATGATTAGGCTATTCAGGAGAACAAGCGGGCAATGGCAGGAGGAGGCAGCACATGTGAGAGGGTCTTCGAGGTTATTAAAAGGAAAAATGGACTCAGTGCTTTTATGGAGAGTTTTGTACTACATGTTAGACCAGAGATAAACGCCCGCATCTTCATCAAAGCCCTCCAGGAATTTGCTTCAATGTTCATTTTGCATCTAAAATTCTTCTTAATTGAGAGGACGCAACCTCTGGTACTGAAATCAAGTTTTATCCACTGTCAATTCTCTGAGATCAGATATAAGGGGGCTCTTAACTTCCAGCTAGAAACTTCATTCCCTTTTACCCAAGGGGCATCAAAAACTTTAGCAGCATCAGTTTCGAAGATTACTCGTTCAAAGCCACCTTTTTCAAAGCTAATATGCCTTTTGACACTTTCTGGCCCATCAAGCTTGAGCACCATCCAGCGGAGAACCAGAGTTATTTGTAGTTTTACCACCCGAATTTACAGCAGCTGTTGTTTGGAGTTCATCTTAAATGCCCGTCCGTTTGGTTCACAGCTCTTTGTTTGGTCATCAAAAGCTCCATCTCTACATCGTCTCGCGATTAGATCAATCACTCTCGACAACCAAACGAGAGAGAAGATTCGCATAAAATCATAGATGTGAATGTTATCATATTCCCATCGTGTTATCTATTTAATTAGTCGAACATTAGGAATATTATTTACATAAAAACGCGTAGCAAAACCTCTTCTTTTTGTACCTATTAGAATATATGGCCATTTTGACCCCCCCCCCAAAGAAAATAGAAGAAGAATATATGGACATTTATTTCCTCAAGCACACCTATTTGGATTGAAATCAATTACAGAATATGAAATTGACACAAATGCCATTTTCCATGTTAGCGTCTAAATAGCATCGACATCGACATCGACATCAACCCGACATAACGACACATCATTTCTCAAAAAATAAATAATTCCGACACATTGTATATTAAATGTACATTTTTATATATACATGATTATATAAAGATATGGGTGAGATTTCTTATTCATTTTATGTTAAGGATTTACGATTACTTTTTTTTTTTGTTCGATTGGGTATATTAATTTTAGGATGGTTGAATATATGACTCAAGTGTGTGTGTATATATATGACAAATCTACATTTTGACCCCTAATTTATTAAAAATACTTAAAATTGGTCACGTGCATGTCTTGATGCTAAACTTGCATATTGTTGGTGTGCCTAGAGACGCAGTGTCGGGAAAGTGGCAAAGAGTGTCGAACCCGACACGGAGGCCCTCGAAGATTGTCGGTGCTTCTTATGTCAACGTTCACTGTACATATGCGCCATATTAGTCAAAGATACCAAGTCATGAATCTTGCGCAGGCGTTTCATGCCACAGGGCGCAGCTGCAAGAAATCGCACCCATCTTTACATTAATATATCATAGTAGAAGTCTGGGCAAAGTAATACACATGACAATACAAATGGGTGAATCTGTGTGTCTAACTTCATTAACCATCTCCAATCAACTTGGTTCTTGAAGTTTTTAAAAAGCCCCAATTTGGAGGAACGGTCAGAAAATTCCCTATGCCTCTGATTGGAGACAGTCTGCCAATTGCCATGCCATTAAAATGAGGAAAATTAGCAGTTTTTTTTTTTTCAATTCCACATAAACGATAGCCTTATCCTGATCTAATCATTTTCTATGGCCAGCCAAACTATCAGGTCAGTAGCAACCGTTAATTCCACACAATTTCAAAGAACAGTAAGTAGCTACTAAGAGGACTTTGAGTTGAACAATCTTCCACTCCTCTCCATTCTATAGGTTCTGCGCATTGAAACTGTCAACGTCACTTGGTTTGCCGCATCAACAAATTCAAGAGATCACTTGCTCCAGAAACAAGCTACTAGTCAGATGCATGAAACAATGGGCCTAAGACTGAATTTCCAATGATTCTCAAATGATACTTTACTTCGATCGATCCAGGATAACCCTTACCGTTCAAAACGCACGCACACAGTGTTACCGGGGATGCCCTCCCCTTGACACACCCGCCCACACAACAAAGAGGGTATAAGTCTCACAAACCAAACAACCCTAAAACCTAGGGCTTCAGTTTCTAACGGGCATTAGAGATCGGATACACTTGCAAAGATAAGAACTCTAATGCCACGAAGATGTTTGACAAATGATAACCATAATAAACGGATAGACTCACTTAAAGCATTCCACATTTTGACAGACAATTCATGTTACTTGGGCCTGAAGACTATAATAAGAGCAGTGCAATTGTCTTTGCAACGCCTCTCACGAACAGCTTCCCTTACCAGACGACGGGCAACAGCCGTGACTAGTAATCCCTCCTGCCATGTACCATAACAGATGGTCAGCACGTATATCGGCCATTCAATTCAGCACGGTCATATGTAAATAAGGCAAGGCAAAATGTTGTAACTAATGGTGCAACCGATAAAGTCCTTTTATTTCCCTTTTCAGAATACTAATTTTCTCCATAGTCCAACATAGTAGAGAATATAATAACCGCCACAGGAAAAAATTGGACATATCATCCGAGGCAAAAGAGGATGTGTTTTTGCACTTGCTTTTCCACTACAGAGAGATTGTGCATATATTGTTGCACGTTTGAAGTGAAGGATGTCGTCCATTAAGGAACAATATTGTTTGGATTGTCTCACAAGCAAACAAAAGTATCAGAAAACAAGGCAAAAAGTTCACAGAAGATGATGTCCATTACACAAACAAAAACCTAGACTCTGCCCAAGCAGTCACTATGTGAGTTTCACAATCAAAATAGGGCCTATCACTTTAACATACATGAAGACGGTAATGCTAGAGAAATGATAGATGCAGAACACCACAAAGTCAAAAGAGCAAATAATAGAAGTACACTTTCTCAAATTACCATTTATGCATCGACACATAATATCAGCTACTTACAGAACTGAGCTCCCCAACTTCAAGTTTCAGGGTAGAAAAGAAGATCTTGTTTGACTGGAATTAGCAAAAAATAAAATGAAATGCTGCACCAACCTTCAATAACTTGTGAACGAATTCAACTGCATCACTTGTTCCAAATACCTGAAATAATTTTTTCCCTCACAATCAACAAGTGCCAAAAGTTTTTCTCAGACCAGGAGATTGGTCATATTGAAAGTGGAAGCGTACCGCCCATAAGCCATCACAACCAAGAATGATGAACTGCTCTCTACCTGTCAGCTCAAAAGAATGAATATCTGGAGTTGCAACAACACCTACCTGCAAAGTCGCAAAACTCTCTGAATAGACAAAACAAAAGTAATCATTGTACGAAGATTATCTTTCTGCTATTATTTTCCTTTTCAGAAGGGGAGGACCCATCAATTATATTGCTACTTCTCTCCTGCTTCTTCTTTGTGAAGAGTCTATTACCCATTGTTAGGACAGGTTGTACTAAGTATCCACCTATAGCTATTAATAATTGCAGCAGCGAGCCATCTTTTAGTGCCATTGAATGCTAACTCATAGTAGCAAAGTGGACATACCTCTTTTGCCTATCTAAATTATAATTCAAAAGGTACTCAACATGGCACAAGGAAAAAAAAACTTCCTATACTCCCCAGCCATTGTTATGCCCCATTGTTATTCCATCCAAGATAGTCAAAGCTTTTTCCGTTTACAGTGGCTGAAATTATTTTCCCCAAGGGATAAAGCATATCGACAATCACATATGGCTATACAGTAGTCCTAATATAGAAAGACTTCCACACAGAGCAAAACCCCATGAATTGCCTTGCACGTGACAGGTCAATCAGTCTTCATGACTATGTCATTCTTTTCCAATTGTAATTGATGTCATGATACCATCATATATCAGAACAAACATACTCAATTTAAGTAAACTGGTCCTTTCGTCCCTCAGTTTCACCTAGGGCATATCTCTTTATACCTCAACGAAAGCAAAAAACAACTTTTTGCTTTCCCAACAAGATTTAAAACATTATCTACATTTAAAAATATATGAATAATTTATGTACAAATCTATGTGTCAGGATTCCTATATTGTGAAAGTTTTAGGTGTTATCAACATCAACATCAACTCACCTTTAACCCAATAGTGGGTCGAGAACCAAAAACAAAAACAAAAAAAACAAAAACAATAACAATAAAATAAAAAAACAAAGGAAAAAAAAAATTTTGCCCCCCACAATGTAATCGCTTCCTCCACTGCCTAAGACAAAAACGCCATCAGTCCCACCAACAAATCGCTACTACTTTCCCAAGAAGTTTGCACCCCCTTTCCTCAGAGCCCCTAAACACACTCAGACATTTAGGTTCGAAAGTCCAAACCATCCAAACGATGTTCCATCTTTCGCCACCGATACTACCCCAACTTTTCGTCGAAACCCATTTTTATTTTATCCATTCTTTAGCACACATCCACCCTAGCATTCCATTCCTACTCCATCTTATGCCATGTCCGAACACCGTAGATCAGCGCTCACTCATAACCTAAGAGGGATTTTCGATCACACAAAAACACCGCCATTTCATCCAACCCCTCCGATCCAGGCTACATCCTCACAATCTCTCCCCCTTTCAATATGATCCTAAATATCCAAAGTATCTTTCTTGGGACCTCTGTCCGAGCAAATACGGGTCATCTCCCCCCTGCCTCGAACCACACTCATGTATTCGGCCTTATTTCGACTTAACGTAAACCCTTGGACTCCAACGACTTCTCCATAATTCTAATTTACTTAACCCCCCCCTTGCTCATCGACGAGCACAATATCATCAAATACATACACCACGCACCCATCTGATATCCTGTTAGCTCGTCCATAACCAAAAAAAGGACCAAAGCCAGCTGTAACCATGATGAAATACTATGTTCCATTACAAGCATTCACATGTAGTAACTCCACATACAACCATCCACATACTTTGTACTTTTTCTTCCAACACCCCCATAAGACCTAACCCTACACGCCTTCTCAAGATCAAAAAGTTTTAGGTGTTATGCGCTAAGAAAAAGTCAAAAAGTGTCCGTCACAAGTTTTAAACAAAAGGCAAAAAGTAGAAGCTTATCCAGACATGCCTTGAGTTTCATGAGCTATACACTTGAAGCCCATATAGAAAGGCAACTATGCACATGAAATCAAATATGGAGCAGGAGTAAATTATGCATTTGAAGAAGCAGATGTATACATAAAGCACCAAAATACATGTCCACTGGTAACTATACAGCCTAGATATTGTATTAGTTGATCCTGTGGTGCAATAAGCAATGTCTAGGCTATTAGATTAGGAGCCAAAGGTATGCACAAGTACTCCCATTTTAGATGCAACGTAACTAAAATGGAACAACATGACCAATGTTCATATAAAAGCCAAACCTTTTTGAACTGGCGATCTCCAAAGGCTCTAGAAACTTCAATGCGACCCTGTAATCGGCCATTGGAACTCACAACCCCCCAGCCTGAAAATAACAACAGATGCAATAATTGCAAGCAAAACCCTGATCATATGTAAAGACAACTAGAAAATCTATAGTGCACCGTACACTCAATCTACTCAAGGAACTTAGACATTTCCTCAGGACCTTAATATAGCAATCTTCTCTTACTTTCTGACACATTCTGATGTGAAAGAAGCATCAATTTTCAAACCATAAGAAGGAGAAGTAGGAGGAGGACTGGAGGAGGAAGGAATTAGGGAATGAAATAGGCTTTTTATAGACGTTCATATGGCATGTAAATATCAACTTCTTGGCACTAGCTAATCAGAGGGCAGCTCTCCAACAAACAAAAGCAGCATATAACAATTTGCGTTATTCCTAGATAACAACATGTAGCTGCATGACCAAAACATTATCTCATCAGGAAAAATTAGTTCATTAAAAAGGCCCAGAAAACTTGTGCCGATGACCCATATATCACAACAACAGGCATATGCATAATTTCAGATCTCATATAAAAAAAAAAGATACCCCCATTTCGTAAATCGGAAGTCAACGGAAAATGGTGGAGGAAACTGTTGACCCAAAAAGAAAGCTGCATGTACAGCCTTACCTTTTGGATGCGAGCACGCTCCAGAGGGTAAATGGCTTTGTGCTCCCTGGTCAGAACAATGGCCTTTACAGAACTATCACCATCTTCAGTAGAGGAGCGGGCTAATACTGCTTTTGCATCCCCAATGTTAGCAATGAATACCTATAAGATGCACCAAGACTTAGTCCACAAGCCAACATTGTTCTGACACAATTAAAGCACAAAAAAAAAAGAAAAAAAAGTAAACCGAAAGATTAAGTTGCTGATTTAACTCCAATATCATCAACTATATGCAATTCATATGTCATCTTAGTCGGCAAATGTTAAAAATCTTAAATGACTAAATTATACATTATATTTCTTATTCTGGATGCCTACATCCACATAATTTTCAGCTTCCAAGGCTTTTAAGTGATCTTGAAAAATTACTGATAGGCTACATTATCAGGCTATTGTAGGCTTATCAAAAAAAGAAAAAATTTTTATTACCAGACCAGCATATTTGATCAAAGATTCACACTTTTATATCGATCCATAATTTTGATCTTGAGAATAAAATATCTCCAAACTAGCGATTCCTCTGGTTACTTCTGCATAAACATTACTATTACCCCAAAGAATAGGATGAAGAAACCAGGAAAGAAACTCACTCTTTGTCCTAATACCCAAACGCATACAGCTGTTGCACCGTCCAGCCACCCCCTGAAAAAGGAGACACACAGATAAACCCTTGTGGAAATAAGAATCCTTTCTAAACTTCGCTAAACCTATGTGGCAAAAGAAGTACAGGAACCTGATATTTTCTGGAAGAAAATTCTTAATTCTCTCTACAACAGATCTTGCTTAATATCTCTACCATCCCATAAAAAAAAAAAAATCACACTATGTTAGTAAAAAAAGCTCCAAGATACATTAGTTAACAGTGGAAATGAAAATGAACTAGGTGCTTTGAATAAAAGCTAAGAAATGGTCCCAAAGCTGATATGGGTGGATCCTGGTTAATGTGGTATCAGTAACCCATGTTCCCTTGTAGTATTTAAACTACTGCAGTCACCAAAACAAGTATCTAACGGTCCTAAGTCATCAATAGGCTAACCGAGAGCATTGAAAATTCATCTAGAGTCTCTCCACCGATTCAAACAGTTAGAGGAACTCCCATTTGACGTCATGCAGCACAAATTGAAGGACGAACAATTAAGTGGACTCTAAACAAATCACATTTTCGATCAATACCTGCAGCACTTTCTTCGAGAAGAGATTCATCGGTCTTTCGGAAACCTAGATAGCAAAAGAAAGTGTGAAGATGGAAAATAAAAGTCCCAGTGTTGCTGTCTCAATTAAGCATGCACCGAGAGAATTCCTACCATCAAGAATGGCCTTTTTGGCTGCTTTAACATCCATCTGCACCCGTCATGATAAATCATTGGAGTCAGCCAAAAAGAACACAAAGAATCTTCCCCATTGAGCCACATGATGCCGATAGTATTGAAACTTCATCAAGCAAGACATAACAGAAACAATAGGCAGTATGGGAGATATATGTAAAAACAGTTCAACCAGGAAAATCTATAGCTCCAGTCTTCCTTCATAAAATGGTTCAGAGATTTAAAAGAGTCTCTATACTAGAACATGGAAAAAAAAAAAATCTTTCAACCTATAATCATCTCTTAAACGACAACAATTAAACAAAAGGTATTTATGTCGGTGATGAAGAAAAAAATCATTATCGCAACCAAACTGCTTGTCAATATCAAGTCCTGAGCCCTAAGCCCCAAACAATGGGAAACATAGATTTGCTGAACAAACTCCTATTAAAGGGTAAACTTGATGCTTTTAATGTGCCAAGTGAGCTTGGATAAGTAAATCAAGAAACCCAGAGAAGACCCATAAAGAATGTATTCGTAAAACTAGACCAAGCGAACACACCAACTCACGTGGTAAGCCTGCAGAAAGAACATTTGCATGTAAATTCTTCCAAGCATATTCTGCTGCTAGCCGACCTCCATGTCCATCATATATCGCAAAATGTGCACATCTGTACAGAGAAGGCGACATATTATCTTCCTGAAAGTTCCTTCTCGTTGCAAAGAATTTTAATGCGCTGGAGAGTGAGCTTTTCTATTGCTTTCCGTCGTATACTTGTCATTGTTCGTATGGAACTTTTAAAACCAGTCCAATGTGAATGGAAATGAAAAATGAAATCTTGTGAGATAGGGAGGAATATGTATCGCCCGTGCAAAATTTGACAAAACTAATCATAAAATAAATAATACCACATAAACGTCCTATCATAACAAGTATTGAGTGATTAAATCATTGTGTATAACTTGGTAATTTTGATGAGCATTGCCCTACTCATGACTGAAAATTACTGATAACAAGCACCGAGTGGCTTAGGGACGACTGCTGTGGACAAACCCCCCTCAGCCTGTCATTGATTGCGTGATACTTGGAGAAGCGCTACATTTCCCAGGAGAAAAAAACGAAAAAAAATGCTGCTCAAATTGAAGTAATAACTCTTGAGAGTTATGAGTACTTATCAATCTTTGTGGCAGACTGAAACACCCATGCCACGAGCCATTTTCCCAAACAACGAAGAGAATGAAAAACGAACAGGAGAGCGGAAGAGAAAACCAAGAACCTCAGTTTCCCAGGAGAACCCAAGCTAGCATCCTTAAGCAGAACCCACGCGTCCTCCATGGTGTGCCTCGACCCCTTGTCCTCGGCCGCGTCCGCTTCGATCTCGAAGACCCTACCCTCCTCTCTCTCCTCCGCGTCCTCGGCGGTCCTGGGCTTCTTCGCCGCCAGCTCGGCATCCCCAAAGTCCCCCTCGCGCTTAGGGTTTCCCGCGACCTCGGCGACTCCACTTCCATCTCCGGATTTGGCGACCTCGCTCATCCTTCTCCGCTCACTCGCTTTGTCGATTGAGAGCTTGGGGACCTTCTCGAACCCTAGAAAATAGAAATCGCGGCTCTCTGACCGTTAATTAACGCGGGCAACGGTTAAGAGCAAGGGCGCGAGACGTTAACGGCGACGAACTGGTTTGTTCGGTACGCGCGGTATTTCCAACGGCTCGATTCTCTCCTCTATTTCTTTCTTCTTGTCCAGCTGATTTAAATTTTGGCAAAAGGTTCTTCCATAGGTTATTGTTATATTTTGAATTTTTTTTTGGCTTTTTTTTTTTTTTCTTTCTTTCCTTTTTCTTTTCCTCCTTTATTCAATGCGATACCGATTTTGCGCCCCTCGTCTTTCCGTGTCCATAAAATAGGTTTATAAATGGCACATCGGCATTTTAAATCCGTTCTTTTCCTTTTTATTCAACCTACCAAATATCATTTTATTGAATGAATTATATTGCTTGATAATAATATTCGAAGATTTTAAAATTTCGTTATGCTTTCGCAATAAGCTTGAGAATTCTGATTTATTTCTCCTCTACTTTATTATGGTATTGCGGATATTTCGATAATTAATACCGAGTTCAAATTCTCCATTTACAAACGATAGAAAATGGATCAAGTTTAAGAAATGAGAAAATTTCGCACAAGAAATTTTTTGAGTTGGTTGCCGATGATCACTTGAAAAAAATCGGTCATTTTATCTAAAATGTACAATCTAAAAGAACAAATTCGAAAATCAAATAAAACCTTAATGAACTGTGGGTATCATGGAGAGAAATAAAAACATTTTGACAACATCGACTAATGAAAATGCACAGTCCACAATTTTTGAAGAAGATTGATTTTCGAAGTAAATCGTGGTTAATGACTCAAAAGCCGATGATGATATTCAGAAAATGAATAATTTTTTTTTTTTAAAGAATGATCGCTTGTATGGATTTAAATAATTAATTAATAAAAAATATTTATACAGTTGTCAGTAATTTATTGCTAAATATTTTTCATCAATTATTTTCGTGAATTGGTGAAAATATTTTTTTCGTTGATTTATCTTTGCAAATAATATGGGCCATCATACAAACGGAAAGGCTGTGCCAAGGACAATTGTTTCACCACGAAGGAAGATCACCTCTTTTCGGCAAACTTGCCCTAATGCAGCGCCTAACGTTAACCAGTGGGGACCCCAACTGAAAAACTTCGTACCACTCTCACCTCCCGAGATTCCTGAACACGCGCTTCATCTGAACGGCTGAAAAGAGCCCTCATCTCGCCGCGTGCGGTGCATAATCAAGAGCCCGGCGCGTCGACCCTGTCTGCCCCCATTCAAGAGAGGCAGAGTAACTACTGAATCGGAAACACCACTCCGAGCGGACCAACAAGGAAAAACCCTAACCTGCCACCATTTTTTCCACCTCCCCGGTCATCACCATCAACCAGCACATAACCCTCCAATGCCAATGGCGGTGGCACCCCCGAACCCCTAACTCCGTTCCTCCACGGCATCTCGCAGATCATCGCCGCACATCCTCTCGATGCCCTGATCCCCCGCCCTCCGAGCGTCTCCCGGACACGCGGCCATGTCCCTCGACGCAGGCTCCGGCGACCTCCCGGCCACCGGAGGAGGCGGCAACGGCGCGGTCCCCGGCGGAGATCCGAGCAGGCCG
Organism: Rhodamnia rubescens; assembly: GCA_021437795.1. Lineage (NCBI taxonomy): Eukaryota > Viridiplantae > Streptophyta > Magnoliopsida > Myrtales > Myrtaceae > Rhodamnia > Rhodamnia rubescens. The sequence continues at coordinate 6,015,741 of JAILYA010000005.1, read as the reverse complement.
CCGGCTCCGTCGGTCGCGGCCCCGCTGGCGGTGGCGACGGTGGCGATGACGAGCCAGCAGAGGCTCAGGCTGAACCCTAACAAGGACCACAAGCCGGACAGCTACGACGACCTGCAGCTGGACTTCAGCCCCGCGATCTTCAGCTCGCTGGAGCGGTACCTGCCGCCGAGCATGCTGGGGGTCTCGAGGGACGACAAGGTGAAGTTCATGAGGGAGATTCTGCTCAAATACTTGCCTCACGGGGAGCGAAACAGAGTATGTACGATTCGTGCTTTGCATTGCAGTGCAATGCTGCTTTGTGAATTTTCTTTTGCCTTTTCTCTCATCGCTTTTTCACTACTGAGTTGATCGAATTTTGCTTCATGCATTGAATTCTACGGAAGCAGAGAACCCGACTCTTTGAGGTTCATTAGTTATGAGAATATTAGTTTTTCCCTTCTCGCTTCATCTTCTTCGCCCTTGTGAGTGAATTGGGGTTCCCTTTTAACGTTTCCTTAATGACTTCCCTCCGATTTTAGAGGAGATCTGTCAGACTCGAAGTTTATAATCTCCCTCAGACTCAGCATGTTCAGTTTGTCACCCCAGTGGGGTGTGGTCTTCTGCGTTCTTTCCGTAGCAATCCTCACCATATTCGAATAATTACTTACTGTTAGTCTGGACCTGATTGCCCGTGTTGAACCAGACAGTTTCGGAAACTTTGCTTCAATAAATTCTTTTTAAACTGTTGTTGCAGCAATTACTGTGAGTGTAAATGCTTGGTTGTGTTCATCTCTCATTAAATGACATATCTCATTCAGTTGGGCCTGGATAAAATTCTCTGTGCCACCAATTAATTAAAAAAAAAAAAATACTCTGTTCCTAGGATTTGTCAATATTTCTCTCCTTTTCAATTTCAACATGCATCTCTCTGTGTTTGTGAATGTTCGGGGGTGCAGTTTCCTGCTCTATGTGTCACTTGTAATTTCTTCAGGCAGTAGGTTTTACAACCATGCCAATTTTATTGATGTTTCCTTGAGGAAACTGGTTTTATGTTGCTTTGCTATATCTCTACCAGGCTCAAAGGCATAGGGAATACAGGCAGAAGATAATCTCAAATTATCAGGTACCTCACCAGCAATCTCGGTGATAGTGTCACGCTTCACCTCTTTTAGATATTGCGTTAATCTAGTTTCCTCTTTTGGCAAACTTCAAGTTGCTGATTTGGAGCTCCTATTAGGAAAACTTGATATATATATATATATTTTTATGGCGTTTTTTTTTTTTTGGCTGTCTTTATTTTTTTGTGGTGGTGCTGAGGATTTGGTGTGTAGAGGCAATGGCATTATAGAACTTAGTGATTGGGATCACTGTCTGAACTGAAGAAGAGAATGAGATGATAGTTTCATTTGCAATACCATGTTTATCATGGAGATAAACTTTTGACTTGTGGAGCTATTGAAATTTTAGAGGCATATTAAGCAGAAAATTTTCGGATGCACCTCACTCCATTAATTTGTCTTCGGCATAGTTGTTAACTAATGATTTACTTTGAAAACTGTGTACCTCCATGACATGAAATCTTACCATTTAGATACTTGGTCTCCACTGCCTTTGCAGTTGCCTTCATTTAGTAACTCTCATGTCTTGTCCTGAGCACTTTGGCTGTTCAGTCTAGTTGTATTATTGCGTTACCTCCATTTATGTAAAATGTCTACTCTATGGAGGTGTTACTACTTGCCCTGTTTATGATACTCATCTGCGATAGATGCTGTTTGACTTATTTTACGGAGGACGCTCTGTTTTTCCCTTCGCCTGAAACAATTTAGACTGTGGATTGCTTCTGTAGAGCAATGAACATGCTGTTGTTTGGGAGAACTAATGAAACTGAGCGAATGAGGTGAGGGTGTTTGCCCTCATAAAACTTGAATTTGCCTGGCATCCTTGCCATATAGATGCTCCAATTGGGTTTGAAGGTGCAGCTGTGTGTGGAATTGGAGGGAGACCCTAAAAGTGAGCCAAAAAAAGTTATATTCTCTTTGTAAGATAATGAACTGATGTGGCTTGTGGTCCGTGTCTTATATTTAGATGGAATTTCCCTATATAAATAGAGGTTATGGGATGTTAGTGATCTGTTCTTGAGTGCCAAATTTTCATGACTCTTTCTTGGAAAGAATGAAAGGATTTGAGTGTTGATTTTATTGTGCTTGATTTGATGGATATGTTGGAAATTATGTAGATGCCTGAAGTTTGAGATTGTATGAGATTTTGGATCTTTGGAAACTCGTCTTATTACAGTGCCTCTGGTCCCTTCCATCTCCTCACCTTGTCCCTTTCCATCTTTCAGTTATTGATTTAGTTTTGAGTGCCCTGCCCTTTTTAATTCTCTTGATTCTACTTGAAGTGCTTGGTCCATCTGATTGTATAGTCACTTTGGATTCCTGGGTTTTGATGAAAAGGCCCAAGAGTTTGCTGTAATTTTTCTCCATTTCCTGCTTTTTGGTTGAGGCCTTTTCAAACAAGAGCATCCTCTGTTTTGCAGCCTTTACATAGAGACATATACAGCGTGCACCCTTCAGCATTCTTTGTCCCAACATTTCTCAAAGCAATCAATGAAAGTACAGAGGAGAGTTTTAGAAATATTATGTCTGAACCATCTCCTGGTGTCTTCACCTTTGAGATGTTTCAACCGCGATTCTGTGAATTGTTGCTCTCTGAGGTATCTTCTGATTCAATGTATTCTATTTAACGACTGGCATTTTCTTGTCTTCTTGCCTTATGATTTGTGCTTTGACTGGGTAGGTGGAAAATTTTGAGGATTGGGTAAATGAGGTGAGATTTAGGATAATGAGGCCCAATACCATGAATAAATATGGAGCTGTGCTTGATGATTTTGGCCTAGAGACAATGTTGGACAAACTGATGGAGGGATTTGTTCGTCCTATTTCAAAAGGTCATTCCGTGCTATTATACTTGCTGGAGCATTCAGGAGTTTATAAACCGTCTTTTCTGTATACTTTCCCCGGTTCCTTTCCTACCGCGGGCTACTGAGGGAGAAGTATTACTTTGTGCAGTATTCTTTCCTGAAGTTGGTGGATCGACCCTTGATTCTCATCATGGCTTTGTTGTTGAGTATGGTAAAGATAGGGATGTTGACTTAGGTGAGTACTGTTTAAGCAATTCATTTGACACTGCTAATCTGGAAAATAATGTTGTCCATTCATGTGCTTTTATGATTTGTCATGATTTATTTAACGTTCAAATATTAGTAGAGGATAGATGATTTCAGGCTGTAGAATGATCATATATTTGGTTGATTTTTCACAAAATCAATAGTGCTTTCTCCAGTTGCACTGTTATTTCCATGTATATTTTCATGAAATGTGATATTCTGGTCATTATGGTTAGGCATGTGCTATTGCAGCCTGAGAAGTGTGTTAAACATAATGACTTTGCTGGTAAAATTTTGCCTAAGTTTTTGCATTTCCTATTAGTTGTTGATGTATTAGCGGTCTTTTTGGTTCTCACCCTCAATTTGAGTTTGAATGTTGCGCTTCTTTAGTAAATATAGACTATAGTAGTCTGATAAATTGCTGTAGCTTGTGAGTTCGCAAGCTTAATGTTGAGCTTCTTTAGTAAATATAGACTGTAGTAGTCTTATAAATTGCTGTAGCTTGTGAGCTTGCAAGCCCAGTATTATAGCTCCTCAAAATTATTCGGCTCATGTATTCTCAGAAGACTCTATTATGGTTTCTATTTGATTGTTGAGTTTAGTGGCTTAGCCACGTTCTGAAAAAGTTTCTCCAATTTGGTTGGTTTCTTATTCCGGTGTTTCACTATTGCCATGGTGGAGTTTGGGGTTATTAAGAGATTTTAATAGGACCGGGTAATATGAGAAACTATTAGTTTGAAGGATGGCGCTCAATAAAAGTCAGGTATCTGAGGTCAGGCATTTTAAATCAAATGCTTAGCCTTTAGGAGTCACCCTTTAAAGGAATATTCGCCCCCCAACAATGTTAAGGGATGGAGTAGTTGTGAAGTATTACATGTATGCAGGTTGGCCTTTTCAAGTATTGTCTAATTGCTTTCTTAAGTTAATGATTGGGGGGTTATATGATGCACATATGTGTCGTAGATCTTCCACTTTGTTGGCACTTGCAATTGTGCGCTGCTTCCCAGATAATGTCGGTGTTTGGAGGTCCATGCCCGTCTTTGGTATTACCTTTAGCTTAAAGGAGAAGATTTAAGGGAGATGGAGACAAAATTCTTTTGTACAACCCAGAAAGGCTTTCTAAGAATTTTAGTCAAATGGTTTGTTTTGTCCTTTCTTATCCTCATATAGTTATGCATAATATGTGTATCTTATAGCACAATCTCCATAAAAGAGTATCACTCATCATCCTTGGGTAACTGATCTTGTAGAAAAAATAGTAGCCATAATTTAGAAATCAATGCAAGTGAGACCGTTGTGGTTTTGGTGGCTTGAAGATTGAAGTTAATTGTATTTGTCATTTACAACTTGTTAAGTCTATAGGCATCTTGCTATCACTTTTAGAACAGTGGTTGGTTTTCTCTGTTTAGTGCTGAAATCTTCTTTGCTAGCCATCTGGCTAGCCATTTCTTAAGCAATATTCATCAGAAACTTGTCACATTCAATACTCTTGGCTATTTCTTTCTCGGTCTTTTTTATTTCTATTTTTCTGCTTTTCGTGCTCCTTTTTATGGATGACTTCAATCACCTTGAAATTGTTTTCCAATTTCTGCTTTCTTTATTTGATTATCTGTAATAGAGTTTGCATATCATGGTCCAAATACTTGCATGCAAGCACACATACAAACTCAAGTGACTCAAGTATTTTGATTTTGGTATATTGTTCTTGTTTGTGCTGATTGCTGATTGGAGAACTACGGAAAAACAATTCTTTGTAGCTCATATGATAAGTTCCAAGAAAGTATGCAATGTACTACTTATTGACAAGGCGAATTGCAGGAAATCATCATACATCATATATGCAATTTTGAGGCTTAAACTTTGTCCCATGGATGACTGACTTTCTCAGTTTCCTATCAGGTTTTCATGTTGATGACTCAGAAGTAACTCTAAATGTGTGCTTGGGAAAGCAATTTTCTGGTGGAGAGCTGTTCTTTCGGGGTACACGGTGTGATAAGCATGTGAACACTGGCACCCATTCAGAGGTACATTACTTGTTAATATGAATCAACTTGTAGAATGCTAACAGGATTTCGTTATCTAATATTTAAATTAAACAAGCCTTTGCTTAGGATAGAGGCCCTACTTCCTCTTAATTTATTAATGGTTTAATTCAGCTATGCTGGGCAACTAAAATATTCTTTTCAGAGGCAGTGGAATAGTATTGTCCTCCTAATTGTACGATACATGTGCCAATCAGTATTTATCTGCATTTAATTTGTCTTTTGATCTCTGTGGAACGTTTCTTCATTTCTGTTCTTGGCATTGCACTTTTTTCACTATGGCTTTAACCACAAACCTTCGATTACTTAAGATGGACAAGCAATTGATAATTGAATAGACCAAAGTTTAGCTTTGCGCGATCTGTCATGATCTTAGCTTGAGTAGCCATGGGCCACATCACCTAGACACACTTAGACCATAGCCTGATGCCTTTGCTTGGGTTAATTATCGCATCAGAAGTAGGTTGTAATGTAATCAGACGTTCTTGAATTGATTTATCGTTTTAGAGTTAAGTTTTATGTACATTTCATTTGATTTTGCTTACTTTGTATTTCCATAGAGATGCATGTTAAGTTTGTAAATTTTAGAGCAAGCCATGAAGCACATGATGCATACGGTAAAGTATGAATATCCATCACCATTGCTTGCTGGTAAAGCTTGGGGGGTAAGTATAAAGGTGTGGATTCTTCCCGTCTTATCACATTGTTTCATGACTTGTTGCACACATTGATATTTATACAATGGACACGTATGCATGCCTACTTGCATATGCACACACTCATCCCTGTCCACTGATATTTAGGCTTTTATACTGGTTTTTAATTGATAATGTCTTTCACTTTGGCAAGTTATGTATACCTTGTTCGTCACTTGGATATTTTCTCGCCTCCTTCTTCCACTGAAACTCTTTCTTGGCAATCTTTGTTTTTCGAATTAGGAGATTTTTGACTTAAGCCATGTACCTGGGCGAGCAGTGCTTCATCGTGGTCGTCACCGACATGGTGCTCGGGCCACAACTTCTGGTCACAGGATTAATCTACTCCTGTGGTGTAGAAGGTAGTTTTCACTTCCTTGTTTTGTTGAACCATTGGTGTGTTGAGGATTCCATTGTTTCTCTCCTTTATGGGACTGCTTAAGGGCAGGGTAGACTATAGTAATGGAAGACTTGAAGAGTTAGAAACGTTTAGCTATCTTTGTTGGACGGGGGTGACATGAGGAAGTGGTATAGACTGATAATAAGTTCTTCGAAATTGTTTTGAGGCGTGTACATATTGTTTATGATGTTGTCAACGTTCACTTCTGGTACATGTTCAGTTGCAGCTGGCAATTCGCTGGTTTTTACTGTCTGTCTGTCTGTCTCTCGCTCCCCCTCTCCCTCTCCACTTGCATCTTCATCCATGCGAGGTCCCTGTGATGTTGTTTTAGATTGTGCATTCCTGGGGTATTGATAATTGAATAGATCATTGGGTTTGCACTGACTGCTGAGGGTCTGCTGATAGCTACCTTCCATTTCTCCATCTACATCGACTCATGGATACTATACTATACTGGTTTAGATCCATCAACTTGCTTTCCTTGTGGGAGTGATTACAATGCTAGGCAGACACAGTTGTGAAAGTTGGACATTTGGTAGAGAGCCAGTCAAGGAAGGATATTCCTGATACCGGTCCCTTTCATTTCTCTCTCTGTTTGGGCATTAGAAAACTGCTGGAATCTTGTCAGCTCACATAAAATGTGCAGGCACTTCACCCTTTTCTGCATGTGAATTCAGAGTCTGCACTATGTTGCTCAACCCCTTTGTTTTCTTGGCACAGTTCAATATTTAGGGAGATGAAGAAGTATCAAAAGGATTTTTCCAGTTGGTGTGGAGAGTGCTTGCGTGAGAAAAAGGAGAGGCAACAGCAATCAGTAGTTTCTACCAGATCGGTAAATATTCCGTTATTAATGCTATCATTTGGTTGATTTTCTGGAACTAACTAATGCAAACTCAGCTCCAGAGTCCACCCAAATAATCAGTTGGATTCACTTCAAGTTTAAGTCCATCTTAACAGAAAAGATTAACTTCTTTTGAATACGAAAGAAACACTTGGTTCCTAATCCTGAAAACTTCTTATACTTGAAAGCTTTTCAATTCAGCATTGATGTGGGACCTATCACGTGCGCTCTGGACTTCACAAAGAAAGTTAGGTCCAAAGGTTGTAGAAGATCTAATGCGCTAGCTCAATCATCCCTCTGCAATCTTATTGAGTTATGCGCATCAAAGAAATCAGTAATGTGAATAGGGTTGATGGTATGCTTGCTTCGTTCAATCAGGCTGCCCTTCTCACCAAGATTTTAGTTCTCTCTTGGTGATGCTCCCTCTTGACATTTACATGGATCTGGAAGTGTGTTGATTGTGGTTTTCTCTTATCCTGTTGCTGCAGGAGCTGCTTAGAAGGGAAGGGGAATCAACGGCATGACTTGATCCGTAAAGATTTGTGCTTGGGCTCTTTCTCGAAAAGCTAGGCTTCTTTGAGACACAGAAGCTGCTGCTCAGAGAAGCTAAAAATTGCTTTGCACTTCGCAGTGACGCAGAATGAGCGTATGTAAAGGATTTGGTAAAATAAGGGGAGCATTTATCTAAGTATGTCGGCTGGCGAAATTTTTGCAAAACGAAGGGAAATTATCGTCTCTCGGACTACATATCATTCGTCTTTCTTCAGAAGGAAATTTAGCAGCGTTCAGGTGGACCGTTGTATATCTGCTATCATCTCTAACGAGTTCTTGCTTATATCTTCTTTTTATTTCCTTATGTAATTTTGTACTTTCTTCACCTTTGACATCGAATAGCAGTAGCGACGAACTGTACATTATTTCCTTCGCTAGTGTATCTTGTCGGATGTTTTAGATCTACTGATGTGATGACGATTCATTGATTTGATCTCTTGTTTTTTCTCCGTGCTCGGTGATGTTTCTCTTTTCATGTCTCTATCTAGCATTATGCGATGAGGTTTGAAAGTTCACGGACTTTCTTCAAGACATCGATATGTTCGATTAATGTCGTCAAAATTAAATTTGTTTAACATTGATATGTATGATAAGTACTTTGCGGATATATTAATAAATAGTTATGTGGTTTAATTAAATGTCTCGTGAAGGAAGTTTCGTATTTCAAGGTACCAAAAAATATGATTAGTATTTTAGAAAGGGCAAAAGTCACCAAAAATCTCAAATTTTGTTCATTATGATACATTTACCATTAATTTTTTTTGACAAAAAATTCCAAACTTATATATGTGTCGCGACTTAAAAATCAAGTTAACGGATTATTAGATTAATTAAATTAACTAACATAATTTGGAACCTCTCAAGTCCCATCGAATAACGCCACTAATTATTTACGGAAAGATTAATTAGAAAACCTTAATAAGATATTGGGAGAAATATCTTATTTCGGAGAACTAAAGAAAATGAGTCCGGGATTTGATTAAATTAATTGAAAAAATTAATGCCATTACGATACTAACTTTATGAAAATCCTTTTTGAAATTGATTGATTGACTGAATTTTTTTTTTAGAAAAATGTGGCATGAGGACCGCATGATAAAATGATTTGGTTTTTTAAAATATATTTTTCTTTGTATTTTCGGATTAAATAGCAAAAAAAATTCAAAAACAAACAAAAATTTGAATAAGATTAAACAAAAATGCCCATAATATACCTTTAAATTTCAAAATTTTTCAAAAAATTCACTCATTCCCAAAGATTTGGGTTAGAGAAAAATTTTATTTGCTTCTCAAAGATTCGAGCCAATTGGTGGATAGTGGTATAAGACGATAACGTCCTTTTTGTTAAAGGAAAGAACACGAAGTCTTATACTAAATTGCCATCCCATTTCATAAGATCATGGCTAAAGCGTGCAATTTAATTTTTCGAAGGGTCTAGGCACATTGGGAAGCCTATATTATGAGCATGTTTGTTTAAAAATATACAAATTTTATAACAAATAAAAACAAACAATCATGACAAAAATAAAATAAAAAGCCAATTAAATTTGAAAATTTCGAAAAAAATAAAGGGGTGGCCGAAATTATGAGATTGAGGATCCACCTTTCATCATCTAAAAGTTTGATCCAATTTTAATCTGAAAGAATTATATTTGAGATTTGACTATTTTGTTTCAAATAACTCTTAAAAAAAAATCTGGATAATCACTCAATGGAACTAAGATAGATTAAAAAAAAGTCCACGAGAGATAAGATTACACAAGCAATTCAATGAGAATGAGATAGCTATTCAGAACAAAAGTCTAGCCATGATGAAACAGATATTACCCAATTCAAATATTTCCATAGATTAGATAAAAGTCCAAACAGCAATCCTTATCTATGACATGAAGATAATATCAGAAAGCCATCGGATAAGGCAAAGATGAAATAAATTAACTAACAATGGATCATGATTCAAAGCAAGGAATATCCATTCATCCATAGAGGAATTCGGCTAAAGTGATTATGGTATGCTAAAAAATCATAGTTCTTCCGCGTTAAACCACCAAGAGATAATCAACACAAAGCAACCAAGTCCACATATAGATTTCGACTGAATGGGGCTGATCGTCCACATATAGATTTCGGCACAAAGGCTGAATGGGGCTGATCGTGCGAGCTTGAAACAGCAGCTTTAGTGCACGAATTGATGGAGCGGACGCACCAAGATTCAGCCCTTGCTCTATATGCGTCGAAATTTTCAGAGTTGCCGAGAGTCCCTTGCGTTAATGTGAAGAGCTTATTATATAGAGGTTGGTCCTCAAAGTCCTAGTAGGAGTAGGACTTCCTAGTGACCGTTGGATCGACAATCTTAAACCGAATAGGATTAATTTGCAGCCATTAGATTTCGAGTTTCCACATTTAATGAAACTCTATCTAGATAGGAATCCTACGTTAATAAAACTCTTAATCAAATTTGCAATTTTGAAGAGTCCTAATTCCGCTAGGACTAAGTGATGTTCGGCCGTGATGATGGTATGATGGGCTAGCCGAAATTTTCATCAATTTCTTGGGCTTGTGACAACATCTCAGACCTAGTCGAGCTCTAATTAACTGAAAGAATAATCTACTAAGGCCCTTTCATAATTAAATGAACAAAATGGGCTGAATTGAATTCAAATCTAGGTCCAAACCGTCTAGGATATTCGATACCACTATGTCCTAGGCTTTATTCGAATTTTGATGCTCAATCATGGGCTCACCTTGAATTTTCAGGCTCAATTAAGGCTTATTTTGAATAATGGAAATTAAATTGAAAACCTTAGTTAAGCTCACATGGACTAAATTGAGCTCAAGAATATATTTCGTTAGCCCATAGAAATTTCGGCAACTCCCCCGTGATTGCCGAAATTTTCAAACCGAGTCTAGTCTAGCTGCCCAATTAACTCACCTCGACCTTAAATGCAATGACCGACAAAAATAAATATGTAATGCATGAAGAATTATTTTTTGTGAGAACTATGACTAATTCTCATCCTTATGAAATAAATGAATGAATTTCTAAAAAAATAAAAATTTAGGTGTCAACAATATATGTGACACATTTACCCTCTGACAAAAGATTTTTCAATGAGAATTGTTAAAAATATAAATATATGGATGTTGAAAAGTAAACAATGTGACATGACACTCACATGGCTTAAGTGAAAAAAAAAAGACATTTTGACTGAAAAATCATATGACGGAACCTTCTTCTTTGTCATATCCGACGGAACCTTAATAGAGGGTAAATGCGTCACATAGATACAAGTTTGGAGTTTTTTATGTCACAATAAAATAGGGTAAATGTGTCATCATAGGCATAGCTTGGGACATTTGATGTGAAAAACATTAAGAATAAATATGTCACGAAGATCATAGCTTTTTTTTTTTTTTTTCGTGTGTGGCTTTTTTCCTTTTGGAAATAGCCTTTCTAACAAGCCATTTGGGCAGATCTATTACTTGGAGGATTAGAGTGTGATTCTAGGTACCGAATATGCTTTGTTATTTGCTTTTTCTACGATTATTTGGGAGCTTGAAAGTATTTTATGTATCTCTCGAATATTATCCTGATTAATAAATTGATTCTTTTTTTGGAAAAAAAAAAAGCAATCCATTTGAAACTTATGCTTTTTTTCTTTTTTTCTTCTTTTTTGGGTATTTAGAAGTTTAGGAGGTCAATGCTAGCGTATATTACTGGCCTAAAAAGACTAACAATGGATTTACAGATAACTTACGAAAGGGCACTACTGCGAGATTTGAATCGCGGTATGGTGTGCGGAGACTTTGTACCATATCAATTGAGCAAACCACTTTTGCTTCGAAACTTACGTTTGGTGTATTTGATATCCGGTTATTTTGCGAAAAATATGACATTTCTTGAAAATATTTTTCAGGAAGTGATTTTCTAGGAAAATGACCATATTTTTCAATGTTTAGGTCAAACCTAAAAAATTGATTGGAAAATGCTTTCCGTCGTTTGGTAAGGGAATTTCCCTAAATAGACAAATACAACCCGGGCGCTAGTGACTTGTGCGAGAGTAGCTAGACATGACCGGAGGGGTCTTGGGCCCGGATTTTGGCGTGCGGCTTTTGGGCACGAGCATGGGCACCTATTTCGAGTCCGCCGAAGCCTAGCTCGAGAACTAGATGCCAATGCATGACATCCTGGCACCCTGGTCCACAAAGACTGGGCTCAGGTCAATCAAGGCTAAGTCCCAGGCCTTAGTTCATCAAGGTCGGGCCTAGTATCACCGTGCCCGTGCCCGGGACCTCGATGCTCGAGCTCGGGTCCATCAAGGCCGAGCCCGGACCTTCGCGCCCGTGTGTAGGTCCATTGAGGTGGGTTTCGAGATCTCAAAGCCCGAGCTTAGGGCTATTGAGGCCAGGCTCGAGATTGTGGTACCGGTGCCCGGGTCCTCGGCGCATGTGCCCTAGTTCATGAGGTTAGGCTCGATGGCTAGGACCATCTCCATAGCACCAGAACCTAGGTCCATCAAGTCTAGCCCGCGATACCGGCACCCGTGCCCGGATCCATCGAAGTCGAACCCATGTTCGTCGAGGTCGGCCCGAGACCCTAGTGCCCGCACCTACTTTCATCGAGCCTAGGCCTCGAGCGTAACACCCAAGCCTATGTCCATTGAGGCTAGGCCTTGAAGCCTAGTGCCGGGGCTCGGGTCCCTAGCGCACGTGTCTAGGTCCATCGAGGTTGGGCTCGAGACCTTAGCGCTCGGCCCTAGGTCCATTGAGGTCAACCCGATGCCCCGACTCCCATACCTATGTTTCCTAGGTGCCGGGATTGAGACTTGAGATTAGGTCCCCGGTGTTACGGACTTGGGTGCGGGTCTTTGGGGACCCAGTGCTCGGGTCTTTGGAGATCTAGTCTCGAGTCCGAAAGTCTAGGATCGACCCCAATGGACACGATCATGGGCGATGGGGTCTTAGGCTCGGCTTGGATGAACCCGAGTATGGGCATCGGGGTCCCGGGTCTAGCCTCAATGGACCAAGACCCAACATTGATAAGCCTAGGCGTGGGTGCTAAGAACCCGGGCACAACCGGAGTCTTGAGCCCAACCTCGTAGACTTGGGCATGGCGTCGAGGACTTAGCCTCTACGGCGTCGAGGACTTAGCCTCTACGGACTCGAGGCATGGGCGCGCACCGTGGGGGTCTCAAGAGCCGGGGTTCGAGGCCCAGCCTTGATGGAATTGTGTCGGGGCATTGAAGACTCAATTCTAGGTACTAGGTTCTTAGACCAGGGCATGGGCATCGAGGTCATGGCTAAGGCTTCTTTGCTTGCTTATTAAGAAATAATCTCAAGATAGGGGGCATTTTAGACATTTCAAAAGGCAAGTGCCAATTCTACAATTTTTGAACCAAGGGGGTAAGGTGGATGTCGGCCATGGCTGGTGGTGGCCAAAAATTGAAAGTCAAAGGGCCTTTTTGGACGGAAAATGTCGTTGGCCAATTGGCGGGGTTCAAACCGGGTTGGCTCGGACCAAACCGGTGATTAAATCAGTTGGTCCGCCCTCCTATTTTGTCTAATCTATCTTGATTTGGCCTAATTTGACAATATTATAAATTTTCTTAACCAAATTGGATGCAATTAAGATGACTTGAATCAACCAATTGTGATGTAATTGCCAATTAATGCACAAATTCATTCAATTTCCATAAAAAAAAATGTCTTATGTGCCAAGTGACCAAATTGTTGACATGCTTGAATGGCCAATTTGAATATGTGTTTCTCAAATTGGATCCAAACTATGAATGCCCAAAGTCAAATCGCACCGATTAGACTTAATCTTCATTGATTTTGTAGGTCATCGCACTCTTGTACAATTCAATTGAACATGCAATCGAGTGAATTTGTTAAAATTGATGCTAGATTTTAATTCCTTCCACTCGATTTTGTAGAATTGAGGTGATGGCTCACAAATAATTAAGGATCGATTTATTGATTGAAACAAGCTCAAATTGTGGTTTTTCAATTGCCTTAATGAATATCGAAATCGATGCTAAAATTGAACTCGGTAAGGGCTCCTAGATTGAATGTCGTGAAGGAATCTAACCTAAAAAACGAAAAGAACGAACTTATTTGATTTTTGGTCAACTAGGAAGTGATATTTCCAAATTGGGGGCAAGTCAATTCCTAAAAGATTTTTTGCAAAATTTTCAATGCCAAAGTGGAATTGAAGTAAAAATAAGTTAATTTTGTGATTTTTGATTTTTCTGTGTTTTTTTTTTTGTAAAAAGGTTGACTGTCGATTTGAATATAAATGTCAAACTTCGATTTCTTCGCAAATTTTAAGTGCAAAATTGATATTAACACTATTTAACCTGTTTTTATGCAAAAAGAAATTTTTTTGCCAATGGTTGACCTTTTGGTCAAATTTTGATCAAGAAAGTTAACTCAAAATTTAACGTTTTGATTTTTCTTGAAATTTCAATGCAAAATGAGGTGCAAATGAAGTGTTAATGCTACTTCTAAAGCTAAATGACACTTTTTAGCCAACAATTAGGTACCGTTACGATCGAAATCCAAATCTTGAGTTTTTACCTTTTAATGACTCATTGTCTAAAAATCGGACATCAACATTATGAATTTGAAATACTAATGTTCTTGCCAAGTTCATGCATATGTGTTTCATGAAATATAATAAGATGTTTGAAATTATTATATTTACATGTTGGAAAATGCTCACATATTGAATAGTTTATGCATAATTATTCTGTTCGTCAAAATTGCCAATTCCAAAAGGGAGAATTTAACTAGACAATTGGACAAGTCGGGTGGAACAAATTGAATGTGTAAAGTGAAGCATGTCGGGATGACGAAAGGAAAGTCATTTCCACACGTCCTGGGGTTTTCCCTAGTGAGTGGAGCGACAGAAGACCATATTCGCAAGTTAAAGGGTTATCTCGCCAAAAGTATGACAGCCGAAATACTTACAAGCAATTTATTTCTCTAGTACAAACACTACATGTTGTCTTTTGTTTAGTCCCTTTGAGCCTAAACACATGGAGTTTTCTTTCTCTACCCCTGTCAAGAACCACCCCACATCGAAGCATAAGTCTTGGCAGTCCCATCCTTATTTATTCATCTTGAAATTTTCAAATCAAAGGTCAATTCTAATTTCTTAATATGAAAATTTTCAGGTCGTCGCAATACCCTTTGTAAGCAACCTGAGGTAAGTTCCTAGTGTTTTGCTTGACTACCTAAGATGAGTCTCAGTTGCTCATTATTTGAGTTCATTCAAGCCCTATTGGCAAGGAACCACCAGGCAACTTATCAAATCCTCAAGCGAGAAACCCCAGCTATGCTTACTTGTTCTTTAAGTTTTTAAAGTTCTGTAGGCGAGGACCCTCCAAGCAATAACTTAAATCCTTAGGCGAGGAGCCCTAGGCAATTTAACTCGTAATCTGAAGTTATTCAAGTCCTTTTGGCGATGACCCACCAGACAATCCATCAAGTCCCCGAGCGAGAAACCCTATGAGACAACCCAAAAGCTATCTACTGCGTTTGACAGGAGACACACATCCATGAGCATCCTTAGGTAAGTACATTTTCACCTTAACTTTTCCAAGAAAATGAGTACCAATGTGGGTCTAGGTGCTCGATTTTTTTCTGCGCCATTAAGCGCATACCCATCGGTACCTATGATCATCTAGGTACAAGACCAGTGCGATAACTATGATCATTTAGGTATTCCCCAAACGGAGTTACTAATGCAAACTTAACATAATAGTTATGCATGAACCATTTAAGAGTTGAAATGCAACATGTAGTTGATATACACATGTTGTTTCTAAACCTTGATAGGAAGATAAGGTTCGCAAATGTCTAACAGAAGACAAAACTGCTACTTCTGATAGGAGACAAAACAACACAAGTAAGCGCATTCCTTGCCCTACAAATTTTTCAAATGCAATAGCTAGTCTATATATACGTGTTATTTCTAACCATGCTTGACAAGAAGACATGGTTCACAAACGTCTAACATGAGACAAAGCAACACATGATGGGTACCAAGTGTCACGCCTCGATATCCCTGGCCAAAGAAAACCCTACCAAATCGCCTCAGGTCATAAAAGGACGACGTCCCAGGCATATCATCGATCCATTCTTTTTATCTTTTTATTAAGCGCATGCGAACGTGCTATTTTCCCTAGATAATAAATAACAACATGGATAGAATAGTATAGTATGGCAATCCATTGCACACAATCCAAGGCACACAATCAAAACACTCATCACAGTTCGCATACACAATGTACCACATGTGCTTCGGTTATTAATAACTCGCTCACGGGACACCCCCGAGTGAGATTTCGTCTACAGGACACCCTCGAGCAATGTTTTGCCTTCGGGACACCCCCGAGTGATGTGATACCCTCGGGACACCCTTGAGTGAAGTTTAATTCCCGGGACACCTCCGAGTGACATTTCGTCTACGGCACACCCCCGAGTAATGTTTCGCCCCCTATGTGACCACCCTAGCACACCAAGCGACCAACCCATTTTTATATCATTGCATTAACTTCCAATGCATACACAATCGTGCTCACAACTCGGCTCAAGGCCATTTTTCATGTTCAATGCATAATGAGTGATGCACACATAATCATATGAATACATCTTATCCGCTAGACTTTATATATATAAACATGGTGGTTATTCGCCTCAATTATAAAATTCTCAACAATCGGGGCACTCAACAATCATCGACAATTACTCAATAATCACTAAGCGATAATTTATTAATTAATAATTAATTAATCCAACTCAAGTTAATCGGAATAACAGAAATAATTAACCTCATTATAATTAATTAAGTCCACCTTAATTAATTAACCCGGCCTTAATCAGTCAACTCATCTCGGTTAAATTATCCGATCATAGCCATTTGGTACCACAATAACTAGATAATCCGATCTCGGATAATTGGCCTAATAGCAATTAATTAACTCAATGATAATTAATTAATCCGACTATAGTTAATGAGTCCCATGATAATTAATTTACTCAACCTCAGTTAATTATCCCGACCATGATTAATTAAAATAACTCGGGTTAATTAAACTAACCATGATTAATAAAAAAATAACTATGGTTAATTAAAAGTAACTATAGTTAATTAACCTAATCAGTGTCAATTAACTAACCCGACCATGGTTAACCCATTAATCTGTCACTAAATTTATTAATCCATAATTAACACTAATTAATATATCCCTAAGTGCAATTAATGGCATAATCAGAGATTAAGGGTTAACTCACAATCTAAATTACAGTTTGATGACGACTCGATCACGTTAGTGACAACCACGACAACGCACGAGCGTGGACGACTCAAGGCGACTGTGAACTCACAAACACGGGATGGAGTCGTGAGGAGTGCAAGGTTGGGGTCGGGTTCGACACGGCTCGAGTTTCGGATTGAGGGTCGGGTTGGAGGGTCTCGGGTTTCGGGGTCGGCTCCAGTCAACCGACGAATGGTTCAACGAGAGCCTGACCCCGGCAGCTAGGGTTTGGCTCCGGTTTAGCTCACGGTTCAGGGTTAGATCTTGGCTGGCCGATCCGACGAGGCTCACGGGGTGGAGCTGGACAATGGCTGCAGGTGGATGGCGCAAGATGGAGGGTGGGCTGAGAGGGAGAAAGGTTGCGGGTAGAGGTGGTGGTGGCGCGACGGGGTCATCGGGGCTGTGGGTCATGGCTACGGGGGTTGGCAGCTGACATAGGTGTTAACGGCTGGGGGTGGCGGAGCAAAGCACGGTAGGCAGAGGGGAGGCTGGCAACGGGCTCGGGTCTCAACCGGCTGAGCGAGCTGGTGGCTGGCGGTGATGGGGACATGCGATGGTGTGGCTGGGTTTGGCTGGTGGGCGCTCGTGGGCAGGTTCCTGGCGGCTTGGATCTTGGGTCGTGGCTATTGGGATCTCGGGCGCAACCGGGGCGATGGCTGGTGGTGCGTGAAGGCTCGAGCCAAGAGGGTCTGGTTTCGGCGGCATGAGACAACGAGCTTGCGGGGGCTGGTGGCTGACAGGGCTGACTGAGGTGGGGTCAGTGACGGAACGAGATGGAGACCGAAGGTGATTGGGTAGCAAGCTGTGGGTCTCGAGCGCCGGGGCTGCGGGTGGTCAATTGGGTCCTTGCGGTTCGTGGTGTGCCGAGCTCAGAGAGCGGCGACCGGCGACAGAGGGAGCGATAGATGGTGGTGTGCAGTGAGGTGGTGGTGTAGGTGTCGGGCAATAGAACCAAAGAAGAAGAAGACCCAAGAAGAACGAAGCAAAAGAAGGAGAAGAAGAAGAAGAAGAGAGAGAAAGTTGATGGGAGGGGGAATGACGTGGAGCGGCTGGGGTGATGGGAAGGGGGAACGCCACAGGTCAAATCAAGTTCAAATATTTTATTTTACATGCATAATATCTAAGGGCATTTTGGTAATTTGACAAATGTGTACCGATGGGTTATTTGGCTCAACCGATTGAAGTTTAATTTGGAATTTTCACATTTAGGGTTTGGTCAATGCTAGGTTCAAACGTGAAGGGTCTCAATAACACACGTTGATGTTTGACTAGTCTAACTTAACTTTTTTTTTCGACCGACATTTCGAACAACTAATCATCGTCTCTTAAATTCTCAAAATTCAAATTCATTTTTCATGCCGGAATTCATAATTTTTTCTTACGGACGTCTAAATTCCAGGACGTCACAATTCTCTCATTCTTAAGAAATTTCGTTCCCGAAATTATATCGCTACAACTCCTCAAAAGGATAAGGATACTAACGCCTCATAACATCCTCACTACTTGTCATACAATGCTCGTTTCGTAACAATCCTTAACTCAACTCGGCGCACTAAAATCACAATGCGACCATCAATACACAAGACAGGTTTAAGCCTATGATCCTCAATTACCAACGTGTCACAATTCCGTATCCACAATCTGCCTAGACAAAGTTAGATCGTCTAACTCCATAAATTCAAAGCTAAATTGTCACCATCTAAGCTTATTGTCCAATCCAACCGTCGATTGCCATACGATATCCACAATTAACCATAGAAATCAACCATCCGTACTTAGCGATCGACAATTTCTTAACTAACGAAAGTGATGATCTACTAATGAAAGTGATGAACCGGTTTCAGCAAACAATATTTTTGGTAAAAAGTTGACCGTCCCACCATCCGACTTGGTGGGACGGTCAGCTTACCCGATTCCTAAATCAAATTGCATATCATGTTAGATTAGTTCATGATTCTCATGCTAGTCATGGATTGCATTTAGATAGGTCATGTCACATGTCATTAGTTTAAATTAAAATTCACATAGACATAACTTAGATTGAAATTGCATTTCATGCATTGCATAAAGTTTAATTTTTTAAACAAGAAAAATCCAAAAAGAGTTAGTTAGCATTGCGTAATCACATTTCGACTTCATGTTCAGGTCATGCATACAGAACATTATTGTTTGGCTTTTAGTTAACATCTGTAGGAACACTAGGTGCATTGGATGATAATATAAACCTTCACTGTTGCTTCACTTAAAGCATCGAGGTTCTTTATCTTTTTCTAGCAATTAATTTATGGGCTTTGATTATTGAGAGATATATTCTTTCTTGTGCCATCCGCATGATCACTCCCCCAAGCTAGTGGTTTAGAATTAAAATTAACCAAGACTGTTTGCAAAACGTTTGTGAAATAAAGAGAAAATATATAGAAAGAGCGTTCGATTTATTTAGCGTAACCAAATCCTTGAATCCATAAAATATCTTTTTTGTAGAAGTAAAATGCTCTCCCACATCTTACTTGGGTTTCTAATCGTCCCATAATAAATTAGTGGTGACTCATAAATTGAATTACTTTGCATGGTTAGTTAATTATATCAAAATCCCAAAGTTGCGATTGTTATGGGCCAGGAAGAGTCCGTGCTAAGTGTTTGCTTAGTAATCAATTAACTTTCCGTTTGTGGTGCACCTCGGGAAGGTTGAGACAAACATATCTCTAAAGTGAAAGTTGATGCATCTTAGGACCGTTCCAAAAATGAAGACATTTTTGTGTGTGATATATATTGCACGTTTTTTTTTTTGATTTGGCCGGAAGTATTTTAAGTGATAATAAATTTTTTTTCTATAATAAAAAACTATAAAAAAAAATTCCCACATTCGACATTGCAATGTTTTCATTTCGTAATAAAGTAATAAACTACCCGGATTTGCTTTTCATTTCCTCTCCGACTTTTTACAGCTTTGGTTGCCAAATCCACACAAATACAAATTGGAATTTGGCGTCATCGTAAATAACGGTGCCATTGTACTAGCAGGATTTCTTCTAGAAAATATTGGCGGAGGTTCAAAACGATGCAGCAAATGTACCACAGACAAGAATCAACAACCTTTGTCGCCTCATAGGAATGCCAAGTGCCAAGGAAGAGGTAACGACAAAACAACTTGATAACGACAAAACGACACTGTTACGACAAAACGACGTCCTCATGTCCCCATATTCTTCGTTGCCCTCCCATCTCACACTTCTGTGGTATAACGAAAGGGCGCAATGAACTGTTTAAACCGCCTTCAGCTATTTAAGCTCGCCTTGAAGACCCCAAACTTCACCAATTGGAAATTAGCAAGAGAGCACGTAAATCGTCGTCCGACTACTCTCTTAGCGTCTCTAAGCCTTCATCTCTTGAAAATACTCGAGAATTGCCATGAAATATACTGCAATTATCTTGATCCTGCTGCAATGTTGCCTCGCTTTGAAGACCAGCTCGACGATCCTGCATAAGTACGGGTCGATTTTCAATTTCGGCGACTCTCTGAGCGACACCGGGAACTTCATCCGATCCGCGGCGGGACTTCCGGTCGTGCCAGAGTTTCCCTACGGCAAGACCTTCTTTGGGCATCCGACTGGCCGTTTTTCAGATGGACGTCTTATTATTGATTTCATCGGTACGTAGTTCTCCTGGCTCTTCTTTGCTTTTGCAGATGCATTGCTCGTGTTAGGGAAACGAACAGGCATTTTAAACGTAAGGCCGCTGTTTTTGCTGGGAACATTTGGATCTTTAGCAGTATAAAGAAAGACTTACATGAAAATGCAGCGGAAGCAGTTGGGTTACCCTATTTGAAGCCATATCTTGAGGTAGTCAACAACGGCTCAATTGATGCTCGTGGTGGAGTTAACTTTGCAGTTGCTGGTGCCACAGCTCTTGATCCGACATTCTTTGCAGCCCGAAACATTTCAACGTTCACAATGACGAATCATTCCTTAAGCGTTCAGCTCGACTGGTTCAAGAAACTCAAATCTTCTCTTTGCACAACACAACAAGGTAAATAGCAATAACCTTTGTGTACTCCCATTTTGTGCCATCGATCTTAGTCACTCGAGATATGGGCATCCATTGAGGTGATTTGGTAGATATCACGTATACGTAGCTCGTAAATCTTTCATAGGGTAACCGCTCGGGGTTAATGCAGTTGATTGGGACGTTTGGATTTCCAACTCGGAAACTAAGGTCATTTCGTTTGAATTCCATCAACTGCATGCAAGCTGTTCTGGGTTAAGGCCACATCGTTAGGCCAAAGGCTCAAACTTTATTAGTTTACAGGTTTACAGAGCATTTCATGGTACTTTAGATAGACGGGCTTCTACTTCCATGTGATCTTGCATTATCAAAAGGAAATGAAACCAGCATCTCATTGAGCGATTATAGTACATAAATATCCAGTCCTTGTGATTTTTTATTCGATTGCTTGAGCTGTCTCGTCATTTGATTTTTGTTTTCATTCTTTTCTTTGGCAGATTGTGAAACATATTTCAAGAAGTCTTTATTTCTAGTGGGGGAGATTGGCGGAAACGACTACAATTTTGCTTTCGCCAATGGTGCAAACTTTGAGCAGCTCCGTCCCATTGTGCCAATTGTTGTTGGAGCCATCACCAACGCCACCCGCGTATGGCCCCTTTCCTTTTCTTGCTAGTGACACAAGCACAATATACTATCTGCTCAACAAGATCTTTACTAAACCGAGTTGCTATCTACGTGGTTAACCTTTTCTAAGCACTCCCATAAATATTTCCATGGCATGTGATTGTTTTAGATGCTCATCGAAGAAGGGGCGGTAGGAGTTGGTGGTGCCGGGGATTTTGCCAATGGGCTGCTTGACGTCGTACATAACGACTGCTCCGCACTTTGAGAAGGATGACGTTAATGCAACAACCGGTTGTCTCGGTCGTTATAATGCATTTGCCAGGTACCACGACGATTATCTCCAGCGAGAGTTGCAGGTTTTGAGACAAAAATATAGCCATGCAAGGATTATCTATGCGGATTATTATGGAGATTCCATGCGTCTCTTTGAATCACCAAAACAGTACGAGTAAGTTTCCTTTCATCTTAGTTTCATGATCAACGGTGAATAGGCGTATACAGCCTCCAATTATGTATATAGATAGAAAATTTATCCTACTTTCCCTAAGCATCAACCTTTTGGTCCTTTTAAGGCAGTAATCGTGAACTTGTGGTTCTTGATGAACTTTTACGGGTGAGTAGTGAGATCAATGTCCTCTTGTTTTCAGATCTCAGCGTATCAACACATGTAGCTTGTTGTGGCGCTGGTGGACCACTCAATTTCAACGTCTCGATGATGTGTGGTTCGAGCTCAAGTGTGTGTAAAGATCCATCAGCTTTCATAATTTGGGACGGAGTTCACTTGACCGAGGCGGCGTATCGGCATATGGCCAACGGCTTACTCGATGGTCCCTTCACTTCTCCACGTCTCGTTACCTAGAAGTCCGAAGGACACAGCGCATCGAGCTTCGATTTTAATGTCAAGGATGAATGGATGCTCATGGTCATTTGTGTGTTCTTGTTTCAATCGAGCTTCGATTCTAAAGTCAAGGATGAATGGATGCTCATGGTCATTTGTGTGTTCTTGTTTCAGACTTCCATCTTGTAACATTTTCTCGTTGGATTATCATTCATGTGATGAGTCGTGCATACAAATAGAATCAAAATCTTTCAAATTATTATTGATATTTCTTGATTACTGATTCTATGATCGGATCCTCTAAAATCAGGATATGAATTCACATCTTCCGTTCACAATTTTGAAGGATTGACATATTAAGTGCGAACTAGCATGGATCGCGCACAAATTTGCTCTCCTTATTTTCTTTTTATTCCCATTTTTCTTCTCTCATTCTAAACCTCTCCCCCTTAACTCCACCGGATATAGACCTCCTCCGCCGCTGTCATGCCCGGTCATCGCCACCGACCTCAATCCGAGCGACCCCATCAGCACAAATTCTTGTTGCCATTTTCTTCATTCCAACTCCACCGTACACAATCTCCTCCGCCGTTCTCAATCCGAGCGTATATCGTCACCATCAGCCTCCATCCACATCAGGCGACCCACCGACTATTGCCTTGTCGTTTCAGCCGTTGTGCATGATCTGCATCTCTCTCTCTCTCTCTCTCTCTCTCTCCCTGACTTGTGCATGCATCAGGTCACTAAACAGCCGCCAAACTAATTGCACGACTACTCATGAGAGAGAGACCCCGAAGTCATTGTTGCGACCTAAAAATTCTTAGTCTAATGGATTACTAAGTTATTAATCTAATTCGAGCTCTCCCAAGCTCATATCAACTTACAACTTAGGGTTTGATTCTTAACATGCAATTGATTTAAATTTGGATTCGCCAAAAAACGCTAAATAAAGAATCGAGAAAAATACTTTATTTTTTGAATTAAAGATAAATGAATTCGTGGACTTCGTTACGCTATTTCTATTAACGCCAATTCTGGTAACTTTTCATTTTTAAGAAAACAACATGTAGCTTGGATTTACTTTAATCTAAAGTCCCAACATGTGATGTGATCATATGAGTACATAAACATTAATAAACTACTGAATAATCAAAGCGTTAAATATATTACTAGATTAGGGAGAAAGGAAACGTACCTGGACGTTGCAATCGAAACCTTTGCGTTTTTCTCCCCAACACAAGACTTAGACCAATGCGTATTTTTTTTATTATGATTTTCACTTATTTAAGTGATGAATGAATATGCAATGTAATGCAAACACAAATATGCATGTTCATTAAAATGACATGGAATGGCAAGCGAGGCATTTATCTAAATGAGCTCACTCTAGTGACATGCTAAATGAATTTAACTAGCATCACATGCAATTCTAGTTAAATGACATGCTAAATGAATTTAACTAGCATTACATGCAATTCTGGTTAAATGACATGCAAATTGACTAAATGAGCCTAATCTAAATGGCATGCAAAAATGATATGAATTTAACTTAAGTGACATGCAACATTAGGTCAAACCAGATTAATGAACCAAGACATGTATATGAAATGCATGAACCTAGACATGATTCTAGATGACATACGAATGCGATATGGCATTAATGATTTTGAAATGATGTGGCACACAAATGATGTTGGCAAACTATATGACATGGCAGTTATGCATTCTAAACTATATGATATGCTTATGGCTAACCTATATGCATGACATAAAATGTCGTAGGCTACATAATATGCACATGCAAGAAATTTTTTTGGTATTTTTGATGAGTATCAAAATTAGGCATTATAGCTATTAAAATGAGCTAAATAAAGATTACCCTAAATTATTAGGAATTAATTTGAATTAAATCCTAAAAAAAATTAGAAAATATTTTACCCTAATTTTTAGTGTTTGAAGATATGCAAATCTACCTAAATGATGATGCAATCTAATTTAATATGCAAATTATTTAAGATGCAATCTACTCTATTAGATAAGATTTCTAGGAAATCACATCCTTCTATATGCAAAGCTATCCTATGAGATAAGATTTCTATATGCAATCTATTCTATGAAATCCAATCTTGCTAATGCATTTGAATTTATAATATAATCTTATCTTGCTAAATCTTTTTGAGATTTTCAAAAGTTGAAATAATTAAAAAAAAATATGCAATCAAATGATAATGAATTATTTTGAAAATATTTTCGAATCCAAATCTTGTAACAAATCGAATCCCACGCCATACATGATTTCATGGTCGAGATCCGGCCGTTAATAGGGGCACGTTTTCGAAAGAGGAATAAATCCCTAGTTTGGATTAGATGTTCTAATTATCTATGCTAAACGTAATGTTAGAATTAGGAAATAATATTGAAAAATAAAATTAGATAAGATTTTATACCTATCAAGGATTATTTCCCATTTCGAATAATGGCTAACTTGGCCTTCATCTTTTTGGGCTTGCCTCCCCTCCCCCATGGTGATAGCCGAAATTTGCAATAAGTTATGGCCCAATCCACTCGTCTATTTCAGGCTTGTTCCCACCTCCGGTTCAAATAAATGCAAATGAAATGCGATGAAGGCTAAAAACAAACTATCCTATATGAAAATATGAAAGAATGGTTTAATATTTTTGGTTAGGGACCGACTCCGATCCCCAATTTTTATGCAATAAATGGTTAAATGAAAAGTCAAAAGTTAGATGTCAATAGCTATCGCTCTTTGAGTGGAAGCTCATAGTGGTTTCGCTCAAAAATAAATTGATACCTAAATTTTAACCATTTAAATCATGATATTTTGTTGGGGTTGCCATTCCTATATTTTTTATGCAAACGAATATGATGTATGAAATATAAATGCAAACAATATTTAACATACTTCAAGCTCACACCTTACGAATCGCTTTGCCGACATTCGAAACTTAGCTTGAATATCCGGCATATCCGAGGGTAGAGAAATATATGTGTCTCGAATCGGGTAGCTATGTTGAGGACAAACTTGAACATGTCGAGCTGTCATTTGTAATTGATATAATTGTGCCTCATGGTATCCATCCTTTCATGAGCATTACCATGAGGCGATAAGGTTTTGTCTCTTGGCACCCGTCCTATGACGAGCATTACCAAGAGATGATAATGTCATGTCTCTTGGTACCGATCTGTCATGGGCATTACCATGAGGTGGTAATGGTTGTCTCTTGGTGTGATGTCCCGAATTTAGACATCCGTAAGAAAAAAATTATGAAGTTCAGCAAGGAAAATGAATTTGGATTATGAAGATTTAAGAGATGATGATTGATTCTTCTAAGACGTCGGTAAAAAAAAAAAGTTAAGTTAGACTAGTCAAACGTCGACTTGTGTTATTGAGACCCTTCGCGTTTGAACCTAGCCTTAACCGAATCCTTAAATGTGAAAATCCCAAATTTGCCTTCATCGGTTGAGCAAAATAACCCACCAAGCACCAATTTGTCAAATTACCAAACTACCCTCGAATATTATGCATGTCAAATAAAATATTTGAACTTGATTTGACTCCGTAGGGCTCCCTTTCCATCACCCAAACTGCCCCACATCATTCCCCCTCCCATCAACTCTCTCTCTCTTCTCATTCTTCCGCTTCGTTCTTCTTAGGTCTTCTTCTTCTTTAGTTCCGTTTCTCGATGCCCGCACCACCACCTCACCGTATACCACCGTCTACCGCTCCCTCCATCGCCGGTCCCCGAGCTCGGCCCACCGCGAGCCTCGAGGACCTATTCGATCACCCGCAGCCTCGGCACCCAAGACCCACGGCTCGCTAGCCCGGTCCACCTCCGATCTCTACCTCGTTCCGTCGCCTACCCCACTCACTAACCCCGTCACCACCAGCCCCTACAAGCCCATTATCTCGTTCACCGAAACCCCACCCTCTCGGCTCGAGCCTCCGCTTCGCCTACCCCACTCGGTCAACCCGGGCCACCACCAGCCCCTACAAGCCCGTCATCTTGTTGCGCCACTAGCTATCGCTTCGCGTCCCCGTGCTCGAGATCCTAGTAGTTGCAACACGGATCCAAGTCGCCAAGAAGCCGCCGCAAGCCCCCACCGCCTAAACCCGGCCACGTAGTCGCCTATCCTCGTTACCGATATTCGCTCGGCCGACCGGGACCGGGAGCCGAGCCGCCAGCCTCGCGCTCCACTCTTATGCTTTACTCCGCCATCTCCACCGTCAACATCTCTCTCGATTGCTGACCTCCGCAACCGCGACCTACGGCCCCCTAATGACCCCACCGGACCACCACCACCTCCATCCGTGACCTTTCTCCCTCTCGGCCCACTCTCCATCTCGTGCCATCCACCTCCAACCACCGGTCCGGGCTCCACCTCGTGAGCCTCGCCGGGCCGGCCGACCGAGATCCGACCCCGAACCGTGAGCTA
This sequence comes from Rhodamnia rubescens, assembly GCA_021437795.1. Classification (NCBI taxonomy): domain Eukaryota; kingdom Viridiplantae; phylum Streptophyta; class Magnoliopsida; order Myrtales; family Myrtaceae; genus Rhodamnia; species Rhodamnia rubescens. Next base: position 5,988,821 of record JAILYA010000005.1, on the reverse strand, counting down.
AATCGAGGCCGAACCCTAGCTGTTTGGGGCCGGCCGACCATTGACCCATTTGACAACTAACCCGAGCCTACCCCGAAACCCAAGACCCTTCAACCCGACCCTAAATTCAAAACTCAAACCTTGCCAAATCCGACCCGAATCTTGCACTCCTCGCGACTCCATCCTATGTTTGTGAGTTCGTAGTCGCCTTAAGTCATCCACGCCCGTGCGTTGTCATGGTCATCACCGACGTGTCCGAGTCATCATCGAACCGTAATTTAGATTTTAAGTTAACCCCTAATCTACGATGCATTAATTGCACTTAGAAATAAATTAATTAGTGTTAATTATTAATTAGTAAGCTTAATGACGGATTAATGGGGTTAACCGTGGTCGCGTTAGTTAATTGACCATGGTTAAGTTAACTAACTATAGTTACTTTTAATTAATCATAGTTATTTTTTTATTAATCATGGTTAGTTTAATTAACTCAAGTTACTTTAATTAATCATGGTCAAGATAATTAACTGAGTTTGAGTAAATTGATTATCATGAGACTAATTAACTATAGTCGGATTAATTAATTATCATTGAGTTAATTAATTTCTATTAGGCCAATTATCCGAGATCGGATTAGCTAGTTATTGTGGTACCAAATGATCGTGATCGGATAATTTAACTAAGATGAGTTGACTAATTAAGGCCAGATTAATTAATTAAGATGGACTTAATTAATTATAATGAGGTTAATTAATTGCGGTTATTCGATTAATTTGAGTTGGATTAATTAATTATTAATTAATTGATTATCGTTGGGTGATTATTGGGTAATTGTCGATGATTGTTGAGTACCCCGATTGTTGAGAATTTTATAATTGAGGCGAATAACCACCCTATTTATACATACAAAGTCCGGTGAATAAGATGTGTTCATATGACTATGCGTGCATCACTCATTATGCATTGAGCATGAAAAATGGCCTTGGCCAGGGTTGTGAGCACCACTGTGTATGCATTGGAAGTTAATGCAATGATATAAAAATGGGTGGGTCCCGATGTGTTTGGGTGGTCACATAAAGGCCAAAACATCACTCGATGGTGTCCCGTAAACAAAACGCCATTCGGGGGTGTCCCGGGGATCAAACTTCACTCGAGGGTGTCCCGAGGGTATCACATCACTCGGGGATGTCCGGGGAAAATCATCACTCGAGAGTGTCCCGAAGGTGAAACATTACTCGGGAGCGTCCCGTAGACGAAACCTCACTCGGGGGTGTCCTCTAGGCGAGTTATTAATAACCGGAAGCACGTATGGTATGCGAACAAGTGATGGGTGTTACGGTTATGTGCCTTGAAATGTGTGCAATGGATTGTTACACTATACTTGTTTAATGTGTGTGCCAAGGCGGTGTAAGATTGCATGCGATTGATAATTGATTATGGCGTTTGTGCCTAAACCTTGTTGTAGTTAGAACGTGGAACCGTCGCACCCTATTAATCATTATCGACGCTTACCCTATGTGTTTAAGGCTGTCCCGAGCGAATTAGCACCCTACTTGGACTTAGGTGTTGACTCATTGAGATTTTATATCTTACCTCATTATTGTTAACCATTTTTCGTGCCCTTACCTATGGAGAGCATGGCTATGGATGTGGACCTTTTGGAGTAGGTTTGGGGAGTGGTATTAACCCTTAATCCCGATGTGAAATCTTTAGGTGGTCATAGGAAGTAGCCCTAAGGTTGAGTTTGTAAATGCCACTTCCCGGAGTTAACGATATAAACAAATATAAGTTATTTTTTTCTAGTGTTGATTGATTTGACCGCCTACAATTCTATCCATGTTGTTATTTATTATCTAGGAAAAATAGAACGTTTTGCATGCGCTTAATAAAAAGACAAAAATAATGGGTCGATGACATACCCGGGACGTCGTCCTTTTTATGACCTAAGACGATTTGGTATGATTATTGCGGGCCGGATATCGGAGCGTGACAACTCCGCCCAAGGTAGTGAGCAAGGTCACCTAAACTACCTGGTCATGGCTTGGAGTGATAAAAAACTTTGGGTTTTTAGGATAGTTAGTAGGATTGAAATTCCATGTATGCGTTTTTTACTTAAAGTTTTAAGGTCGTAGGCTTGAATTCTCATTACGAGTTGCTTTAAAGTGAGTAGGGCTCCGTAAGATACCTATAGGATGAGCAACCTGTAATGTGAGGGTTCCTAGAGAAAGGGAAACTCAAGAGGATCCTAGAATGGATGGGATTCAGCAGGCGTTGGAAGACTTAGGAAACATAAGGCGGGAAGTGAGGAATCAAGAAGTTCTTTGCCGCCGCTCTGCCACTCCACTTGAGGATCCGTTGGCTGGAAACGGGAATGATGGTCAACCGATGCATAAGTTGGTGGAGCGGTTTCAAACCGGCTGCCAAAATTTTCTAGAGTTGGTGATCCCGAGGTTGCCACTCCTTTAGATTAAGGAGATGGAAAAGATTTTTGCTCTGTTGAGATGCAATGAGGAAGATAATGTGACATTAGCCGTGTATCAATTAATTTTTTTAAATGAGAAAAATGCCATCACCTAGTGGGAAGCCTCTCGAGGACGGATCTTTCCCAAGGGTAAATTGGAGAAAATGAGAGTCGTGTAGGATGCCTTCGAAAAAACTAAAATTCAAAATAAAAACGAAAAATTGATTCCTTTATTAACAATAAATACTTTTTAACCGACTATGCCAAAGAGCAAAAGATGGCATGTTATTCGAACCTTTATGCGCCTTAGTCGATATAATTAATTAATACAAATCAAATGTCGGTGGACCAATATAAAGCTAAGTTTGTTGAACTATCGATATATGCATTTAGGATGGTTGAAGACCCTACGTACAAGATAAAAAGGTTCGAGATGGGGAACCCAAGTTGAGGGATCAATTGGTGCCGCGAACTTAAAAGATTATTATGAGCCGTATGAGAGGGCCCAACTGATAGAGAGGAATTTGACTAAAAGGGCGATTGCGTCTAGATCGCAATTTGCGCCCTCTCCGAGGGATGGCCATTGGTTTGGGAAAAGTCCAATGATATGAGGAAAGCATCCTATTATGCCCAATTGAAGGAACTTTGTGGAAAATTCGGCATATAACCATAATGCTAAGTGTCGACTCAGTAAGCGAAGACATGGAACAACCTCGTGTCCTTTTATAGGGAGAGCTTGCTTTGGGTGTTGTCGGCATGGCCATCAAATGAAGGATTGCCCCCAAAGACAAAGGGGAGCTCAAGCACGGCCACCGCATGGAGGGCAATCACGAGAGAACGCTCCGCGGGATAACCCGAACCAACCCCGCTAAAGAGTAGTGGATTGCTTGTGGTGGCATGTTCCGGTTGTAAGTTGGTTACCGATGGTCGAAGTAGAAAAGACCTATCGATAAGTTTGACTTGTGAATATGGATTTGTAATAAAACGATAGATATTTGTGGATTATATAAGTTGAATATGTGTTGTATTCGATGGCTTTAGTTATCGACTTTATTTTAACGGTCCTAAATGGAGATGTGAGTCGAGGTACGCAAGAAAGCTAACTAGAATCGGGAAATTTCAAACGTAGATTTCAACTAGTGAGTGTGCTTGAGGTTTCATGGTTCACCGATGGACGAAGGGCCAAGTGGATTATATGATCGTGATTTTAGATTGTCAACAATCAAAGTTAAGGATATAGTATAGTAACCAACCGGTGGATTGGATGATAAGTTCGGAAGGTAAAAAGTTAGATCTCGAATCATTGGAGTTTAGTGGTTAGCCTATTTGGAACGATTGTGAATATGAAATTGTGATGATTGATAATTTTGGAGAATAAGTCCGAATGTGTGTGGCACTTTGATGGTTTAAGTTATTGATTTTTATTAATGGCCCCGATTGATGAGAAAAAAGTTGCAAGAAAGTGAACGACGAACATTTGAATTAAAGGTCGGGATGATTGAATGCATAAGAATTTTGTTTGGACAGCGATCAAACATGAGGTTATAGATTGATGTTAGACAATTGATCTCTAAGATACGATGATTGCCTCTAAAGTGAAAAAGTTTAGTTTGATAAAGGTCAAAGTGAAATTAGCGATGTGTGACGAGTAGTGAGGGCGATCGTGCACCGCAAATGCTCATGATATAGAAGTTGGTTCTCAAAGTGAAAAAAAATAATATATTTTGAAAGTGCATAGCATTACGTCTTGAGCAACAAATGAAGGATTGTGAGTAGATGGAGATGCCGCAAATAAGTAATGCCTCCGTGCCTTGTGGTATTAGTGAAAGTTGGTTTGTGCCTCCCAATGTGAGTCGTAGAGAGTGCTTCGCTATGTGACTAGGATAACCTTGGAATGAATTAAGATCCATACGAGCTAACCGACTAGCGACCGTATAATGTATGCTTGTTTGAGGACCGGTAACCAATGAAATCACGGGCAAATAGGTGGAACAAAGAACTATGGAAACGAATAAGAAAGGTTAGTAATTGCAAGTTATGAGTGGATGACCTAGTGATGTTTGCCGAGATAAATTTATGAGTTTCTAAGATCGATGGTGACTTTGAATAAGGTTAAGATTAAGAAATGTGGCAATTCAGGAAAACAGGTGATGAGAGTACGCAGCAAAAAAAAAAATTTGGGTAAGACCACGAGTCATGTGAGATAATGACCATAAGAGTCTTGCATTTGATAAGGCGAAAATCTTGTCGAAAACCCATTGCAATAGTTATAGTATTAGTCCAAATAGCACGAAGATGTATAAGAATTTGAGGTTGTACTACTTGGTGGAATGGCATGAAGACCGACATAGCTAAGCCTCGTAACAAAGTGTTTAACGTGCTCGTAAGTCAAGGCACGGTATTGTAAGCTTAGTGGAGGCTTAGTAGCCGCTTGAAATTCCAGAGTGGAAGTGAAAGCTTGTCACAATGGACATTGTGATAGGATTGCCAAAGAGCTAGAGAAGCAACGGTTCGATTTGGGTTGTGGTGAACAGATTGACAAAGTTAGCATATTTTATTGTAGTGTGAAAGGATTTCGTTTTGGACGGATATGCAAAGTTGTATGTGCGCCACATAGTATGACTTCATGGAGTGCTAGTGACAATCACTTTGGACCGTGATCCCAAGTTCATTGCTACATTTTGGAAAAATGTGCACACTACGTTGGGAACGAAGCTGCAATTTAGTACGACCTTTGATCCGCAATTGATGGCCCGTCCGAAAGGATAATTCGGACTCTTGAGGACTTATTACGGGCATGTGTTTATGTTTAGTTAGAGAATAGTAATAGCTTCTCATGTTCGTTAGTTAAGAAATTGTTGATCGCTAAGTAGGGATAATTTAGGAACCGGTTAAGGCGAACGTCCCACAAAATTAGACAATGGGGACGGTTAACTTTTTACCAAAAATATTATTTGCTTTGGCCCGGATCATCATTTGTTAATCCGGTTTGACTTCACTTTTTTTTTACTTTTATATGTTTTTATTGTAAACTAAAAATTAGAAGATAAAATTATAAGAGGGCCCTCACAATCAAGGTTTTAATGAAACATATTCAATTGACAAGCATATCATGCTGATATGTGGTGTATACATGTTAAACGTGGGCTTTTAGGTGACAAGCATATCACACGGGTATGTGATATGTACATGTCGGATGTAGAATTTTGGCCGAAAAGTATATCACGTGGATATGTGGTGCGTACATGTTAGACATGGACTTTTGGTGGAAAAAATTACCAAAAAAGTTCTAAATCTATTGTAATTATGCCTATTCAGTCCTAAACTTATTTTTTTTCGATTCAGTCCTAAACCTTTTACAATTGTGCCGATTCAGTCCATCCGGCGAATTTTAGCTGGTCGGTCTGACGTGGACGCCCGATCGGGTTGGCGATATAATATTTAAATAATTTTTTTATTTTTTCAATTTTCTTCTTCCCCTTTCCAAACCCACTAGATCTGCAGTCTCTCTCTTCCTCCTCTCTTTCTCCTCCTTCTTCTTCTTCTTCTTCTTCGTGACCTTCCATGTACCATCGTAGATGCTTCCGTGCACGAGACTACCCAAGCCTTAGCTTCACTACTACTACAATGGCTCCGATTACCCAATCCTGTCTTTTCCACCAACGGAACCCCGATTCTCGTCGACATCGACGTCGCCGACCAAATATGCCCTAGGGCCCGCCATAGCCTCACGATCGACTCTCTCTCACTCGATTACAACTCCGCCGACGTCAATCTTACCTTTTTCTTCAACTACGGTGCTCCTCTTACTGAGCCTCGCCATGGTTGGGCGAGGCTCGACCTCGCTAAATTTGGGCTGGCGGGCAAGCCTCGCCCGACCATCGACGCTCGGCCTCACTAGCCTTTGGCGAGGCCCGCAAGGCCGGTCGTTCCTTCGGTTGGTCGTCGAGTCCGGCAACTAGCTAGAGGAAGAAGATGGAAAGGCAAGAGGAGGACGCCATGGAAGCTCACGAAGAAGAAGAAGAGCACGAGAGAGAGAAGGAGAGGGAGTTTAGATCTAAGTAGGTAGGAAAGAGAAAGTAAAAGAGAAAGAAAATAAAAAGTAAAAACAAAAAAATTGAAATTTCAAAAAAATTTCAAAAAATTATAAAATATTATTAAAATAGAATGTCACCAATCGGCCGGCGTTCACGTCGGCGCAGGTCGGCCAAAATTCACTGGATGGACTTAATCGGTACAATTGCAAAAGATTCAGGACTAAATCGGTAAAAAAAAGTTTATGACTGAATCGGTACAATTGCAATAGGTTTAGGACTTTTTTGGTAATTTTTCCATTTTTGGCCTACAAGCATATCACGAGGATATGTGGTGCGTCATGTCGATGTAGATTTTAGATGACAAGCATATCACGCAGATATGTGATATGTACATGTCGAGGTAGACTTTTGATTGGCAAGTATACCACGTAGATATGTAGTGCGTTCATGCGGATAGAAACGTAATTATCTTACATGAATTACTTTCTAATTTTAACTTACAATAAAAAACACATAAAAGTAAAAAATAAAAAAATGTGAAGTGAAACCGGATCAACAAGTGATCCGGTTTCAGCAAACTATTTACCATAAATAGTTTACCGTCCCACTATCTAATTTGGTGGGACAATCAACCTAGCCTTTCTCCATTTGATTTATATGACATGATATTATGATATGAAATTTACAACGTGAATATTATGACATGGAATTTATGAAACTAGTTCTATATGAATTATGCATGTTACATTTTTTTATCATTTTCTTTTAAAGCTAAAATAGGAAACTACTTAACGTGTATGATGACCTAACCTAAATTAGGTGTGGCGGCCTTCCTCGAGGTGAACTACCAAACGGACAGCTAATTGGCTACTAAGCCAAAGACTTAGCACAGGCTCTCTCAAACCCATACTAATTGCCACTTTAGGGTTTTGATATAATTAATTAGACATGCAAATCAATTCAAATTTGGAGTCACCACTAATCTATTACAAGTCCATTAGAAATTGAGTAAAGTGTGGGATAAGAGTTTACTTCTACGAACTAGAGATATCATGAATATGAAGATTTGGCTACGTTAGATTAGTGTAAAGCCTTTTCGATACTTTTTCTCTTTATTTCAAAAATATTTTGGAAGCAGTGTTGGACAATTTTAATCCTAATCACTATCATGCAATGAGTGATCGTGCGGGTGCACAATCAATAATGTAATACTCAATAAATCAAAGCATTAAATAAATTGCTAAAAATAGGGCAAAAACATTAATGCTTTAAGCAAAACAAAAGCTCCATTAGGTCCAAAACATCAAGTGTTCTGCAAAATGTTAACTAAACGATGTATGCATATGATTTCTAAAAACAATATCGATTAATTATTTTTGGATTTTTGTTTTTTAATGAAAATTATACTATATGCCATGCATGAAACTCAAATTTTAATCTAAAATATGTCCATGAAGTCGTAATTGAAACGAATGACATGTGATATGGATTGTTTAAATGACAGTCAAATATGGACTATTCTACTATGACATGCAATAAATGAACCTAGGCCTATAATCGCTAAATTGTTAGAGAAATTAAATATTAAACTACGCCTTCATCTAATAGTTTAAACTTTTAAAACAGTTGGTTGTGGTCCTATCAAATCTTTCATGGTATCAAAGCGAGCTTTTAGAACAGTTAGTTGTCGTCCTAAATCATGATGTGGATATAATGATGGGGAAATCATGATTACACGGATATGACATGAAAATTTGACGTGAAACTATGAAACTAATTCTTATGAAATATGCATGTTACATTTTTTTTGTGATTTTCTTTTAAAGCTAAAATAGGGACTATATAATGACCTAATTTAAACTAGAAAACAATTCAAATTAAATCCTAAATCTACGTTAGGTATTTTTCTAAATTACTACATGATTCCAAAATATGCAATTCGAAACTAGGAAACTGATATGGATGCGATTCATCTTAACATGCAATACAAGTTTGTAATTTGATAATAAGAATATTCACTAAATTAGCAACACATTTTAGAAACCCCTATAATTTATATATTTGCCACATTCAAAATCGGAAATGGAAATAATTGGAGATCTATTCTTTAGTCCAAAAATAATTGGAGATCTAATATTTAGTCACAAAGATCCAATACTGCTTTGGTCAATGACTCAATGCAAGGTGTAATACGAGCTAAACTTAGTCCACCTCAATCAACCAAATTGAGACAATTATATAGTAAAGGATAATGCCTACAAAATGGTCCATTATTGACCACAAAATTGGCGCTTGGAACCGTATGACTTGTTTGTCCGGTAGAAACAAGGCCAACAGGACGAGAAATAGTTATGATGAAAATAAAACAATGATTGATGAGGATTATAATACGCTTTATTTTCCTTTTTAATGTTTGCACTTGTTACGTGGACTTTTTTCTCTATGTTCTTGCAACGAAAAGAAGTCTTTATGTTAAAAAAATTTATGAAAAACCACATACCATTTTACACTTAATAGTATTTGATATTTGAATATTTTGTACATGTTCAAGTTTTTCGACATAAAAACAAGAAGTGATAATGCTGTAAAAATTCACAAAAAGTCAAAAAAAAAAAAAGAAAAGAAAAGAAATCACGCAAATAGACTCTAGTCAATATTAGTTTTCAGTTTCATAGTGTGTATCTAATTGACCAATAGAACATAACCTTTTTCTTACTTCAGTAAAACGCATGTTCATATGGACATTGAGTAAATCTATTTGCATTGAAGTAGGCATCAATTCTAAAATTCCATGCTCCATGTGCTTGCTTAAGCCCATACAGAGCTTTCTTCAACCGCAAGACTTTGTCTTCATGGCCTTTGACAATAAATCCCACGGTTGTTCAATATAAATCTCTTAATCTAGGATGCCATTTAAAAATGCTGATTTGACTGCCACGGAAATGATAAATCTGAAAATGTGGATGACAGGGGCAAAGACTTCTTCATAGTTGATACCGGCCTTTTGCTTGTATCCCTTTGCGACAAGTCTAGCATTGTACCTTCTCACTTCATCTTTCTTGTTCTTCTTGGCTTTGTACACCCATTTGATACCGATCACTTTGTTTTCCCTCGGAAAAATAGCAAGCTCCCATGTTTGATTTTTCTCAATGGCTTCAATTTCATCATTCATACCTTTCCTCCAGATTCCTTCTTAGACAAGTATCATTGTAGCCAAGCAACTAACAAATAGCAAGACGACAGAAGAAGTACACTAGAAGTGTCATAAGTTATGCACGGCACTTACTTTAGTACCAAAACTTTCAAAACGATTACTTTAGTGCCAAAATTGGAGGAAAATGACCACTTAAGTATCAAATGAAATATGTGGCTTTTATATTTAAATTTACTATTTGACGTGGCATATTTGGTAAAATTCTTGTCACGTGAACTTCCACGTAGACTTTTAAGTAAAAAAAAACTAATAAAAATAAAATATTAAATAAAAAATTAGTTGAAATCTTAAATAAAAAAAGGAGTGGGAGTTTCGTCAATCGAGGCCGATGAGGTTGGGAGGTTGGGCCGGCAAGGATTACAGAGCACCGGCCACTAGTAGGCGACCCCCGCCGACAAAGCAAGCAAAACCCGATCTCTTAGATCCGGACAAGGGCGAGGCCTCGCCTAATGACGATAAAGCTCAACCTCGCCTAGATTTGCGAGGTTGGGCCTCACCGAGGCTAGACGAGGCCCCACCTATTGTCGGCGGGGCTAGGGCCGGCGACCTCCTCCAACTAACCCCCATCATAGCCGGCCTAGGTGGGGAGTGACAATGAGGTCTATACATCCCTCACCGCCCGAATGAAACCTCCTACGCCTTTTTTTAAAAAATTTCAGCTTATTTTTCTTAATTTCAATATATATGTGTATATATATATATTTAAATTTTTAGTTAATTTTTAAGTTCAAGCATACGTAGAAGTCTACGTGTAATTTCGGCAAGCCATGTCAACTCGACTAAAAATAGAAAATGACTCCACATAGGATTTCCGGCGGGCCACGTCACTCGGACCACAGTTAACACTCAAATGAGCATTTTTTGGAAAAAAAAATAGCACTTAAGTAATCATTTTGAAAGTTTTGGCATTAAAGTGAGCGTCGTACACAACTTATAGCACCTCCGGTGTACTTCACCCGCGAGATGACATATAAGATGAAGCTCATCGGTAGCTTTATAAATTTCGGATAATCTTCTCGATCTTGGAACGTTTAAAGAAGTCAAGGGTGATGAACTCAAAGAAGATATTAGTGAAGAAAATGATGAATGATCCACTAACTCTGTTTGGCTAGCATTGCTATGATCATTTGCATTGACTTTGAGATTCTCTTCCCACATGGCTTCTTCATCAAACTTGACATCTATGCTTACATACACTTTCAAAGTATTAGGATCAAAACAAGAGTCCTATACCTGGTCTTAATGGATGAGGCCTGGGTGCTAGAATCTTGAGTGACAGTTTCGAGTTTCAAGCATGGGTTTCGATGTCATGGGCATGCCTCGATGGATCCGGGCTTGCCCTTGGTAGACCCGACCCTCTTGCCAAGGGCCTAGAATTGAGCGTTGAGGTTTCCCTTCCCAAGCATAAAGTTTTTGGTCCAAGCATCAATATCTATTCATATAGTCAAAAATATTTTCAATTTTTTAATGAGTAAATCATTTTCCGGAATCTAAGCATAGTTTTTCGTTGGCTCATTTTTGTTGAGCAATCCAAATACTAGAAAATGAGCAAAGCATTTTTCGCGAAATAAATGGAACATAGGGTGCATTTGTTTGTGGAAAAGTTTCATGCAAAGGGAACACTATTTTCCCAAAATCATTTTCGAGGAAAAAGATTTGTTTTTCTTTGTTTGGTGATATGTTACCAAAAAGGTTTTACGGTACTTGGTTCTCATTTGAAAAATGGTTTCGATCTATGACTTAATCCAGACAAAAAAAATCAATTTTAAATATTTTATAGTATATTACATTATTTCTTTTTTTTTTTTTTTTCTTTTTCTTTTTCTCTGCCGGTTGCCGAACCACAAGAAGGCGAGCTCACAGGCCCTCCGGTGACCTTGTTGGGATCTGGGTGAGGCTCAACCTCATGTGGCCGGTCGTTGGCCACCACCGAGGACAAGCGTTTGAAGAAGAAAAAAGAAGAAATATAACATCAAATATTAAAAATAAAATAAATAAAATATTAAAAATTCGAGATGAACAATTTTGGAAAATGTTTTCATCTCTTTAGATTTTGGAATTCATTTTCCTAATTTTAAGCATAATTTTTTGTTGATAAAAAATTATTTTCCGTTGACTAAGTCATTTTTGGCGAATCAAATGGGTGAATTTCCCGAAAACCAATTCTCGAAAAATATTTTCACTCGAACAAATGTACCCAAGGGTTGATCAATTTTCGGATGATTTATTGCATATTGCATGAAAAAAAAATCAGGATAGTACATTTGTCCCAATTCTACCCCAATACTAAAAAAAACTCTAACTTTATCATTTGTGACAATTTTACCCAAAAAAAAATTTTGTCTCATAAAAAACCTTCAACTTTTACATTTGTCTCAATTCTACCACAAACTTTTTCTTTTGTCTCAATTCTATCGATCTAGTACTAAAAACTTCAATTTTAGCATATATCCTTGTTATATCCAAAACTCATTTTTTACGTCTCATATAAAAATCTCAAATTGTTACTTTTGTCCCGATTCTACTATCGTTAACCTTCCGTCCAAAATCACAATTAGTTAAACTTATATGGCATTTTCACATTGTTAATGAATTATACCTTAGTAAAGTCGACATGAAAAAACTCATGAACTTCTCTTTTGTAATTTACTTCCCCGTATATTGTCGGAGATATAGAATCACTCAAGAAGGCAAGTTTCATATTCTTTTTAGCACTTAACAGCTCAAAAAAGCTAGCTATGAAGATATTTGGACTAACTATCTAAAATCTCGTCGTCCCCGAAACCTATTGTTTCTAAATTTTGAAAATTCAATAGTAAGTTCAAGAAGAAAATTCGAGCCACGTTGGATTAACTAACGATGATTATAAACGGAAGATTGACAGTGATAGAATTGAGATAAAAGTAAAAGTTGAGGGTTTTTAACGAGAAAAAAAAAGTTTTGGATATAATTGGAACATATGCTAAATTTAAGGTTTTTCCGAGTATTAGATCGGCGGGGTGAGACAAAAGCAAAAGTTTAGGGTTTTTATGAACAAATTTTTTTTTGGATATAATTGTTACAAATGCTAAAGTTAGAGATTTTTTTGGGTATTAGGCCTAATTATTTATCTAATAAGTGTCTGTCAATAATTTTTTTGGCAATATCTCCTCTCTTTTTTCAAATTTAGAAGCTTCTACATTTCTTTTTCCTTATTTAACGAAATTCCTGCAATTTTCCGGCAAAAAGAAAACGAAAAATTTATATAATATTGCATCAGCGCTAAAACAGAGTCGGTGGAGATGGTGGAGGAGGAGCTACTGACACGGACACCTATAAACTTTCAGCGGTTAAGTTCACTAGAAACGCCCACCCTCGCAACTCTCCTCTTCTTCTCCTTCATATCTTCAGCATGACATGGTAATCTCTCTCTCTCTCTCTCTCTCTCTCTCTTGTGTGCAATTGTCATTACCTCTCAATTGATATCTGCGTCATCTGCCGACCTCGCAGGTTTTAGTCATTTTCGCTGAAAATCGGGGGAATTTGAAGCCGCACGGCTCTTGATTCTGCAGAGGCGACAGGATATGATCGAGATCTTGAAGCCCTTTTGATCGGTGGAGGCTCTTTTTCGTTCTGGGTCATCATTACTCGCTCCTCTACCATTAGGGTTTGCTTTTGGGGGTGAAAAAGAAGGAGAAGAAGCAAGATCAATTTGTATTCAGTTGCTTAGTGATAGGAAAGCAATCTCGGATTTATATTACCCTGTTGGTGTTTTCCCTTCCTGTGGGTTTCTTTTTAAAGTTGCACTTTTTTTGTAGCTCCGGGCTCAAATTCTAAGTGGATTCTTCCTCCACGCTCTGTACAGTGACGACTAGTTCATTGCGATTATCTTTTTCTTGCTTGTTAAGTTCCTTTTGATTTTCCTGTGGGGAAATTGGTAATATAGTCTAAATTGTGCTAACAGTTACCTGCCACTCCGTGAAAGACTCTGAACAAAGAAGGAAAGGGGAAAAAAATTAAAGAGAAAAAAAGAACACAAAAAAGTGAGTATTTGGGGAAAAAAGTTTGTAGCCAATTTCTAAATGGGGAGTCCCTTATTAAGCAATCGCAGTAGTGGCCAGCGCTTGGGTATCACAGAACCCATTTCTTTGAGTGGACCAACAGAGGATGATGTGATAAAGACCCACGAGCTAGAAAAGGTTCTTCCTTTTGCCAAATTGTCTAGTTTGGCTGCATGAATCTTACATGTTCTTTTACAGTTTATTAATCTGTGAATTCTGCTATGTTAGTTTTTGCAAGATGCTGGATTGTATGAGAGTCAAGAGGAGGCTGTGAGTAGAGAGGAAGTGCTTGGCAGGCTGGACCAGGTTAGGTCCTTCATTAAATGTCTGTTAGCTTAGGCAAATGTTGTGCCTTGAGCTGTTTCTCAACTTGCGCGTGTTTCTTTTTGCAAAGTTAAATACTGTTTTTGCCAATACATTTGCTGTTGCTTCATTGGATGTGTCATGTAAGAGAGTACTGTCGCATCTCTCGAATCAAGTTCTGATGCAGTTTATTATGTCGTATTGTCGCAGATTGTGAAGATATGGGTCAAATCAATAAGTCGTGCAAAGGGGCTGAATGAGCAACTGGTTCAAGAAGCGAATGCAAAAATATTCACATTTGGTTCTTATCGGCTTGGGGTACCATAAACTTCTTATTCTTCTATGAAAAGAGAGTTACTTATCAGGATTAAGAACTTTAAATTTGTCAGGACTACTTGTTATAATGCTTTAGAAGATATTTGGTTCATTTTAGCGCAGGATTATGTATTGGAAGGATATGAACATATGATGTGCATGAGGGAGGAAGAGAATAGTGGTGTGATGTAGTATGTTCAGGATAAGGGGTTAAAATTGGCAATGATGTATTGCACACATAAATTTTCTTTTGATAGGAGCTTGTTTGCTAGTTTTGTTTCTTGCCTCTTATCCCATCTTTCAGACGTTCTGCTTGGAGATGCTGATCTTCTTTTCCATAGATAAAGCTTTTCTATCACTTATTCTTGTTATGCACCTGTACGGTTGAGCTCTTTCTCATAGGTTTCTTTTACCTACTTTAATCCTGCAAATGCTGTTTAAGATGTGGAAGAAGGGGTAGAGGTGATTTTGTCATTGAATTGTTTTGCTTGAAACTATAACAAGGTCTAGAAGGTAGGAATCAAGCTGCTGCTAGAGTGGTTGAGGTGAGCATGTACCTGAAGTTATGTCTAAGTTGATTTAAGTTTGTGACTGGGTCTGTCTTTCCATGACAAATGAGTATTTCCTGGGTGGTGGTGATTCTATTTGGTTATAGAAACGTATTGTTTGAATCACATTCCTATGACTTCCTACATATTTATGAGCTTTTCTTTCTATGTACTGTTCTGATGTCCCTGTTGAGTTTACAGTAAAGTTCAACTTTTCTTTTCTTCTTTTTAATATTTTTAGGTGCATAGCCCTGGTGCAGATATAGATACACTATGCGTGGGACCTAGACATGCAACAAGAGAAGTGCGATCTGCTTTCATGACCTCCTTTGCTACAATTCTTCCACTGTTTAATTCCTGTGGTTTGATGAACTAAGGACTGTTTCTCTAACTGCATTCAGGAAGATTTCTTTGGTGAGCTACAGAGAATGCTGTCTGAAATGAGCGAAGTCTCAGAACTGCACCCTGTACCTGATGCTCACGTTCCTGTGATGAGATTCAAATTTAGTGGTGTTTCAATAGATCTTCTATATGCAAAGTTGTCCCTTTGGGTTATCCCTGAAGTAAGTGACATTTTTGGATTTTGCTAATAATCATGCATTTGGTACTGCGCCTCGTCTGAAACTTGCTATCACTGCATATATTAGGAAAAACAATGTGGAGTTTTGGGCAGATACTTTGTCGCCTTCGCTTTAATTACTGGACTCCAATTTTACACACATCACTATCAGCATTATTCTGCAGATGGTGGACTGTTATTGCTTTTTAAAATTTAACTCTGTAGCTTTCTTTAATATCAGCGGTGGCTCTGGACCTATTCCATTTGCGAAGTAATATCTGAGACGTACTGTTAGTTTTACCGCATTGGAGGATGGAAATAGGGAAAACATTCCAAAAATTGAAAAAGAAAGTATAATTTGGTGGAGGAGCACTCACATGAATACAAAGACGCATGTTGATGGCAGTTTGTATGTAATAACTACTGTTGTAGATATTTAATCAGATGTAGTAAAGTCAAAATTGCTGCCTAAATGTATCTGTGATGACATTGGTGCTTTTTGGGGTTGTACAGGAGGTGTAGGATTATACTGAGAACTTCACTTAATGATGTTCCTATCATGCTTGACTCTGTTATAATTTACTTTCTAGATTAGTCTGCCTATTTGCTTAAATCATTTGAACGACATACTATTCTTGAGCAGGACTTGGATATTTCGCAAGATTCAATTTTACAGAATGCAGATGACCAGACAGTTCGTAGTCTTAATGGATGTAGAGTAACTGACCAGATTCTGCGACTGGTTCCTAATATACAGGTTGCTTTCCATTGAATCTGAATTTTAGGCGCAAGGAGAAACCTTTTGGCTTTTACTACTGTGCTGAATTATCTTTCACTGATTGCACCTCTCTTTCTGGACTCTAGAATTTCCGTACGACATTGAGATGCATGAGGTTTTGGGGGAAGCGCCGTGGAGTCTATTCCAATGTAAGTAATTTTTTCTGCTTGACTTATTTGATCTGAATCTTTGCAGTTTCTAATCTCCTTTTTTTGTCTGTGATAGGTTGCGGGCTTTCTTGGCGGTATAAATTGGGCTCTGCTTGTCGCTCGCATATGCCAGCTATATCCTAATGCTTTACCCAATATGTTGGTCTCCCGATTCTTCAGGGTCTATACACAGTGGCGCTGGCCAAACCCTGTCATGCTGTGTGATATTGAAGAAGGATCTCTTGGGCTGCAGGTCTGGGATCCTAGAAGAAACCCAAAGGACAGGTTCCATTTGATGCCGATAATTACTCCTGCATACCCTTGCATGAATTCTAGCTATAATGTCTCTGCCAGTACTCTGCGAATTATGTCAGAAGAGTTTCAAAGGGGGAGTGATATATGTGAGGTATGATGGTTTGGCTTCTGTTTACGTTTACAGTTTTGTGGTTTACTTGGAACGTTCAGTTGTGATGGCTCAACGTTATTTAATCTGGGAGGAGTTTAACTTGATTGGTGCATGGATAGTAATTGACATGGGTGAGTGAGTTTTCCACTGCGCTTTGTTGTGACTATGAATGTTATCTTCCCAGTAGCTGTTGGTTGAAAATTTCTTCTGCATTTTATATATGCCTTGATCTTGGAGGTGGATTTACAGTTTCTGCAGCAGTGCCTCTCTGAAAAAATCCGACTCCTGCGCTGCACATCCCCCTTCCCTAAAACGGAAAAATTAAAACCAAAATGAACAAAAGGCGATTATGGTTTGGTTTGATTATTTAATAGAACGTAGATGCCCTGGTTGATTCATAGCGAGCGATGCTCACATGTCCCCTTACTCACCGGGGTTATTGCATTAGTGTCCTGGATATAACCTGTCTCGTTTCAACCCTTAGCATGATAGGTAGACAGCTTAATGTATTAATGGGCATAGGACCTATTTGACCTGTTTTTCTGTTGTTTCTCTGGTTTTCATGCCTGCAGATAATGGTATGTTAGATCTTCCTCCAGATTTCCCTTGACCATAGATACTATATTTCTGCTTGGTGCAGGCTATGGAGTCTGGCAAGGCTGAGTGGGATACACTCTTTGAGCCTTTTGCCTTTTTCGAAGCATACAAGAATTATCTGCAAATAGATATCTCTGCAGAAAATGCTGATGATCTAAGAAAGTGGAAAGGTTGGGTTGAGTCTCGCCTACGTCAGCTCACACTGAAGGTGAAACAAATTTTTTCTTGATTTTCTTTTCCTTATTCTTGAGACCTATATGACTATAATGATTAAGCTGCTGACATGCAAATGTAGATTGAGAGGCACACTTATAACATGCTTCAGTGCCACCCCCACCCGGGTGATTTTTCAGACATGTCCAGACCTTTTCATCACAGTTATTTTATGGGTCTGCAACGAAAACAGGGCGTTCCAGTGAATGAAGGTGAACAGTTTGACATTAGGTTAACTGTTGAGGAATTTAAGCATTCTGTCAATTTGTACACATTATGGAAGCCTGGGATGGAGATTTATGTATGTCATGTACGGCGTAAGAATATCCCTAAGTTCGTCTTTCCTGGTGGTGTTCGACCTCCCCGTCCATCAATAGCTACTTGGGATTCTAGGCGGGCCGTGGAATTGAAAGCTGCCAGTAGTAGTCAAGTAGATAAGTGTTCTGAAGGACAGGGTACTCCTGATGAAATGGACGATGGAAGGAAAAGAAAGCGAGAGGAGGAGGTAGAGTCAAACTTAAAAACTACGAGAGTGGTGGCTGCTTTACCTTCATCTACTGGAGAAGCTCAAGAAAGTGTCCTTGCTTCTGATGGGACTAATGGAGCTGGGGATACAGGGCATGATGTAGTTCAAAATCACATAACAGGTGGCTCTGCCTATGGGAAACCTTCAGGTTCTGTTGCTGATGAATCAAGTTCAAGGGAAGCAGAGAATCTAGCAATTGAAAAGATCACATCTGTATCATACGTTGCCTGCCAAGATTTTTCCAAAGAACTTGATGAACTTGAAGATGACGTCCAACAGAAAGACAAATATGAAGATACGGACAAAAGTGGGAAAAGCCCACCAATGGTGTCTTTGACATCAAATGTGGCAGCAACAGCTGTAATGTCTAGCAATGGAATAAGTACCTCTGGTAGTTTCTACACAAGTGGGGATATAGAGGAGCTCGAGGTAATCTCTGCTACCCTTTCTTGGTTATGCTCAAGTTAGAAATTATAATGCTGTCATTTCATGTGGAGAGGTTATTTGGTATGAATTTTTAGTGGTTGCACACATTTTTCTTCTTTTAAGTGGACCCTAAATGTGTCTAGCTTTTGTTTTAAGGTGCTGTCATGCTTATTTCCCCTTATAAAAGTTCTTCAGTCAGTTTTTGGGACATTACTGGCAGATCTTGGAAACTCACTTTTCTTGTTGCTTCTGACTTTTGTTGGTTTTGTTTGACAATTAGTTTTGATGTTTTGGGTATTGTGCATGGCAAATAAGCTGGAAAAGATACAGCTGTTCTATCTCAGATGCTGCCTGTATCTTATGTCTTCTCTTTGTTGTCTGCTCTTTTCTGCCCAAGCCTGCTGAACTTATGGCACCGCCGTCAATTGTGAATCCACCGGCGCCTCTGACACAACGGAAACCGCTCATTAGGTAATCACCTCTGCTTTTGGTTGAGCTATTCTCTTGTCAGAGGTTCTTTAGCTTCTACCAGTAGTATTCGGAAATGCAACTGAGTTATTGCTGGACATGGGACTTGAGAGGAGGGACTTGAAGAGTATTGTCTTGGTCCTAAGGTGACTAATCATCCACCAACATGGGGGAACTTAGGGCCTCTCCTTTTGGTTTGCAGATTGAGCTTAACATCCCTGGGAAAAGCTACAGGAAAAGGCACTTGAGGAGTTCAAGCATCAGCTGGACAAAGCAAAGCTTGCTTGGTAAAGCGGCTCAAACTGTCGCTTGGATGAAGCTGCACCGGTTCCAAATCATTGGCTTAGCCTTCCTGTGTTGAAAAACAAACTGAAAATTTTGCTCCCTTGTATTGCTTAATAGTTATAAAGAGCTCGTAATTTGTCAAAAGCCTCTCTAGAATAATTGACATTATGTCATGTACATTAATTTGCAACTTCCTCCTGAGGACCTTTCTTTTTCATCCCCGTAATGGAGAAGGAGATTATTAATGCCCGGCTCAGCGTGTCGCTAGAGCTTTTCTTTACTTATGCCGGGGGTGTTGGTTGCTCTAGCTTCTTGCCAATCACTCGATACCGAGACAACGCCATAGTCAGAAGGGGAAAATAATTAAACTAGCATTTCGGATATGCTCAAAGCTCAAAATTGAGTAAGATTTGCATTTGGCCAGAAGGCTCTTTGGAGTATTTTGGAAATGCAATTGCATTTGCTCAAAGCTCCCCAAAAAAGAATTGCCAAACGCCACTTGCGTTTGCCCATTCGAGATGAGAAGGGCTCGTTGCATTGGCTGTGAATCTATTTGAATTGAGACAGACAAATTGTTGTTGATGAATAAAAAGGCATGAAAATATATGTAGGAAAACCACATGACACGTGTGCTTTCGTTGAAATCACATTCGCAAAGGGGAAAAAAAAAAAAACAAGGATGGTAATGGGAAACAGTGAGCTGGATTCATCCAAAGCCTAATCTGAAGTCCATCCTCCAACAAGTATTTTAAGTAGGAACTACTGAGACTGTTTGGACGACCTATTAGACAATTAAATATGAAAAAACTTCGTCTTCTTTAATGTAAAGACCTTCTTGTCGTATAATGTGTGATTAGCGAACATTAAATTACTTTTTAGTATATCATTGAGAAGCATTATTTAACACGATGAACTATTGACATAACTAATCTTACAGCCTTTAATAATTTCGATCCATTAATCAATGATCCATCCTCGAAAATCTTTCTCGTGGATTTTTGTTTTGTTTTGTTCAGGACCTTTTTCCTTGAATTTCAATCATTGACAATGTGATTCTTGGAGAAAAATTTCAATTTAGGGCCTGAAGTCTTCTATTTTTTCAAATAAGTGCTCGAAGGGTTAATCTTTATTTCAAATAAAGCATTGACCAAAGGCATTTTCATCATTTATTTTTTAAATTTTTTTCTCCTTTTTCTTTTTTTTTTCCTCTCCCTTTCCCCGACCATTGATGGCGACTGGCGACCCTTTCTTAAGTTGGCGTCGAGTGAGGGCAACCCACATCATATGCCTGGCCTCGCCGGCGCAAGTGAAGGCGAGGGTAACCCTTGCTTGGGCAAGCGAGAGCCATCCTTGCATGTGTCCGACAACAAGGGTTGCCCTCGCTTGGCTTGGGAGGGCGAGGGCGACCCTTGCTAGATCCGGTGAGGTGCGGCTCTTGCCCAACGCTTGCGAGGGCGATCCTTGGTGGGGGAAGGAAGAGAGAAAAAAAGAAATAAGGAAAAAAAGAATTTTAAAAGAGTAAATGATGGGAATATTGTTGATTAGATCCTTATTTCGAACAATAAGGGCGCCATTATTTGAAATAATGTTCGCTCTTATTATCTTTAGTCGAACCAGGATCTCTTAACATTATGCAGGGTGACATGATCAATTCAGGCCCCAAATAAAAAATGGACGGCTGAATTGATCCACGTCCACTTTTTTTAAAATTTTAAAATTTCTCGACAAAAATTTCCTCCTTTTAAAAGGTGATGTAGATGAATTTGGGCCGTTCATTTTGAAATGGACGGTTCGAATTCCTCGATGTCACCCGTACCTTTACGGTGGTAGGGAATCGTCAGCATCGTCATCTTTGACATCACGGGAGAAAGCCTAAGTAAAGAAAACTCAAAAATGGTCAACTTTTCTCCACCATTTTGGCTTGGCTCCATCGAAGCAGAGCAGAGGATCACCGCGCTTTCTCTGTTACTGTCGTGTCGTTAACCTTCTCCTTTTCCCTTTCCCTTTCCTTACTCTCTGAATCCCCATCTCACTGTTTCTGTCTCGCCGAGAGGAAAGAAATGGAGGAAGAGAGGGTGGACTACGTGCTGGTGCCGCTTGGGCTGCTGATACTGGGGGCGTACCACACGTGGCTACTGGTCACCATCATTCGGAACCCTAGGCGCACCGTCGTTGGCCTCAACGCCGAGTCTCGCCACCAGTGGGTTCACTCTCTCATGACCGTCAGTCTCTCTCTCCCCCTCCCTCCCTCCCTCCTTCCCCTCTGACCAACGATTTTCACTTGAAAGAGTAGAGCTTTGTGTCATTTGTTCATGCGTTTTGGCTCGTCCCAGCTCCGTGCTTATGATTCCGTGTCATCGCACTGTTGTTTCGTTCAATGGGTGCTTGGAGTTCACGAGTCCTCTGTGATGGGCACAAGCAGAGCTCTGTGTTTAGGGGAAAAACAAGGTGAACTTGGTGCATGCCTTTGCTGTAATTCATGTCGAGTTCAATCTGTGTGAGAGGCCAGTAAGTACTACATGTGTGAGAAAGAAATTGCCGTTGATCAGCTCAGAAAGGGTGGCTCCAAATCTTTGTGTCCTTCTTTTAGTGGTAGTCCTTTTCTCCGCCTCAGATTACTTGTTGAGAGTTGCATTATAGGCAAATGCGCTTCGGACGCATATTTCGACAAATTAAAACTTGGGAGGAAATAAACGTGACAACGTATGGTTTAGTTCATGATTGCCTTCGGTTCTGCTTTGTAGACAGTCGAACCTCTGGTTCTGCTTCATAGACAGGTTAAATTTTTCCGGTCCAATCACGACCGGTTTTTGGCCACTAAATAGAACAGTTAGCGTGTTTTGCACTGTTGGGAGGAGTGCATAACAGATTCAGAAAGAATATCTGAACTCACTGTTCATATGTTATTAGGATTGGGAAAGACAATTCAACTTGTTTATGCTGCTCCTTCATCTATGGAGAAATGCTCAACCTGTGATCCCTGCACTGTCTTGTTGTAAACTTTCTTTCTTTTGTTGAAAGTATCATTGGTAAATTACAAGATAGGAGGAGCAGAACAAGGCATAAACATATTTTTCCAGATCAGAGGATTGAATATAGTAATTTGATGCTGATGTCTGTTATTTGGGGCATGGCTATGTTTCTTTCCAATCGACATTGTCATAGGTCATGCATGTATATCTCTGTTCAATGTGAGAGCATGACCCAATTTGGATTTGACAAAGTATATTTCAATCAACTCCAAACTCTAGTTCGAAAAATGGCAACTTGAGAAATATCAGTTGGTTTGCAGTTGCGCTATTATGATGTGATTCATATCTGACTTTTTGAAGCGCTGCATCTATTTCGGTGTTTCAGGATCCCCTGAAGAATGGTGTTTTGGCGGTCCAGACAATACGCAACAATATTATGGCATCAACGCTCTTGGCAACGACGGCAATCACACTCAGTTCGGTGATCAGCGTTTTCGTGAGCAGCTCAACCAGCTCTTCTGCCGCAGCTTTGCAATTGGTTTACGGCAACCAGACCGCTTTAATCATTTCTATAAAGTACTTTGCTATACTCGTATGCTTCCTTGTTGCTTTCCTCTGCAATGTGCAGTCCATCAGATACTACGCTCATGTCAGTTTCTTGGCCACCCTGCCCACATCCAAAGGCAAAAAGGAATCCATTGAATACGCCGCCCGGAACTTGAACCGGGGAAGCTTCTTTGGTCCTTGGGATTACGGGCATTCTATGTGTCGTTTCCTCTCTTCCTCTGGATCTTCGGGCCGATACCGATGTTTGTCTGCTGCGTCATGATGTCGTTTGTTCTTTATTTCTTGGACACAACCACCAGTTTTACGAGGGAAATGCACTGTCACTCACTGAAAGAGGAGATAAAGCCTGATGATCTGGAGTCATCTGTTTCGTAAGTGCTGATGGTAACGGATAAGTCTGTCGTGATTGAATGATTATTACCTTGTTACATGTGTATAGTTTCTCTGTAAGGGGTTAAACTCATGTCGCCTTATGCACTTTTGTTGTAATCTAATTGGTGGTAGGAAACATTAGCGATCGGCATCATATTGACTGCACTTTGGTAGTGGGTATTTGGCGTTCTTTGCTTTTGTATATAGCCTGTTCACGGTAAAGAAGACGGGAAGAGCCACAGAAGTATATTTGGTCTGTGTGTGATTTCGTCTCGTAATCGACAATTTCAAAACTAGGCGTTCGGTGCTTCACAGGACTTGTGGAAACCTTAGGCTCCTCAACATAAACTTTGGAATCATGACAAAACAACTTGCTTCTTATGTAACTTGTGAATGCTTGCGACTCTGTTCTTAGATGGTTTCCTCACATCTCAGGGAAGTGAACAAGTTTGAGGATTTCAATCTCCACTGTACTATTAGACCAAAAAAAAAAAAAAATCTCCACTGTACTCTACTCAGAGGGAAGAATCGAGGCTCAACCTCCTGTGTCACTGTTTAATCTGGAAAATCTGGTGTCTTTGCATGTATAGCGACTCCGTTCTTCTTCTTTTTCTCTTTAGGCTCGCATCGAAGCACAGCATCATTGTCTCCGAACCGAATTTGTTCCGGGCACACTTGCTCTCAAATCCTTTCCTTGTACTTCTCCATGCTTGGCCAGATGCATCTCCTGAGTTTAAAGCATCTCTGATTCTTGATGGTGCTGTTGCTTCGACTATTTATCCATCCTCAGCTTCTCAGACCTTCTCAGTTGATATATTCTCTCTTTCTGGTGATCAATTATGTCTTTGAGATAGATCTGAAATCTTGCCACTTTTTACTTGATTTGATTCTGCAAGTTGATCATTCGGGGTTCCGAGTCCGCAAGCATGGATACCAAAGAAAGTGAAACTCTTTTTGCACGACGTTCAAATTGACCATTTAAAGTATGCGACTTGAACACAAACATTTACCTACAGAGTCACATTGGCACAACCGAGTGTATATACTTAAATATACAACATTGGAGAGCGATTGCAGAGCGTGCATTTTTTTATTGGCCAAATGACGAGCCGACTAATCCAACATATGCCGTGGCGATATCATAGTTATGACTTAAGCGCGACATTCAGAGTGATCATTTGAATGATGATCTTTCCTTCTCTGCACGACGGTAAAACCATTTGAATGATGATCTTTCCTTCTCTGCACGATGGTAAAACAAAGAAGAAACTTAAAGAAACGGCAACCAATGAATTAACGATATAGAAATGTGGAGTGCAAGGTATCTATGTTTCGCACCGTAGACAACTTGAACAATGTTTCATGGACATATCTTAGGAGAACTATTCAAAGATGTATCAGTTGCATCAAAGAATCGCAACCTGCTGTGTTCTGCATAGTGTTCCAAACTTTCTAGTTCAGATTTGCCATGTAAAACCGGCGTGAGAGCAAAATCTCGGGGCTGAACTCCTCTTCTCCACCACAACCGACGATTTTAAGCATTGTCCCTTTCGATGTCCTAAGTCATCGTGTTCAAATTATTCTGTGTTTTGAGCTACACAGAGATTTTAGCTCGCGTCTTACATGGTCCATAAGCTTAGTAGCATAATGATTTCCACATCTTAGTATTTAAAACTAAATAGATAATGTTAGGAGGAGAAATATTAGGTACCGCCAGGACTCCATGTCACCGTGATCCCCAACCAATCATGATGCCCCATGTGCGCCACGTCAGCGGGCCCCCGTGGGATTCCACAAGAAAGAAAGCAATGTCAAACGGACTAGAGCCTCAAAAGCAATCTCTTCGATCTTCGTACAGCATGGTCCAATTCTCAAAAGTCATAGCACTTCATGTCTTAGACGAACCTCTTGGACGAAAATGGAAGGCCTATACCTATAGACAATTTCCTTTCTTACAGACCTAGAGTCTATCGGTCAATCTCTGTACAGATGTAGACAGTACGAGAAATCGTGCTCCCTAGCAAACCTAGCACACGTCAAATGAACATGGGGTGGAAATCTTTGTTCACATAAGTACCAGTTGCCAGTTTTGTCATGATATTCTTTCACTTTCATGTAATTTTTAGGGCAAAACCTTTCCCAAAAATATGTCAAGGCACGTGAAAGAAAAGTATAAAATCAAAGTTGAAAACGTACAGATGAGAGATCTTGAAATGCAACACCAATCATCAGGTCCGGGATTCCGAGGTGATGGTAAGTGGTTTAACAGGGCAAAATGGTAAAGATGACACTAAGCTGAGGGAACGTGGATTCTCAGACATCTTTCTTGACCTTTGATCTTGAGCTTCCTCAAGTAATCTCCATTCCAAGCGCGCTTCTGACACCCCCAACCGAAGCACTAGCCCAAGATTTGCCTGCATGCTGATCTTTCTGATCTATCATCAGTTAGAAATTTAATGCTGATTAGGGTAATGAATGTTCATTGCAAAACCCCGCTGGTGTATTTTCTGCAGACAACGTGATTTTAGTTACAAGTGTGCACCAATGAACTAAACAGACTAGTGTATATGCATCTAGGCCGCTTGTGAAAACTTAACTTCTCTATCGTCGGTGAGCGATAGACAAGTCCAGTGATAATTACAGGGCGTAGGAATACTTATGCACATGGCCTCCCTCTTCTTCGTTGAGTGCTCCGCGCCAAAGCTGTTAGTCCGGATCCCAAATGTTTGGGATACACATCAGATGCCAGTTCACTACAAAGGTAGAAAAAAAAAAAAAGGACAGATCTGTAAGCTTGAGTTGATCATGTTCTATCCATCCCAAAAGGATTAAGTGTAAAAGTAGTTTAAAAAAGCATATAGCTTGCTCCCAAAACTTAATTAAGCTTCTAAACATGTAAATCAAGCACACACTTTAGTCCAACATTTGCAGATGCTTTTTCCTTAATCATAGTCGCAACAAGGCAAAAGGGGAAGAAAGAACAAACCTAACCCATTGTATACTGTTACTATTACAACACGGTCATTGTAACTTCTGAATGAATGTTTGATACCAATGAGGTTTCAAAATAGCATTGGCAATTCTCAGAACAATCAAAAGAACAATCTCTTCCACCAACCAAGTGCCAAGTGGTACTTTGGTATCCACATCTAGCTACTTATCGTTTTGTTGGCGAATCATCTCTAGCTACTTGTAATGTGAACCATGATGCCTTAGCGTGTGCCCAGCAATTTAGAGTATACAACTTATACTGTTGGTCTGATATCGGATTATTCTTTCCCATCCATTTAGTAGTTCGATTTCTTTCCGAGGGAAGCCACTCCCAATGGAAGATAGATTTCAACTACATGTGAAAAACGATAAAAGATCAGAGCTAAAGACCTATCAAACAATGACCAGCTATCACAGATGAAGTCCTTGAAATGAATTATGACCTTCAGGAATTCTCCACCATACCATGGGCCCTCGTAAACCTTTAGAGGGTATCTTCAGTTCATTCACTATGAACAAAAGCCGACTTCAAGATTTCAATAAACGCTTCATCAGATCTTTCTTATTTTTCACTTCAACATTTTATAGGGTTAATACCATAGAAAACTCCAAACTAATACACCTATGATAAATTTACCCCAAACTATTTTTTTAACCACAAAAAACTCCAAATTAGTACACTTGTAACAATTTTACTCCAAATTGATACATTTGTGACCAATTTATCATTCGTTAGTTTTCGTTAAATCTAATTGTTAAAGTGCTAAGTTGTATGACACGTGACAATTCACGCGTGTACCAGCTTAAGATTTTTATTTCTGTTTGTCACATGTGTATCATTTTAAAATTTTTTGTGATATTAATCCAATTTAGTGGAGGGCAAATTTATCACAGGTATACCAAGTTTGAGATTTTTCGTGGTAAAAAATATTAGTTTATGGTAAATTTATCATAGGTATACCAGTTTAGAGTTTTTGGTGATCAAAAAAATAATTTATGTTAAATTTGTCACAACTGTACCAATTTGAGGTTTTCGTACCAAAAAAATGGTTTGAGATAAATTTATCATAAGTGCACCAGTTTGAGATTTTTCATAGTATTAACCCTATTTTACACAAGCTTCCATAACTCTATATTGAGTGAATCACTTACTAAAAGCTAGTTGTTAAGGTGAGAGAGCCCCAAACTATATAAACCAGACATTACCTGGAATGTGTAGTCCAAGTTCAATACCTTGCAATTAGGATCAGAACAGAAAACTGTCTTAAGTTGCTCTCTTCCTTCCTTCTCCAGTAGCAGACTGCAAAAAGGGAACTGAAGAAGGAGGTATAATCTATACATAACTCAAAGGAAGGGATAATTAGCTTGTTCAAAGAAAAATAATGATTCAGCATGCAAGAAAGGCCTAGAGGTTGAATGGTGGACAAAACTCAAATTAGTTAGATTTCACTAAACAAAACAAGAAAAATAATAAAAAGAAGACCCATTTCAAAACATCTCATTTCGAAATCAGAAGGACATAAACAAAGCAAAACTATATGGAGGAAATAATATTAATGAGCTGAGAAATAGAGGGGCTGAAGAGGGTGATATGACAGAAGCATAAAGAGCACAAAGGAGTGAGATGCAGAAACACTCTCCAATGGCACATCCTCATCTGTGCTCTCTATCTTCTGTCAACAGCACCTGCGTACCTCTCTCTCTCTCTTTACAAGAATCAAAACAATTTTGACTAGTTTAGCAGAAAAGACAGAAACTGCCAGCCTTTTTTATGATACATGATCTTCTCCCTCTCCCAGCTGGCTAGAGACCACTGCTGCGTCCTAGGGTTTCAGATGATAAAAGTGAAAAGGAAGTTAAGTTTCTTTATCAGGAAAGGATAGGGTTTCTTGGGTTGGGAGATGATGACCTATGAGAGGCTCCAACAGGCAGTAGCTTCTATTTATAGTAAGAAGAGGGAATGCAGATTAGCTAAAGATGAGTGTGGATTCTGATTTTTTAGTGTACTCAGCAAACAGATTCGTCTTCTCTATACCTTCTCTACTTTTTTTTAAATCATTTTCCTTTTTTTTCTTAAATAGTAAAGAAAGATCTTAGTCGAGATAAGATTATTAGTTATTTTTAACCACACGATTTCTTAATCAATGAGCGTTTTATGCAAAACGCGATGATGATGTGTGAATGTACGATTGAGATTACATCGTCGTCTTTGGAAGCATTTTTAATAGTAAATAACAAATATCTTGAAAAGTTCTCCAGAAACCATCCCAATAAATTAAGAAATACACACTACATCTTACCAAAATGATGTAAAGGCATCTAGACAAACCGCTCTTTTATTGCCGGACAAGAGCTCACCTAACATGCCCTAGCTTTGAAGACACATCTCTTTCTCTCTCTCTCTCTTAAAGATGGATCTTTTTGAAACCCTAATGGCCCCTCCACTAGTGCTTAGAGTCTTTGCCAAAAATGCTACGTGGTTGAACAGCAGCCAATGGCAAGACAAAGAGATGCGAGGAAGCATCGAGTCACTGCCCGGATATTCTGGAAGTGGACAAAGGTGGTGTTCTTTGGCATATGGTTACGATTGTAGCTCTAGAGACCGAATCTAGTCACAGGATTTGGATCGGCTTAACATTGAAATTTTCATGAAATATTTATCATTACTCAAATCGGATCGTCCAAATGAAAATGAACTAGTGAGCTCCTGTTACTTGCCATCGCTTTAGTCTGTGATAAGCCATCCGAAGCATGAATATCTAGCAAGTAGAGCCTGCAGCGTAGAATATTTGCTCAGATTATATTGTTCCTTATTCTAAAGTTTCCTCTAATCACATTGTGACAGAAATGATCTTTTCGGCAGGACAATACTTGAATGATAGTTTTCCACAGCACAAATAAGAGCAAGGATACATCGGCATATTTTGGCTGGTTATGTCATCATCGAAATAGCTTAAACATTAGGCTGTAAGGTGAGTCTTATGTTCATGTGATTTTCTTTTCTGTCTAACAGTTAAAAAACTTTTGAACCGACTAACAAATTATATCATTTGGTGCGGATTTAATGATATTGTCACCAAATTATTAGGAGGTGAAAGAAAATAACCGTCTTATTTTTTTTTTTTTACCTTTTGAATTAAAGCAATTGACTTATTAAAGGCCCAAATCTGAGACCATCGTTGATTTGATTAACAGAAAAAAAGATTAAAAACATTAAGCTAATTGTCATAATCTTTGTGGGTCAAACATATTTGGATCGTACTCCATATCGTAACATTACACTATCCAAGTGAGAAATGTGCCAATAGGCACGTAGCCCTACTAGTAAGGATTTGGGGAGATTGGGGACGCTAGGATCATAGGTCCGGGGTTCGACTCTCATGATCCGCAGAGAGATAAAGCAAAAATCGAAAGATGAGAGCTAGAGATAGAACAAACATATAAAACAAAGTGAGAAATGTGGATTTATATATTTGAAAAGTATTGGAGAATCAAAAGATCACAAAGCACAAAGCTTTATCCCTCATCTCTTTGCCGTGCAACTTGCCAAGAAGCCTGGAAAAGTGTAACAACCCAACAATTTAAACAAACCCCCCTCCCCAAAACCAACCAAAAAAAAAAAAAAAGGCAAAAGCCAAAGCATTCTCAAGCATATACTTTTACTCCTCCTGCCTCTGCTAAAGCGAGAGGGACCAATTCGGGCTACTGATTATGTCCCCCACGTGTCGACACCCCACTTCATCCCTCCATTATTGAGCTTTGATGTTCTCATTTGCATCCCCATGAAATCTCGGTTTTTTTAAGGAATATTACAACCTAAATGACATCAAATAATATCTGTTCTTTTCCGAAAAAGGAAAAAGTTCTAGTACATTAGCAGGATTACTTAGAAAGTGGAATGAGTAACATTCAAATGTAATTGAGAGAATATCTTTGCCAAATCCATGTGTACTTTAGAGAGTACATGTTGTGCATGTTTAAGACAATGCTTAGGTTTGTGCACCTTTACTAGCGTTTCTAGACTAGACCCTGGTCACGCAGATATGTCGTCCCCATAACTTGCATCGAACGAGTATGCTATTCCATATCTTTTTCTCTCCACGAAAAAAAAAAATTTAAAATTTCCCGCTTAGTGAAGTGTAAAAAATTGCAATAAATAAATAAAGATCCTAAGTTGATTTGCTAATGTCACATATTCTACCCCTTTAATTAGGATAATATTGGATGGAGTTAGGACCCCGAAAAAACGGCGGTCTTAGTCTTGTCTCTGGGTTTAACGGTCAGGTGTTGTCCGATCTAGTTTTATCGCTCCTCGACTGGTCCTTCTCCGCGACGACGGCGAACTCATGGCTGTGTTAGGGGAGTATTGGATACTTTCTTAAAGTTTATTCTTTCCCCTTCTGGCTTGGAATTGTGGGGGTGCCCTGGGGTCTCGTAGGAGAGATCAGAAGAACAAATTATAGAAATGGCATCAATTCTAGTTGATCTTGGTCACCTTCGTTTTGACTGATCAGGAATATGAATATGATTATCCACCACACTATGTATGCATAGCGTCCGACGCACGCTGAATTTTTCAGTTGTGGTCAAGTAGGACATGACTGTCGAAATTTGAACTAAGCTAGGTCTTCAGAATATGTTCCATGTCTATCATGTACTACTGTGTAAATTGCACTTGTCACAACCATTGCCCATGTAGGATCTCAAGTTTTGGACCACGATGCGAATCGGACCATGGCTATAACTTGCGCGGACCGAGGAGTACTGATTCTTGGGGATCCTTTGTGACCAGAACAAGAGAATCGGATTTGAAAAGAAAACTATATCCGGGAAAATCTAGGTTCCCGGCAATCCAACATAACCGAGCAAAAACGGAAAAGCCGGTGCTACATATAAGGGCAGTTTATTCCATTATGACGTCGAATGATCGGAGCATGTCCGTGACGCTTGTACGATCGACTCTAGGAATGACTAGGGATGATCAGGGATGATCTGAGGAGGGGTCTTAGGACGTTTTTGATTCAGCCTATTTCCTCGGTTTGGAGGTGGAGGTGGGCTTGGCATGATTCTCCTTCCCTGCTTGCTCTCAATCTCATCTCCTGTGATCATCAGATGACAGTCATAGGATCACATCAATTAGACTCGTAAATTACACTCAACTGAGGAAAACGGAAATTAGTCAGGGCAACATACATGCCAGAGCCAAGAAAAAACGTAAACATTTTTCAAACCGACCCCATGCCATCGAGTCTTTTAACTCATTTAGAACCGAGAAATAAAAGAAGGAACAAAGCAGATCGAGATCGAGATCGAAAGAAATGTCTTCTCTGATGATCACCTGCATGAAGCTGAGATGGGTGTGCGGCCAGAACCAGGGTCGCGATGACTACCATCTTCAACAAGAGAAGGAAGCGACTCATCGTCCGTGCCTTCACTTCCAACTGCGAGTCTTCTCGTGATTCCTTCCTTCCCCACTTATAATCGAACAAGCCGGCCTCAGAAAAATCGTCTTCTCCATTGACTCAACATCAGGAGGATGGTCGACGGCCGATGATATGAATTTCAACGGCTCCACGCGCATTTCGATCCGTTTCAAACGCTTCATTGACTTAAAAACACCGTCACCTTCATTGACTCGTCCTGAGCAAGATTGTCAAACAGCCAATGATGTGGATTTCAACGGCTGCACACCCATTTGGATCCGTTCAAAGCCTTGGCGGAAAACGACATTTTTCGTTTGTTAAATGGGAAAATAACACAAATAGTCTTTGAACTTTGACCAAATATGCAATATGATCCCCGAACTTTTAATTTGTTCAATATAGTCCTTGAACTTTAACTCAATGCGAATTTGGTACTTAAACTTTTGGTTTGTTCAATGTAGTCCCTGAATTTTTAGTACATGTTCAATTTAGTCCCTGAACTATATGAAAATATTCATTATTGTTCCTAATCTTAAATTAATGGAAGGACTATATTAAATATTTTCATATAGTTCATGAACTATAATGAACATGTAGCAAAAGTCTAAGAACTACATTGAACAAACTAAAAGTTCAGAGATCATATTGAACATTAGGCTAAAGTTCAAGGACCATATTGAACAAATTTAAAGTTCAGGACTATAATGCATATTAGGTCAAAGTTCGAGACTATTTATGTCATTATCCCTTGTTAAATCGCACGTTGTCGTCAGCCGTAACCTAACCAGAAAGTTAAGACACCAGAACACACGTCGTTGTTTATGGTTTTTACTGACTTCCTAGAGGACCTAATTTTCAGTCGAATAGCGACACTTCGATCGTGTTTTCTCTCATCATTACGTAAACTACATTAGAGGGCCTGGGATTTCGCAGCCTAAGCTTATCAAATGGTGGACAGAATCGGAGTCGTTCTGGCAATTCCGTAGCCCAATTCCGTCTAGTTGTAGACCCATTGAGGAGCCCAATGAAGCTAAGAAGCCCTCTCAGGCAACGAGGCAAGCTTCGACGTCGACGGCCCGAAGGGCGACCCTCGTCACCGCAGATCTCCACTGGTCAATGCTCGGCTAATTGACCTTGGGCGGCCAGATCCCTCGAGCCCTAGTCTCACCATATCTCGACCTCGAATGGTTGACCCTCGAAGACCAAATTTCGGGTGTTGATTGAGAGCCTAGCCGCACCCCATTTCCTCCGGTCGACCATGGTCACACTAGATCTCAACCTTGGCTAGTCGGCCCTCGATGATCGAGATCTCGCGTGACCCTCGACAAGTTCGGCAGCCAAGTCGAACGCCCAGTTAGGCGGTCACAGCGCCATTAACAACAAGACATGGGGCCGTTGGTTTGGGTCACGTGCGACTGCTTGAGTTTTCAGTGCCCAAAGGGCGGGGTAAGAACGTAATTTTAATAAGGTTCTGAAGGCAAGAAACACAACTAAAAAAATTCGAAAAAATTCTAAATAAAGGTCTCAAATAAACATTATTTCAAATAAAAACTTGAAATGACATAAGCATGTTTCAAATAAAAATCCGAAATAACAATGGAGTCTTAAAAAAAAAGTCTAACTTAAAAGGCATTTTCTTCATTTCTCCATTTTAATTTTTTAATCTTTAATTCTTTTTTCTTTTTTATTTGAAAAAAAAAAAAACACAACAACAATAACAACAACACACAAGCGAGAAGCCTTGGCCCCTCTCGAGTCCCGCCTATGGGGCGGGTCGACAATGGCCGACAGGGTCGTTGATCCTCGTCAAAATCGAGAGAGAATGGAGCCTTCTTTCGGGTTTAGATGAGGATCGGAGATCGATATTTAAGTTCACATGAAAAAGGCGAATTGAATTTATAAGTTAGTCTTTGCAATACTTAATAAATCTCGTGACATTATGTGGAACACACCCAATTATTTCGAACACGAAAACGTGATTTGGTATTTAAATATTTTTAGCAGAAGTATCGAGACAACGTAAAGTGAGATGCCTGTCTCATTATCATTTGTGGGGATGAGATGAAGTGCTCCTTCCCGGCTGTTTTTTTTTTTTTTAGTTGGTTTTGGGTGGCAACGCACGCAAAGCCCATCGAGATTCCAGAAAGATCCCGTCGAGAGTAGGGGACCCACAAAAAGTCGTAGATCGAGATCAAGTTGATCGGACTGCGCCACGTCATCCCTCGGGCCCACCAACCACTACCTATCTCACTTCCCACCTTTCGTTTTCCCGAGAGCAACGTAGGCCGAGGCAGCACTTGGAGGGCCTCTGCGACAGTCGATGGATAGGAAGTACATATGATCTTGGAGGCATTCGTGTCATGTCGGACGCATCCGATATTTTTCGATGCCCGATTGATACGTGACCAATAAATATCACATATCTGATAAGTGGTCAATAGATTTCAGACATTCGACACATAGATAGTGCTCCGAACACGTAAACGATGCCCGAATTTAGCACATCGATAGGCATGAGATCAATTTTAAATATTTTCAACAAATTAAGGGACGAAATGTAATTCTATTAAAAGTACATAAGTCATATACTCAAGGAAAAATCTAATCGTGAATCTTTAACGGATCATAAAAAGAAAAAATCCATTTCTGATATTTTTGTATGTAATTACCATGTATACATAAAAATCTACATTTAATATAGAACATGTACCGCTTGTCGAAATTTTTCATTTTTTTTGGCGTGTCGCGTAGTGCCGTGTCGTACGTCGCGTGTTAGTGTCGGTGCTTATTTGGGTCGTTCGATAAAAAAATAAATGAACTTTACCCGTGATTAGTAAAATTTTTGGCTTGTGTATGGTACGGTACTTCATGCAAATTACAAAAAATATATATTTAGTTATCATATTTTGCCCCTTTTGTTCGCGAATAACAAATAATTAATTGGATATTATCTTAAAAATAAATATTTGTATCGCTAAAAATAATTAGCTACAAAATATTTTCATAATCCCAATGATTTAAGTATAAATATTATATATTTTTAAATTACTCGTTTTTCGAAAAATAAATATATAATCGGAAGGTCGGCCCACCATTGAATTATAAAAGCGCATGTTTCTTCATTCGTTCGACAAATCAGTCCACGGTCGGACTCGACGCGTCCTGCGGCGTTTCACTGTAATTTCAATCAAGACTACATGGCAGCACTAACGATTTAGATTTATTTATTTAATGATCGTCAATTTCTTTAATGATAATATTTTAGGGTCGTGAAACCCCGAATTTGTGCATTGTCCCTTTTCCCTTTCAATTTATTTCCGTTAAGTTATGAGTTTTCTTTTTTTTTTGTTCGGACATTAGTTTATGAGTTTACAAAATATGTTGGCTCGCCCGCTCCGATCGCAAGCCTGAAATTATGGCTATATTCAATTCCAAGAGAACCCTATATATCGTTCATCATGCCGTTAAACAAGGATTATTTCCTTGAATATTGATGATTATAAAAAGGTTAATCTTTATACACTTTGTGATCGATTGATTTGATCATCGAGAGTCATGCACTAAATATTTATCTTTCGAGAAATGTGTAAATAAGCGCTTGGTTATGGTAGTATGATCTACCCACTTTGAGCAAAAAGCAAACTATTATCTCGTAATCTCAAATCTCAAAATGAAAACCGACTAATTTGTTGATTATCATTAGTTTGAAAGAGTGGACGTAGGCTTATTCAAATCGGGGGGATTAGACGCATGCATTTCGATCTCATTTTACTTGCTATTTCATTTGATTTGATAGAAACAAGATGAAAAAAAGTTTTCAAGTTTGTTAAATAACCCTATTCAGTCCCTCTAAATTGTATCACTAGCCACAACAGAAGGAAGGGCGCTTGAGTTAGCGCGAGAGATGAATCTTTGATTATAATTCATCGCAATCGCGAATATTTTATTGAATTTTTTATTGATGAATACGATAAAAAAAAAAAAAAAATGAGATTTGTTCTTGTTTGATCGATCCAACGGCTGCTAATTTTTCGAGAAACAGTTATTTGAGAGCATTGACCCCCACCGGTTTGTCTTCTTCAACTTCAATTCAACTGTCGTTCTCTCGGTCCCCTAAAACCCCTGAGCACAGACACAGAGTTGAGTTCAGTCGCTGAATCTGACTCCTTCGCCTTCTCCTCCGGAGAACCCCAATGAAGCGTCGCCTCCTCGGGCTTCACTCTCGCTCTAATTCCTAAAGCATGGCCTCCTCCATCGCCGTCTCTCACTTCTCCCTCTCCACCAACTCGACTCTCCATCCGCCAAATCGCTGCTCCTTTCGCAGAACTCCCAGGCAAGCTAGCTCTCTCTCTCTCTCTCTCTCCTCTCACACACACACAGTACGAATTATGTGACCGATTCGTTGTTGTTGCAGGTCGGCCAAACTTCTCTGTCGCCTGTCTGCTGAAAGCTCCGATGGGTCCACCTCGACCGGCGATCTCCGAGTGGCATTCGCGGCGGGCGGCACCGGCGGCCACGTACTTCCGGCCTTGGCGATTGCGGACGAGCTCAGAATCATGAAACCTGGGATTCGAGTCCTCTTCTTCGGCATGCCCAAGAGCATGGAGAGCACGGCGGTCGCGGCTGCGGGCTATGACTTCGCCTTCATTCCCGCCACTCCGTTGTACCGTCCGGTATTCTCTCCCAGAAACGTGTTTCTTCCTTACCGTTT
The DNA here is from genome assembly GCA_021437795.1 of Rhodamnia rubescens. Classification (NCBI taxonomy): domain Eukaryota; kingdom Viridiplantae; phylum Streptophyta; class Magnoliopsida; order Myrtales; family Myrtaceae; genus Rhodamnia; species Rhodamnia rubescens. The sequence goes on along the minus strand of JAILYA010000005.1, from coordinate 5,952,481 downwards.
GCTTAAGTCGCTGATTTTGAGTTACCGGAGATTGGAAGAATTCGATCCTGATATTGTCGTTGGTACCGGCGGATACGTGTCGTTTCCTGTTTGTCTAGCCGCGGTCTTGAGAGGGGTTAAGCTTGTGATACAAGAGCAGAACGCGTTTCCCGGTTTGGCTAATTGGATCCTCGCACATTTTGCCGACGTTGTGTTTGTCGCGTTCAATTCGACCGTGGATTCCTTACCGAAGCATAAGTGCGTGGTGTGCGGGAACCCGGTGAGGCTGGCCTTGAAGAGGAATGTTTCGGAGGTGGAGGCGAGGCTACATTTCTTCCCGAAAGTGAAAGTGGAGAGCGCAGGCGATTCCGGGTTGAAAGTGGTTTTGGTGCTCGGCGGCTCTTTGGGTGCTTATACTATTAACATGGCCTTGCTGAATTTGTATTATCAGATGCTGACGGAGAACGAGAACTTGTTCATCATATGGCAAACTGGAGTGGAGTCCTTCAACGAGATGGAAAGCCTCGTTAGAAACCATCCCCGCTTGCTGTTGCGGCCGTGAGTACCTCAAGTTTGATGGTTGATTAGTAAGCTATCTCTCTTGTTACGGCATGGTCCGACTTAAAATTTGCATTGCTGAAGGAAGTATCTCAAATTGAATCAACGTGCTGTCATTCCTCCATGGAATAGAGGAATTAATCTGGCAATGTTAGACTAACTACAGGAATGGTAGAAATATAAAAATTTGGATGGAATAGGGCAGTCAAGAAAGAGCCATCATTGAAGGTTTGCCATCATAGAGAGTTTTAAGGAAACATTACCTACTTTATATCTTATGAACAAAATTACCACCTATCATCAAGAACATTTATAAGAGAAAGGTTTCAAGACTTTGGACAAGGGTGAACCCAAGTCTGTTCTGCCAATAATAAGCAGCTGTAGCATCATAGGCAAGTCATTTTTTTTTTCCTTAAGGTGGCTTTATAGGATAGCAATGACTTCAGTTTTCGCGACGAGATGGATGTTATCTTTGTCGTAGGCACCTCTGAGTCATGTGAATGTTCTCCTCATCATCTGGTCTGAGAGATAAATTATATCCACTATAGTTTGGTCATTTTGTCTCATGGTGCCTGTTTTTTTTTTTTTTTTCGATGATACTTCTTTTATCTGTCAATCTGACTTATTTGCAAAACATAAGGTTCTTGCGCTCCATGGACATGGCATATGGAGCTTCCGACCTGATTGTCTCCAGAGCTGGTGCAATGACTTGTTCTGAAATTATGGCAACTGGAAAACCTTCCATTCTGGTAGTACAAGAATTCTTTTGTTACATCACTGTATGATCACTATATATTGCCGGCATAGTTTATGATAGAACGACTAGACAAAATAGAGGTTTTGTTCATTGGCCTTGCGACTCCTTATTTTCATTGGAAAACTTTAACGGGCGCAAATATCCGGACGAAGTTGCTCTGCATAAATCATCTCTCTGGATAATCTCTAATCTAGATCACCAGAGAAGAACTCAACAAGATGTTGGAGAGCAATCATTATATCTGGAAAGTGTTCAAATGTCATTGTTGCTAGCGAGTTCCATGGTTTTCATCTTTAGTAATATAATGTTAACCTGGTAGGTCCCAAGTGATTTGGGTTCAGAACTAGGGCTAAGTAATTATTCATCCATTACAGGTAATTTGTTCTCTGATAGATATAATTTATGCTTTGGCAATATAATGCAGATATTTGTGTTCTTTTCGTCTCATGCAACATAATATACAACTACTTGCTAGATAGCAGTTAAGCAATCCTCTCAGATTGATGCTTTTTATCTCCAAGCTGAAGTAACAGTGATCTCTCTTTGGCTTTGTAGATCCCATCACCCAATGTTGCCGAGGGACATCAGTTCAAAAACGCTTCTTTAATGGCAGACTTAGCAGGAGCAAGGATTATAACTGAAGATGAACTTGATTCAACCACCCTCAAAATGGCAATTGAAGAGTTGTTAGGCAAGACGCAACCGGACTGAGATGATTTTTTGCGGACCTAAAATCAGCAGATGGAGTTTGACAAAAATTTTGTTTTGCCTCTTTTCAGGTGATGAAAATCAGTTGGCGGTGATGTCAGATAGGGCTCTGAAAGCGGCAAAGCCTGAGGCTTCGGCAGAGATTTCGGAGCGCATTCTCTCTTTGGTGAACTCATACCCGAGAACATCACACGAGGTTGAGCAAACTTAGCAAGGGGGAAAACGAGTCGAATGTGGCACTAAATCGGTCACAACTCGGACAGGCATACTCATTCATCGCCTAGTGGGTAACATCCGGCGACTCGACCAGTGTTAGCATGGCACTGCAGCGACACTGACAGGGGAGTTCGTTCCATTATTTTAGGTTCCTTAACTGTCTCGGCCAATCTAACATTCAGCACAGCCAAACTGCCTGATGATTGATCATGAAGAATGAAAGCATAAGACTCTCCTTTCTTGGGGTATGAGGGCCGTGGTCCGTGCCCCGTGTTGATGGAATTGATTTGGATAAGTAGGTATTACTGTCTGATAAATGTGGCAAATGCCAGTAAAAGAGGCATGAGATAGAAGTACTTCCTCTCGTTACTCTCCTCTCTGTTTTCCCAATCCCAGGAAAGAAGTGATTAATTCTTTTGCTGCTGCCTGGTTTCTTTCCTTTCTCATCACCAGCAGCCATCTCCAAATGACATGGGGGCTTGAAGACCATGTCTTTTGATTTGGTCATGTGGATCAGTGGCACTTATCTTTCGTAGTTACCCGACTCTGGCATACCAGTAATAAGGGGTTAACTGTCCAAAAAGTCCTAAATCTATTGCACGGCAATTAATTTTCAGTCTTAAATTTTTTAATTGTGCCTATTTAGTCTTAAATTATTTTTTTGTGTCAATTTAATCCTAAACTTATTAGTCGGATGTTTGGTTAGAAGGACCACAATGGGCAAATCGTTAAAAGATTTATAATAAAATTGACAAATCATCAAAAGTTTTGATTAAATTAGTAAATCGTTAAAAGATTTAGAATTAAATTGACGTAATTGAAAGATTTATGATTAAATTGATTTTTATGTAATAAGTTTAGAACTTTTTGGATAATTTTTTCTCAACAAAACCGTTTACATTTTGAAGCAGTCATCGCGCATGTTAAGACGACATTAGTGCTTCGAAAGTTACAATATCTCTTTATTCAGTTACTTAGACTGAGTGTCTCGGGACAATTTTTCTAACGGATTCATCCGACCATGATTGCACGTAGATCCTTAGGTTAGTACATTGGTACAAGTCACATCGGGTGCACACATGAAGTGAGATCAATTTCCTGCGCAGGCCGGCCTTCCGTGGTCAAACATTCTCATTCGTGACTGAAGATCTTAATTCATGGTGAGAGATCCCGATCGATGGAGCCACTTTTATCAAAGTCAACGTCGATTGAGAGAGCTATTCGCAATTACGATGAGGTACCTAAAATGCAGGCGAGTCCTAAAGCTCACGTTTTATACATTTGAGTCTTAAAAATTGTCATAGTTGTTCACTTTAGTGGAAGGAAAATCGGGGTGGTCTTTTCTATTGACGGCCCGGTAAGATAGAAAAATTAATATAAAAAAGTCGCTTGGCATTTTTTGTCCCGCATATAATCCGCAAAGTTGATCGAAGTAGTCGAGTGCATTGAAGTTGCAAGCTTTAGGACTTAAATGCATAAAATGAAAAGCTTTAAGAACTTATATATATTAACGTGAGATATTTTAAGGCTTACTAGAAGTGAGCGATTTCATGGTTCGTATAGGTTCCTTTGGAACGGGAACGTGAAACCTACCTATCGAAACATGCTTATCATTTTTTAAAATCTAGAACATATTTTGTATACCTTTGGAGCCTACCCTCCAAGGTCGGTTCCAGAGTCTATCCAGGGTTTCATATGTATTCTCGATTGAATGACTATAGTGAATCGTCATTTTTAATGACCGCCATTTGCTTTTTCAATTTATTGATCACAATCATATTTAGGTACACAAAATAAATACGAAACATTAACAAAATAACGGTTTCAATCGAAATATCATCGAAAATAAAAGCTTGGGCGAATTATTCTACATTACACGCTCATTATCGAACGATATCGAATACCGCACGATCACCCGAATACATATACTAAGAAAAATGCAAAAAACAAAAACAAAAAAATAAAACAAACGTTACAAGTTTCAAATTTCATTTACCTAGAATCCGGAACCTACTTCGTTGAAATAAACTTTTCAATTTTTGAAACTTAAACCTACCCTATTTATCGCTGGAACTTGGAATCGAACAAGTTCCCCATAGGTTTGGTTTGGTTTTAGGTTTTAAGTTATACCCTAGAACCATGCTCACCCATAAGACTTACCTTGCATTTTTTTCTTATTTATTTACTTATGTCATTTTTTTTTGTGGTCAGATATTTATTTAATTTAGCTTGAAATGAGATTGGCTTTGATAAAAACCAAGAACCACTGTAAAACCCTAGACGGCGAGGGGGAAAGACAGCCATGAACAGAGTACTGAGAAATGCTTCTCTCTACGCGCGATGCCTTCTCCGCCCTCCGACCTCCAAGCCCGCCCTGAACCCCTCGCCCTCATCGTTCTCCGTGTGGGCTCCGCCTCTACCACGCAGGTTCTACTCCTCCGGGAACGACTCGTCCGGCGAAGCCCCCAAAACCGCCGCTTCAGAGACGGGTTTGGCCCCACCGGAGGCGAAGGAGGTGGCAGTCGATGCTGCGTCTCAGAAGAAAGAGGTCTCTCTCGATGTCAAAGACGTCAGCAATAAAGGTAAGATCTTCGGGCCTGCTTTAGATTCAATTTGGATTTCCATTGGGTCTTCGGGTTACTTTCATCAATGGTGCCTGCCGGTGAACACATTTCGGGTTCTGCGCATTGCTGAAATTGGATTTGGTAATAGCTAAAAGTGTCCTGGGAAGATGTAGCTTTGGAATTATATGTTCTCCGAACATTTTAATTTTGGTACTTCGGAAACCATGTTTCCGATCCCGCAGCCTTGCAGGTCTCGCCTTTTGAATGAATTCCGCAAGGTTTAGTCTCTTTGAAGTTGCTTGTTGGAGCGGTTGTTTATTAGTTGTCCCTTACTTCATTTCTTTTGTTTATGTTTAGAGCTAAAGATGAGGATAGACAAGTACTTCGGAGGAGATGAAGAGGCCCTGGATTCCATCCTGGAAGCAATCTTGCGGAGGAAGTTGGCAGGGAAGCATGAGGAGACGGATGACGAGGTGACGGAAGAACTCCGGATGCAGCCCATCGATGATGTTAAGGACACCGAGTTTGAATCCGATTTTGAAGATGCGCATGAGACAGATGAGGAAATTGACGACTTGTACAATACAAGAGAGATTGTAGAGAAGAGAATGGTGAAAGATGAGTGCTTCAATATGTCCGACATGAAGTGGGACGAGATGATTGCTGAGGCGATCAGCCATGGTCACTTGCAGAACACCAAGGAGTGTGAGGAGGTTTTAGAGGACATGCTTTCTTGGGATAAGCTTCTTCCAGGTATGTTTCTGTTCTTCGGTTCCGAAATGCTTGATATTGTGTGAATAAAGTGAAAGCAGACACAGGCATACGTCTAAATGAATGGATCGCTAGAGTTGAGAGCTCGGCGAGTGCAAGTCAAAGTGAAGAACAAGTAGAATGTTAGTATGCACGATAAGTTATACTTTTTGGCTTGGGGTTTACGGCATCATAATTTTTACATGGACACTCTTATTTTTGTTTGAAAAGGAGACGGGCCCTTTAGTTGTTCCTAAGACTCCCTGCTTCATGGATGGCACTCCTGAGTGTTACACTAAGTTCATGAATGTGGTCATGGACCTATAATATTGGGAGCCTTTGTTATTTCTTTCTTGCCTTCATAGTCCATTGCAACCTGGTTACGTGATTCTCCTTTGGATAGTCTATTGCACTTCTGATATATTTTAAGTTGCATTTGTCTTGGATTTCTGTCTCAATAAAATGCTCTTTCAGATGAGATGAAGAAAGAAGTAGAAGAAAAGTACAATGAGTTGGGAGATATGTGTGAGAGAGGCGAGCTTCGACCTGAAGAAGCCTTAGAACAATTTAAGAAGCTTGAAGATGAGATGGTGATGAAATATGCCAAGATGATGGAAAAGGAAGCCCCACAGTTTGATGAGATTGCTGTACCTGATAAGAAAAAAGATTTAGATGACCCACCAGGTGAGGGACCAATACTTCGTTGGCAAACTCGTGTAGTGTTTGCTCCCGGTGGTGATGCATGGCATCCAAAGAATAGGAAGGTGAAAATGGCTGTGACTGTTAAAGAGCTTGGGCTTTCAAAGTATCAATTTCGGCGGCTGAGAGAACTTGTTGGAAAGCGGTATAATCCAGGAAAAGACGAGCTCACGATCACCAGTGAAAGGTAATGTAAATGAGAAAAGATATGTTTAATTCTTTTTTCCTGATTGTGGTTAATAAACACACGATGGCCTTTTTGTGTGTTCCTGAATGGCCATTAACTATCAAGAAATGGTGCTTTCTTTACATGGAGACGGCTCTTCTCTTACTATGACTTTGGGTGATGGGTCCATCTTTCTGCATCTTGCTTCTTTTGTTAAGGACTATTAGCTAGACAAATGTATCTCTCTTGTGGAGTTATGACATAATCATGTTCTCACGGACTGCATGTCATTGTTTAACTAATTTAAATTCGTAAATTTGTGTGGGTTTGCACCTTCTTCAGGACTTGGGCAACTCGTACTGCAAGATCCTTTGCTGATCTAAACGTTCTTTCCTCACCGTCGCAGGTTTGAGCATAGAGAAGAAAATAGAAAGGATTGCCTTCGGACTTTGTTATCCCTCATTGAGGAGGCCGGTAAAGCCAATAAGCTGGTGGATGACGCCCGAGCTTCATATGTCAAGAACAGACTAAGAGCAAACCCCGCCTTCATGGAAAGGCTACGTGCCAAGACAGAAAAGATGAGGGCTTCAAGTGCTGTACCAGCGTGATATTTTGTTCCACATTGGCTATTTTAATCTACTTTAAATATTCGTTGGTCAATGAAATTCATTGAAAAGAACCCGTCTTCTAATTCTTTTGCAGTTTAGAGATAATTATGTGAGAAATCTGGCTTAATCTCTCTGAAGTAATCTGGTCAATGATATTTTGTTCCACATTAGATGGTTTGGCTGGTCCAAGTTGCTTCTTTTTTCTTTATCTCTGTTCTCATGTGAACTGTTAATTCGTTTATTCCAGACTACCTTTCGTATTATTTGAATATTATTTAGCTGTAAGGATCTTGCAGGCATCCTTGACACGTATATTAACATGCTTAGTTACTTTACAGCAAAAAGAAAATAATTCTTCCTGTTGGGTATGAAGCTTCTGGCATCATCGGATTCTTATGTCTCTGTGGTCGTGTGAGCATGAATCTATCTGGTTTTCTTTTCTTTGACTGGCCCTCTGGGAATCTTGTTGAGAAATTGCGCATCAAGCCTTCTGCAAACCCTCCTCATCTCCCTTACCATCCTGCCCACCAGCCTGTCCACTTCTTCCTCGTACCGGTCGTACAGGAATGGCACTGTCTCCATGCAGAAAAGCCCTACCGACATCAACGGAGCCATTAGCACCGGATCTCAGATTCACCAGCAGATGATAATAATCTTACCCAGATAGAGGAGGTTCAAGAAGCTGAAGCAGCTTCCAATCAACGACAACACGTAGAGAATAATAATCGCCTGAGGGAAATAATGAATTTGCTTCAATTTTACTTCTGATTGACGTTGAAAGGGAATTTAAGGAAGAGAAAAAGCATTGGTCGAGTTTGTACCAATATGAATTGACCAAAATCTCTCCCGCTTGCAGTGTCGATCAGCTTTGACAAGAGCTGGTTGAATTTTCTATGAAAGGTCGAAGCGACGTGATCGAACGTGAACATGACCTGTGGGATCTTGGGAGCTTCCCTGAGAAGAAAAAAGATTAATCAACTTAGGGAATGACTAGTTAAACCGAGATTCGTGGGACGATTTCCAGATGATTATGGTATTGCAAGAGAGGTTAAGAGAAGCACCAATTGAAGATCTCTGCGGCTTTTTGCCATATGAAGGTCACCAGCATTGCTGTGATGGAGAGATGACACAGCAGGGTCACGAAATTGTACTCCACGACCTCGAACAGAAACCATACCAACGTCGTCCCGGCCAAAAGTGCCGCGGAGACGTTTTTGTTCCTCCACAGCAATATATCCGCCACTGCACGGTCAAAGACCGGCGAAAATCATGGAGCAATACACGAGGATCCAAGACCTTAATGAAGGACAACATAATAAAGACGCGGGAGGGAACAACTTAGTGCACAGACTTTTCGTTCAGTAGCTTTTCCTGAGCACATACGAGAGTGCATGCTCGGCAAGGACTCTTTTCGTTGAGTAAGATCTCAAAACACTCGATTATCAACGCAAATGCACCATCAATTAAATCCTCAGTATGCCCTAAGGAGAATAGAAGTACTTATATGTACGGTCGGTCGCTACCTTGTCCTCCACCAAATACTTCATACATCGACCGTTGACGACCAAACAGTTTCCCCGGTGGTGCTGTGTCGGTGTCGAGAATCGGATGTGTACGTCGGCATCTTTTTTAAGGACTTGGGATGAGTTTTGATTTTGTCTAGGTATGTGACGCTATATTAACAATTCAGCTATGTTATATATGAAGCACAACAATTCTAAGCTTGGTAGGAAGGTAAACTTGGTACAAAGGAAGCAAGGAATGCCTTTAGAGTTTGGCCTTTGAACTTAGCTTTGCACGTCCGCTACCCTGAAAGTTATTCTATCTTGTTACGTGGCCTCTAATTTTGGAAAAAACGACATCTCTTTTGTGCCGATGCTGTATGAGAAATTCAGAAGGAAGCACCAAAAGGGAAATGGTGAAAAAGGTTCATGAAGACAAAACAAAAGGGTCAAGCAAGAAACAAGCATAGTTTTGAGTCTTTTGACTCAGAAGCTTGATCAAAGGGCCAAAGCAAAAAACTATTTGAGGTGCTAACTTGATGGATAAACCGCACGTCGCGTGATCATAACTAGAGTACTGCTAAATATACTCCACAAATTGTGATGGAGATCAATCTAAATCTTATATTTTCAATAAGGGGGCATCGAACCCTCTATTTTACACTCTTTTTCCCATGCTTCTCATAATGTCGGGTGGCATTTTTCAGTCTAAAATACATGTAAATTCAAGAATGAGGTAGCAAAAAGAGCCATTCATAAGAGAAGAGGAGAGACTATCAAATCTTGAAAAAGAAGAAGTGCAAAGTGTAGTTTCCTTCACAAGTGTGAATGTGGTTGCCTTAAACCAAAAATCCTGGGAGCGTGATTTCTAGTTCTCCCTCAAGTCACCAAGGGATCTAAAAGATTGCTACAGGGATAGGGGGCCAAAAAAAAAAAAAACAGGTTTCCTTCCCATATCTATGTCTTTTCTTTATCTTTTGTCGGTGAAAAGTACCCATCAATGTCCAAAATTTGTTTGATACATCCACATCCGACATTGCTTTCACTGTTTAAAAAACAACTTTTGAAATTATACCTCTTCTTTTCACCTATTTGATAATAAACTTCTTGTTTGATTTCGGACTTATCGTCGGATTTTGCATTTTTCGAATGGACTTACAAGTTCCGTTTTTCGACGTTGCGCGAATAACATGCGATGGTGTGCATATTGTCATTTTATATCTCATTGTACTTGCATTTAATCAATAAGTTGACTTAGGAAAATATGTGGGAGGATAAAAGGGTACTTGAATAATAAATTGCATCAGCAATTGCTGTTCAAAACTTACCTCAGGAAAGGGCAAAAAAGGGTTTCAATAGTCAAAATTAGTGTGCTTGATATCATTGTGGGTGGGGCTCCCCTAATCATGATCCACTCCACCTTTTGAATTGCATGCTTGCTCGTTCAATAGGGCTTAATCACTCCCCTAATGATTGTCTTCTTGAGACGGTGGCCTCACAATGATTAAGCCCCCATTAACAAATTCAATGGAAGCCACCATCAACTTCTCTCTAAGAATGTCTATATTTTTCAAGAAATTCACCATTTGGACAATAATAAATGGATCGTATCTAAGCATGCTTAATACCGAATAGTTTAGATTCTAATTTTATACAATCCAACGCAGGACGCCCAACGTCCATATCGGTCATTTTTAGCTAAAGTTGGCTCAATAAACTCAATTGATAATTTAACATAAATACAAAAGATTTAAGACTAAATTGATCTAATTGAAAGGTTTTGAACTAGATTGACACTAATACAATAGATTTGAGACTTTTTTGACACTTTTTCCCCACAACGATATAAATTCTCGAAATGTTAGATCTAACGGAGGGAAATGTGGTTGGGTGATTAAAAGGATGTTTCGAGTACTTTCTGCTGGTAAAGAAATCTAAGTATTGCTTCCAACAAAAAGCTACATAATCACAAACATTCTATCTGAATCAGTGTGGCCATTGTAAGAACTGCCAAACCAGAGGCAGACAATGGACTTTATCCTCTGTCTACAGGCAAGCAATTCTGTGCCAGGCCTTCACAATAAAATACATTATAAATGAAAAGCTAATTGATCATCATATAGAATGATCTCACACAGGCATGGATGGGTGAACCAGTGATGAGGAACTTGCATGATTGCCCAAATTTACTCATACCAGCATCACCGAAAGCACAAGAAATGGTCTCAAAAAGCTGCCTCCACGCTTCCATGCTTGGCTATCATTGCCAAGATAAGTCAGCTGCTTCACATTGAGGGGGTGATTTACTTGCAATTTTCCTTTTTGTTTTAGTAGCTTTCCAGGAGCCATATGGAAAAATGCCACCTCCTCAATTCACTTAGGATATCTTTCCTCATTGATAATATGATCTGCAATTCAGCAAGCTGTGCTTCACTGTTGCAAGTAGATCTTTGCCTCTTCCATGTACATTTGCAGAGACTGAAATGGGAAGGGAGCAACAGGTAACCTTAAAGGAACCCCATTTTCCTCCAAGTAGACGGCTTTTTGGAAAAATGATCAAAGTGTTCCATCGTAAATACAATCAGATCAGATCATGTGACCGACAAATCTCGCCGAGATCTTGGCATTCTTCTCATTCATATTAAGCTTTTAACGGCTTTTCAAAATGATAATACAAGGATTTTCTGCTTTCCGGAAAGTGGGAAAAAGCCAAAACACTTTATGTATTCGTCTTAAGTTAGTGTTTGCCATAGTATTTTTATGCTGTCAAGATTATCATCTTTTGTAGGAACCAGATAGGAATCGACAAAACCAACTAATATGCTAAGTGTGCAATTAGCAGGAAGGAATGTATAGGATTTCAAGAAGGCAAATTGTCCAACAACTGGTATGGAACAGTACCAATACCAGTTCACTCCAGCCTATTCACTTATCCATTGAAGTTGAAGAACTTCCAGGGGCACAACTTACATTGCCACATCTAGCCATGATCAGAACATGTATTTCTGTTTGTGCACAGATGAGAAAGTAGAATTTGAAATTTACCAGAGATCGCTTTTCAAACCATTCTTTCCTGCGCTACTGCCACTTAAGAGTGGAGCAATCAATTACTTATCCTCCTTTTGCTCGAACTGAATCTACCAGAAGCAATGGCCAACCAAAGGATGCCTCTTTCTTTATCTTTTCTCAACTAACAAAGCAGATCAGCCCATGTGAAAAATTTCAGCTTTTCTTCCCATCCTAATCGGGGTAAAACATTTTTCATTTTACCAGTATTTTATCTATATATAGAGGAGCTACTCCAAGCCAACACCTCACACTCTAAACCAACCATCTCTCTCTTTCTCTCTCTCTGAAGCACACACACCAAATGAAGGCACCATCCATTGTGGTCTGCTCTTTGCTATTGCTGCTTCTAGCTGAAGCGCAGATCACTATGGCAGTAACATGCCAACCGACAGAACTTAGCTCGTGTGCTAACTCGATTGTGTCATCAACTCCACCATCTAGACTATGCTGCACCAAAATCAAGGAGCAGAAACCCTGCCTTTGCCAGTACCTCAAGAATCCCAGCCTGAAGAAGTTTGTGAACTCTCCCAATGCCAGGAAGGTTGCTAGTACTTGTGGAACTCCGTTTCCCCATTGCTGAAGCAGATCAATCATGGAGCATCTTTTCTTTAAAAGAATATTATATTACCTGGACCTTACTATGGAGTGGAAATCTGAGTTGAGAATAGGCGGTAATGTGCTTATAGTCCTGATGTGGTTTTCAATATATATCAGTTTGTGTGGAGGCAACGCTTGTGATACGAATAAGTTGGTCATCACCAAATGTACCCATCTCCAGTTTTTAGTGCTTCTTCCATGTATTTCTTGCCCATCTGCTGCTGTTCATTAATGTACTTCCTGATCTACAGGAAGTTTCTTGTTAAGGAGTTAATAACAAGCGCCAAGGCATAGAAATGCAAAATATAAAGAATGTACGATAGAAGTACAGTAGAATTGGTGTTTCCTGATTATTAAGAAGGAATTTCGTGTTCATGAATTACTGAGTACCAACCACAGCATATGCTATTCTCATATCAGGTTGAGTGCTAGTAAACCATCTTCCAATATGGCTGGTTTCTCAATGTGAAAGCTTTAGTTGCTTGCACATTAACCAACACTGATCGAGGCTGGCCATGTGAGAATCCCGACACATCCCGGCCACTTAATTAATGCTTTATTTGCACGTCATAATTGTGATTTAGAACTCACATTGCATAATACTTTCAAGTAATTCTACAATCACACAAAACTCCACTCCAAGTAAATAAGCGCAGTGAGGCACAACGAACCTGAAATAGTGAAGATGGGGGTGGGGGAATAATCTATTTTCTTTATTCTGCTGATAAGAATTACAAAAGATAACATTGCCAAATGCTGATGTTGCATAATGCTCTAGAGGCACTCCATATTGGGGCAAATCAGAACGTCGGAGAGTAGCTCCAAGTTCTATTTCCATGTACAAGAGAGGAGATATGACAGGTGTACTTACAGAATCAATACTGTAGATTATAAATTAAGAAGGTTTGAGATTTGGTTCCACCCCATAATCCACGTCCTTTTATCAGCAGGAACTGCGAAATTAAGCTCAAACATCTCCTTTGACATGTTTCCACTTCCAGAAAACCCTACGAGTTTGGCCACTATCTCAGCACTTTCCTGTATATGTTGGGGATCATGAGGATCTGTCCAAAGTTTGCTTACAAACTGCAGCTTCCTCTGCTTCCCCTCAAGCGGCACATCCCATTTAATGTATAGGGCATCTCTCTCCTCTGCAGTCAAACGTGAGGTCAACCTTTTGGCCAGAAACTCCCTCTCCCGTTTCAATGCTCTAATGCTGAAAATAAGCAAGCCAATATGTTAGAATTTTATACTACTGATGCATAATAATTATGTCTCTCTGTGTTCGTGAGAGAGAGAGAGAGAGAAAACCTTGATGATAGTGACACAATGGGCTCATCTCCCACGTGCGCAGGACTTGCATTCCCAAGTTCTGCTAAGTGCTGCTGCAACCATGTCAAACGCCTAAGCTCCACTTCCATGTATATTTGATCAGCTGGATCCCCTTTGAATAATAGATAAAACTGCGTCCTGTGGATGATGGATACGAAGCACACATCCCATAGCTCAATGATTTGTTGCCTTTGCTCCTTGAAAGTTAAACTCCAGGGCAGCTGAGGCTGGTCTGGCTCAGTCGTGTTATCATCTTGTAAATCATGTCCAGCTGCTTCATTTGCTTCTAGTTCCAACACCTACAGGGGCAGAAAATCCAAATGAGCGAAGACTCCCTATGCATTCAATTAAAAGATGGTGATGAGAAGTAAATCAAGAAACGGTCCCCAATGAACCTGGCAAACAAGAAGCTGCTTTTGGTATTGCAATTTGGCCACACGTTCCTTCAGTTCAGTGACGTATGCTCTTATGCTTCTCACATTCTCTTCAGCTGCATTTTGGAACATTTGCTGCATTTTCCTCATATTAACTGAACTTGAACGGCGATAACCCGGAGTTCCATCCTTTGATGTGACTTCTCCGTCTTCATTCTTTGCAGTATTCTCTTTCTCATGTTCATGCAAGGAATCCTTAGAAACAGTCTCGCAGTTGTTCTCAGGAGCTCTATTCTCAGAATCAGCCTCCAGAATTTGTCTAGAAGCTGATAGAGGAGAGCAAGGAGATTTTATGAAATTTGAACGGTTAGCACTGTTGCTGGAAGCCAAAGGAAGCAGCTTTTTTCTTTTTGAGTGACTCTTTGCCTTAGGTGTTGCTTCATTGTTGCCATTCTGAAGGTTGCTTGGAAGGGACATCACCAGTTTATCAATAGACTTCTGGACATTTTCAAGCTGCTCCTCAAGATCTGCAATGTTGCTTCCTTGAGAATGAAGTCTTGTTATCTCATCCTTAAGATTAGCACCGACACTTTTGTGAGTTGCGATGACATTCCCAACTTCAACTTCCTTGGGTGCTGCTGATCTGACGGCACACATTTCCCTTATTTCTGCTTGCAGCTTTGCGATTGTCTCAGCTGCATCTTGATTTCCCAGCCTATGGCAAGCGACTTCTTTTTGTAGTACTTCGAGAGCTCGATTTGCTTCGTCTCTGAGCTGGTCCTGGAGATTCTCAAGTTTGCGGATCTCATGCATGAGTGTGAAGGGAGCAGTTGACGATTGCCTCATAGATAGCCTCAGCAATTTGTTCCGTGGCCTGTCACTGCGGCTCAGTTCCCTTCCTTCTTCCGGTGTCAATGCACCAGCATAAGAAAGGCATTTCTTCACTGAAGGACGAGACGATTCAAGTACATTTGGGCCCTATAAATTTAGATGGTGCATAAGCTAATGATGAAAATTGGGTGGCAGGAAGGAAAAGAAGAAAATAAGTAGTAAGAGGATACCTGCCCATCCTCTTGGAATTTTTTGCGCAGCTCATCAGCCTGGGATTGTGCGAGATCTCTTTGGCGTCTCAATTCCTGAATCTCCAGTTCCATCTACAGATATTCAGAAAAGAACAGCAGGCCTTATGAGTTAATTCTCTTATAGAACTACACATGGGATTTATGTTTTCTCAGTTCACCTCTTGAATTTTCTGATCTTTTTCCTTCACCGGATCAGGGGTTCGGAGCTCAGCTTCCAATCTTGCAACTTCCTTTTGTAGATGCTTCACCAACTGCTTATCTGAAACGACCTATGAAAGAAGGAAGACGATCAAATTTAAAATCAGTGCAAGAGCCCTCATACTTCAATCAGAATAAAATGATAATTGAATTATTCAAGAGCTCCTATACTACAATCAGAATAAAATGATATTTGAACTATCATTACCATGTTTACTTGAGCATTGTTTGTCACTTCCTTCGCTCTAGTAGCAAAGAAGAGAGTGTTTCGTGATTGTTCAACATGGCTAAGCGCTGGGCTCAAGGTACATATAATTGCAGTTCGTGCATTTCCACCAAGAGAGTGCTGCAGTATCCGTGTCAGCTTTGAATCTCGGTAGGGTACATGGCCGCTTCTTTTTCCAACACTGCAGATGACAATGCATCGGAATGTTCAGGAAATAAGGTAACTGACAATTTTCTAGAAGCAAAAAAGAACGCTGTTTTGTGAGTGCTAGCAGAAGAATTGGACTTGGCCAAAAATAAACCGACTTAATTGAAGCCTAATGTTAGCAGATAATGTGAAACTGCATATTAAACCACCAGTAATATATTGAAACCTGTTTTGCGTTGAGATGCACTTCACCATATCAACAGGTAAAGGTAAAGGAGAAGCAATTTGCTGACTCTTATGAAGTCTGACCTGAGCTTTCTAATCACTGTCGTCAAAGTCATCAAACTAAGGTTGATGTGGCAGCCTTCCCTGAGCCTAGCACCATCAGCATGTGTCTGTGATGCTCTTTCACTTCCAGCTAGATCAACAAAGTTCTGCAGGTCATTCATCCAGCATTTGTTACCATCAGATACTTATTTTACAGTAAAAGAGCAAATAGAAAATTACAAGGACTTACCAGGCTTGCAATGAAAGATCTAACACAATCTGAATTTTCACGAAGAGTGCTTTCTATCGTCTGCATGCCAAAACAATAATTCACATTTTGGATACCATAAAACATTCCCGATATTGCACCTTTAAAAGTTTTAGCAGGTTACTGACCAGCCGTATGATCTGGTGTGACCGTGAGCTGTTATCATTCAAGGCTGTTTCACCAACTTGTCTTTGAGCTACAAAAGAGATGGATTGGTTGATTATCTTGGTGACATATAATTCCAAGCATAAGGAAAAAAAAAAAAGAAAACTAAGGAGAATCAAAGTCAGAGCTTCATTGATCTACCTTCACAAATGCTTATCAAATGCCTTAAGTGCTGATCATTCTTTGCTTTCTCCTCAACCAACTTCTCCACAACAGTTCCTTTCTGCAAGATGCACAATGATACTGGTAAAGAAAAGAGAAATAACAGTGAAAAAGAAAGATATCACGTTGTGAGCCAGAATATTAGAAATGGATATGTTTTAATACCTCTGGATCATCTAAGAGCTTAAGATTGCGTCCCGATTCTGAATTTAGCAAATCCCTGACATTTTCATTGTATATTTCCAAGCCAGAGATCTTTATGGCAAAATCTCTCTCCGGTGTCTGCAATCAAGCCAGAAGAACATCAGTAAGCATAACATAACACAGTGGACAAGTAGCAGCCTCTACACAGAGACAGAATGTGAAGATATCTAGGCTTTTAGCATGGCCAATAAGATACAGCAGCAAAAAACATAAAAGGCTAGTGCAACTTACATTGACTATATGCTGGTAAATATCATTCACAGCCTTCTCTGTTATGCCTCGCATCGTATAGGTCTTACCACTACTAGTTTGTCCATATGCAAAAATGGTTGCTGCAGTAGACACATTTGTCATTTCTCAATGAATATAGACAATTTATAGCTGAACTTTGGAATGATTAGGTGCGGTTTGAACATTACCATTTATACCCATTAAAGCTGATAAAGCCACATTCTTCACCCCTTCCTCATAAACAGATTCGGTCAAGCTTAAAGGACCAAAAACTCTATCTGGAGAAATGGATACATTATCACTCGATATCATTCACCAAAACTTCAGCTTAGAAGAGATCGCAAGATTAAAAGACAAAAGCATACCAAATGTGAACGAAGCAGGTTGAGCTACTCGTTCCTGGGGTTGCGGCTTATATACAATGGTATGGTCATCAGTACACTCCCATGCAACTTGGTCTTTTGCTAAATGTTCCCTTTTGTTTAATGGCCTGAGACGAACTGTGACCACAATCTTCTCTTCCCTGGATCTAGGGCCTCCTGGTGTTGAAACAGGTGTTCTTTCTACTTTTGAGGCTGGTGTTCCAGGAGCTCTAGCTGTCATCTTTTTCTTTGTGTCCCCTTAGGTGATCAAGCAGAAGACTATGGTGAAGCCTCCACAAGAGAGGCTTAAGGTGACCCTTAAGTCTGATACTGGCAGCCCAAAAGGTGTTATCTACAATAGGAGAGCAAGTTTTCAGCATAGTGGAACATATCACAGCCAACGTACACAAACTAGACTTAGTAAGTGATTTGATAGTGCTTGCACATCCTAGCTCCCCACCGAAACTATCTTTTGAAATAGAAAATAAAAGGTGGGAAAAACCATAGCTCTAGCACTCAGCGATCCCATGAGCTAGCATCAGTATATCCGATTTCAATTTGACTATAACACAGGTAAATGGACATACTACTCAGAAAAAGACCGGGAGATATTTCGACCGAGCGAAATTACTCAAGGGGCTGGACATAGAAAAGCCATATGCATTCTTATATCTTCCCTCCCACCCACTAATCAAATAAAGGCGATCCAAGAAACTTTCTGATCCAACTTCATAATTCCGACAACTTCCTTGTTCTCTTTCTTAATTAGATCCAGATCAGACAATCATGTTGCATTTCCCTTTGTATGTCCTCTCCCCTATGGAAGAGAAACAACTCCAAGACCAGAGCACAATTGAGAAGCTTTATCGCCTTTTCATCAGCAACTTTCTTCTCTAAGTCGAAGAACAATCTCTCTAAGACTGGAGTTCATGGTAGCCTAAGTTTGCTAAGTATCTGCTAGCTACTCAACTATTCCAGACTGACTCGGCTCAGTTCAGACACTGTCAAGTCTCTCTTTAAAAAGCAAGTCCAATCGCAACCAGAATCACTAAAAGACAAATCACCCCTTAATGGGCAAAACTAGAACTTTAATCTTCCCCCCACCCCTCATTTCTTGAACACACGTCTGTCCATTGTCCGCAACAGAATCAACGCCTTACGCACAACTCGGATACAATTCGAGTAGACGTTCATGGACGAAAAAGAACTGCGATCACCTCACCTAAGCCGCAGAGATTCTCGAAAAAATTCGACGAGCAACTTCGAGGCCAAACAGAAAATCAAAACCAGGGCTTCTTTACGCAAACTCCAGAGGAAGGTCGATGAGGGCTCTAGAGAGAGAACTAGAGAGAGAGAGAGAACAAGAGAGAGCAAGTTTTGGAGACCGGCTTGAGAGAGAGAGAGAGAGAGAGCGAGCGTGCTTTGTCTGGGATTCCGATTTGAACCTGCGCTCTAACGGCTATTTCTAATTTCTCGCGTTCTTTCAGGGTCAATTTCTCGCGTGGTCAGCAGGGTAAAATGACTCGTCATAATATAACGGTAATATGAAATTGCTTTTGTCGATTTTATTTGGTTCTCCTGTGATTTACGTTTCGTGATTTGGTCAGCCGACCGAAGCGGGACCCAGGTGGTGAGATTTCAACGGTTATCATTTGACGTTAAATTTGCTTTCAAGTTTCCGACAAAAGGACCACAAAAAAAAAAAAAGATTTATTCCCCAAATTGTGGAATGTTCTGCAAGTGTCTTGATTTTTTGCATTATGTACTAAAGGCGCCCGTAGCCTAAACTCGATCAATCCGACCATGGTTAATTTTAGCATCATGTGCTGCCGCGGGATAATGAAAATCCTTATAATGATGAAGGCCTTTAAAAGAATATTTTAAAAAAAAAAGACCATTTATTATTTCAAAATTTATCCTTATAATGATTTGGGCGAGGGCCGCGAACCCTCGCTAGCCGACTCTTGCCGCCTAACAAAAAAAAAAAAAGATAAAAAATTAATAAAATACTAAAAAAATTTAAAAAAAATGGTAAAATAACATTAAATATTTGCCACATTAGTGCCAATCGATCAAATGAAATTTGAATTGACGCAATTGCAAAAATTTTAAGACTCAATTGAAAAAAAAAATTTAAGATTGAATTAGACACAACCGTAATAGACTTAGGACTTTTTTGGTAATTTTTCTTTGAATTGACACAACCGTAATAGAGTTAGGACTTTTTTGGTAACTTTTCCGATGAAAGTGTTTAAAAGAATATTTTAAACAAAGAGAAGACTATTTGTTATTTAAAAAAAAATTCATGTTTATGGGTAATAACAAATATTTGCAATGAATTTCTCGTATCATATCACGACTTGAAAATAAACTCAAAACATTGTATTTCATGTTACGATTTTTAAAATTCCCAATGGTTTTCGTATATTTTACAAGCCTTTATCAACATTGTTAAAGTACAATACTAACCTACTTCTTCAAAAAATTTATTTTAAGATGGCAAAATAATTAGCTCTAACAGGGTGCTTGTTGATAAGTGATATCAAGAAAAATGGCATATAGAAAAAAGGGATCATCTTAGGATCATCTAATTTTAATAAGCTTCCTTCACTTAATCAAAAGGGTATAGATAAAGAACGCCAAATTGTCATTAATCAAGCATTCGGCAAATTCTCATTAATCAAGCATTCTTTTTCGAAGTGGGACTTTATTTCCACGACTCGAATAGCTAGATCCACGGCCTCTTGTGCAAAGAGACTAAATTGCCCTTCAGGAGCCAAAAGCAAGATCCGAATTGCCTAACATTTGGATTTACATGACATACGTGGCATTACTCAAATTAGGACCGTCCAAATGAAAATAGGCAACTTGATTTAAGCCACGTTTTGGATTCAAAATTTGTCAAACCTCAAAAAAATTCTCGCTCATATTTTTTCCCTTCCTTTCAACATATAATGTGACTCAAATCAAACCGTCTATTTTCATTTAAGGGCCTGATTTGAGTAATGTCACGCATATCATGGAAATCTCAATATTAGGTTATCCAAATCCCCAAAAGCAAACTAATCACTGCTTGCAGTTTTGGGTGCAATTACTTGCTTCTCTTCGTGAGAAAAGTAGTAAACACAGGCCACAGCACTCTGGACTAATATGAGCTGAAGTTGCGATTACAAAGAGGAGCATAGATTGTTTACTGTTGTTGGTGAGCATAAGAAAGAAATATAAGGCTGACTCCACTACCTAGATCTTGATCGTTCTGGCAGCTAGTTGGATGGCACCGGCATCTCTTGTAATCGAAACCCAGAAAAATGAAAATAGAACTGCTGACAATGCCGAAGTTTCCCCTAATAATATCCCGTCTTACCCGCATGTTAACTCGGCATTGATTCACACATTAGAGGAACTCACCACAGAGGCCATGTAACATTTCCATAGGAGTAGAAGCTCTTGAAATTTGAGCATGCTCGATATTCAGCAAACTCGCGGTATTCATAACCATATACACGCTGCGTAAGATGGGACTAAACAAGAGACAGATTAACACATCTGTTCAATGAAGCCCAAGCTGTACCTTCGTTTACAGAGAGGGAACACCACCACTGGCCATCATGTTATATTGGCTTGAGTTGAGATTTTCTAGCTTTTGGAACTCGTAATGAGAGGATGCCGCCCCATGGATCTGCCTCAGGTCACAAAAGTTATGCCCCAACTAATCAGTGCTTAAAGACCTTCAAGAGTAGTCATTAGTCTATCTGAGCAATCCAAGTCGCAGCGCATAGACAAAGTCATGTCGTGCTCTTCAATACTTTCGACAACCTTAGCCTCTAGGATCAAAGTACACAGTACATAATGTGCGTTGTAGCTAAGGAACAACTAAAAAAGACAGCAGGATAAGCAATTTTTCCATCAACTAAAGTCAAGTTGTATAAATTACACTTCACCAAATAAAAGATTCGTATTCAAAGATTGCAAAATATTCAATGATGGAAAATTCTGCACGCTGCAGACGGAATTTACACAAAGTTCACTGGGCCAGAGTAACAAAAATAAAATCTCAAACTGCTCATCTTCACAGCTATAAAATTGTGTAACAAAAGAAACCAATCTGAGATTTCATGATGAACAAGCTATATCAGGAGAAAAAAAAATGTAAACTACAGCAGAGCTAAACCTAGAACTCATAGTCTCAATGCAGGTTTGAGATGCAAAAGAAGAAATTCAACAGTTGAAGAAGACAAACTCACATAATTCAATGCTATAAAAGAAAATCCGGGATAACTGGTGTTTGAACAATAACGTCTGAGGAGTCTTCTGCTTTTTGTCGGCTCTTCTGCCGGCCATGACGATGACTACTCTTTGACTTCGCTTTTCCACCATGCTCTTCTTTTTCCATGCCAAGTTTCTCTGGACTCGTCTGTCCTCTCTCTTTTCGATGGGGCCGTTGTTTGCTTCTTCTAGAACTAGATTTTCGATGGCGAGAATGTTCCATGTCGTGCATATTCTCTTTCGAGTCCAGAGGATCCATGTTTACCTTCTCTTTTCCTTTTATTGAAATGGATAACTTCACAGCATTGTCACCTAATAGAATATCTCGCACGGCCCCTGATAGTAAATCATCCCTTGAATCTTGTTTCTTTGGTACAGTAGGGACCAATTCTCCTTCATCGAGTTTAACTACAACAGGCCTTGCTTTTGCATAATTTGGCTTTTTCTTTGACACAAGCGATTGAGCTGTGAGCCTAACAAAGTCTTCAGTATCATCCTGATTAGTTTCACCTGATTTAAGGTCATTCGCAGGTGGATAATCATTTGATATAGTTCCATTTCCTTCTGAAGGGAGATAATATAAGCCATGCCTCTTACGGTGCTCTGCAAGCAGAGACGTGGATTCATTCGATGCTTCTGAATCTTCCTTGCTTTGCACGTTAGAAGAAGCAGGATCCATTCTCTCACCATAATAAGGACTCTCAAGAGAAAATGAATTTGAAGAAGGTAATTTAACATCACCCATGATCTCATCTAAGTCAGCAAGATTATCCTTGAGAACTAGACCATCTGGTATTGGAACCCTATCTTGGGCATTCATTGAGACAGGACCAAGCTCTTCAGAGAAAGCATCATTCATCAATTTGATCAGTTCTAGAACTTCAAGTTCTTCTTTCTCCAAAACCTTTTCATTCTGGAACTGAGCAGGCATTTCTCGTTTAAGCACTTCGATCAGACCCAGTATGTTACATGCCCTCTCAAGAATTTCTACCTCAAGGCTTCCCGATAATGGTCTCATGGCCACTTCAACTAGATTTAACAGGTTCACAATAGATTCACGTGTGAAACCATTCTCTCTGAAAGAAACAAATTTAGAAGTCTGACCATCGCCATCAGCCACAGTGCCAATGTCTTCCACGGAAATATCTGCAGATGGCCGATCTAAGACCCCAGGATTGAAAGCTTCACCATGCTCACTCTCAATAGGTGCTCTAACACTTGCTAAATCAGAGGCTTCAGAATTTTCCCTATGAGAGGCTTGAACTCCCGGCTCCAAATCAGCAAGAGTCTCAGTTTGAGATAGATAAGAATTTACAGAAAAAACTAAAATTTTGAGAACTGACTGCAGATAGACTGCTCTAATTGAATTGGGCAGAAGACTAGCGCGGGGCTGTATAAGTGCCTCAGCAAGCTCAAAAGGGTTCAATGAGAACTCAACATACTCCCCGGACACCCATGCAGCAGCAGATAGGATCCTATGCAAGAAAGGATTTCCAAGTAGTGCAGGGTCAATCAGCAAACTGCGAGCAAGACGAACAAGTTCCGGCCTGGCATCTCTGACCCTCATCCCAACATCAATAAGCTGAGACTCAATTTCCTCCCCCTTTTGGCAATGGGGAGTCCTGGACATTTCTCCGAGAAGCGATACGTACCAGTCAAAATCCATCACTATTTCATAAAAATTTCTCGAACAAGTAGATAATAAGGATCCAAGAATCTCATTGCAAAACTCGGGGTCAGATTTAAGAGCATAATTGACCAAGACCCTGGAAATCTCAACAATACTACTCTCAGATACCATAGCCATCACAAGACCCAAGGACTCAAGCTTAATATTTGCATCCCCGTCACTCAAAGACTTGATCACTACCTCCTTGTTCTCCAACACAGCCCACAAGTGCTTAGGCGGGACAATGGAGAGTGCATGTAACCCAAGATACTTCAGGTTTGGATCGTCTTCCAATAACAATTCCCGAATCTTCGCAACTGCAAGCTTCACTGCAGATTCATACTCACTCAAGCTCCCCACCACAGTTCTGACACACTCAAACATGAGTGATTTTGCGCCAGTCCTCCTCATATGCTCGCATATAGGCTCCACCACCTTCTTTGCCAGCCTCGGCTCCAGGGGAGCCAATTTAGCAAAAATTTTCAACACCTTAATCAACACCCAATTGTTCTTTGAGTCCACCAATATCCTGTAAAACTCGGGGGCCAAAGGCAAGTATGAAAGTGGATCCTTCGCCGCCAACTCGCAGAACACCCCGACCGTGGCTGATAAACTCTGCGGATCAGAACTCTCCAAATTCTCTACCAAACGCTTAAAGCAAACCCTAACCGCATCTGGGTATTTCTCAAACAACCTCATGGTGACCCCTATGGATTTCTTTCTAACGAAAACCCTGCTGCTAGACAACAAAGTGAAAATCTCAGGAGTTAAATCCCTAGCGAGGTCAACCGTACCAATCTTGGCCAAGCATTCGAGTGCCAAACTCGCCTCATACTCATTAACACTAGTCAAGTCCTTGCGAAGCTGGTTAGTGATGAGAAGCAAAACAGGGGTGCTTTCGTTGAAAGATTGAGAAGCAGCGACGTACCCAATTCGCTTCTCGGCGAACCGAGAAGAGGACATGCACTCGACGGCGTGAAAAGCGGCCCACGACATGTCCGCGGCGTGGAGGGAATTGAGGTACGTGAGCTTCTGGAGCGCGATCGATTTGGTATGAAGATCAGTCGATTTGATCTCTCTACGGATCTCTTCCATGGCCTTGGAGATGAAGGCCGATTCCCCGATCAACTGGAGCCGCATGCCCTTGATAAGGTCCTCCAGCGTGCGCTGGAAAAGGGTCTCCATGATCGACGAGCCCGCCATTATAATGGACCGAAATGATCGATCTTGATTAGCTTTTGGAGGTTCAGATCGATGCCCAGATTGAGTTTCGGCGTGAACTGGTGGTGATCTTGAAGGAGGGAGTTGAGGATTTGGGCATTGGGAAGAAGGCCGCTTTTGGCGTCAGCTTGTGAAGAATTGGTGCGAGTTGAGGCTCCTCGCGCCCCCGGAACTGAGCAAGAAGATTGGCTTCAGTTGGGAATCGCGAAAATCGGAAAAAGAGAGGGTTTTCCTTTGGAGTTAAATTCTTGGTGCTGTATGCACTGTTGCACTGGCATTTCACCAAAATTTATTTTTATGTGTTGAAAGGGATGGAAAAAAATGGTAAGGAAGAATATTTTTAGGGTTTGAAAAATTTTGAATTCCAAATATAGGCTCAAATCAGGCTATTTATTTTTATTTAGACGGTCCGATTTGAATAATGTCACGTATGTCACGAAATTTTCAATATTAAACTATCTAAATTTAATATATGATCGACAAGTGCCTACTCTATTTACAATTTTTTACTGCATTATTTTCTCGTATCACATGTAATAAATCTTTCACAGATCCAAGCATCCATTTTTTTTTTACCGGGTGTGGAGGGAGAGGAGGGATATTATTCTTGCGTGTGAAAATTTTAAAAAAAAAAGTTAAGACTTATGGAAAATCTATCCTGTACTCAATGTGAAAGCACAACAACATGTACCGATTCATGAAACTTTTGGAAAATCAAATCGTATATACTGCACGTCAAAAATGAGTTGACAGATGTGGTATGAGATCTTATTGTTACAAGTTCTTAACATGAATTTAGAATGGGGTTGTTTCGATCATAATGAGAAATTAAAAGGCTTAGATCCTACAGTTACAAACTTATTACCATTTTAGGTAACACTTGTACTATGAAATCTATTATCTGATAGAGATTATTGGAAATTATATGAGATAATATCATTTTTCTTTCTCCTAGAGGTAAAGGGTAAAAGTATTATCTAATCTAGTTATCAGTTCATAACTATAGAATTGAAGAGACAAATGTCTCTACACAATCTTTTCTATGAAAATCCATTGTCTGATAGAGGGTATTGGAAATTATATGAGATAGTATCATTGTTCTTCCCCCCCAAAACTTTCCAAGACAATGCACTAATATTTTGACTTCTTTTTTTTAAACTCTTTGGGAGAAGGAAGACAATCAATTAGCAAGATCAAGAAAGAAGAGTTTTTTAATTTCATTTTTTCCTTTTTGTTGCAGCTCAAGACCGTAGACCAAAGTCCAAAGACGCAATTCTCGCTGATTGTGTCATCAACGTGGTCGACTCTGTCCCACGTATGTTAAAGTTTGTTCATTGAGGATGTGATTGCCATTTCTTCCTTGATAATGATATTGCTCACCATGTGTTCGTCAAATGGTTTCATCTCTGAGCTGATCTGTTCTGTTGTCAGCTGCCGTCTACAATGTTTGTCTGTGTCATAGTTGCTTAATTTTCTTTTTGTCACCCTAACAGTTGGATAGTCTAGTGATGTGAGAATGGAAATAAGTCCTTGCCCTTTGAGCCTCCCTGTTATGACCGGTTCTAAATCCATAATGCATGTAGGCTAACAATAATTGACCTTGAAGTTGGTTTACGTATGTATGGCTTTGGCTAGTGGTTTGCATTTTTGGGCGGTCATTTAGCAATCTGCCTGTCAGAGAGAGAGAGAGAGAGAGGAAGGGAGACGGAGAGATCTAAACGAGATCCGTATTCCAGTGGTAAATTCAATGAAAGTAGGTAGATAGAGAAACCCTACTTGTCTGAGGTGGGCTTTCTACAAGATAGTTTCCTGAACAGCTGCTAAAATTTTTACCTGGAGAAAATCTCATTGTTCACAGCACTGCCTGGTGAATTTTTACCTCCTCTGTCGAACTTCTTTAACTGGAAAGGCATGTACTTGATTTCTAGTTTTGAAGGCAAGTGGCAACTCTAGTTCCTGCGGGAGAGACATTAGCTTGTCGCAATCGGAAATTTCTAGTTGGGAGAGACAAGGCATTGATCCCTTATCCATCTTCCACTCCTTTAGGTTGTCCATGTAATTTCGGACTAGAGACTTGAGTAGGGGAAAACTGCTGCCACTGCGAACATGGAGGGAATTGGTTCGGCATCGGTAAGTTATTTAGCTTACACTCCGCATGCAACTTGTGAATGTGAGGACAACCCAATAGGACTTCTGTTAAGTTGATCACTCCAATGAATCCCTGGGAAGTATTCTTCAATGACAAGAATCGGAGACGGCTTAATGTTGTTCCTGATGTCTTGAAGCTTTTACGCAACTGATTGAAATATCTAGGGTCACTTAGTTCCTGCTTTCTAAGATTGGTCAACTTGCGGAGGTCCATTACTGGACTCATCTCTGCTGGAAAGTTCACCAATATCTGCAGGTTAATTGTAAAATACCCAGGTAAATAAAAGTTTCTCAGACCTTCGATCTTCCAGATCACATTTAGTACTGCTGCAAGTGAGTCCTTGCTCAAGTCTAGGGTCTGTAGAAACTTCAAGTTTCCTTTGGATGATGGTAAGTCTAGTGATACGATACTAATATTATGGTAATTTAAAAAGCTGACGTGAATCAACTTTCCGATGTCTTTGAGTAACTTCAATGTTAGAGGACTTTCCATGCCTTCAAGGTCCAATTTGAAGTTGCTGTAAACATGCCTTAGCTGCCAATCTTTGAAGTCTAGGGTCTGCAGAAACTTCAAGTTTCCTATGGATGATGGTAATTCTAGTGATACGATATTAATGTTACAAACAAATCTCAAAGTAAATCAACCCTCCTATGTCTTTGGGTAACTTCAATGGTACAGGACTTTCCATGCTTTCAGGTTCCAAAACTAAGCAATTTGAAGTTGTTGAAGACATGATTTAGCTGCCAATCATTCACTATGAACCTTCTTGCTTGAGAGTACAAGAGGACATGCAGGTGGGAACATGCTCCCATTCTCACGAGAGAGGGGTTAACAAATTCACAATTTTTCCGGTCCACACTGATTGCAAGCTTTTGGATTCTACCATTTGCTGCCAACGTGGGAGGCATGGAGGAAGTTGTATACTCCACTGACTTGCTCTCATTTTGCTGATAATTGAGGTAAAAAAATTTCTCTGTCTTCGCATTTAAGAGGCATTCATCTTGCATAAGGTCATGGAGGCTTCTCACTTTGAACCTTCCAGTAGAACCAGCTTTTGCCACTTGAGCCATGCACCTATCTATGAGCTCATACAGATAGGTCTCTGCTGTGTCTTCCACTTCTCCATGATTGCATCTTCAGACACTACACTGTCTGCCATCCATAGCTGGATCATTGTCCTCGTAAGTATGTCAGAATCCTACGGGAAATGGCTCAGATATAGGAAGTGTTGTTTCAGTCATTATGGAAGTTCCTGGTAGCTTAAAGCTAAAACTTTGGATACTCCGAGAATTCGTCATAGCTTTTCCCTCTTAGGTATAAATTTAGGTTTCATTTACCAATTCCCACTCGTGAAATGAATGCTTTCTTGAAAGCAAACCTCCCAGCACAGTAATAGCCAATGGTAGACCAGCACATCTTCTAACCATTTTCTTCCCCAACTCCACAATGTTCATGCCAACCTGTAATTCTAGGAAGGAAACAGAATCAGAATATGCGCACTCGGTCAAGTAAGATATTTTTCTAGAGGATACTGTTCTGTTTTAGGATATTTCTATTCAAAGAGTTTACTGTGAATCAAATGTGAGAAAACTTGAAAAAAAATCTATTACATCTCTGTTTGTGTCATGTGCTGTCTAGTTTCATAGGAGTTCGACTGCGGAAGTGGATGGTGAATCAATGTAATCATAAGCAAGAAAGCATCGAGATCTAGCATGTATGATGTGGCGATTTATTATGCTACTTAAATTATGTTTTATGTGATGCAATGCACACAAGCCCCGTAAAATAATTAATCGTATGCCAATACTTTTCGTAATCATGTTTGAATTAATGAAGTTAAAAGAAAGTTAATCCTATGCCAGATGATGATGGTTTTGTAATTAGTGGGAGCGCCTGGTTCATCCCTTGGTGGAAATGCTTTCTTCCGGAGCAGCTGCCACCGGCCCGAACATCCCACCAATCCCAGCAAAGAAGCGAGGCATCGACCACGACAAAAGGCGCACAACGGCAACACTCCCAAACAAAAAACAAAGAAGATAGTAAGAAAATCAAGCATTTCACAAAACCATTCATTTATAAACCGAGCAAAATTTTAACCCTACACACAAAACAATCCCATTCTTGTGCTCACTAGACCTCAAAAAATATCGGGAAGGTAAACCCATCTACCCCAAAAACCTACATCACCAGCCCAACACACGCCCATCACTGACCGAAATGGTTAAACGACGTGAGAAATTAATCTCGAGCCAACGCCTAAGTCCGTAGGACGTTGATCCCATATCCTAACAATCAATCACATCAATATATACACTATTTCAACCACAGCATCAAGCAATGCAAAGACAAAACAACCACACCAATTAACGACAAAGCATCACACACTCATGCAAACCACACGTAGTCCATTTATTATTAACAACGACCGACAGCCATGGCCTTCGGACAGCACGCCCTTACCTCCGCTCACCAAGAAGACAAGAGCGACTCAACCTTAAAGCTCGGCCATCACAAGCTACGACCCAACGAAGACGCGACCAAACAAGACAATGAATGCAGACCGATCGACCAAGACAAGATCGCAATTATCCCATTACGACCACCAAGCACTACAAGCCATTTCTAATAGGTCGAATCTCACACTCGCATGTCAAATACTGCCCAAGGCCGTTTTCATGCAATTTGATCTCATACGATGAACACAATTACATCGAACAAATCAATCAATTTGGGGTGATTATCCTCCAATCGGACCCCCAAAGAATCAAATCGCACCAAAGCCAACAATTTATAAATCAATTAGTCGATTCACACGATTTATTTCCAATTTCAATTTTCATTGATAGCTAATCGCGCACTCGCCTCGACCTATCGCCGCTCGCGATCAATCAACACAATCGTCCAATCAATCAATTCCGCTCACCAATTAGCCACCGACCACTTAGCTAATTGACTAATCTTAATTAATTACGGTCATTTAACCCGAACCACGTTTCTATCTAGCCCGACCGTAATTAATCTACTTAAACACCCTAATTAGCTAATTAATCTAAATCCGAACGCAATTAGCGTCCTAACCAAGAGTTAGGGCTAACTCACAATTTTAATTAGCTCAGGCGGTCTCAACTCGAGCGATGGCGACACGAACCCCCGACGACGACAATTATTGGCGATCCGCGATCCAACTCGAGCCGGGCTTCTAACTGGTCAAAGGCGGTCCGAAGACTTGGCGACACCTCGGGACAGCGGCACGAGGCTCGAGGGTGGCGGCCGGTGGCCGGAACAGTGGCGGCCGGCGGTGAACAGTGGCGGCCAGAACAGGGACTGGATCTCGAGGGCTGTTTTGGGGCGGTTTCAAGGTCTTCGAGTGGCTCACGGGTCGGGAAAGGTTCGGCCATGGTCAGGGTCTTCGAGGAAGCGGTAGGTGGCGGTGACGGCGCCGGCGGACGGCCGGAGGCGGCTGAACGGCTGATGGGCAGAACCGGCGAAAACAGGGAGTCTCGGAGTCAAAACAGGGAGGCGATTCCGGGCTCAATCCGAGCTCCACATGCGGCGATCGACTTCGGGTGACCTTTGGGGACATCAAGGGGTCGTTGAAGGTCGCTGGAGGTGGTCGGCGACCGGCGGAAAGCGGCTGAAACCACCGCGACCAGAGGCGACAGAAAACAGGACACAAAACAGGGCAGACGAGGTGCCGGGGTTCCTGGGGGCTGTCCGGCGGCCCTGTGGCGGCGTGCGACGGTCGAGACGGTGGCTGAGGGTCGTTAAGGGGATGGAGTGGTGGCTGGCGGTGGCTGGGAGCGACGGCAAGGGCTGCAGCAGCTTCCACAGTCCACTGAACCCGAAACAGAGCAGGCGGGCTGGAGGGGTTTCGGGCGGCTGTCCGGCGGGTCCAGCGGCGACGAACGGCGGCAGGACGGAGGCTGAGTGGCGTACGAAGGTGGCTAGAGGCGGAGGGCTGTGGTGGTCGCGCAAGAATCGCCAAAAGAAGGAAAAACGTGCGGGTGTGAGCAGGGCAGAGATGGAGTAGTCGTGAGGAGGAGAGAGAGAGAGCAGCGGCAGAGAGAGAAGAAAGGGAGAGAGAGAGAGGCTGTTGACCCACTTTGACTGGGTAGTTGGGGCAATTAATGACAAATGGGGCCCACAAGATATTTTAAATATCTTGTCTTTTGTGCATTATTAAAGGCCAATTAAATCTAATAAATCGAGATTGATTTTTACCAACCGATCGGGAATAAATTGGATTTTCACGGGCTAAAGTTTAGGCGCGAGGATTAGAATCCTAAGTCGTCGCGTGATCACGATTTCGAGATCCAATCTATATCGAACACATTTTACAATCGTCCAAAATTCGCACTTTTGTCCTTAAGATCCAAAATTTTGACCGACCGAAATTCAATATCCCTTACTTTTATTGAATTCTACTTTACAATAATAATTTCCAAAACGTCACAGCTGCCAACTCTGTTCCTCATCCAAACTCCAGGGCTCGTGGATGAGAAATCCTGGATCTGCAATTTTTTTGCCACTTCTTTTACACAACTAGTGATCAAGATTTTGCTTCGTCCGTTCCTTAACGAGAAGGCGGGACTTAAGTGGTTCCAGGCCTCGACACTCCGGGTGTCGTCAAGGATCACCAATTATTTCTTCTTCTGCAGAATTTGGTAATTTCCTTCACCAGCTCTTCATTTGTCAGTTTTGAGATTCGACCCCTCCCAACATCTGAAAAAGAGATTAGCTTATACAACATTCATCTTAAAACACGGGTTGCTTGCAATTGTTGAGATACATAAACCCAAGCAAAGCAATCAAAATGATGCCTCACATTCACATTGTGGTAAAATTTCTTAGCTATTGTGGTCTACCCAAGACCCCTCATGCCACATATTACAACCACGGGGCTAGTTTTCTTTTCATGCATCAACTCTTCCACCAACTTCTTAATGTCTTCTTCGAACCCAATGACATCCTCCTCATTATGAGAATACGATCGTCTCAACTCAGGTGCCTTATGTATGTGCCATCCGAGGCTTCTCATTCATCTATAGGTTTCCATACCGTATTGAATAAAATGGAGGGTAAAGTCACAGATTTTGGACTTAACAACCTCCATTTCAGATCCAAGCTGGTGGAATTCAACTAATTATTTAAAAACACAATAGTGCCTCTTGAGGGACTTCCTGAGGCTGCTGTTCTTTTGTGATGGGATTTTGAAGGCAAAATGTTGATGATGTCCGCAGCATCATAGGCAACTTCTCTGATCATCACCACATGGGCTTGAATCTTCTCGCCGTCATCTTGTCTCACATCTGCATCTCTAAAGAATCTTTGCATCCGCTTAAGTTTGGTGCACAGATCCTCGAGCTGGCCGCTTAAACCACACCACAATTTCACTTCTCCGACAAGCAGGTTGGCCAGCCTCTCTACTAACATTGATACCAGTCTCGGCCATGGGATGCTCTTTTCTCAGAGAAAATGACTGGTCGACGAATCCTTTTTGGTCTCATGAACTTCCTAATCATATTTTTGTGGTGCTGGTAGTCATCATTGCACAAACAATGTTGCTGTTTTAAATCTATTTAAAGCTTCTAGTTGTGTTAGTATCTTTAGTTTCATAATGACAAGTTCTCCTAGAACTCTCCCCTTCTACACTTGCAGGGTTAGTGATTAAAATGAGTAAAGTAAGAGCAATGACTAAAGAAAGCTCGTTGGGAAACAGTCTTTGAGATGGATGGAGACATGTTTGCTAATTTGTATGATAACAGAATTCAATTCTTTCTTTCTAGCTTTCTCTCCTATCCAAGCATCTTCTATCGGTCTTTTGAAGTCAATAAAATTCAACTGGCACATAGACCCAGAAGGAGAAATATTCTAGTAATTAGAATGTATAACTCATGAACTTTTGTAGGCTTTTTGCTGTTGGCATCCTCGATTAATGATCACCGTGAAAAGCTTCAGCGCCTTGGTTACTTGCATGGAATCCAATGACCTCAGTTCACGAATGGGACTATACTTCTTGATGCATGAAACTTATATGCCTGTTGCTGTTAGTTGAAATAAATATGAAGATATTGTAATCATAGGTGAATCAGGTCCACTGAGTCTATTTTACCAATTTCATGTTGCATGCCCTGCTACCTAGTTAGGATTTATCGAGCAGTCATGTAAACCTCAAAACTTTTAATTGATAAAGATATCAAAACTTAGAAAATTCTGCTATGATGCGTTAATAGGGGGTGTTGTCGAAGGACCTGTTATCGGGTGCACCTAGGTGCGCTAGAACCCTTGGATCCGGTCGATCTGTGCGCCAGAGGAACTGATCATCTGTGCACCAGCTTTCGATAGAGAAGGCATGAAGTTCTAAGCTCTAGGAGTGCCTATATAAACTTCGATGTGCCGATTCTTTTGTTTGCAAACTCCTATAACCCTATCAAATCTGTTAAAGAAGTCGAACAATGACATTTTACTGTATCTCCTCATCATTGCAGGTCAGCTACCAGTGCACTCAGAGGAGTAAGGATTCTTATGTTTGTGCGGTTTTCCATTTTTCCTGGGGAAGCTAAGTACCTTGGTTAACTCTCCGAACCAGTCGTGCCAACATTTCCAGACCCTATATAAATAGTAAGTATCAAATTGTCCTTTCAAAGTTCATTGAATGCAATTGCAAATCATCCTTGCGAGAACAAAGACCCGGAAATCTCCCCCCCCCCAAAGTCTTGAGTTTGGAAGATCATTACTACCGAAATCATAAAGTCTAAAAAGTCTTAACCATTATCTATGAGATGGAAGTACTGTCTTCTTACCAGCACCATGCGAAATGGTTGAACGGATACACCAAACTGGCGGGTGGAAATAAGAATCACACTTGGTACAGGTACTCTTTAAGTTGTCCATTAGAGTGCGAGAGTAGAGCAGATCATCAACCTGCCGGGTGTACAAGGCACTCTTTTGCACAACATTAACCAAGCGACCTGGACCATCTCGAGATTGAGAAAATTTCCTTGGTCCAGCCTTGTAATATGTAGGAAGTAACCCATGTGCTTCAAACTTCACAAAAGCACCATCTTCCTACTCTTCTTTTGGGGGGATTGTGTTCAGTACTCAGTAGTTGACAACTTTGAAACACGAGAACCAGCATCATCCATAGTTACATCGGCTTGTCCATTTTACTGGGCCTCCAAGCCCATCTATTATTCATGCATTAACATCATATCACTGCACGTTAGAGAAATTGTTGTCACATTGAGAAAAAGTTGTTCTTATGGGATGCTATCCTGTGTTTTGTGGCACGGCACTGTAGAACGATCCTGATGTATATATTTATTTTTGTGGGATAACTGCTGGATTGTTATGACTTGACGAAGATTTCCACAGGTAGCTCCTAGTCGGGCAACCTTTTTCTTGCCTAACTGTCGATTATCGAAACTTATAAGCAAAAATTTTCCTCATAACATGCTGATATTTGTTCAAGAGTGATGAATTAGTCAAAAAGGTGCCGGACCAATTTCCATCATGAGCTCACATTATGTATCAGCTAAAGCGAATGCGGACAAGAAATCACAAAAAGCAAAACCATTCTTCTGGATTTGTTATATTGTCAAACCAACCTATGACAGAGGGAGAAGGCGACCTAAACCAAAAGGCATTCTCACAGAGCAATATCCATAGTGATTAAATAAACAAAAATACCTCCAATAACAAACCAACGTCCAAAAGCACCTTTTAAAATATACACACTCCCAAATAGGAAGGAAATTTTTGAAAGAGCCATGGAATGAAGAGAAATCAGAAAGCAAACAGGACAGCAGACAGCCCTGAAACAAGGGGTTGACAATTCCTTAGATATCAACATTCCAAGATTCTATGTTGTCTCTCTTTTGATCTCTCTCTTTCTCTTCCTTAGCTCATCTATGATCCTTCTTGTTATTCCTGTCCTTTCTTGTTTCTGGTTTGTTCTGATCACAATCAACTGGGGATTATATAAGCCAAACATGAGTACACATAGACATGTATAATATTGGTAATGTTAGATAAGGAAGACTAGTAAAATGCAGTCACCAAAATCATCTCCTGATCTTCTTATCCTTTCCACTCCCCAGAAACGAACCCAAACCTAGGAAATTAGCGGTCCCTTTCGAAATGGAAGGAGTTGGAACATTCAATACTGGACTAATTCTAAATCTGTGCCCATAGTATGTTCCGTGGCTGTGATTCTTCTTCAATGGAGGCTTTTGAGGCCTTGAATTCACATTACTTGAAGAAGAGCATGATGTTGATGATGAAGAAGAAGACGACAACGACGACGATTTTGGCAATGGAATAGATGGTTGCTTCTGTGGTGCTTTTTTGGGATTCGGAGCCGAACCGGTCGAATTGCTTCTGGACAAAAGTGGGAATGAACAGGTCAAGCTCTTTCTTTGCACGCCTTCTGAGTTGAGACTTGAACTCCTCCTGAACCCCCAAAAAGACTTGGAGATGGGCTTTTCCTCTGAGTCCAAGCTTGACACTGCGATCTCCTTTATGCTTGCTTTCTTTTTGGTCTCATCACTTGGAGGACATGGGATTGGAGGAAGTAAAGAAGAAGAAAGTGCTTCACCTTCACGTT
Organism: Rhodamnia rubescens; assembly: GCA_021437795.1. Classification (NCBI taxonomy): domain Eukaryota; kingdom Viridiplantae; phylum Streptophyta; class Magnoliopsida; order Myrtales; family Myrtaceae; genus Rhodamnia; species Rhodamnia rubescens. The sequence goes on along the minus strand of JAILYA010000005.1, from coordinate 5,917,380 downwards.
TTGAAGTCCTATTTGGAGGAGCAGCGTTGTTTCTCTGTTGAATCTGGACAGGAAGAATCATTCCATTCGCGAAAAGCTCGTCAGCCGAAGAAGATTCATAGTGAAAGCTTTGGCAGATGCTGAACTCGAAATCGGAGTTCCTGTCCGAAAGGCGGAAGGAACCTGATCCAGCCTTGATGGATTCCCCTGTTGTGCTATCTCTTGGCCCCGGATCATAAGAAAATGACACACGAGGAGGACTACCTATTTCTGAGCACATCCCTTGACTGTAGAAAGCTGGAAGAATCAGAAGATGTTGGCTAAGGAAAATTTGAGATTTATCGAGAATGTTTGAGTATAAGCGGAAGTTTGGAGCAAACAGGACATCGTCAAGGAGAAACTTCTCAGAAGCTTGAAGATGCCACGGGGATGTGAGAACATTCTTAAACCAGACCAGAGTGTCAGGCTTCTTGATTCTCTGAATGAAGGAGGTGGGAATTTTCTCTTTGCCGTCAGAGGAGGAGAAGAAGCAAGTGGCCTGGGCAAGAGGTTTATATATACATATTTCCTCAATATTTCCTCTAAGTTTGAGGCACCATATATGTCCTGGACGATGAAGAGAGAGACTTGGAATTGTTATGAGGCCTCTGCGGGTACAAACGATGTAAGAATAAAGTTCATTAGAGCTCTAACAACAGATGATTAACGCCGCCCGTTGAAGTAGGAAACCTTAGGACGCGCTTAATATGAACGGCACATAATCAAAAGGCCACAATTTTCAGGAAAATCATGGCGAAATTCATGGCAAGTTGGCAACCATTTTGTTTGGCCTTAGAAGCAACTGTCAAAAAAAAATAAAGAAACCCAAAAGCAAAGGCAAAAAGAAAACAGAAAAGTCCAGTGTCATGTCGACCTTCATCTGTTGTCTTTGTGTTTCTTTCTCTCTTTTTTTTTTACAATAAGAAATGGAATGGCACAGCAGGCATGACATTACTCCTCATCATGTAAATTGACTTGTGGGGCTAGCCATTTCAACAACCGACCTGAGCTTTTGTTCTTTTGCCTAAAGCTTCTGTTTTTTAGCTTTCAAGGAATTTAATGAGATGAAAGATCGATTCTTCCATGTCTCTGTTTTCTAGATTCTTGAACAAAATAGTCCTGTTATTTGTGCACCACTTCAATGCTTTTTTAGGTGGATCAATCTTTTCATTGATTTCATCCTCTGGGCCTTTCTGATGTTTCTTTATGACGGCATTACCATGTTTGTTTGCCTCTCAATTTGCCTCTTTCCATATTGAAACTGCGGTTCAAATCGAGCTTCTCACACTTGTACAACACAAACCACCCGCGCATTTTTTTCTTTCGCTAATCAATAGAGGAAGAAAAACCGAATGTGGAACATGTACAGTCGGCTTAACGTATGACATTGATGTTCAATATTAATCCCTCTCAAGCCTCAACACAGTGAAACGTATCTGCTTTAGTTGGTATTCTTGTATATGCCTAGTCATTGTCATGTAAATGAGACTAAGAGTAAGAGTGGCTGGTGCTGTTCCGAGAATCCTGACCTAATGTTTCTAGTCTTCATAGTTGATTTGCAGCATTGACTACCCAAATTTTGCGTATCTTTTCTCTACTTTCTACTGGAAGAAAGAAGGATGAATAATATGAGGTGAGTAACTTTTGATCTTAAATCTTCCGGTTCGTGTACTTCGCAAAGCCAAGTGATCGGAGTTTGCGAAGTCTCCAACGGTAATAATTTCATCTACGGTTCGATGTACCAAACCTAACACAAAATTCATTCATCCTAGTCACTAGCAGCTACATTCAATTACATGGTTCTTTCTTTGACGTCTGTTTTCCAGGTTCATTCTTGAAAGATTTTCCTAGGTTATTTTTTGTTCAATTTGACTTTTTGGTGAAGCATATAGCTTACCAGACCAACAGACTCAAGACTCAAGAGCCTTGACAATAGATCTTTGCTTCACTGACAAGTTTTCCACTTTGTTCTGTTTTTCAATGAAGAAGCATCTACGGGTAAAAGGGTTTTCTTTTCCCGTCGGACCATTCTATCTTGACTTCGTCTCATGAAATTATAAACTAGAGAGATGTAGCCAAGCACATCCAAAAGAACATGACAGCAGCATCTCGGTGAAGCAAAATAAACACCACTTGGAGATGAAATGCATTGGAGGAGGGTACTCTAGACATGTCATAGGTTTTCTTTACAAGACAAACCTTGTCATGGCCTAAAATAATGGTATGAGATACACCAACCATTACCAGCTTCAGAGTTTGTATATAAATCCACCACAACCTTTTTTCCTTTTCCGGACTGACTGGGTCAATTCACAAACAGGATATAAACTTCTAATTGTTACACATCTTGATTCAATCTGCCGGCATATTTCATATACATAGAGTCGATCTACGGCTTATTTCAAACTAGTTATTCTGGTATGGACAGAATGAAACAGCCCCACTGTTGACATGAATATAAGTTTTCTTGATAAGCAAGCATTTCGTTGGATTAGGTTACGTGGAGATTTGTAAGCATCTGTGGAGGGAGGACCCATGTCCTTCATTATGGAGGCCTGATGGATATTACATTAAATTTTTCGAGACCCCACTAAATAATTTCTTTCCTTCTGAATTATGCAAATGAGTTCTCAGCACACGGCATAATTATTAACAAAACCCGCACCAAGATACTTGAGGTATCATTTTCATTTTCCCCTTGAGGTGAAACACTGAGTGATTATGATCCTCAGTTTGTCGTCATTTCTTTGTACGCAAGCCATTCTTTTTGGCCTGTTTATGGTGGACCACCGAAGGAGAAGTACACTCCACTGCCTTTCCAAGCTCTCTTAAGAAGTCATACTTAGCTTGTGGAATCATTTGAATTCCTGAAGCATATCTGTCCATAATCTTTGCGGTATAGCTAGAGATATGCTTGATCTAAAGAAAGGTCATACCTTCTTCCTTTTGGCAAGCTTTCGAGAGTAGTTCGCTCGTGGAATATGTTTGCAAACTAATAGAAGTTGCGCCCGCCCTGTTTGTACCATTGCTGAATGCCGATAAAATTCACACCCACCTACTTGTAATTTCATTGAGATAATCGCAACCGCCAGATCATGTGAGCCTCAAATAGGGGGCTCAGATGATCTAGTTTTTGCAATGCAATGGACCGCCTTGCCTTTGGAGGAATGGGATAATCCTCAGGATGCTCCCAAGTCCAATCCTTGGCGGTTGGCATTATGATGTCGTTTGTCCTCTTTTCCCATCAAGAATCTATCTTCCCACATTGTATTTCGCACTTACATTACATCTTGCCAGCATTACTGTACTCAATTCAAGATAAAGAGAAATGGTCTCTACCCTCCTTGCACAAGATCTTGGTGATCAACAATAATTCACTTTGGACAAATCTCTCAAAAGGGTATCTGTTCCTTCCACTCTAGACCCCAAAAAAGAGGAGAGCATGAAGTTGGGCTGAAGAAAAGGAGAAATCTAAAGTGATCAGTGTAAGGGTGAGAGGGGATCAAATTGATTTTGATGGGCGACCTGTTTGGTGTTTGGTATGGGTGGTAGGGTTCGATGCTGATACCTGATGGCTATCGTATCCACAGACAACCATTTTTATCTTCTTCTTGGACATGTTTAGTCCTGTTTCTGAAGAGATTTTGTCAGCTTGCAATGTGGGGGAGTTCAGTTCATGAAAGGAGAAGGAGAGAGAAACTATTGGCTGAAATTTTCTCTGGCAAAGAAGTATTTGCTCATTCCTTTGGACAACAGAGGTATGAAAGCATAGGTAGGACGCATCAGTAACCAATGTCCAAAACCCCTGAACAACGCAATCTCCGCGATTTGATTCTCACTATTCACGGCATCAATCTTGCTGTGGTAACGGTGATTACATGTTCATTCCAAGTCGACAGTTGCCTCTGTTGAGTGTTAGACAAACTACCATCACGTGTGTACTTGAATTGAGTCGAGCAGTGACTTCACACGCGCGCACCGTCGGTCAGGCGATGCGTGCGCAGAAAGAAAATGTGTCTTAAGTTATATACCTTCGAGTCTCAAGATTTCTACGCTCAGCCTCCTAACTTCTAAGTATGCAATAGTCCCTCGTGGTTAAGGTGACGTTGGATGTCTCAGACAGACGGACAGGCAGACAGAGAGAGGCTCATACGATTCATGCACTTTTGGTGGACATTCTCCAGCTAAACATACCTTCTAGTCGCAGGCGAATCGATGATGGGCAAGGTTGTCGACAAAGGGCATGGCATGAGTGAATGGAAAATGCAGTCTTTGATAGAGAGGGGCTGTGAGTTTTCCCTTTCCGTTTACTGGGGGCAAAAGCTCCATCTTCTGGCACGAGAGATGAAGTAACTCCAACTTTCGCTTTTGCAAAAGCAAATTCGGGACCAAGGTTGCTTTGTTGGGTTACACTGTCAATGATGATCCCAGGAAAGCACGAGAGAATGAGAGGAAAAAAAAAAAAGATGGAGGAAGAAGAAGAAGAAGAACATAATTTCCGTTTTTGTTTTGTGAATATTCATGTTTTGAGTACTTCTGTTTGGGCTCTTAAGGGTTGTGCAAAAGCTTCAGGCTCACACTAAGTTCTTCATGATTTCTCGTTCAATTCTTCTTGATCAAGCAAACGAGAGAATGCCATGCATGAGGAGAACAAAAGGGTGCGTGGATTTTTATCTACAAGCATCAAAAGCATTCCCAACATAGCAAGTCTTTGGCTAAAAGGTTTAGATATCACGATTATGTCTTATACAAGAAACTATTATATGAGCGCAATACCTATATATACCAAATTAAATCGGATCAATCGAAAACGGTGGGTCCCACATAAGACCCGTGCATGTCCTGCCGCATCGGACGGACTGGATTGAATTGAGTACATGAATTAGGTTCTTGGAATACCTTCTCTTTCTATTACACCTCTTCTCGTGATCTCGTGGTAAACTACTCTAGGCAAGGGGGGTTGGGAAAAACGAAAAGATGTTACTTTCGGGCCTAGTGGCGGCCACTGGGCGGCGAGGCTGATCATCTGGACCTGGCGACATGAGGCCCAAGTCATTGTTTCGGCCCATGAAATCCAGCCCAACCTTTTTTTGGGCTCCGGAGACATTCCATCTTCAGGCCCAGCCAACCTAGTGCCGTTTCAGATGACTGAGGAAGATGATCATTTCAAGGCTCAAGCCGTCCGGAATCAAATTCCGAAATGCCCTCAAGATCGAACAGACTCTTCGAGAAATGACATCTCGTCGAAAGCTGATGGGACCCTTTCATCTGTGGATCAAATTTTTGTCCTCGTTTTTTCGTTTTAGCAATTATTTGAAATAAAAAAAATTACTTATCAAAAATTAAAAAGGTAAGTTGTGCGCCTCATGGCCATGGCATAATAGATCCCCGACACTTATCCCGCATCGACTTCCCGATCATAATTGCTCTAGTAATCGCGCTCCGGGAAAGATCACTATCGTTTTTTTAACAACAGTTCTATATGCACTCGACAAAAATCTAATTCTTTTTTATACCATGTCCCCATTGCACTGTTGTAGGAATTTGACTCCAGGTGTCATGGTCTAATTGTCTTCTTCCAAGTCAGCACTCACCTGACGTTGCCATCATCATCCGTTTATCTTCGAGTGGTTCTGTTCTGAGGTTTCATTTCCATCGGCTTCAAATCATAACCTTTCGCAATCTCCACGAATAATTCACCACTAGTGGACTTGCCTTTCGAGAGAGTTTTTTTTTTTTTTTTTTGCCCCCTCTCTTTTTATTGTTCCACTACAATTGTGCTGTTTGAGAAAGACTGAAAGAATGGAATGGACCGTCGCTTGTTTGATTGCAATGCACTAGAAACACCAGCTGTGTTAATTAGGGCGGCTGCGCAGACGGAGGCTCTGGCGTTGGTGGAAACCCTGAGATTTTCGGGTAAGACACGTTCGAACGAGAGTCTTTTGGTTGACTCAGATAACTTAACTCTTGTGAAGACCCTTCAAGGAGCAGACCACTTCACGTGGGAAGCGGACTTACTTATCGCTAAGGCCAAAACTCTGATCATTAAGACTCATTGCTCTTTTCTTATGTTGAGCAAACTTCATCTTCCTTTTAAATGAGGCAAACCACGGGACGTTGCTGGAAGCAAGGGAAACGATTATTCTCTTTTACAAGTTAGAATTTCATGTATCACTTTTAAAGATAACCCGGAGAGCTTAGACCTATAACTTTTTTCAATTTCTTTAGCACAAAGCTTTTTCTGTTTATTAACTTAACTACTGAAAAAGTTTGAATTGTCTAGATAAAGACATTCCGAGAATTATCCTAGAGATATAATTGGGAATGCCCGATTGAGGTTTGGTGATGATTTCAATGTGGGTAGCCAACTAAAAGGCAAATACTAGAGCCAGAAGGAAAGAAAGGGAAAGGGAAAGGGAATTGAAGCACGACTAATATCAATCAAATCGTCCCATTGATCAGATGGCGATGGACAATCCTCCATCACTCTAAACCAATCGATAGGATCCTTGGAGCTCAATGTAGCTTCCAAATTCAGTGCAAAATCCATGATGGACTCAATGATTAACCTTTTCAATGGTCTTGGCTATAGATAACTTTCTTTGCTGGCCATAACAACAAGCATGGGCATATCCATTGTACGATCTTGAATTTAAAGGGCCTTGGAATCATGAACCCATCATGACCCTTACAAAATAGAAAATGGGGTAATGACATAAATAGATCCCGAACTTTGACCTAATGTGCATTATAGTCCTTGAACTTTAAATTTGTTTAATATGGTCCTTGAACTTTAGCCTAATGTTCAATATGATCCTTGAGCTTTTAGTTTGTTCAATATGGTCCTTAGACTTTTGCTACATTTTCATTATAGTCCATGAACTATATGAAAATATTCAATGTAATCCTTTCATTAATTTAAGATTATGGACAATAATGAATATTTTCATATAGTCTAGGGGCTAAATTGAACATGTATTAAAAATTCATGGATTACATTAAATAAGTCAAAAGTTTATGGACCAAATTGCACATTGGATTAAAGTTCAAGGACTACATTGAACAAATTAAAAATTTATGGATCACATTGCATATTAGATCAAAGTTCAAGAGACTATTTGTGTCATTTTTTCAATAGAAAATAAATAAAAAAAAAGAGAGGAGAGGGGGTGTTGTGGGGTGTTCACAGAGTAGAAAAAGTTGTGTACCTTGCATTGAAAAGTAAATTCGTGTGAAATTACAACTTTTTTCTTTGGTAACTTAACGATAGTAATCTTTGTTGATCTATGATTCGCTAAAACCATTATTGCATCAACATTTCTCGGTTTTTTTTTCTCCTTTACAATTTTTAGCCAAGTGTCTTAATAAGCACCAATTTTCACTAATGGGGAGGATTAGGCCGGAACTGAGTAGTTAATTAGTGGTTGTTGTTCTAATGGTGCTTACAAATCCAAAACCACATCTTTCGATTCTTTATTGGGCCAAGATTTGGAAAAGGGGAAATGAGGATAACTACATAGGACGGCCGTCTATTTCCTCGGACGATCATTAAATGTAAAAATCTTAGGACAGCCATCCTTGAATTGCTCAAATTAAATGCCCTGTCACGTGCCTAACACACACCTCACATGTAGTGACTCCCAAAGGAAAATTTCACGTTGTTTTCTTCCTTCCCCTTTCCCCTTTTACCAGAATTATCATAAGTTGGCGCAGCACATAAAGAAGACAAAAGATGACAAAAAAAAATCTAAGTGTGGGTTCTTGCTTGTTCTTTCAATTTTGGCTTTCATCTCATATCCTTTGAATTGTTTCAAACCAAACACCCAAAATAATTATAATAATAATAAAAATATGCAAAACAAATTACATCTACTTTAGTGAATAATCAAAATGTGAAGCTTATCGAATGACTTGAAGCCACACAAACAAAAAAAAGCCCACTTAAATCCATTTTCGATTTCGAAAAGTCCCACCTTCCTAGACTATTTGTAAAACTTCTACCCTCTTAGGGCATAAATAAGATGACTTTGCCGGAGTCAACCTTAGTTAGGTAAATCCTAAGCCTACAAAATTTCCCCACCAATGTCTCTATTTTCTTTTTCATGTTTTGCTTTTCGCAATCTTCTCAACCGATCGCTCGAAATTACTCCACTGGTTAATTTTCCACTGGTTAATTTTGAAGGACAAATTTCTTGGGGTGTGATGACTATCCCATTTGTTGGGAAAGCTTGGAGCACAACACACAACCATTGGAAACAAACAAGACAACAAACAAAAACACCATCTTCCCACGTATAATAACCACCTAATTGCTCCCACATTAGATGCTCCTGCCAAATGGAATGACAGCCCCATTTCATGTCCAAATGCAAGTTTTTCAACAGTGATGTACAGCTGCATCCTTGGATAAGACTGTGTGGTTGTGATGTTCAATCCAAAGACATGGGCCATCTTGCTCCTTACATGCTTGCTAATTTGGACATGAGAGCCATCCCAGATTCCATTTCTAATTTTGTTTTCCTTCCCTTTTTCAAATTTTTTTTGGAAATACCATTTATTCTTTACAGGCTAATCAAGTCGAAAAAAAAAAAGAATTATAACTTCTTAAAACTTCTCCAAAAAATTTCAGTGAGTTTCATATACCGATTATGCGAAGTTCAGGAAGAAAGAAAAACAAGGAAAAAGAAGTTCCACCTAAGCTTTGAATACTTCATGTACTTGAAAATGGGACCCAAAAAGTTTCTAGGAGGACCCCCTTTCTAGATATATCATGTGTTTCTCCTGAATGAAAATAAGAGAATAATATAATAAAATAAATAAATAAATGCCCATAAAGGGAACAACAATCCAAGGACATAGAATTAGCCATGTGGCCTCCTAAGGCGCGCGTGACGATACTTTTGGGTAAATTTACATTTTCAAAAGATTTCCTGGAGTAGAAAAATAACACTTATAAAAGTAGAATTTTCGATCCAAAAGTGTTTCAGAAGATAAATCCGTTTGGTTAAGAACTTTATTTCTCTCATTTTTCTGCTTGTGGAAGTAGTTTTGAAGCCACTATTTTTAAAAAAAAATTCTTCTCTTCAGAAATAGAAAAATTAATCTCCGATTAAAAGTTGATTTATAGAATAAGAATGTTGTCACGCGTGCCCCTAAATACTAGCCTTTTCCATGCACTTATATCACCAGAAGTGGCGAAAAAAAAAATATAATAACAAGAAAAAAAAGATGGAAAATTTTACTTTCCAAGATTTGCTCCCAAATCACAGTATAAATACTAACAAGCCTCTCACCCCCAAAATCCTCCACACTTGTTTTTGGCTCTCGATCAAAACTTCAAAAGGTGTCATACTCTTCCCATAAGCATCAATGGCCGATTTCGCATCAGAATACTTGCAGTGCCTCAAGGCCTCATCGTTCCCCTTCATGGACACCGATCCAAGCATGGAGTTCCTGAGCCACCACTTCAGAGAGATGAACCCACCCGTCGTGTTGGACCACTCGAGCTTGACCTTCCATGAGAACCCAATGGATGGCTTTTGCAGCGAGAGCTTGTTCCCTCACCAAGCCCCTGACTTTCCTGGAAACCTGGCAGTCAGCGTCCCTGGACTTTCTCACCCTCAGGAGCCGAACTGTGGGTCGAACTTGGTCGTTCAGGCTGTCATGGCCGGCGACAGCGAGCCCCATAGGAAGAGGAAGGCATTGGATGTTTCGCAGAGCAGCTCCGCAAATTCATCAGCCCCTGCTCCTTTGGACACTGGAAGGAAGAAAAAGCACGTAAGAGAAGGGATTGATGAATCGATCCTTCCTTCCTTATTTGCTTCGATTACCACCGAAATTACCATTTTTGCACGTTAGGAGTTTTGGGTGTGTTTTGGTTATTGAAAAGAGTCGTTCTCTGTTGCATATATGCAGAGCAGCAGTAGTTCAGGCAGAGCAAAGAGAGTCAAAGGCAACACTGAGAAGGTGGAGGAGAGGCCGAAGGAGGTGGTTCACGTTAGAGCTAGGAGAGGACAAGCCACTGATAGCCACAGTTTAGCAGAGAGGGTAAGCTTACCTTCAATCCTTAGAAGCAAAACAACAAACGGCGGCATTCGATTATCGATTTCTTCTTTTTAATTTGCATGTTCCCACAATTCCTACTTCAGTCAAATTGACTCCGTTCCTTAAACCAGGTCAGGAGGAGCAAAATCAACGAGCGGCTGAGATATCTTCAGGATATTGTTCCAGGATGTTACAAGGTAAAAGACCATATTTCAAGAAACTGAAGTTGATGAACGCTTTCTAGGAATATCTTTCTCTGTGTCCTGAAGATTGCATGTCGTTCTCCTTTTGTTCTTAAATTCGCAGACGATGGGATTGGCGGTGATGTTGGATGAGATTATCAATTATGTGCAGTCATTACAGAATCAGGTTGAGGTAAGAAACAGAAAGGAGAGAGAGAAAAGACCGCACCATCTTTTTTGAAGCCTGAAGTTGCTATTTTCAAGTCATTGACATGTTCATCTTATTTGCATCAGTTCCTTTCAATGAAACTTACTGCAGCAAGCACATTCTACGACTTCAACGCCGAGTCCGATGCTATCGAAAGTATGCAGGTACCAGCCTAAGCCGACCATCCTCATGAAGCACAAACTATACCAATTGATGAATTGTTAATACATCGACGACAGATGCAAATGAAGTCTACCACCCTACGGCTCAAAACCCCCTTTTTTCGTAGAATCGATCATTCAAATCATTGGTTTTCGAGCGATCAGAGAGTCTTACCACTGTACGCATTGAAAGATAGCCATTCTAGTCGCCCCATGACATTATTTAACATCGCTGAAGAGGGAAGTCCAATTCTTTTATCTTTTCAAACAAGTTGGACCTTCATTTGTTGCAGAGAGCAAAGGCATTTGAGGCAAAAGAGTTGGAGAGGCTCATCAGAGAAGGACAAGGGAGACAAGCCAATTTCCACACAACATGGCACACTTGACGACAACTTTGGATGTTACTCCCAACCATTTTCTATACAACACATGAAAATGTTGGACTTCCTAATATTTTCATTTTCTTTCTTTCTTTCTTTCTTTCTTTTCCTTCTTGTCATGATTGTTTTCAAAATCCTCCCTAATACTGGCACAGATGAAAACTTCAATCTTGTAATGTTCCCACACATGATCAATGATAACTAATGTATTATGGGCTCACCAAATTTGGGTTCTCTCTCTCTATTGCCTCCAAATGATGCTTGATACCATTATTGGAAGTGCTTGGCAATGTTGATAAGTCACGCGACATGTGAGCGTGACCCGATAACACATCACACGAGCAGAAGGCATCGCGTGTCTGCTCATCTAATCGTGTTGTGATTGGAGGATTGAGATCGTCGGGACCGTGATCTGCATAACTCATTAAGCTTGGCCAAGATCAGTCAAGATTGCTGCTTTGGACACAATCTTGACCCGATTGGACTAGAATGTGATGTGCTGCCTTGATGTCCATAATCACACAGTGATCGCAAGATGGCCCATGAAATTATTTTGGCTTTCTTGATAATGACGACCTTTGTCTCTTTCCCTCACAGATAAGCAGCATCAATGTCATTGCTTGCTCCATTTAATAAAAGTGAAGTTCACCGGCATTGTTGCTTTCTTCTTCATGTTTGATTATCACATGTGACTGTATTAAATGTTTGGGACTCTGAAGAACTCGGATATGTCGTAGCACAAGTGACAGTGTTAACGCATTGACTCGGTAACAAAGATGCTCATAAGCGGCTTCCATTCAAATGCGGCAATTGAAAAAACGAAGACTCGATTCTTCGATGCATGACAATCGGACCGATTAACAATCTTCACTTCATGGCATACTTATGTCAGAAGAGGTAAGACTTTGCTAATCGAACGTATAAGCCAGGGAAAGCAAATTCAATCATTGAACTAAGACAAGAGCTTCACATTATCATTAAGAGAACTTCTGTAGCCCTAATATTGACTTGTATCGAGTAGGGCCAGTCCCCAAATGAATTATGATGAACAAACTGTGGAGAGAAATCGTCTTGTCGGCGAAATCACATGACTGTCTATTCTATTTGGCACTTGCAAATGGATTTTGTACGTCCTTGCTGCCAATGGCCCCGGCACTCATACATGTAGACCCAAAGGGCCAACATTTGCAATTTTTCTTACGGAAAAAGAATTCGCTACCAACAAGCAACTTTATCCAATCGGCATCAACAACAGTCGTAGCCTGTCGACATACGAAAAAATCTAAGATAAAGTAAAGTCGAGACTGAAGAGTCGTATATCACTTCGGAGTTGGAAATCTTAAGCGATTTATCGATCTATAGGGCAGGGCGTGCATTGTTATGAGTCAAACTGATTGCCTAGGAAATTATTATTATTATTATTATTATTATTATTATTATTATTATTATTATTATTAAGATGTACGAAGAAATTTTTGAAAACTTAGGTGTTTGTTTCTTGAATATCAAATCCTCTGCTTTTTCCTTCATTCTTTTTCATTTTTTCAGGTTTAAGATTAGATAAGCACGCACGATCTCTTGGATGTTGCCAATTCAAGGAATGAATGATTGGGGGAGAGGATTCATTTGACCAAAATAATTAGGGTTCTTTGTATGATTTCGTATTAAGTTGAAGGGAAGAAGGCAGATGCAATGAATCCATGGAGGTTTTGAGCTTTTGAGTGGACAGCTTGAATGGGCCAAACCATTGCTAAAAAGAAAGATGGACAAGGTGGGTTCTTCCAATTTCTTTGCTAAATGATAAGTTAAGAGCCTAGGGAACCTTTATGGAGCCACTTTTGCTTCCCTCCCAACTAAAAACCTTCTTCGACCAAAAAAAAAAGAAGAAGCTAAAAACCTTCCCTTCCTTTGACCACTCTTTTGACCAGCCACTGGCTTGTCCCTTGGATCATATGCATGAACAAGGGAGGTGGGAGAGGGGGAAAATCCAACAAGGGGTCCCAATTTGGATTTTAGGGCAAAATTATTTGATGTAGTTGAGAAGTGGACACAAGAAAAAAAAACTATAGAAGTAGCTGAGATGGGCAAAGTTCAAGGACCCAAACTGGAAAAAGAAAAAAGGGTATTATCATTGAAGCCCTTTTGCTCTTTGCACATGTTCGCCTCAGTTGTTGGTTCTTGGCATTGTGCTTGACTCTCTGAGAAGAACAAAAGTGAGGAATGTCGAGATCGCCTTTGAGAACACAGCATGGAAGCTTGAGAAAACTTCCCCGTGACTTGGAATGTTTAACAACGATGTACAATTTCGTGTTGTATTTCCAATTCATTCTTCAAATCACGTTTAGTTGAAAAAGATTACACTAACAGTGTTGGAATTCATTAGACATGTCACCTTGCACAATCTTTTTGGCCCCCAAAACTACTTAAAACAAATTTGGAGTTCGGAACAACACATGTCGTGTATCTTAACACAATTTGTGTTAGGGGTGAGAGATTCCAGGATCGGTCCAGGTATTACCTGGAACCTACCTATGGGAACCGGTTCTCCAATTTTTGGATCCTGGCACTTATCTCGCATACTCTAGAATTTGTAATGTGATAACCCGAAAACACTCAACTGCTTAAGAATGGATTAGCATTTAATGAGTTCGAATTATTGGATAAGCTATGGGGGATTATTATCCAAACTCGGAGTATTTTTAAGGAATTATTATTGGTCCGATACTATTTTTAGAGATGTTGTGTTTAATTCAGGTCTCATCGGATCGAATATATACGAGATTGGGACAATTGGGGACATAAAATGACAAATGGCCGCACATGGATACGTGGGGGGCCATGTGTCAACATGTGACATCTGGCTAGGACATGTGTCGCATGCCATGGCATGTGGCAGAGGAAGTCCATGCATGGTGGACACGTGTCACCGCCTAGTCGATCGCAAGCTAACTCGCCTAAGCTGATTGATCTTCAGTTGCTTCCCTTATATAAATCTTTGGAGTCAAGTTATTCGTCGTATGATGGTCAAGAACGTCATTACTCTGTTGGACTTGTTGCCGCATCGTCTCTCTCTCTCTCTTGGTCGACCACCGGTCGCCGCCCATTTGTGTTCGTCGATGCCGTCACCGTCGTCACCTTTGGCCGGGCTGTTCGTCCACGGTGGTGCCAAGCTTGTCAAGCCAAGATCTACGCCCACACCTAGGGCCGTTTGAGCTCATTTACCCATCGTTTCTTCTTCATTTCTACGAAGGCAAGTAGATTTCTAGTTCTTATTACTAGATTATCTATGGTTTGGGTCATTGTGAGCATTATTTGTCGATTTGTTATGACCGTAATAGCTTTGATTTGGGATATTCTAAGGTTTTGAAATTCCGTTATTGAGGATCCTAGATTCCGGCTTGATAGATCTCGAATCATGGTATTTATGACTTTGATTTAGCTTATCCTTGAATTCCGATTGGTTATTTCATTGAATTCGATTTGATTCGAATATTCCATCCTTTGAATACCTTGAATTACGTCGTGGTGACTTTGATTGCAATTCTGCGACTTTATAGCTGGTTTAGTCATTCGGCCTAGGAATCCTACTTATGGAGGAGTTTCGGCTTACTCCCCGTTGATTAACCATTTTTCGAGATGAGCAAGTTGATGAGGAAAGACGTTATGAAAAGTGATGATCATGGACATAAAATGACGTTGATAGATCCGGAGGTAGATTACCCCTTGTTATACTCGTCCCATGTAAATAGTGTACTTAAATGTGTTGACACCTAAAATTTTGAATAATCTATTTCTTGCATAAAAATTAGAACTAATTTTAGTTCTAAACAAAAATCATCCCACATAGCATTGGCATATAATTCAAACTTAATTCAACAAAGGCCTGGACTAGGCATGGGGTGAAAACGTACCAAGAATATTTGGGCTTGAAAGAAATATTTTTTTCGGGGACTCGTATTGCAAATACTAGAACTTCAAGGATCGTATTGCAAATACTAGAACCTCGGGGACTGCATTGCGAGATACCAAGAGAAGAGGATGAAGAGAAGATGGAGAAAGGAAGATGATGAAGAGAAGATAATGAAGAGAATGTGAAGAAAAGAAGATGAAAATGGAAGATGGAGAAATGAAGGTGAAGAAGAGAAGATGAAGATGAAGAAGAAAGATGAAAATGGAAGATGGAGAAATGAAGGTGAAGAAGGGAAGATGAAGATGAAGAAAAGAAGATGAAGATGGAAGATGGAGAAATGAAGGTGAAGAAGAGAAGATGAAGATGAAGAATGAAGGATGAAGAATTTTGCCTATAAAAGAAGAAGAGTTCTTGAAGAGAAGAAGAGTTTTTTTTGGGGGAGGAAAAGAGAATTGAGAGAGTTTTTTGGAGAAGGAGAATAGAGAGAGCTCTTGAGAAAAAATTTGAAAAGAGTTTTGAGAGGGTATGAGAATTTTGAAGCCCGATACTACTATTGCCAATTTTTGCACCGATCAACACAAGCTACTTGGTCCATCCCCATCGTTCGAGCTCGCCGCAAAGAAAAGAAAGTTAAGTGATTCCCTAACTTTCTTTAATTTCGAATACAAATTAGCCCAGATTTTCTACACTGATTTTTTCTCTATGTTTTTATGTTAAATAACAATTGCATATCAACGATGAGACATCAATGGTACGAGAATAGAAGGAGAGCAAAAGGGAAAAAATATCAACGCCCGATTGCGGTCTCATGAAATTCTAGCGATATGAGAAAGAAGCGTGAAGGAGAGATAGGACCAAGAGATTTCTCGGTCTAACGAGTCACCAAATCGGTCCAATGGTCAAGACAAGCCCGAAGCACGAGTTTGGTGCACGAGTTCAAATTGGAGTAACCTTGAACCTATTTCATCCTAATTTCATGTAATTTCTTTATTTCAAAAAATGTCATGGGAAGAAAAATCCAAAAAAAATGATTCTTTGATCTTCAAGTAGAATTCATCAAATTTGTCAAATCCATTATTTGTTTCATGAATTTTAAGGTACCGAAAGGGCATTAGTTGTAATTAATGTAACCAAGTCCCCGGACTCTTAATCTCCGGTTCGCGAGAAATAAGATAGTTTTCTCCCGCTATTTTATTTAGGTTTCTAATCGACCTACCGAAAATGATTAGTGGCGACTCCAAATTCAAATCACATTGCATGTTAATCATTCGAACCTTAAGTTGCGATTTGGTATGGACTTGGGAGAATCCGAGTTAGGTTAGTTAATTAATTAACCCGATAATCCATTAGCCCAAAATCTAACTTGTTTATTTTTTTAGGTCGCGACAGCTTAGCGACTCCGCTGGGGACCCAAAGAGGACTTAAGCCAGGATAAGTTCATGAAAAGAAAAATTACTTGATTTGACAATCTTGGTTGAATTTTAATCCTTAGGTGTTAAATGGTTTGCGGGAAAGGGAGTTATAAGGGGAGGAGTCGTGGCTAACCTCTGCTTTTGAGGCTTGGTGATGAGAATTTTATTTTTTGAACTATCGGAGTGCCGATTGCCCTTAAAATGTCGTGCATGCCGCTAATATAATTGCACTACACCACCTTGACTTGTGACCGAACCCGGGTCACCCGATAGTTTCAGGATGGTATTTATGTGGTTCTTTAACCTTGGCGGTAAGGCTTCGCTAAAGGTTATCCCACTTGGATCCCGAGTTCTTCAAAAAATGGCTCAAGGGTTGTTCTCATGCGCGTGAGGCTATGATGCATGAGAGTTGCCCTTGTCGACCGAACCAAGCCGAGATGATTGGACCCGACTAGTCATGACTATGTATGCGAGGCGGCAACTAGTCATGATGAACGTGCGCGAGGCTGCGACATGTCGTTCGTCCTTCATTTCATTTTGCTAAAAGAACTAAAATTTGAATCCACGATTCATGCGCATGTCTTTGTGATTGACATTTTCTTCCTATGAGCGGTAATTTCCTGTCTCTCACGCCATGTTATCTCATTTTTATTTTGGGCTGGTCCATGGTTTAGGTTGATTGTTTATGAATCTCATTGTCTTGTTTCCAATTTCACACTTTGCTTCCGTAGTTTTTACAATTTCATCGGTTGTCCTCAATTCCGATTTGGCTTGTTCCTATTGTACGATTTTTACTAAATTCTATGATCGAGTTTTAAGTAAGTGCCAAACATGAAAGTTGTAGATCTATGTTTCAACTAATATCCTACAAAATTTCAGAATTAAATTCATAGTTTAAGATGGCTTTTCGTTTTTTCAACTACTTGCGGTTATAACAGTTTTTTGAATGCGATTTTTCGAAAAGACACATTAAACTGATTTGATCCGCTCATTTCTAGTCCGATTGGCCAACTTAAAAGTTGTTCATCATCTTCTCAACTATAAGCTCGTAAAATTTGGACGTATTTTGACCAACGTGCGAATTAATACGTATTTTTTCGTAAAAATCGACGAAACTGAAAATTGCTTGATGCGATCTTTTGGTCATGTCTAGTTCGTTCATTGAGTCTAGAAGGAAGTCATGGACCGGCTCTCTATCCTCGCTCGTTGTACTTACTCTTGACTTGTCGCTTTCAGGAAATTTATCTCGGATCCTCCGCATATTACTCGATTGGTGGTGAAGACAATGGCCGACATTAACGCCGTTGTCCATGAGATTTTGAATGAACAGCTCGGTGCTCTAACCGAGCGATTTGAAGGGATGATGTCTCACAAGATGATGGATAACTTCATAGCCAAGCTTCACCGTCCAGCTCAAGCCCTCCGCCAGTTGTGCCAGCTCTAATTTCCTCGGCAGAATTCCAAAGAAGGCCCCTAAGGTGTTCCCTATCGCTACACCGTGGAAGATATTATTATAACAGCCCGGGTTCGAGCATACCACCCTCGATTCCAGCTCCCCAAACCAACCCGATGACGATAACCAACGACCAACAAATTTGTCATCATGGGGGATACATGAGGAGGGAAACCTAGTGGATTCAAAGTATACGACCAAGATGAGTTCAGTCCAGATTATGAGGAAGTTCGTCAAGATTTCGAACGACATGAAGAGATCAAGCCCTTGACCGGTGAACAAATTATCTCGGTCAGCCTAGGCGATGCGGAAAACCCTAAAGAAGTTAAGATCGGGGAAAACCTTTCCTCAGAAATGTCCGAGCGCTTGATCGACTCTTGAAAGATTACCAGGACGTTTTCGCCTTGTCCTATGCAGATATGCCCGGTCTTGACCGTTCCATTGTCGAGCATTGTTTGCCGATCGATCCTTCGGCTAAGCCAGTGGTGCAAAAGTTAAGGAGGGCTAGACCGGAATTAGTGCAGAAGATCAAAGAGGAGGTCATGAAGCTTCTCGATGTAGGATTCATTGAGACTACAGAATATTCCGATTGGGTCGCTAACATAGTCAATATCATGAAGAAAGATGGCCACATTCGGGTTTGTGTCGATTATCGAGACTTGAACAAGGCCACCCTAAAGATGATTTTCCCTCCCGCATACCGACGTACTTGTTGACAGATCGTATGGTTTGATTTGTTTTCATTCATGGATGATTTCTCCGGTACAATCGGATCCCGATGAATGTCAATGACAAGTTGAAAACCACTTTCACCACACCATGGGGAATGTTCCATTACCGGGTAATGCCGTTCGGTCTCGGAAAAGCTGAAGCCACTTACCAACGAGCCATGGTTGCCCTTTTCCACGACATGATGAGGTTTACGTCGATGACATGATAGCAAAAACAAGGCATGGAGAAGATCACGTCGAAACGCCGAAGAAATTGTTCGACTGGACTCGAAAAGTACAAGTTACGCCTTAACCCCTCCAAGTGTGTCTTTGGGACCAGCTCGGGCAAGCTACTCGGATTCGTGATAAGTAGTAAGGGCATTGAAGTCAACCCTTCGAAAGTCAAGGCTATTCGTGAGCTTAAGCCGCCGACGACGGTTAAAGAAGTTCGAAGTTTGATGGGTAGGCTAAACTATATTGCTCGATTCATCTCCCGGTTATCGAAACCGCTAAGCCATTCCTCAAGCTATTAAAGAAGAATGCGCTAGTCCAATGGGATAGCGAATGTGAAGAAGCTTTTGGGAAACCAAGCAAGATCTCATGAATCCACCCGTGCTTGTTCCTCCAACGCCGGGGCAACCTTTAATCCTCTACCTCACAATCCTTAGTGAATCATTGGGTGCTATGTTAGCCCAAGAGAAGCAGGAGGATGGAAAAGAACAAGCCATTTATTATCCGAGCAAGAAATTCACAACTTCGGAAATGAAGTACTCCGAAGTAGAGAAAACATGTGCGGCGTTAGTGGGTACTTGCACAAGCTTCGGCAATATACCTTGCATTACTAGGTGCTTCTAGTGACAGAGTGCGATCCCGTCAAATACTTGCTTAATCAACCCGCCTTGATTGGTAAACTTGCCAAATGACAAATCCTCATCTCCGAGTTTGATGTTCAATATTTGTCCCAAAGGTCAATCAAGGGACGAACTATAGCAGATGTCCTAGCTGAAAATTCGGGCGAGATGATGATGCCTACCATTCTAAAAATCGAATCATGTCGGTGGAGGATTACATCTCGGACTATGTATTTTGACGGAGCTGTCAATTTATCGGGGTCGAGCACGGGCGCGGTTACCGATATCTCCAGGTGGTCGGCATTATCCTGTGGCAACAAAATTGGTATTCCCTTGCATAAATAACGTAGTAGAATATGAGGCATGCATCCTCGGTCTGCAAGCCGCGATTGAAATGAGGATAGCCCGACTCAAGGTGTTCGGAGATTCCGCTTTGATTATCCTTTAGACCGTTGGAAAGTGGAAGACGAGAGATGCTAAATTGCTACCCTACCATGAGTATCTAGATGAATTGGTGGAGGAATTTGAAGATATCTCATTTGAGTATCTGTCCAGGACTCATAATCGATTCGCCGATGCATTGGCTACCTTGTCCTCAATGTTACAAGTCGCCAATAAACTTGAGGTTGACCCACTCAAGATCGAGGTACTAAAAAAGCCGGCATATTGTATGACCGTGATCAATGAACCCGATGGTAAGCCATGGTACCATGACATCAAGACTTATATTCGGAAGCGGGAGTTCCCCGAAAAAAGTACCGTATCCGACCAAAAGTACATAAGGAAGATGGCCCCAAGTTCTTCTTGAATGGAGAGAATTTGTACAAGCGGTCATTCGATTCTCCCCTACTAAGATGCGTTGACTCAACCGAAACAGTTCGTCCGATGATGGAAGTACATGAAGGGATCCCGTGGTCCACACATGAACGGCCACTTGTTAGCTAAGAAGATTATGAGGTTGGGTTATTATTGGCTCACACTCGAAAGAGATTGTATTCAACATGTTCGGAGTCACACAAATGTCAAATTCATGGTGACAAGATTAATGTCCCTCCAAATGAGTTGCATCGATTATCCGAACCATGGCCGTTTTCTATGTGGGGCATTGATGTTATCGGTCCTATCAACCCTAAAGCGTCCAATGGGCATCGATTCATCTTGGTGGCGATTGACTATTTCTCCAAATGGATCGAAGCCGCATCCTATTTAGCGATCACGGCACGAAATATCGCGAAATTTATCCGTCGGGATATCATTGCTCGATACGGTTCACCCGAAGCCATAATCACCGACAATGGCTCGAACTTAAACAACAAACTAATGAACGAATTGTTTAAGGAATTCAAGATCAAGCATCCGAACTCTTCCCCATATCGCCCTCGATGAATGGAGCAAGAGAAGCCGCCAATAAGAACATTAAGAAAATTTTAGCGAAGACGGCTGAAAATTATCGCGATTGGCATGAGAGGATTCCATTTGCACTTATGGCGTATCGGACCTCGATCCGGACATCTAATGGGGCAACCCCGTATTCGCTTGTATATGGAATGGAGGCTGTTCTACCAGTTGAAGTGGAAATTCCTTCATTACGTATACTTGTCTCAAGCTAAGGCGACGAAGCCGAATGGATCTAGTAGAGAGCAAGCCAATTGAATCGATCGACGAAAAAAGACTTAAGGCCGTATGTCATGGCCAATGTTATCACAGAGAGTTGCTAAATCATTCAACAAAAAAGTTCGGTCTCGATATTTTCGGATCAATGACCTGGTCTTGAGAAAATTATTACCAATAGTCCCACTCCCGAAGGGAAATTCGCTCCAAACTATGGTGGTCCGTATATAGTAAAGAAGGTGCTCCCGGTGGTGCTTTGATTCTGGCCGAGATGGATGGTCGTGTCTTTACCAATCCAATCAATTCCGACGCCGTAAAGAAATATTATACTTGATTCACTCGATGTTTTCATAATCGAGTTATAATATTAATACTGTATTCACGAGTTGTCCACATTTGAGCATTCGTTTGTTTCCTCGCTACTAATCTTTGCTTGAGAGATTGTTTCGAATGGGGGAGCCTCTCCGGCCCAATTGAATTGATCATCGGGAGCGTGAGATTTACATATTCGCAGAGTAAAAGGGGTTATCTTGCGAAAAGATATGACGTACTAAGATGAAATGAGTAAAAACTTGCATTCATTTCATTCATCGGAAAGCCTTACAAATAGATCAACGGGGTGGGAATGTAAAGCCAAACCGAGCCCTAATGAGCATCACAAAAGAGTTTAACTCGACTCTCCATACGGTTGATGCTCCGCCTACACTGATCGCTCCGAGAATCGAGATCCGCCAACTTAAAGAGGAGGAGCTCACATTTCTCTTTGAGCTTGGTTACCTTGTCCTCGTGATGCTCGGCAAGAAATTCCAGGTCATGGATCAGGCATTCTCCCGCGGGCTATATCCAGGGTCGATCGTCCAACCTTTCTTCCAAATGATGCGCATTGAAATTTTAAAACAATATTGAGGGGATCGCGCTCGAAGATGGTCCGGGGACATGGCCAAACACCCCACCAAGTTTCCCCTCTCACGAATCGACGGGGAGACTTGTTCATTGCCGTAGTCGAGGGCCTTCTTATAATTGTCGGCCACAAGACCGGCCAACACCAAGTCTGTCCGACCGATCCCGATAGCGTGCGCTCACAAGGTGGGCCAAAGTAACATCTTGATGAGCAACATGGTAAGCCCTCCGGGAAGTTAGTGAAGAGGGTGGGGAAGATCCCGTATTCCTCTTCTAACTTGGTACCTTCAATAGAAGCCGGTGTCCATATCCCTAAACATAAGGCGAATTTCGCTTTGGCCTCCGGATGGTTGGCTATATAAGAGTAGCCTTGCCTTTAGGAGATTATAAAGTTTCTCCCATTTGGCCAAAACTTCACCGAGAAGGCGTGTGCGGAAAGAAGGAAGCCATTGTTGTTGAAGCGGCTAAAAAAGAGTGGATGCAAAAGAGTGCTTAGAAGGTTGGAGATGAAGATATGAAGACGATAGTTAGTCTCCGCGTTAAATCCTAATTTAAAGGGCAAGAAAAGTTATAGCAATAATTATTGTGGAGGCCGAGTTAATTATCTAGGTAAAACTACAGACGTTTCGTCCGTGAATCACGGATCTACCATTTCAAGCCTCACAAATCCGAAAAAGCTACGAAAATATTTGAGGACCCCATCATGTTGAAAACCGAGTGGGAGACAAGGATACTTTTCGGAAAAAAGACAAAGAATTCTTGCAGAGCCACGGGTGAAACTACGAGGCGTTTCGTCCGTGAGTCACGGATCTACCATCTCAAGCCTTACAAATCCGAAAAAAGTTACGAAAAGATTTGAGGACCCCACCATGTTGAAAACCGAGTGGGAGACAAGCATACTTTTCGGAAAAAAAGACAAGAATTCTTGCAGAGCCACGGGTGAAACTACGGCTTTATTTTCGTGAATCACGGATCTACCATCTCGAGCCTCATCAATCCGAAAAAGTTACGAAAAGATTTGAGGACCCCACCATATTGAAAACCGAGTGGGAGACAAGCATACTTTTCGGAAAAAAAGACAGCAATTCTTGCAGCCGGGTGAAACTACGGGCGTTTCATCCGTGAATCACTGATCTACCATCTCGAGCCTCATCAATCCGAAAAAGTTACGAAAAGATTTGAGGATGCCACCATGTTGAAAACCGAGTGGGAGACAAGCATACTTTTCGGAAAAAGACAGCAATTCTTGCAGAGCCAGGGGTGAAACTACAGGCGTTTCATCCGTGAGTCACGGATCTACCATCTCAAGCCTCACAAATCCGAAAAAGTTACGAAAAGATTTGAGGACCCCACCATGTTGAAAACTGAGTGGGAGACAAGCATACTTTTCGAGAGAAAAACAGCAATTCTTACAGAGCCACGTTAGTTACTCGGGTGAAACTACAGGCGTTTCGTTCGTTGGATCCTGGATCTATCGTCAATCCGTGATCTCGAGCCTCACAAATTCGAAAAGTTACGAAAGGAGTTGGAGTCCCACCATGTTGAAAACCGGAGTGGGAGACAAGCATGGTTATCAAGAAAAGAAAATCGGTGCGAATGGACTTCGGGGTCCCATCACGTTGAAAAAAATAAGACAAGGCGGAAAACACGAAATCTTGGGAAAAACGTCGGTTTAGTGATTTTCATCCGCGTTTAAAGGGAGGCTTTGGAACATACCCGATTACTCGAAAGAATTTGGAGAGAATAAGCATACATCGGAGAATAGAGTGAACAAAAGGCGGTAAGAGGTATTTCAATCCAACATGTTTAGAGGCCATCAGCACTTACCGGAGGCAACCAACCTGGACATCCCCGAAAGCGAACTGCTGGATTTCGAGATCGAATCCAACGCTGAAGCCGTAAAACCCAACTCTCTTGGCAATGAAATTCAAGATCTCGACAAAGAACAATAATGGCAAGGCAAATGCAAATAACCCTTAAAAGAAAATATCAAATCAAAGTGCTCAAGCTGCCTTCAAGGAGTGCTCTTACGTGAATAGGAGACGCAAAAATGAATTGAGCCGGATGATAGGAATGGAGCCCTTGAAGGTCAAGTTTTGGTTTCAAAACAAGCGGACCCGATTGAAGGTTAAAAATGAAAGTCATGAACTTACGTTTCCGAGGGAAGAAAGTGAAAAGCTTCGAAAGCAGAGAACAAGAGGTATAGGGATGCTATCAACACCGCTTGTTTGCCATGTCCGTAGCGGCCCCATCTCCTTTGGTGACATGTCCCTCGATGAGCCACATCTAAGCATTGAAAATGCTCATTCACCGCTTCATCCCCCGAGCAAGTTCTCGTACAATCCGATTTCGTTGGAGATACATCCCAGAAAGTCGGTCTTGCAGAGGCGAACCGATGCCCTTCGAGGGAAGAGACATGCATCACTACAATTGGAGTTTCCTTGATGTCACAACCAGCCAATTCAACGCCGATGGAACTCCGAATGTGTAGCCTACATGAAGCTTTAGTTTTTTTATTATGGGCTCTCAAAATATCTCTTCTTTGAGCATTACTAGCCAGCCCTTACGAATCCTCAAGAGAAGTAGTTACATGTACGAATGAATGTACTGTTTGTTACAAAATCCCCATGTGAGACATTCTTCTTTTAATCCAGGGCAAAGAACAATGATTATCCACGAACATCATCATGTTTAAATGCGTGAATTCCTCGCGATTTGACTAAGCATTGAAAACCTTCACGTAAGTAAATGCGAAAAGATTTGAGGAGGGAAATAACCGCCTCGTTAGTGGAGAAAGCGAAAAGATTTGAGGAGGGCAAATAACTGCCTGTTCGTAGGAGAAAGCGAAAAGATTTGAGGAGGGAAATAACCGCCTGCTCGTTCGTAGAGAAAGTGAAAAGATTTGAGGGCTCCTCCATATCGAAAAGTAAAAAAGGACCGGATTGAGTGAGGGGTAAGAGTTATTACGAAATGGATCCAAGGCACTAAGACCGAAAAGGAGAGAAAAGCTGTCATGCGAGACTAACAAGATCGAAAAAGTTTATAAAGAACTTGAAGTCTCAATGCACCTCCGTAACTCGTCACGAAAGGCCATCATCGCTTTTGTGATTTTCTCGACAATATATCTTTGCAAGTTCAAAGAACATCTAAAGCCCGATCTCTAGTCGAAACACCCATTTTTCGGTCTACATATGGAAGGTTTTGAAAGGAAAATAAGTATGCGTCCATTCCAAAGGAAGTATGGGAAGCTTCCTATCCCGAGGATCTACGAGTCATGGCCATTGATGGCAACCCCGTTTCCCTCTCGATCCTCGTTGCCATGCCGAGAAAGTGCATGTACAAGATTTCAGCTTATGTGAAAGCAACGGAAGCCTTAGAGGAGCCGAGGCGGTACAAATATGATTTCGACATCGTCATCACAGCCCATGGTAGGGATCGATATGGACGGTCTCGCTCTCTTAAAGATCATCGATTCGGAGTTGGATATACCGGTGATCATAACATCAGCAAATGATGATCGCCAGCTCATAACGAGGGCCATATTGCATGGTGCTCGGGGCATCCTAAAGAAGCCGGTCTGCGTTCGAGTGCTCCAAAATATTTGGCAAAGATGCAGTAAGGAAGCAATTACTCGAACAAAAGAACTATGGCCAAACTTCCTACGACGATTTTGTCGGAAAGAAAAGGCCCCTTTGGTCCGCCGAGCTTCATTCTATATTCATCGAGGCGGTTCGACAACTAGGAATCAATTCAAAGACGACCAATGGCCGTACTCAAAATGATGAATATGTACGGACTCACCCTACGAAGTGTCACAAATCACCTTCACGATTTAGAGATAAGTGAAGAAGCATGATGTAGCTTGGAACCAAGGCGACCGGAGCAAAGTTGATTGGAAGATCAATCCCGTGAAAACCTACGGAGCAAAAAAGTACCCGACCACTTCCCAATCAAGAATACCGGCCATACCGACCTTCCGCTGGTGGTTCTAGCAACGGGACCGCTTGATCATCCCTACGAGTTCCCGAGCGACGGCGGAGGCTCAAGCTCAAGGAGTCGACCGCTCACGGCAAAAACAAAGTGGAAAATCATCGCCGGTGTTAGCAAGTAACAATGCCCAATTCGAGTATCAATTGCCCGAAAAATCAAAAGGTTACTTTGATGATGAGCTCACCGCCTTGGTCGCCCGGGCCGGAGTCGAAAGACCTCCGAGTTGTGATCCGAAGCAAGTGATTATGGATCCTCAAACAACGATCGTTAGTATATGATCCAAGACAAAATCAGGCAATCATTGGAATAGCCAAGAAAAGAGGTGGAACCAATCTCGCATGAATACTCCTTTAATTCCATGTATAGTTCCCTGCGTGGGATACTTTTACTTTCTAGTTGTCTAGAATTTGCCTAGAGTTAAAGGGCAAATTTTTCTCCTCTCTTATCAAATGCGTAAGTTCCTTATTAAGCTAGGCACAGTAGCAAATCAATTTGTGGACGACGCCCCGAACGCCCGTAAAGAGAGATTCAATAGCCTTACTTGGGAGAATGCAAGTAAAAGACCAAACGGGCTCAAAGATGGGTAACTCCGTATCGTCCCAATTGGCTCTCAATCGTTTCAAACTCTAAGTTAAGCTTATTTTACTCTCCAAGGAGATTGCCAACCGCTTTGAGAACAATATAACAAAAGCGAACCACCTGTGGATGCCAACAACACCGCAAAGATAGTGGTTGGGGAATGACAATGGGTCCGAGGCGTCCCAGGGTCGATCCCGGATTTGGCATCAATGTACAAAGATTAATAAAAACTTTTTGCTTCGCAGACGAAACTCAAATTGCACGGTTACGTAACCCGGAGAGATAACATCCTGGACATACAATCCGATCAAGATGAATCGATCTTTTCAATTCAAAGTTCGCGAGAAATACGTACATGGGTAAAGTGGTATCGTTTCAACTCTTTTAGAACATGAGGACATACATTGATGCTTTCCCTTTTGATTTTTACAGGGGTCACTACTTGTCCAAACAGAGAAGTATCTCTTCTCCCTGAAAAATTAATGAAATGAGAAATTCCCGGGAGCCTTTGACAATCTCATGTCTCGAGGCATACAATGAAGTTTTACAATACATTTGCATGAGCAGGGGCAACTCACGATCCACGCCCCTAAGAAAGTTTTTATGTACTTGCAAACTTTGTCCGCCAAGATAAAAAGTTGCTGCATTTTATATGCTCGAAAACACTCATACACCGCATAGTTTGCACATGATTGTTCCTCATGTTTAATTTACCAACTCGAATAAGGAACATGAACTACATAAGATACATCGAATGTACGAAGGGGGTATGACAGGATGATGAAAGGCAATCCTTTCCCAAATACGTCCAATTTTTCAAAGCGAGATGAACGGTGGCAAAATTCCGCATTCCCCGAGGTAAAGAGTTTTCTCGCAAAGGTACGATAACCGAAGTGATGGAGGCGTTCATTTCTCTACCCTAAACACTGCAAGTTATCCGTTGATCAACCCATTTGAGCGGAGATTTCACTTCCACGACCCTGTCAAGAACCACCCCACATTGGGGCAAAACAGAGGTAATTCCATCAAGCATCACGAGACAAATGGTTAGAAATCTTCTTGCTTGGACTAACATCAATCTTCGGGTGGTTCTTTGCATTGTACTTGCGCTTTAATTCAAGTGCCTTAGGGTGACGAAGAGCATTTCTTTTTCTATCCCACACATCTACATCCATTTGCACAATCCATTTGAGCCTCGCAAATTCATTTCTAAAAGCCCTCATTGGTGATCATTGTTGTCCCAAAGCAAATATGGCCTATCTTTGAGTAGAAGGACCCGAAAAGTCGGATCAATAGGAAATCTCCCAATGAACTCATCAAGATGCAATAGTAAAAGAGAGTTGGGAGTAAAAAAAAAAAGGAGAAGAAAGAGGAAAAGCCGATTCCACAAAAAAACTCCCGGGCATTTAAAAAGCAAAGTGCCTACCAAAAGCAAGGCCAATGCCCTTTCAATTCATTGTTCATTTGTAGAATATTTCGAACTTGAATGCACAATTTTCCCGTATATCCTAAAAGGGTTGAGAGAAAAATCTCCATGAAGTGTCAAATTGCAAATGCAATCTTCAGTTCATACCATCCCCGAGCAATGATGGTATCCTAGAAGGCCACGATCGGTGACAAGATTGTAATGATCACCGACATCAAGCCCCTTCTCAAACATCTCCCGAGCCAAAACGAGCCCTTTCGTTTCTCGGTCCCAAATCATTACCTCCATTACAACCCTTTAAAAGCCTTTTTTACTAGGGCACTTGAATTAATGTGGAGTTCAATGATTTTAAGCATCACTCGAAAAAGTTCGAGCAAGATTACTTCTCTCTCATTTTTGCGGGGTTCTTGACTTATAAACCCGGAGAGATGACGAAGGAATTCATTTCAAGCAATTTCGACTCAACTAGAGTCCCCTTTGTAAACCTTTGACCTAGCCCTCATTACGGTCCTAATCAAGACCTCCGGATCGGCTCGGTCGTATCAATTGCGAGATTACTCGGATCCTTATCTAATGCGATGATGGAAAGATTGAGTGATTTCTTTTGAATCCCGCAGACGGGATAAATAACTTTTCTTGAGAGTGAGAGAAAACCCTTTCGGACCGAAGTCCCCCATTCATCTCACATTCGAGGTATTCATAATGTGAGAATATCCCCGGACAGGATTGGTAATGCAAACTTGATAGAATGGTTATGCATAAACCATAGTATGAGTGATTGCATTATACACATGTTATTTCTAATCATTGCAAGCTCGGTAGGAAAGTTTTGCATGAACTCATTGTTGAATATGTTTGCGCATGTTACCTCGGACATTCTATGATGGGTAATACATTCCCGATGTTCGATGTCCCTCCCAAGGTCTCGAAATTCATCCAAGAATTATTGAATGAGCAAGTTCTCCCGGCAAATGCCTACCATGTATGATACGAGCGATCTGTTTCGTTCTTTGATTAATCGTTCGGAGAACCCAGGTAAGTTTTCTCAACCCATTTTCAAATCAACAACTCCTCCGATGATAGTTGTTACGATTCAATTCGTGCAATATGCCTCTCCCCTGTCAGTCGTGTAGACATATGCACGGCGATCTTGACATCTTATCATGACGACGTAGCTCTTATGATTTCGCCTCGATCACGAAGACATATGCACCGGTGATCTTGACCTTTAGTCGGCTCATAATGACATAGCTCTTATGATTCTCGGCTCCTTTATCAAATCACGAAGACATAAGCACCCGTGATTTTGATCCAAACCAAATCATAACGACGTAGCTCTTAAGATTTTGGTTCCCCTTTGTCGAATCGTGAAAACATATGCACCGGCGATTTCGACATTTAATCAACCACAACGACGTAGCTCTTGTGAACTTGATTCTACTTCTTTTGACTCACAACGACGTAGCTCTTGTGAACTTGATTCTACTTCTTTCGACTCACAACGACGTAGCTCTTGTGATCCGGAAGGATACACATATCTTGCGCTGCCTCGCATTAGGAGAAGTCTCGATAACCGATAGGCCGAATACCTTAAGGTCCTCGTGTTTGCAAGAAACTTGGAAATTAAGGGAATCACTAGCTTATGAGGTATTTGGTAAAACAGGTATTCTCGTATGCGATCCATATGCGGGTTTCTCTAACATGGAAAAGAGAAATTATGACACATGTTATTTACAGCCTCGCATATCATGCATCACTTCATTACAAAAAATGGGATTAAAACTCCCGCAAAAAAAAAAAAAAATCATCATCCATCATTTGCACTATCAAAATTTAGGGTTCAATTTTATCTTTGAGCGGAACCTCTACGAGCCTCCACTCAAAGAGGGGCAAACTGCGACACCTAAAATTTTGAATAATCTATTTCTTGCATAAAAATTAGAACTAATTTTAGTTCTAAACAAAAATCATCCCACATAGCATTGGCATATAATTCAAACTTAATTCAACAGGCGTCTGGACTAGGCATGGGGTGAAAACGTACCAAGAATATTTGGGCTTGAAAGAAATATTTTTTCAGGGACCGTATTGCAAATACTAGAACTTCAAGGATCGTATTGCAAATACTAGAACCTCGGGGATCGCATTGCAGATACCAAGAGAAGAGGATGAAGAGAAGATGGAGAAAGGAAGATGATGAAGAGAAGATAATGAAGAGAATGTGAAGAAAAGAAGATGAAAATGGAAGATGGAGACATGAAGGTGAAGAAGAGAAGATGAAGATGAAGAAGAGAAGATGAAAATGGAAGATGGAGAAATGAAGGTGAAGAAGAGAAGATGAAGATGAAGAAGGGAAGATGAAGATGAAGAAAAGAAGATGAAGATGGAAGATGGAGAAATGAAGGTGAAGAAGAGAAGATGAAGATGAAGAATGAAGGATGAAGAACTTTGCCTATAAAAGAAGAAGAGTTCTTGAAGAGAAGAAGAGTTTTTTTGGGGGAGGAAAAGAGAATTGAGAGAGTTTTTTGGAGAAGGAGAATAGAGAGAGCTCTTGAGAAAAAATTTGAAAAGAGTTTTGAGAGGGTATGAGAATTTTGAAGCCCGATACTACTATTGCCAATTTTTGCACCGATCAACACAAGCTCTACCGGTCCATCCCCATCGTTCGAGCTCGCCGCAAAAAAAGAAAGTTAAGTGATTCCCTAACTTTCTTTAATTTCGAATACAAATTAGCCCAGATTTTCTACACCGATTTTTTCTCTATGTTTTTATGTTAAATAACAGTGCATATCAACGATGAGACATCAATGGTACGAGAATAGAAGGAGAGCAAAAGGGAAAAAAATATCAACGCCCAGTTGCGATCATGAAATTCTAGCGATATGAGAAAGAAGCGTGAAGGAGAGATAGGACCAAGAGATTTCTCGGTCTAACGAGTCACCAAATCGGTCCAATGGTCAAGACAAGCCCGAAGCACGAGTTTGGTGCACGAGTTCAAATTGGGGGAGTAACCTTGAACCTATTTCATCCTAATTTCATGTAATTTCTTTATTTCAAAAAATGTCATGGGAAGAAAAATCCAAAAAAAATTGATTCTTTGATCTTCAAGTAGAATTCATCAAATTTGTCAAATCCATTATTTGTTTCATGAATTTTAAGGTACCGAAAGGGCATTAGTTGTAATTAATGTAACCAAGTCCCCTGACTCTTAATCTCCTGTTCGCGAAATAAGATAGTTTTCTCCCGCTATTTTATTTAGGTTTCTAATCGACCTACCGAAAATGATTAGTGGCGACTCCAAATTCAAATCACATTGCATGTTAATCATTCGAACCTTAAGTTGCGATTTGGTATGGACTTGGGAGAATCCGAGTTAGGTTAGTTAATTAATTAACCCGATAATCCATTAGCCCGTAATCTAACTTGTTTATTTTTTTTTAGGTCGCGACAAAATGGAACGGTTGTATGAAGATGTAATAGAGAATGGTTGAATAAACAAGATATGAATATGAAATTTGTAAATCAATTAGCCGAATGATGTTGTTATTTGAGATGTGTGTTATATGGTTAGTGAAACCATGTAAGGCCATACCCCTTAATGGGCGTACCCGCCACTTCGGATGTTTTGTATTCCATGCACTTGTGCCTGTTTGGCCGACTTGATTAGTTAGTCTTCCGCATGCGCCAAGTATTCCGAAAGATCAATTAATTAAAGAAGAACGCGTGAGTTTGCTAGGAAAGGCTTAACCCTTCAAGTGTGGCGGTCACATATAGCCTACCTTGTCACGGGTTTCGTAGTCTCACTCAAGTTTCACATATATTCTTAATTGAACAATTCAACTGAATTATCACCTCTAATTACCACCATTTACTACTATAATTAACTCGATCACAATCATATTTAGACACACGAAGAATATAAAGTATTAACAAAGTAAAAGTTTCAGTCATTGATATCACTAGAAATGGAAGCTCGGACTAATAGTTTCGGATTACATACTCATCATCGTACACCAATGAATAATGAATAATGTAGGATTGCACACAAATATAGAAAAAGAAAAGCATAAAAACTTGTTCCAAGTTTCAAATTTGAGGTTTCACACTACAAAAAAACGAGGATTTAGCCACGGAAAATTAGCGACGAAAACAAAAATTCGTCGCTATTTGCGACTAAAAATAGCGACGAAAAAATTCGACGCTAATTAGCCACAAAAATAGCGACGAAACTATATTTGTCTCTAATTAGCGACGAACATAGCGACGAAACTATATTCGTCGCTAATTAGCGACGCAAATAGCGACGACACTATATTCGTCGCTAATTGGCGACGACTATAGCGACGAAACTATATTCGTCGCTAATTGGCGACGAATATAGCGATGAAAACATATTCGTCGCTAATTGGTGACGAATACAACGATGAAAAAATATTCGTCGCTAAATTGGCGACGCAAATAGCGATGAAAATTTTTTTGTCGCTAAATTAGCAACGAATATCATTTTCGTCGCTAAATTAGCCACGAATCACATTTTCGTCGCTAATTTAGTGACGAAAAAGTGATTCGTCGGTAAACCAATTTCTGTAATTTAGCGACGAAAAAATAGTTCATCGTTAAATTAGCGTCCAAAATCCATTTCGTCCGAAAATTGTCCCAAATTTTGCGACGAAAATTGTTTTCGTCGCTAAATTACGTATGTTTTTTTCTCACTAAAGTCCACCAACATCTTTTCTTCATTAATTTATACAATTAACGACGAAATTTGCAATTCTCATCGATTAACCATGGTCTACTATAAATAATTCAAGCAAATACTTGGGTAAGTGTTTTTGTCATGATTTTTTTTTCAATTTCAAAGTAATTGTCTTGTCACATACGAGACTTTAATTTTTAGAATTTTATGGTCTTAATTAAGAGTATTAAACAAGTAGATATGATATTTTTAATATTTTATAAATCTTTAATTCTTATGCGGGCACAATGCAAAAAGATAGGGCTTGGATATATAATAAGAACTTACCCGAATGTCGAGAATTGGCCGATGAGTTTCGTATCTGGGTTGAAACAATTTCCGGACTTTGCTCTCAATTACAAATCATTCTTAATTACATTGCTACTATTGATCCTAATTACAAATCATTCTATATTTTCAATTATCTTGGTCGATTTCTATGTTGTTTGTATAATAAGATAGTACTTGTGCTTATTTCTATTTCTATGCTGATAGTCGGTGGCGATACATTTCAAGAAGCTTTAGATTGTGACATCTACTTTTGATGCATTCAAGAGGCCGATCTTTCTTGTTTGTTTTTGGTGAGATGGAGCATGGATAATCTGTTTAGCGAATGAGATCTTTTTTTGAGGCAAGGATGAGATCTTTTTCCGACGAAGATTGTTTCGTCGCCAATTTAATGAATTCTTTTGAATTCTATAGGATAGAATTCATTGCTAATTTTAAGAAGCTTCAGATTGTTTCCATTTTTCGTTGCTCATTTAGCAACGAAATTTTCAATAAGATAGAATTCCAAATTCGAATTATTTTGAATTCTATTTTTTTCAAAAATAAGAATACAAAGAAAATATTTATAAAAAAATAGAACAAATAAAAATTTAATAAATTAAGAAATTGAAAATATATGAAAATAGAATATGAATAAAAATTAAAAAAGAAAATATTCAAATTAGTGATGAATTCAATTTTTTCGTCAGCTAATTTAGCGACGAAAGCAAAATTCGTAGCTAATAAAATATGAATAAAAATAAAAAATAATAGCTATGATTAAACTATTTGGTCGCTAATTTAGTTACGAAAGCAAAATTCGTAGCTAATAAAATATGAATAAAAATAAAAAATAATAGCGATGAATAAACTATTTGGTCGCTAAATTAGCAACAAAAAAAGTGTTTGTCGCTAATTTAGCAACGAAGCAAAGTAATCGTCGCTAAATTAGCTTCAAAAAATCGTCTTCGTCGCTAAATTAGTGACGAACAAATTTATTCGTGGCTAACTTAGCGACGAAATAAATATTCGTCGCGAATTGAATATGAATAAAAATAAAAAGAAATATTCAAATTAGCGACGAATTACTTTTTCGTTGCTAAATTAGCCACGAATTAGTTTTTTCGTCGCTAAATGAGGGACGAAAAAAATTATTCGTCGCTACTTGAATATGAATAAAAAAATATTCAAATTAGCGACGAATGATCCTTTCGTCGCTAAATTAGCAACGAAGCAAAGTAATCATCGCTAAATTAGCTTCGAAAAATCGTCTTCCGTTGCTAAATTAGCGACGAACAAATTTATTCGTAGCTCATTTAGCGACGAAATAAATATTCGTCGCGAATTGAATATGAATAAAAATAAAAAAGAAATATTCAAATTAGCGACGAATTATTTGTTCGTTGCTAAATTAGCCACGAATTAGTTTTTTCGTCGCTAAATGAGCGACGAAAAAAAATTATTCGTCGCTAATTGAATATGAATAAAAAAAATATTCAAATTAGCGACGAATTATCCTTTCGTCGATAAATTAGCCACGAATTATTTTTTTCGTCGGTAAATTAGCCACGAATTAGTTTTTTCGTCGCTAAATTAGCCACTAACTATTTTTAAAATTAGCCACGAATTAGTTTTTTGGCCGCTAAAGTAGCCACGAATTTGTTTGTTTGTGGCTAAATTAGCCACGATTTGTTTTGCGTCGCTAAAGTAGCCACGAATTATTTTTTCGTCGCTAAATTAGCCACGAATTGGTTTTTTTCGCCGCTAAAGTAGCCACGAATTTGTTTTTTCGTCGCTAAATTAGCCACGATTGTTTTTTCGTCGCTAAATTAGCCACGAATTTGTTTTTTTCGTCGCAAATATTTTTAAGTCCAGCCGATAGCCCACTAATGCTGCGTTTGTCATATTTGCTTTTTCATCCCTCCCTCTTCGCGTTTCCTCTGTTTACGGGAGCACCTCCCTCTTTGCTCGTTCAGCCGGACCATTAGATTTGATGTGAGGCTTAATCCCAAGCGATTCAACCGATTCCTCTTTTCTTCTTCGAAGGGAAGATTTTTTGGTCCTTGGGTTCGTGAGTGCATGTCTTTTCGGGTGTCAAACTAGTGATAGTAGCTGCAGAAGCAGTAAAATCTAGGAGGGTTGCTTTGGAGATAGCATCAGTAGCTGGTGAAGTGGGCAAAGTCCTTTGAAGAAAGTTTTAGATGGATTCGAGGGTCGAAATGGACGATGAAACCGAAAACAAAGGCAGCATGTGGGTTTTAGATCAAAAGCTTGATCAGCCCATGGATGAGGAGGCTGGTAGGCTCAGAAACATGTACAGAGAAAAGTAGGACAGACGATGGATTTCATGTCTGTGTCTTGTTCTGTTGATGGCAGATCAGGAGGTGACGTTCTCTGCAGAGTTAGGGACATGGCATTGTCGATTTCTAGGAGGCTGATACGTTCGTTCGGGCCGTCGGGCCAATGGAGGCATGTGGGTTCGGCTTCGGTCGCGAATGGTCCTCTTCACTGTCCTCATGGTGAGGGAATGTGCTACTTTCTTTTTAATCTGTTTGACTACATAGATTCTTGCTTTTGAGTTCATTGAGATGGTTTAATGCTTTTGTATTTCTTGTTAATAGAATTGCTTGGCCTCGTTTCACAAGAGAACTTTTCCACTGCGGACTTTTCTCGATCAGTAAGGGTATGTTCATGTTCTACTTCTATGTGATAATTACATGAGGTGAATGTAAAAGAAAGGCAAATTTTTGTACCCCGATGGTGCTCTGCAAATTTTACTCAATTAAATGCTTATGATTGTATTCTACTGATTCAAATCATAAATTTGAATGTTGTGAACTCTTTATTATTTGCTTTGGTATGTGCTCTTGCCTTTGCTCTATAAACTAGCGGTCTCTTTGAATTGAGGAAGCAGACTCAGATTGTGGTAGTTTCTAATGTCTAGAGTCCATAGCAATTGATTGATGAACATGAGATAAACTCATCCTTTGCTTTAACTCTTGACATCGGGGTGTGCTTTATGTAACTGCATGTAGGATGGTGCTTTTTTCTTTGGTTGTCGAAGGCTATCAACTTCAATACTGACTCCTAATGGTGAAGCTGACTTCCCTTCTGACTTATTGTCCCAGAAGAAAGTAATTGTGCCTGATCGCGAGATAGGTATGAACGGAATGTGCTTTACATTGTCTCTTTGTAAAAGATACCGACGATTATAGTGACCATCTTTTACATCTTTTACACGGAATTTTCAGCATTGTTGCTTCTTCGGCTTGCATTCCAAAGTTTTGGGGTGGTTTATGGGGATCTTGGCACGTCCCCTTTGTATGTCTTTTACAATACATTTCCAAGGGGGATAGACAATACGGAAGATGTGGTCGGAGCTCTATCGCTGATCATATATTCTCTTACTCTCATTCCACTCCTCAAGTACGTTTTTGTGGTGTGCAGAGCGAATGACAGTGGACAAGGTAAGCTGATATCATTTTTTAGGAGCAATTAGTTCATTGTTTTTGACACTGACAAAGGGATGGACCAAGACACATGCTAAGGATGCTCAGTGCAGCAATTGTGACCATCCTCCTCGTTGCGTAGGTGGAACATTCGCTCTTTACTCATTGCTCTGTCGGCATGCGAAAATCAAAACAATTCCAAACCAGCATAGGACTGACGAGGAGCTAACGACATATAGCCGTACCACATTCAATGAGAAATCCTTCGCTGCGAAGACCAGGGGGTGGTTGGAAAGACATGCATCCAGAAAGAATACGCTTCTTATGCTCGTCCTTGTGGGCACTTGCATGGTGATTGGCGATGGGATTCTCACCCCAGCTATATCAGGTGAATCTTTCTTTCTGCATGATTAAAAATGGCAGAAACCATATGTTGCGCCATGTTGTTTGTCCACTTTTCTGAGGACAACAATGAAGGTTGATCCACTCCACCAGTACAGTGTTGCTTGTGGACACATGATCTCCTTATGCTTTATAAGCGTTGAAGCATCAGAAAATCTACTGGTTTTCATTAGTTTAAAAGTGTCCTATATGGTGGTGGTTGTATCTTGTCACTCCTCGTCTGGTTATTTCCTTTACCTCTTTAAACTTTGTCTAACTACATTGGCCGTCCGAGCCTGATTTCTTTTATGTTAATGAAGTGCCTGCAATTTTACTTTGACACTTCTGATGCCACCGTTTTCAAGCAGTTCTTTCGGCCGCCGGTGGGATCAAGGTAGATCATCCGGGCATGAGCAATGGTACAGCTCACGTCTTGGACAGTATTATTGAATTGGCTTGTCGATTTGCAATTTTCTAAAGGATTTGTGATTTTTTGACACACATGTCGTGGTTCTCGTGGCTGTCATAATATTAGTAGGTCTCTTTAGCGTGCAACACTATGGTACTGATAAAGTTGGTTGGCTCTTCGCCCCGATGGATGTTTTTGGCTTGTCCCCTGATCCTTTTCTCTTTTCCGTGTTCAAGTACTCGTGTTCTATAAGATAGCTTTTTGCTCTCCAAAACAAAATGGTAAGCTGTACATTTTTAGCTTGTCCCCTGTTCCTTTTCTCTTTTCCGAAATATATTTATTGTGTGGATTTTCTTTTTCTTTTTTTTTTGGGGGGCAATTGATTGGTTAGAGAGCTAATAGGAGGGGTCATCAAGAAATTATTTTATCGTACGATCACAAATTATAAAATTTCGTTGGAAAATTCGTCCCATGCCTGGTCGTCGCAAAATTCATCGTTAAACAATATTCGTTGCGAAGTTCGTCGCTAAATTTATCTCCGAACAATGCTCGTGGCAAAAAAAAAAAAATTGTCGCTAAATTTTCTAACGTTGAATTGGCGTTATTTTGAAACTTCTCATGGCAACTCGTCGCAAATTAGCAAATCAACTATTCGTCGCCGGACAAAATCAACTATTGATCGCTAAATTTAGCGACGAAAGTAACAAATTCTTCGCTAATTTAGCGACGAAAATAACATATTCGTCGCTAATTAGCGACGTAAAACAACAATTCGTCTCTAAATTTAGCGACCAAATAAACTATTCGTCACTACAATCAACTATTCATCGACGAAATTTGCTAAATTTTAGCGACGAAAAAAATTTTCGGCGCTCAATTTTATCGACAAATCTCTTTCGGTCGCAAATGTGCGTCGCTAAATTTAGCAACGAATTGTTTTCGTGGCAAATTAGCGACGAAATTCAAATTTTTCGTAGCTAAATTTGCGTTCCGAATTGAATTTTGCCGAAATTTAGCAACGAAAACAACTATTCGTCGCTCAATTTAGCGATGAAAAAAATAATTTGTTGCTAAATTTAGGGACAAAAACAAATATTCGTCGCTAACATTAGCGACGAAAATAATTTTTTGTGGCTAAATTTAGCGTACGAAACATTATTTTCGTCGCTAAAATTAGCCACAAAAATGTTTATTCGTCGCTAAATTTAGCAACGAATGATGTTCGTGGCAAATTAGCGACGAAATTAAAATTTTTCGTCGCAAAATTTTCCGATAGCGTATTAGCCACGTAATTGTGTTCGTCGCAAAATGCGTGGCAAAAATCATTTAGCGACGAATTTTGTTGAAATTTTTGTGGCAATTTTCGTCCAAAATTCGTGTTTTTTTGTAGTGTTTAGCGACGAAAAGTTGATTTCGTCGCTAATTTTGCCACGAAAAATTTTGTAAAATTCGTCGCTAATTGACTTTTACGACGACTTTTGCCCCCAAAAAAATTTGTGGTTAATCCGGCGTCGCAAAATTTAGCGACGAAATTTTAAACTTTCGTCGCTAAATTGTGCGACGAAAATATATCGTCGTTAAAGTCGTCGCTAAAATTTAGCGACGAAATATACTTTTTGTCGCTAAAGTTAGCGACAAAAATACTTTTCGTCGCTAAATTTTAGTGACGAAATGGAATTTTCGTTGCTAAATGTTTGCGACGACTTTAGCCACGAAAAATAATTTCGTCACAAATTTAGCGACGAAATGTGAAAATTTCGTCACTAAATTTAGCGACGCCGTATTAGCCACGAATTTTGTTTCGTGGCAAAAGTCATCGCAAAAGTCAATTAGCGACGAATTTTGCCAAATTTTTCGTGGCAAAATTCGTCGCTAAATCCTCATTTTTTGTAGTGTCAGTTTTGGAACGCGGAACCTACCATGCATACCCAAGAATCTGAACCGGACTAGTTCCCATTGGTTCCGTTCTCCGGTTTCCAATTCTAGTTCTGGTTCTATTATGGAATCATGCTTAACTCTAGTTTGTGTGTCCTTGCTCACAAGTCGGAGGAGCAATGCCTATTGGCAAACTGTCATAGACGGCCACCACCCTCCCACTCAAGCGGGCATCCCACCACATGACCAAGCACAGGCTGAGCTGATTGCCACCACCGGCGGCGCCACCTCGCTTCTATTGCTCGATTATGTACATTCAGTCCGAACCATACTATCATCGAAGGTCATCTTGAGAGAGACTCGTTCCCCTCATCAGCCCAAGTCATACGAAGGATCACCAGGTGGATGTGCTTGAAAAGCTTCCGTCTCGGCCCACAGTTTCACATTCGAATTATTGTAGAGGCTTGAATTTGAAAGCTTTCGAGATGTTTTCAAGGACTGAATGATAGTTAAATGAACCTCACCAAGGCAAACTTAGGTATTTTAGAAGATCATTACCAAGGCTGAGCTGGGAGAGAAAAACCAATCCAGCATGAGTAATAATCCATGATGAAGTTGCCTTTAGTGATCAGCATCTGAATGTATAGTTGATCTTTGAGGCACCCAAAGCATGTTCGGTTTCGGACGCTGTCGACTCCAAACAAACTCGCGTATTCGGTCACCACCCCGGTTTCGATCTTTATTTCACCTTACCATGTTGATCAGTAGGGTTTCATCAGTCAGGACTTTACTCCGAGTAAGGTCGGAATCCTCGACGTAGGAGGATTCTCTAGTGAAGATATAGGATGAAACTGTACAGAAGGCTAATTTAAGACTGAAGAACTTTGAACTACTAGAGTTAACTAAAACCGAAGTTCAACGT
The DNA here is from genome assembly GCA_021437795.1 of Rhodamnia rubescens. Classification (NCBI taxonomy): domain Eukaryota; kingdom Viridiplantae; phylum Streptophyta; class Magnoliopsida; order Myrtales; family Myrtaceae; genus Rhodamnia; species Rhodamnia rubescens. The sequence goes on along the minus strand of JAILYA010000005.1, from coordinate 5,877,507 downwards.
AACAACTAAACTCTGGGTACCAAGTAAAACTAGCACTCCAGGAATGCTGTACTAGTGATACTTCAGCCAGATTCTCCAAGCTTCCAGTTCCAGTAATGGAATTTTGCTCTCTCATGATCACAAGATGAATACATGATGGAGCATATCATACGAGTCAACAATATGAGGATCTTGAAACATTATGGGAGGAAATTATTTGCAAGTCCGATCGATTTATAGATTTGCGCGAAGGGTTCGATTAGAAACCGCAGTCTAGATTTTGAGCTTAAGGACCGCCCGTCCTCGATGTCAACAAATTCCTAGGCGGCGATTGTCGGTGTGACTATGCTAAATGAGTTTGATGATGTTTCTATTTTGGATAATGCCGGCTAGATATGAAATGAGTATGATGATGTTCCTCATGGTTGTCTTAGAGTGCATTTGTCTCGCTTGAAAAAAGAATTATTTTAAAAATATTTTTCTAAAAATGATCGTTTGTATCGTTTACGAAAATATTGAATGGATTTTTTTTTATCGCTCATGAAAATGTTTTAACATAAATTATTGTCAGCAGTGAAAACATTTTTCATTTAATAGTTATTTAAAAATATAAAAGAGATCATTTTTAAGAACATATTTTTCAAATATTTTCTGTGTTAGTCTTTCACGAATTGTATTAGTAGGGCGGCTCGGCTATGTTCAGGCAATAAATAAATTGGACCAATTTCCATTAGGCTGATCTTAGCATAGACCTGATCAAGGGCCTGAGGCTGAGGCCCAGCTTCACCCCCAATGGGCCCAACGAGCCCACAATACATTTCTGGCTAGAGGCCCAGATGAGATATGATCTCTGGGCTGTCCTGTCTGAGTTGGGCCCGGCCCGCCGTGTATCACCTCTGCCTCACCGTAGCGTACCAAAGCCTTCCAGCTCACAGCCGATGCGCAGAAGACACGTGCCCTTGTGGATCTACCCGTTCCCATCCCACTGTATCTTTGTCCAGAAGAAGCAAAGCTTCCGATTGATGACGATGGAAAGCTAAAGCTTCATAGCTCTCTGGACTACTGCTTCGCCTCCCGCTCTCTCTCTCTCTCTCTCTCTTCCCTTCCTTGTCTTCGCGCCGCTTCTTCTCTGGATAATTCGTAACTGAGTGAGATAAATTAGTTCCCCCTTGTAAAAGCTGCGGAGACCCGTGTTCCCCTGTGCCTTCCTTGTTTGCTTGTAGCTTCACGGATTGGGTAAACGCGTCTGGTGGGCAGTACTGAATCGTTGATCGGACGCTAGGTCTCGAAAGTATCGTTTGTGTATGGGAAGAACTTTTGTGGGATTGAAGCTCAAATCAAATTCCTGGGTATTGCGTGGACAGGCAACTTTCCCCGTGCGGTGCTTTAGTCGAAGAAACTTATCGCGTTGCAGGTGTTTGGACTTCTTTTATATGTGATTGAATTTGTCTGTTGAGCTGCGATTTTGGTTGATTTGGCGAGATTTTGGACGTGACATCAGTAAGTCAGTTGCGTTGTTCTCGTTCGTGATGGACAAATGGGAAGCAATTGGAGTTCGAGTTTGGTTTTATGAGTTCTGGTTTTAGAGCGTTCGAGTGGCAGTTGCTGGTCCTAGAATTAGTGTGGTTCGAGGGCGTTTGCTTACGTTTCGGATTACATAGAGGGGGACATTTTTGAGATGGCTGTGGCAAGCAAGACCAGGAATATATTGGAGGGTCTAGTGAGAGAAGGTTCGTTCAAGTGGTTGATTGGGAACCGGACCTTATTTGGAGAAGAATTTGAAGAAATGGGGAAGTCTCCATCGGCTCGAAGGAACTGGATACCGGAGCTGTCTCCGATAGCAAATATTGTTGTTCGCCGATGCTCGAAGTAAGCACCCAGGACCTATATTGACTGTTTTCTGCAATCCGTTACTTCGATTGTGGGGATAAAACTGAGGCCCTTAGATAGTTGGTAATTTAATACAATATCGTAGCATTGGATTTGGTATGGCACATCATAATGTTATCTCTCTTTACGGTAAGCAATGTTTAAATGCAGAGTCCTTGGTACTCCAACGATTGAGCTTCAGGAGAGCTTCAACAAAGAGGCTTCTGATTCTGTAAAGCATCCATCAGTTTATGCGAGGAACTTTTTGGAATATTGTTGCTTCAGGACACTTGCGCTCTCACTTCAAGTAACCAGCCATCTGGCTGATAAAAAATTCCCGCGCCTAACTTATGACATGATGGTAGCTTGGGAGACACCTGGTGCAAGTGAATCTTTAGTTCATGTTAGTCTCCCTGCATCTACCTGTTTTACTTTAAGTATTCCTTCTTTCTCAATTCTTCCTAGAAATGTTAAGAACGCATTTCTTGGTGGGAGATTTTGATATCTCTTAACTTGTGAGCTTGTGCCTGTCCTTGTTTGTAAGTGTGAAGAACAACATAGTGAAATGAAGATGAATCAAAGATTACTTAGTTGACTTCAGTGCTTGGTTGCTACAATTAGATGAAATTGCTTATATAGGATGGTTATTTGCTTAGGTATTCTGCAATCTGCACCTTTTACCAGTCAAAACGTTTAGTGCAATTTTCCTAATGCAGGAAGGTGAAGACGTTACTGTCGGTGTACAAGCTTTCTCTCGTATAGCTCCAGCTGTCCCTATCATTGCAAATGTCATTATTAGTGAAAACCTTTTTGAAGTGCTCACCGCTTCTACGGGTGGTCGGCTTCAATTTTTTGTCTATGATAAGTACCTTAATGGGCTGGAAAGGTACTACATCTCAATTTGCTGCATACAAGTTATTTGGAGAAGGCAATATTGCATAGATGAGAAAAAGTTTTACTTAAAATTATGAAATGTATTTGGAGATTCAAGGACAATGCTGTCCTAGCATATCTTCATGGTTATTGTATGTCATCTAAATCTTTTTTTGCATAAACTCTGATAATCTTGTACTTGTCCTTGTAGAGCTCTAAAAAAATTGAAGTCCCAGTCAGAATCATCCCTCCTTTCAGGTGTTCGATCCTCCAGAGGAGAGAAGATTCTTGAAGTGGATGGAACTGTAACAACACAACCAGTTCTTGAACATGTAGGAATGTCTACATGGCCTGGTATATATCAAGGATCAACATTCTTTGATACTGGTTTTTAAGTAAATATATTCTTCCATCAAATGAAAAGTCCTATTGGTCGAAGATCTTCAGCTTCAAGGCTTGTTGTCCCTCATTTAAAAAGAATAGCAGCATTGACCAGTGACTCTAGTTTTTCTTTTTCTCTTTTCCTTATCACTTATATTTCTTTCTTTGGTGTTGCCTCCGTGCAGGTCGTTTAACACTGACTGATCATGCCCTTTATTTTGAACCACTCCGGATGGTATCTTATGACGATGCCAAAAAGTATGACTTATCAGATGATCTGAAACAGATTGTCAAGCCCGAGTTGACTGGACCATGGGGCACTAGGTTGTTTGACAAGGCAATCATGTACAAATCAACATCATTGTAAGGCGTGATGCATTTCTTTAAAGTTTGATATTCACTTCTATGATTCATCTTTCTGAAATCAAATTGGCTCATTTGATTCCTGGCATCTTTTTCTTAATGTCTTCACTTCATGCAGATTGGAACCTGTTGTCATGGAGTTTCCTGAACTCAAAGGACATGCTCGTCGTGACTATTGGTTGGCAATAGTCCGGGAGATTTTATATGTGCACCACTTTATTAAGAAATTCCAGATCACTGGAGTGGAACGAGATGAAGCACTTTCAATGGCTGTACTTGGAATCCTACGGATACAGGCCATTAGAGAATTTAGTTCCTCAGGACCTCTTCACTGTGAGGATCTTCTCATGTTTAATCTCTGTGACCAACTTCCTGGTGGAGACTTAATACTGGAAGCTCTTGCAAACAGGTCATCCATAAGGGAACTAGACCGTACTAATAGTTACGATGATGGGGGTGGTGGGATGTATTCCATTTCCTCACTCGCCATGATTTCTAACCTTGGGTTCTTTGGGAGTGGTTCTAATAACCTAAATGAAGCAGGGCTTGTTGTTGGCGAGATAGCTGTGGGGGAAATCAGTTCGTTAGAAAGAGTGGTGAAAGAATCTAGAAACAGCTATAAAAAGGTGGTGGTGGCACAAGCAACTGTTGATGAAGTTAAAGTTGATGGGATTGATACCAATATGGCAGTCATGAAGGTATTAGTGATAATAGTGGTTCAATCATTACTTTCCTATTGGCAAAAGAGAAAGTTGCTATCTATTTATGTAGGTTTGATATTACTGTTGTCTGTACGTGATTATGTTATTAAATAAAGGTGGGAACAAGATGGTTGTAGTGGCGTCCCATCCCAAGTAGCTGAATTTATCAGATTTACATTGTTCCATTATTATCTTTGTTCATATTTTACTCATTCCGCAGGAGTTACTGTTTCCTCTTATTGAAGCTGGCAAGTGGCTTCTTTCTCTGGCATATTGGGATAATCCTTTGCACTCTTCCATCTTCTGTTTGGCTATCACTTACACCATTTGCAGGTAATGTGCTGTTATTGCAGATGGTCTTTTTGTCGGTTCTACCCTTCTGTTTAGAGTTATACCTGCTTTTGTCTTTATATTCTTTTCCTGCTTAGACGAAATATGTTATTGATTGCGTGGATGACTAGGGGTGTCAAAAAAGCCCACGCCAGACGGGCCGGCCCGGCCCGAAAATTCACTTAATTTTCGGGCCTTTTCGGGGTTGGTAATCAGGCCGGGCCGGGCCAGCCTGCCGCCTGACTTTTTTTAACACCTATATTTTCTTTTTAATTTAATTTATTTTTATTTTCTTTCATTTGATGGGTTTGTTAATTGATTTTGATTCCAAAAAAAAATAAAAGAAAAAAAGAATTAGGCCTAAATCCGGCCTGACCCGACAGCCCGGCTCGCCGGGCCGGGTCAAGCTTGGTACTATTCTGTTTCGGGCCGGGCCGAGACCCGGCCCAGACCCAGCCCGTTGACACCCCTATGGATGACGGCATGATTTTTTTGGCCAGAATTATGATTAAATGATTTATTTGCATTTTTTTCCGCAACATTTAGGGGTAAATCGAAAAGTCTAGTAGTGTGAGTGTTATCCAATTTTGGGAAGGTGATCGGTAAAGTCTACCTGACAATTTATTAAGGTTTTTGGCAAAAATGGTCTATGGCTGTAAGAGCCAACTTTGGAGTGACTAAAATCTTTCTTGCACTCTGCGTGCTGTGGATTTTTGTATGGTGTTTGACATCAGATGGACATTTATTTTGCACAAAACAGAGAGTGTATGTGACCTTTAAAAAGCTTATCAAGTCTTCTACTGGAAGATCAATCTGCATTGATGGAATCTTCCACACTTTTTTAATTTTGATATATTCTCTTGACTTGCGGATGCATTGACTTTATCCAAGTGCATCATGCACCTATGAACTTCAATCATGAATCTCCTTAGGAATTAAGGTGGGACTGGTAAAAGAAACTGCAAGAGTTCCGTATTTCCTTGGCATGCATAGAAAACATTGAGTTCTCTGAGAACATCTTGTATATGCTTCGCAGGGGATTGCTCGGTTATGCCTTTGCATTTGGGCTCGTGTTTCTTGCTGTTTCCATGGTACTTAATAAGTACTTTAGTGGAGGGAAGGCTTTTCATGAAGTCAAGGTTATAGCCCCTCCTGTGATGAACACAATGGAGCAGCTTTTGGCTGTTCAAAATGCAATTTCCCAAGCTGAAGGGTTCATCCAGGACACAAACATAGTCTTCCTGAAATTACGTGGCTTAATGATGTCCATTTACCCTCAGGTAACCAGAATAAAGACTGAAAGTGTCATATTCTGTTTTCCAACTCTCTATTATTTAGTTTTTGAAATTCCGTATTCACAAGTAAAATTGTTTGCTATTCGTGCTTATTAGGCAAGTGAGAAATTTTCAGTTGCTCTCTTTCTGTCGGCGGTGATGCTCGTTCTTGTTCCCAGTAAGTACATATTGTTAATGGTTTTCTTGGAGAATTTTACAAGATATTCTCCTCTACGGAAAGCAAGTAGTGAAAGATGGATGAGGAGGTTAAGAGAGTGGTGGTTCAGTATACCAGCAGCTCCCGTTGTTCTCGAAAGAGAGAAGGAAGATAAGAAGAGAAAGTGATGGTGTGAGGACATGTATAGGTCTTAGAATGCAGATAAGTTCTTTGTTAAGGAGTGATCATACATCTGAAAAACGAGGGGAAGTCTGCACGAGATAAATCATGAATCTGTCTAGTTTCTGTATATACTTGGAAGTGCTCGGGCTTCTGCCAATGTTATTGTGCTTTTATCCAATCTTCAGCCAAGTGGGAATATAACCAGCTTTTATATGATTCTACAGTGGCTTTATTTTTTATTTATCATGAAAGGTTGCAGGCTCATATTATCACGCCATATTTGACAACCTTTGTTTCTTTTTTTATTCTTAGCCAACAATAAAGAAGGCCGTGCTGCTTCTTAGTTTGTACTTAGAAGTCCTCTGAATTTTAATCTAATTAACTACCCTTAGGCCTCTTTGTATGTAAAAAGTATCTTGAAAAGTACATTTTTCTGGCGAACTGTGATGCTTCATCTAGTGAGGTACAATTAAGTTGGCTGTTTTGTCTCTGTGTCCTTCATGTCGTTGACTCTTCCTTGGGTACAAGGAAAAGTCTTTTGCAAGTGCAGACACTCTGCTCAACTCAGTAAGCTTTGCTAACTTCTCCTCGCTTGAAAGTTTGATGTTCATAATGAGTCAAAGTCCACGCTCATTTCTCGTCCAATTAGATTGCTTACCAGGATGCCATCTAGGACGAGCTGATGGGTGGTTAGCAAAATATATTGAGTTTGATCCTTTCCCTGCAAATTCGTCTGTAGTCTTTTGGTTCTTGCATCATGACTCGACCTTCTTGTTTCGTTTAGTCTGCATGCTTCCTTCTGGTAGTAGAACTTTGAATCTGCCTCCCTCCGTTGATGCGCAAATGTCGGCCTTGTTGATTTGTCTTCAGTTTACTTGTTCACGAGCCCATGTCAAGCAGGAGACGGGCTAAGATTCACGCCTGTTCAGCTGGAAAATCGCGAATCTTGAAGTTCCCACCCACCTAGTGTTTGATGTATTTGCTACTTCAAGTTGCTCCCACCTGCACACTGATGTAGGTGCTAGTAGTGCAATTATGGAATGCATTTCACTGTTCACCAGAATATCAGACCGAGAATTGGACCTGAGTGTGCTATGTGGTCCATGAATCACTCAATATGAGCGCTCGTTTGCTCGATCTTCAATGGGGTTTCCCAGTCAGGAATGGACGCTAGTGCATGGATCGCCAAAATTCGTGCTCTTGGCGTGACATTTTATGGGGTTCTTGCGACATGGCGTGAGGTCTCAACCGTTGGAATTCTTAAGACAATGTCTAACGTCAGTTCCCGTGCAGATAGTTCTCCTCCTCCGTCAGGTATTGTTCTGGTTGAAATTGAAATACTAAAAATAAAAATAAATGAAATTAAACCACCTTCTTTTTATCATAAAATATAATTTACACAAGGTAGATGAATGGAACCACTATGGTCATTATGGCGAAATACTCCAACTTTGGTAAGGGTTTCTTAATTAGAATACACAAAACAAGATAACCAATTTCGTAATTTGAAAATCAATTTAAAGAAATTAAACAATTGAAAAGAAAGAAAAAAAAAACCTTATGATTTTTGTGTCAACATTTTATTAAAGGGTATTACGTCTTTTTTCATTTTCCTGTGCTCATTCTATAATTTTTCATTCGTTTAGGGTCCAAAGAGTGATTTGACTTTTAAAAAAAAAAGCAAGAATAATTACAATCTTACTCTTGAAAAATCACATATTAGGCACATGTAGATTGAAAAATAGACGAAGAGATGACGATTATTAGCAAAATTGAAAGTTCAAGGGACTTTGTGTACTGATTGAACACTCGAAGCTAAACGTGCACCATCCTGAAACTTCAAGGGATCTTGAATAATTTTCCCTTTTCGTTTTAAAGAAATGCAAGGAAATTCTAAATGAAACTAGTCGGAATTTTTATTTCCGGTCAAAATTAAATTAACATACGCGTCCAAAAAATACAAACAATCATGAATATGTTTTTTTTTTTTTTGAGATTTAGTATATCCAACTTCAGGTAAACGTCGAATGCTCTTGACACTACCTATTAATTATTTGTTAAATTCATCTAAAAGCGAAAGTTAAAATCACTCCGAATGCCCATCTTGCAAATTTGATCAAGTGCTCCGGCCATAAGCCTGCAAAAAGTATTTTCTGGCCTCAGCTATAAATTTTTTTTTTTTTTAAATCTGCAAAATTTTGTAGCCAACTATGAGCCTGCAAAAAGTAAATGCTGCTGCTGACTGGACCGACAGTCTGGACCACCTCCTCAAAGACCCGACGCCCGAGGGCATTCCTTTAGGGGTGCCACGTGGGAAATTAGCGAAGAAAAGTAAAATCGTTCTAGAAGCCGCTGGGCCCCACCACGCCCGCCACCCCAAAATGAGATTTTGGAATTTCGCAGTTTGACTCCTCCCCTTAAAAGTTCAAAAATCGACCAGCGAGCTGGATTTGACCCGATCCACGATCCCGATCCCGGTCGTCGGTCAAGCCTAGATTTGATCCTCCATGTATTATTATTGCTCACATATTGTAAGAACATGTATCCTCGAAAAACACTTTGCAAAAATTGCAAATTCTACGTCATGACCACGACATCGAATTCAAAACGTCAAATAAACTTATATTTGATCTTCGATCATGCAAGATTACAAAAATAAAATCACTCGTTCCCGATTTGATCGAGACATTTCGCCTATCTTCGTTACGATCTTAAACGACTGGCTAAAATTGAAAAAGTCAAAAATAAATGAAGAAGGAGGGTGTGAAATTACCAATATCCTTAATTTTCTTACGCACAAGATTGAAAAAGTACGAATTTTTTTCTCTCTTTTTTTATCAGAAAAAAATTCATAAATTAATGAAGATGATACTCGTCAGTTATATAGATTATTTTTAAGCTCTTGAATAACTATAGAATAAAGCGAATAATAAAACATGTTCTATGATTAGAAGCACACTCTTATTTTTTAAGAATAAATTTATCGCCGTAAAAATTTCGACTACGGATCACCAAATTAACGAGCATATAATTTAAACATTATATAAGTCAAAGTCAACCAAAAACCTTCCCAGAAAATGGTTACCAGCCCGATCGGCTTCCATTTGGTCAGTCAGAGACGGGAGGAGTCTACAAGAGTTTCAATCATCTTTATTGGCGGGACCCACGAACTCTTGATCAACGGTAGTTCGAGGACATCAATATCTTCTTCGTTGTACGTTCTGGACTGTTGCTTGTGGCCTAAAAAGAATATTACGGTCTCGTCGGAGAGAACGAAAGAGAGGCACAAGCTAGTTTTTTCCTCGATAGCAAAAATCCGCGTTCACATCGTTCTCAGCTAAGAATTTCTTGCCTTTACCGTCGGGAGTCTCCGACTTTTCCTCTCTCTGTCTCTGTCTCTGTCTCTGTCTCCGAAAACGGTATGAGCAGCTGGAGGGAGTCTCTCTGAATTCCTAACCGCTCCTTTTCTCCGACTGTCGACGACCCGCGATTCTTGATTGAGGATCAGTTCTTGGGCAAGTTAGAAATCCTCCAAGACTTGATGCTACTGGCGCCTGTCAGCTCTCAAGCTTAGATTTTTTTTTTTCTCTGCCCCTTCTTGTGGTGATTTTCGCCATGGTATTGTGAGTATCAAGTTTCTTTTTCTGCGTCTTTTCTGCCCGAGCAAGTGAAGTGGGAAGTTCTGGGAGTTTTGATTTTCGATGGGCAAGAGAAAGAAGAGAGGGTTCAACGTGGAAGAGGCAATGGAGTTCTTGAACTACTTGACGGTGGAGAAGCCTCTGCTTCCGTTCTTGATTGCTTTGATAGCACTTGGTTGGGCGATAGAGAGATGGGTTTTCCCTTTCTCGAATTGGGTACCTCTTGTTGTCGCCGTTTGGGCAACGATGCAGGTGAGTGATTCCTGCTTGATTCATGTTCTTGACTCTGCCTCGACCGATTCTTTTCTTGTCTGGAATGAAATGAAATTTCTCGTTATATTCTCATCTTTCTCTTTTGCGGCAAATGCATTCTCATCTTGATTTGATATGCACCATGATGTTTCTTTTTGTATGGTCAAATCTTGCTTTTGTGACTTTTCTTGTCTTCTGAAGATTGTACCGTTGCGTGGATGATTGCTAATTTCACTTTCTTCAATGATTGGCATTTCGTTGTCTGAAAAAAGCTGTTATGATCATATTGTCCAGTTCTCCCGTGATATCTGGGATTCAATTGCATAGTTTGTCTTGACCGACCTGTTCCCTCGTGTCTGGGTTGACTGCTTTATATCGTACGGTTGTTAGGATTGGCCCAAAATTGCGATCCTCTGGAAGAAGGGCATTCCAATTAGTTTATCCAAGATTATGACACTTAATCTGCGTGGTTGAGATACATTTCGTAGGTGATGAGCGATCTCAGCAATAAATATAGTAGAGGGCTTGAGAGGTCTCCATCGCAGGTTGTTAAATGAGGTTGCTGTTTGGACCCAAAAAAAAAAAAAAAAGAAGGTTGCTGTTTCTTGGAATCTGTCTCTAATGTATTGCATTATGCAAAGTTTAGAAGCAGAGATAGCTCAAGCTAAAAAGGCAAATTGTAATCACTAGATAATCAGAATCCATCAAGTGAATAATACACATTAAAGTTTTAGGCCATGCTTCAAAGTTTTCTTTTCTTTCTTCCCTCAAATATATCTAATCCTGTTCCAAACAAGGATTCCAAGGGAAGTTTCAATCATCAGTCTAAAATTCATTTTATGGTGCCTGCAGTATGGAAGTTATCAACGCCAAATGCTCGTGGAAGACCTGAATAAAAAATGGAAGCGTGTCGTACTGAACACCTCGGTAGCTGTCTTCTTTTCATTCGGAATGTGAACATTGAGAATTAAAAGTTCATCCTCTTCGTTTGGTCCTAATTGCGTGTCCTCGCAGCCAACAACTCCTCTGGAGCACTGTGAATGGCTGAACAAGCTGTTGATGGAAATCTGGCCCAATTTTGTGAACCCAAAGCTCTCCATAAGATTCGCATCACTAGTTGAGGTGAGTTGGGTTGATTTCGATGTTTATTATTGGTTGTTTTATGTTTAAGATGAATGGGCATGATAGGTGTAGGCTGTCATACCGCATTTAAGTTAGAAACACTTGTTTTGCATGCTTTGGGAAAAATGACATTTTCTTCGACGCATTCTATTTTTTTGGACATGAAGTGTGAGTTCGACAAAGCAAGAGGGGAGATGAACCCTCAATTTGCTCTGACAGAGTACCCAAGAAAGATACTTTGATATTTAGGATCAATATTGCAAAAGGGGAGAGATTGATGAGGATGTAAGCCATAGAATCGAGCGGAAAGAGTGGTTGGATGAAATGGCGCAGTGCATCGGGATTTTTGTGTGATCGCAAAATCCCTCTTAGGCTAAAAGAAAATTCTATAGAACAAATATAGAGAAGAAGCGATGATCTACGGAGTGTTGAGGCAAGCGACAAAACAGGCAAATGAGCATAAGATGGAAGTAGAAAATGAGAATGCTAAGGTGGATGTGTGGCCATACAAGAATGGATAAAATAAGAAATGAGGATATTCGACAAAAAGTTGGAGTAGTATCGGTGGCGAAAAGATGAGAGAACATCGTTTGAGATGGTTTGGACATATTCTTCAAGACCCCTAAATACTTCCGGTAAGGTGTGTTATAGGGAGCATGACTTGAGGAAAGGGAGAGGTCGGCCGAAACTTACTTGGGGAAAAGTAGTAAGACAAGATTTGTTGGAGTGGGACATAGATTGGCGTACTATTTGTCTTGGGACAGAGTGGAGGAAAGCGATTAACATTGTGGAGGGGCAAAAATTTCTATGTTCCGTCGTTTAGTCCGCCCTTTGTTTTCTTTATATTGCTATAAAAGCTATGTTATTGTATTTTGTTTTATTTTATAGCTTCTTTCGGTCTTGCTTTTTGGATTCATCGACCGCCACCCCAACTAGTTTGGGTTAAAGGTGATGTTGATGTTGATGTTGATGTTGATTCTATTTTTTTGGAACTTCTTATCCTCGGAGGAGATAATGGATGTAGCTATGTTCTGCTTGAAAGAAATTGTAGTATGTGCAAATATGTTTCTTGCTAGAGAAATCCTGTAAAATCTTCCCCGCTTTTACTCATCTGAATTCCTGAATGCTAGGAAGAAACTAGTCATACATATATTGTCTATAATTATATGTGCTTAACAGTCTAATATTTGTTTTGCAGAAACGTCTAAGACACAGGAAATCCAAGCTTATAGTAAGTCATCTTTTGGACTATTCCTTGGTAATCTGTCCTTTCGGGTCACTGGCAAAAGTTGAGCTTACGTCTCTTTGCATTGTCTTTGCCATAGGAAAGAGTTGAACTGTTGGAGTTTTCTTTAGGTTCTAGTCCGCCCAGTTTGGGTCTTCAGGGGACTCGGTGGTCAACTACAGGTGATCAGGTTTGTTATGAGGTTTTTGCCGCATAATTTTGTAATCACGCATTGTATTTTTGTGTGGGCGTACTAATATGTCCATGTGCCAGTATATATATATATATATATATATATATATATATATATATATATATATATATATATATAGAGAGAGAGAGAGAGAGAGAGAGAGAGTACTTCTTGTGTGCCTGCAGGTAGAGTGACAAAACAATTTGGAAAATATGTGAGGTAATACATCTTGTGCGGTGCTGATTTGAGGCTACACTGAGAGTTGCTCATTTCACGAAAGTATTCACATGTGCATCCAAGTTGCCATTTGAGTCAGTGGTTTATGCAAGCATTTGCAACCGACCAATCTTTTTCTCTTCTCATCCACTGGTGACGCATCTTGCATCCAAAGTGTTCTTGCATGCTATTTAGTCAATAGTGGGAGGATGAAGTTTAACGATCTACTTCTGTCATGGATAGCTAGAAAGAGGGGCTGCATAGGAGGTAGATGAAAGTAAAAGGTGGTCGGGTAAAGAGGAAAATGATCAAGGAACTGCTGAATTTGAGGATGTTGAGCATGAATTGCAGCAACTTTTGAAACATTTTAGAGGATGGTTAATGGTAGAATAAAGTGGCTGAGCAACTTTATTTACGTGTTGTTTCTTTCTCTCTATCAGGGGTACGAGTATTATTTTTTCCAGTTCCTGACATCTAATGGATATCTTTTCTTTTTTCTTCGTAGAAAATCATGCGTTTGGGATTTGATTGGGATACAAGTGATATGAGTATCTTGTTGCACGCTAAGCTTGCGAAGCCAATTGGAAATGCTCGGATCATCATTAACAGTCTACATATCAAGGGTGAGGTATGTAATACAGCCAATTCCCTGCAGTTAAATATAAAGATTTAAGACGTACCATCCGCATGCAGGCTTGTACACGCATAAATATGCACAAGCAGGTATTCATTCATAAGTAGCATAGGACCTTTACTAAAATCATAATGTTAGTGTTAAGATTCTGTCTGTTAATGGGAGTCCTGACAGTGAAGTGATTGAATGTTCAGTACAGTGAAGACCTAAAGAGTAACCTCTTGATAACACAAAAAAAAAAAAACTCTTTAAAACTTTGGGTTTTGCAGGCCTGTGTGGGCATCTTTGGTTTCTAAATTTTACCCAACTGATGCTCCCAGTTACAAGTGATGGTCATGTACATTACATACAACTACAACTGCCCGTATCATATGGCTTTTGGGGGCACAATTTCCTTGTACAATAGTATTGCCTTGACGGGTTTCGTGTGGACTTTGAAATTCTTATAACCAAGAACATCATAGTTAATGTAGCATTAATTGTTTTGTGTGTGTGCAGTTACTTTGGTCTTTTCTCAATTATTTCAGGAGGTTAGACCTTTCTGATATATACTTAATGTGTAATGTGTTAAATGGTCCTGGAGGCTGATTTCCCAGCGTCCAAGTCAAATGTTATAATACCTGCCTGCTTCAATTCATGGACTTTAGAAATGAGGAAGTTTCATTGTTCATGACGATGGTGAGCTATATCCAATATAATTTGCTTGCTTGCAGGATAGAGTATAGTTGGTTAAATTTTCTGTGAGGTACCTATAAAGTTGAAGCTTGAGGTGTCCCAATGAGGTCATATTTTAGTGCTTGGAAGTTTAAAAATAGCAATCGGCACACCCTGATTACATAAGCATGAAATCATTTAGTTGACTTGTGTTTAAAAAGAAGTATGTTAAGTGCTCTTAGTTTCTATTTAGTCAGATGCGGTGTATCTCTGACACAGTTTCTTTCAAGTTTTCGGGATATTCTTGTGGTTCCTGAATTGCAGTTTTGGGTATTTTGCAACAATCTATTTTCCATTTGCAGCTACTCTTGATGCCAGTCCTGGATGGGAAAGCTCTATTGTACTCATTCATCTCTGTTCCCGAAGTGAGAATTGGAGTTGCCTTTGGCAGTGGAGGAAGCCAAACATTGCCTGCCACAGAGCTGCCAGGCGTATCTTCTTGGTTGGTGAGTCTTTTTCCATTTCTTTTGGCATTATTCACTCAGTCTAACTTCCACAACGTCTTTCATTTTAATTTTCTTCTTCCAAACTTAGCAGGAATGATTTGTCGATTAAGAGTGTTTGCTTTCAGATGCATATTTGGCTATGATTCTGCCAAGCATCCATTGTTACTTTACTACACTCGAGACAGGAAAGCAATTTATCTATCTACATAATTTTTTCATAGCAGAATATTCAAGGCAGGTTTAATGGTCATTCAATTTTCAAATCGCTCTTCACACGAACAAAATTTTATGAACTTTTTGGTTGGTATTTATGCGAGTATAGGATGTTAAAAGGGGTACCGAGCTCTGAAAATGGAGTAGATTTTGAAGGAGCTTACAGCGTACGTGGTATTAAAAAATACAACCGCAAATAGTGGGAAAGGACAGCATTGTTTGTTGACCTTGTTTTATGATGTTCGGTGGATGGCATAGTAGCATCATCAGTTTTACTATGGACGTTTTATCCTGTACAATACAGAATGAAGAACTGCCCAAGACTTGCTGACATATTGATTGGTCGCAGACTGCTTGTATCAATTGGTCATTCAACTCTCAGATGCATTGTTTCACAATATTCTAGATGTATTCTGTTGATAGTGCTCTTAATAATAAATTCTTTTTGTAATCACTATACTTGGGTTGCTTTTAGGTAAAAA
This sequence comes from Rhodamnia rubescens, assembly GCA_021437795.1. NCBI lineage: Eukaryota > Viridiplantae > Streptophyta > Magnoliopsida > Myrtales > Myrtaceae > Rhodamnia > Rhodamnia rubescens. The sequence continues at coordinate 5,862,262 of JAILYA010000005.1, read as the reverse complement.
TTCTTACAGATTCCTTGGTCAAGACCATGGTGGAACCAAGGCGTCGTTGTTTCTCTTTGCCCGCTGTCGAGTTGAGGAAAAAAGCAGTTGGTGGTATCATTTACGTTAAGGTTGTTTCAGCCAGTAAACTTTCTCGGAGTGCTTTGAGAGGAAGCCCATCCAGAAGACAACATAGTTTTACCACAAATGGGACACTGGAAGAACACCTTGACGACAAGGATCTACAGACATTTGTTGAAGTTGAACTTGAGGAGTTAACCAGAAGGACAGATGTGAAGACAGGTTCAACTCCTACATGGGATTCGACTTTTAATATGGTTCTACATGAGGATGCAGGCATCTTGCGCTTCCACCTTTATGAAAGTACACCAAACAGCGTCAAGTATGACTATTTGGCAAGTTGTGAGATAAAGGTACTCTTGCATGTTGGAATGAAGCATAGAAGTTACATGTGAATCAACTTTCATTGAATAAAATAATGCCACTGTTCAATTATTAGGAACCTTTCCCACCCTTCTTTATATGTTGCCTGCTAACTAGTATATTGCTTCTTGATGTGTGTAGGTAAGGTATGTTGCCGATGACTCAACAATATTCTGGGCAATTGGGCCCGAGTCTGGCATAATTGCCAAGCATGCTGAATTTTGTGGAAAAGAAGTTGAATTGGTGGTTCCGTTTGAGAGGGCAAGTGTGGGGGAGGTATGAGTTCTAAAGTCCTGTTCCATTATAGTCATTATAGTCATGTGTATGATTATAGACATTGTTGTTAGCCTTTCACCCGCCAGAGATGTCTCTAGGAAATTCATCAACTACTTTACTCATAACATGTTCCTAGCATTTAAATATGCGATGTGGTTTTATGTGACCCATAGATACACTACCTACCTTTATAAATACATTTTTGTATGATGTTTGTAATGCCAAAAGTTTAAATTATAGTGAGATAAAGGATACCATCTAAATGACCGAGTACACTTACTACAGTTGACAGTGAGGCTAGTCTTGAAAGAGTGGCAATTCTCATAACATGTTCCTAGCATTTAAATATGCGATGTGGTTTTATGTGACCCATAGATACACTACCTACCTTTATAAATACATTTTTGTATGATGTTTGTAATGCCAAAAGTTTAAATTGTGGTGAGATAAAGGATACCATCTAAATGACCGAGTACACATTACTACAGTTGACAGTGAGGCTAGTCTTGAAAGAGTGGCAATTCTCTGATGGTTCACACAGCTTGAACAACTTCCGAGTCAACTCACAAAATTCACTCAATGGATCATCAAATCTGCTCTCAAAAACTGGAAGAAAACTCAGTATCTCCGTCGTTGAAGGGAAGGACTTAATTTCAAAGGACAGAAATGGAAAGTGTGAACCCTATGTCAAATTGCAGTATGGAAAGGTAAGTTTTCCTTTTTATGTTACTTGCATCACCATGTTTCAGTGTATGGACTTTCGGTTGATGAATCAACCGATTAATAATGCCTCAACCTTTTTCTTTTTCAGGTCCTACAAAAGACGAGAACTGCTCATACCTGTAATCCAGTTTGGAATCAGAAGTTTGATTTTGATGAGATAAGAGGCGATGAATGCCTAAAGATAAAGTGTTACAGCGAAGATATGTTCGGTGACAATAATCTTGGCAGTGCACGAGTAAACCTGGAAGGACTGGCTGAAGGGTTCGTCAGGGACGTGTGGGTCCCATTGGAGAAAGTTAATTCTGGGGAGCTGAGGCTTCAACTCGAAGCTATCCGAGTCTCTGACCCTGAAGGATCCAGGGTATGTTTTGCTTCCCCAGAGGGAGTGCAGATGGATGCTCATTCCGAAATAATCGAAATGAAACACCTTGCATAGTTTTTTTTCAGTCCACTGCACCACTTGTTAATGTCACTCCATACCGTTTTCTTGTACCAGTGTATGTCTCACTAGTTTTTACACTAATACGAGTTTGCTCAATATGCTTAAATCTTCAGGGTTCAATAACAGGTTCTGGCAATGGTTGGGTAGAGCTAACTCTCATTGAAGCAAGGGATCTTATTGCTGCAGATCTTAGAGGGACAAGCGATCCATATGTGAGGGTACAGTATGGAAATTTGAAGAGAAGAACAAAGGTTAGGAATCTTGCTATTCAAACTTAAGTTTTGCTTCTCATATTCTCATCAAATCATGCAAAAGCCTAAATCCAGCGAGTTGATATTTTCTGTGTTAATGCATGTCATTTGATATTGTGGTAGCCAGCTAATGATGTCAATAAGCACCTTTAGACTCTAGGTCTCTTTAACTAAATCTTGGTTAGTGCCGTGCTTTGCTTAGAACATGCTAGTTCCAGGAATTTCTAGTCCAGCAAATGTGAAAAGTTCATCAAAGTCGAGGAATAAGGTGAAGAAAATAACAGCTGTATATCTTCCGCGTCATCTCGCGTCATCTCTAGGATAGTGTAGTGAAAATAAATCATGATCATGGCAGCTTGTACTTAGTTTCTTGGATTTCTGTTTTAAGTTTCTGACATAAGTACTTATTTACCAGTTTCCACGCGTCTATATAAGAAAGCCCAGTCTCATACAGAGTTTTCTTACCTAGTGTGCCATGTCCGGCATTGCAGGTTATGTTCAAAACACTACATCCTCGTTGGAATCAGACCTTGGAATTTCCCGACGATGGAAGTCCCCTAGAGTTGAATGTGAAAGACCACAATGCAGTGCTACTCTCACCGAGCATTGGCAATTGTGTCGTGGAATATCAAAGGTTGCCTCCAAACCAGATGTTCGACAAATGGATTCCCCTTCAGGGAGTGAAGAGGGGAGAGATCCATATCCAGATCACAAGAAAAGTTCCAGATCTCCTAAAGAGATCGAGTCTTGATTCAGAACCATCCCTAACCAGATCGTATCAGATTTCTGGCCAGGTGAGCATATTCCGTAATGGTGTTGAGAGTGTCTTTCTTAACTGCATAATGCCATGTCCTACATTATTTAATAGGATAGGAAGGTGTTGCCTGTTCTGCATTTCATGTCAACTTATGCTGCTAAATGTGCTTGGCCAGATGAAAGAACTGATGGTCAAGCTTCAATCTTTGATCGAAGATGGCAGCCTTGAAGGGCTTGCAACAGTGGCGACTGAGATAGAGAGTCTTCAAGATTTGCAGGAAGAATACATGGTCCAGTGTGAGACAGAACAGACGCTTTTACTCGACAAGATAAAGGAGCTCGGTCAGGAAATATTCAACTCGTCACCTTCCCTAAGCAGAAGATCTTCCAGCAATTGACCAAACTGTTCAGTATAAAAGCCACTACTTGGGCGTAATTTTTTGTAGGAGAAGCAAATGTCATTGGTGATAGAAGTATTGTAGACTGACCTCGTGCAAAGTTGAGTCCAAGTTCACGAAGTTTGATTGTACATTAAAACCTGATCTTGTGCAGTTTTAAATGAAGAGGAGACATGTCCACGGTATTCTATATTTAGGAAATTGGTGACTCCAGCTTCGGCAAGAATCTCCTGGTCCACTGTGGTGGCTGATCCAGACCGAAAGAGAGAAAACTCTTACCTTGAAATAATGGCATGCAAGAGGCATAAACACAACCCACTTCTTTTGCCCCCAATCATTTTATCGGCATGTCCGGTATTGACTTACGGAAGATTGTCGAACGGGGCCAGATCACGAAAACCACAGAGAATTCTGGATGTCTAAATTCGAGAATATTATTGCATGTAAGGACTGAATAGTGGGTTCTTTTTAAGTGTGTGGTCTTGCCGAGAAAACAACTCTTGAATCTACCGTGACCTCTGCATCAAGTGAAGACCAAACTAGTTCTGCATGACTCACATTCATCATGTTTTGCACACAAAGTATGCCATTAACTTCCTAACTTATGGTGGGCGAAATTTGAATTCATACAAGGAAGTAACTTGCTGCAAGTGTTAATCTACTATTTCACAAGATAGATTCTCGCAAGCTCCCTTTAATGGTTTCACTTCAGTAGTCATGACTCGCGATATTGACAACCAAGGGGAGGAACGACAATGACCAACCAAAAGTACTAAAAATTTGTCACCCAAAAATGAGGTTTAATATGTTCATTCAAAGAGAAAACAGGAGGGCATTAAGGCCGATGCTTCGGAACCTTATCTATGAAAACCTATAAAATGATGAGATAACTACCCAAAAGCATGCAATAGGCCAAATGGATGCCTCCCATGTTGAGCAATATGTCCAACCATGAGGGCCTTTGCAGTTACGGCGTTACTGGACATCGACAGTAGCCAATAAATAGCTTAATACACGCTCAAAAAGGAGATTGATGACATTGAGGATGGCGACTAGGAATTGTTGAAAGAATGAGTCAGACAATCTCATTGGCGAAGCATCTGCTGCAGCTGAAGAACTTGATTCCTTTGTTCTGGAGGCAGGAGATTAATCTGCTCTGGAGTGAGGCTCATGACCTGCTGAAGTAGGGCCTGCTCCATCTCAGGTGATAGCTGCACCACGACAGAAAGTTCTACGTCAATGTCCCCAAAAAAATTCTTTATTATAGACCTCTATAACAAGCAAAGGTAAAATAGAGCCGATATAAAAGAAAATAGAAAAAAGAAAAGTAAGGTCGAATAGTTACAGCAGCAGGACGAGGCGGCTGATTTCCTGGGCCTATCTGACCAGGAACAACGGGTGGCGGGCCAGGAAGCTGTGAAAGGTTGTTGTCTGGCGGGCCAGTCATCCAAGAAGATCCCCTATCCACTTGCATGGGACCACCACCTTGATGGTTAAATTCTATCCCTGGATGTGAACCTCCGCCCTGAAAGATAAAATTTGAGCATTAAGAACATAAGATTACATAATCACAAGAGAGATTCACCAGCAATTTCAAGGATTTTTTTTTTTTTTTGAAGGGGGGAGGAGGAGGAAGGGAGGAGGGGTGGTTTGTAAGGGAATTGAGTAGTTGGTCAGGAAAGATTGTACATGCAAACAGATATAGGTCAAAGCCTGCCAAACTAATGGCCAAACTTGCAATATCAAACATCATCACGCATTGATCTGAGTCTCCGAAGTACTTAAAACCACAACTATGAAGTCATTATAAAGTCATCCATCAGTCATCCCCTACAAATTTTGGTGGGTGAAAGTTCACTGTCTTCATAAGGTAACATCAAATCCACACACATTGTAAGGAAATCACAAGGACAAATCTTTTCTCCTGAAGGGTGTATTGAGGCCAATCTCCATACAAATTTGTTTCTTTTCAATAGAAAGCTTCAACATGAGTCTGGTAATGCCAACACCTGATGTAAGCTACTTTTAATGTTTCTTGCCCCCATCGGTAGAGATCTTCAGAGCTGACCAAAGACTTCAAACATTTTGGATACAACAACAAATCTGGAAATACTCTTATTTGAGATCAATTACTCCACTTTTTGTTTGATAATTTACAGAAGCAAGAGCAATCATACAATCAGGACAAGACAAAATGAAATAAAAGCACCACATGACAGGGGTCTTTAGTTACACTGGCTGAGTCAGAAATGTTTTGGGAAGAAAGTTTCTCTCATGAAACCAAATAATCCAACATCGATAGATTTAACAATGCTTCAGGTAACTCAATCAGGATTACTTGCTGACAAATTCAAGCACTGCCCATGATGCAAACTAATTAGGCAAAGGCACAAATGGAGATCTTTTATGGATGACTGACTTTTTATATCTCACTTCCTACCATCAATTATTCATAAACCTCCATCCCAAATCAAACTGAACTCCTATCCACTCCTCAACATCAGTAGCAGGAACAATTTCATGCCAAACTTCCAATTTATCAAACTGTGTCAATCTTCACTTCAGAATTACAAAAAAAAAAAATATGCGCATGACATAAAAAAACTCATTGGGAAGAAACAGTCCCACAAGAGAGTACTTGATACATGGCTTGAGGTGGTGGCTGATTAAGGAGTGAAGGCTGTCCTTGGCTGAATGATCCAATGCCAGGAGGAGGCCTTGAAGCTGACTGATCAATTCATCAAGAAAGAAATTACCACCCCTATTCAGAGAAAAACACAAAAATAATCCAACACTGACTAAAAGCTCACATGATATGATGGCTGTGATCCATGCTGAGAACCACCAGATGGATGAAACCCCACATTAGGGCCTATCTGAGAGGGATACTGTTGATGGAAAGAAGACATCGATGATGGTCTGGATTGTGGATGCATTGGCGGTTGCAATGGAGGCTGAAATGGAACTTGAGAAATTCCACTTGTCTGTAAGGCCTGTTGCAACTGGGCTGTGGCAGTAGGCATTTGGGACTGTTGAAGTGGAGACGGCTGTGGGGCAGAATGAAGTGGGAGTGGAGCGATTGTGGGCACCTGAGAAGGTTGAGGAAGGGTCACTGGAGTAGCTTGGACATTTTGATGCATCTTAGGCTGCTGAAGTGGCTGTAGAGCATGTGAAGGCAGAGGCTGAAGATTAGCTGAAGGAACACTAGCCGATGAAATTGGCATTCCAGGCTGGCTTTGACTATGATTTCTTGTAGGAAATTGAGTCTGAGACGCACTCCCTTGATCTGGAAAACCAATTTTACCAGGATATTGATGAGCTGTCTGAGGGTTCGGTTGCTGAGGTGGCTGTGATAGCTGCTGAGGTGGCTGCACTAGCGGCTGAGGCTGAGTCTGAGGCTGAGGCTGAGGCTGATGTTGTGATGCTGGAACTTGAATTTTTGGAAGCTGTAGACCATTGAAAATTATTATAGCATCCAGAGATGTATCAATGTAGAACGAAAAAGGATAAAATTACATTACCACTTGAGGAGGCTGCACCATTCCAAGCATAATTTGTGCCTGAAGGAAGAGGAAGTCCCAGTAAAAGATGAGCCAAGAAATCACTAGTAAGCATGATATGACAGAACATATTGAAAAGTTCACACAAAAAAGTGATAGAGCAATAATATGTATGCAGGGGCCCGTACATAGAATAATGGAGAGATCATTGCACCAACATAAAACTTGAGATACGCTATATGCAAATCCATTATCGTTCACCAAAGAAACAGACAGCTTATCAGTAATACAATCCTAAAATGCACAAGGAATTCCTTATTAAGTTTCGAAAGAGGATTCAACCGCCAAGATCATTCATTGTTTGGGCACGAAACTACGAATATTCCAGGTGAATCAATTAAAATTTGGAAGGAGTTGAGGAAATAATTATCCAGACTCTAGAGGATGAAACATGTCCACGGGCTGTAAATAAGTCCAGTCGCTCACGAGTTACTCCTCCTGCTTTCTCGTGCTTGAAAAGAAGTGAGCGTGCAATCACAAAGGCTAAAAAGGAATGCCCCGAGCATGAGCAACATCCAAGATCGCGTCCAAATTTCCACGGGCCATCATAACCAAACCACAGTCCCTCGAAGTTTATTTCAAGACAAATCGACGTAACGACCCAAAACAAAACTGACGCTATCCAAGGATCGCCCAATCCAACAAGTCTAAAGCAAACAGTTCGAAAGATAACCTAAACATTCTCGAGTTACCTGGAATAGGGTTTTAGTCAAGAGAGGATTCTGGATCAGTATCTCTCTCGCTTGTTGGTGGTTCTGCTCGATCAATGTCTGTCACAACCATACCAATTAGAAGTGGAACAGAGAGAAAGAACAGAAAATCACAAGAAAATTTTCCTGATCTCTCCGTCGAGCGCAGCTTCGGTGAAAAGAAGGGATCGCCGACGATGAAGAGAAGTGAAGACGAAACCAAGAAGCAGAGGAAAAAGAGGGGGTAAAGAGAAGGAAGTGCCTTCATCTGAGACATGATGTCGTAGAGCTGGTTCTTCGACATCCCGGCGAGGCTCGCCGCCGTGCCGTCCCCGACGAATTGCCTCCCCGCCATCCGAAACGGAAGAGAGCGTCGATTGTTCTTTGGTTTGAAGATCAGTGAACCAGCGTGTGAAATTGCCTTCTTCTTTGTTTGTGGGCCGTTAAAGTATGGATCTTTTGGTTAGACAGATCAAGGTGGCACTTTTTGGGCCGCGACCCAGTTTCGCCACACGCATTATGGGCTTTGTCTACCGGGCCAGATCTTTTTGGGCCAGGATCCAATTTTGTCAGTCATATTACGGGCTTTCTCAACCGGGCTAGATCTTTTTGGGCTGTTCTATGGTTTTAGGGTTTCCTGTCTGGTTCAAGAGTGACGAGACAAGCAATAGCAAAGAGAAGAAGGTTCGAAGAACAGCGAAGTTGACACTTGCCAGACCTCGTAAAGAGATCAACTTTCCGATATACGTACTTCCATTGTGATCTCTTCACTATGATTAATAAAGTAATTTCATTAGCCTAGTTCAAGAGATGTTAAACGGGTGGATCGGATCGACCGGATCGGGTTAAATATTGGTCGACCTATACTCGACCCATTTAACTCATTTCGATCCATTTTCACGTTATACAAATCTAATGACTTATATCCGACCCGACTTATATTATTAAAATACTTCAATATTAAAATCCAATTTAGAGAAAATTGTTTCTTATACATTTTTAAAAATATATATATTGCTACTTTTTTTAATAGTTTTCGTAGTTAACTCATTTATGACCTATTTAAAATCCATCTATGACCCATTAAATTTCTAAGTAATCCATTTATGACTCACTGTTAAAACTTAAGGAACTCATTTATGATCCCATTACCATGAAATATGGGTCAAATGTGAGTTCTAGACTCATTTTGCCTCCTCTAACCAATTCGATCCCAAAAGTTAAGCAACGTCTATCTTCTAGCTAGGTGAAAATTTCAGCATGATCTCGTCAGGTAAATCGCTTTGACTTTCTGACTTTCCCAAAAGTTACAATGTTGTAGTGGTGGGACAAGCCCTGGGTTAAGGCGGTAACTTACAGCTCCTCCACCACCAAAGTGCTAACATAGAGTACTGCATGGATTTAGCCCCCCTTGTTCACAAAAAATTATACAAGAGATGAGTAAGAGTTTCACCATTGTAGGCGTTAACTTTTACAACTTTAAGTGCCTTCATATGGAGTAGTCCAATTGAATGGTGGCGCCGGCTGCCCTCGGTCGGTTCCAGGCTCAAAAGGTCCTGAAGAATTATTTGCGATACTTGGATCATGCCCAAGATGAGAAGCCCCATGGGATAGTAATGAGTGGTCAGGCATGGCGGCGGCAACTTCTCTTGCTTGGTAAGTCCTTGACTGCAATGCTTTGAGGATGAGAGAATTCCACGGCAAGTTCGAGCTTAGAAAGCCGGAAGGCCATGGCGGCGGCGGCAAGCTTGTCGGTTCTCTTGTCGATGGCCAATTGAAGTTGTTGTTAAAGTTAGTGTATCTATTGCGAGCAAGTCCTAATGGAAGATTGCTAAATGCGCCTGAACTGGCTATAATGGTGCTTGGACTGCTGTTGGTAGTCTCCATTTGATCTCCATAATAGTTTGCAATCGTTGTATCTTCGGCAATGGGAGAATCGGGAGAAGGCGGTGAGGATGCCGTCTGCGGCTTCTTCGTCGCCAAGCTCTTCTGGAAAACCCTGCAAACCACCCATCCGTCCTGCAGAATGAACCGTGAATACTACTGATGAAATCACGGTCACTTCGTCAAATTCCATAACATCCTACCCGCCTGTTTGACCAAGTAAACCAAGAGACTAGCTACTTTTCCTCATCAAAGTATCTGATGCATCGTTTGACAGCATTTGAAGAAAGTGATGCGTGACCTATAACTAATTAATGAGCACACGATGTCTCGAAGAACATCATTACCGTGGATCGACACAGGTGCTCGCTTTGCAGCCTAAATTCGTGCATGACCCAATTGCTTTTCTCGCCCCTCGGGGCTCTACCGCCGTAGAACACTAGGGTTTTCTTCATTCCGACGAGAAGCCCGGCTCGGAAAATCTCCTTGTCCTTTCCGGTGGTTTTCCAATAGCCCGCTCTTGTCGCCCGGTTGGTCCGGAGTCCAGTCGGGTATTTCCTGTCTCTCAAGCTGAAGAAGTACCATTCTTTCTCTCCCATGGACGCTTTGCCTACACACATCAGTCAAGACTGAGAAAGAAGGATATGCATTTTTGAAAAAGATTTGAGGAGGGAACTTCTCCTTTTGTGGGGATAATTCCTGAAACGCAGCATATACAAAAAGTTTCCAAAACAATGATAGTAGGAGCAATCAATCAAGACTGATGGGTATCTCTTTCTTTGGCAATCTCTCCTGCTGCATTAAAGTTGTGGGGAGATAAGAAGTTTAACCAAAGAGAAAATCTGCAGTGATCAACTATCAACCAAGACAGATGAAGCAAACCCTATACTCACCATTGACAAGAGAAACAGCTCAATCAACAAGCTATCCAAAAGGTTGATATACATACATGCGCACAAATGTAAACCAGAGTACATAACTCTGAAATCATAAAGCTGTATACCAGGGAGGTCCCAAGGCTCACACTTGTTGAGATCGACGTCGACGATGGCTTTCGAAGTGAAGCTCCTCTCGGACACCTTCGGTGTCAGATAACACGTGATGAGTTCTTCGTCTGTCGGATGGAACCTGAACCCAGGAGGAAGACGATTCGCTGCCTCCATACTTTTTCTCTTCTCGCCGAGCGAAGAAGGGTAGGAAAAAAAGAAAAACCAGATTCAGATCAGATTTCGCATTCCAAATGGTGTGTCTATAAATAAGTCGAGACACATTTGATATGATATAATTCTCTATAATCACGATGAAACAGCGCCCAATCGAGCTCTCTCCGTGGTTCCTTCTAGTTCTCTCCCCTTCAAAGAAGAAGCGCCAGCCTCCTTCTTAAAGTCTCTTTATGATTCTTTTCTTTCCTGATCACACCAGCTAACTTCTTGACAATGATAGTGCAATGCGGGTTTGAATATCTTAACCACATCAGAATCTTTAATAAAACCGAATTATTGATGACTGGTGCTTAATAAAGATTGTTCGGATCATTTGATCAACAAATTATATTCGGATTATCCGATGATTAGCTTCCCAGCACGCATGGTGTCTGTATCTCTACACCGTTCGTGAAAAATTCACTCGTTTTTTCCACAGCAATGGATGGAATAGATTAGTACTCGATGTTCGCTGCAATGTTAAAAGAATGGCGATCGCTCAAGAGAGAACGAGTTTGAGTTTATTATACTATGAAACTGTTTATTTATTTTATTTTTTTTGGTGGTTGCTCTCATGTTTTTCCGTTCAAAATCTATGTTTGTGATCTTATCCAACCACCTCCAACCATTTCCAACCCAACCCCAAAAAACCTGTCTGCGAAGCCAATTGGATTATAAGTTATTTAGGGCATGACTTTGGTCGCCGCGACAGTATGCGACGCCAGCATGCAGCCTCTTACGTACGTATCAGAGTCGTTCTCCACTTGTATGATGTGGTCATGTTACATAGATGTAAATTATGTCGTCGTCACGTAGACAGTGAGATTTATTGCCGAATCCGGATGATCTGGATAGGTTATTAGCGGTAAATCTTAACATATGCCTTGCCGAGCAAACCCTTCAAGAAAACCGAAAGGAAAAAGAGGTAAGCATTCACACGATGCTCGGGAAAATTATCAAAAAAGTTCTAAATCTATTGTATTTATATCAATTCAATCATAAACCTTTTAATTTAATCAATTTAGTCCTAGACCTTTTTTACAATTTGTCAATTCATTTAATCATTTTAATTGTGACAATTTAATTCTAAATATTTTGATGATTTGCATCCTTAGTCCTTTCGCCAATTTTGACCTGGAAATTGCTAACATAGCGGTCTAGTCAATGCTAGACGACCTACTTGGCGTGATTGGCGCTAACATGGATAATTTTTTAAAAATTTTTCTGAATTTTTTTTTTCTTTTCCTTTTGCCTTTTCTTCTTCTTCTTCTTTTTTCAACCATTGTTAGGCAAGGTCGCCGACTAACCCACCCCGGCCATAAGTGAATGTTGCCCTTGCCAACCCCGGGCAAGGGTCGGCCAGCCACCATGCTTGCTCAAGGTTCGAAAAAAAAATAAAAATAAGAAAAATAAAAGATTCAGAAAAAGTTTTTAAAAAAATTAAGAAAATTGTCTATGTTAGCATCGGTCATGCCACGTAGGTTGACCATCGCTAATTAAATCACCATGTTAGCAATATTCGAGCAAATAGTCCAAATGTTTATTACTAAATTGACAAATCGTTATAAAGTTTACGACTTAATAGGCACAATTACCAAAAGAAAAAGGCACAATTCAAAGGTTGAAAAGTGAATTGGCACATTATCAAAAGATTTAGAACTAAATTAGTTAAATTGAAATGGTTAGGACTGAATTCTCACAAGAGCAATAAATTTAGAGGTTTTTTTTTTTACAATTTCCCTCTTGAAGCTTGGACATTGTGAGTGGTGATGGCAACTGGTGGGGAAAATCGGGGGTGATCCGTCCGAGTCCTATGAAGCCATTGTTGGGTTTCAGGCTGTGGGATGTGTTCTGAAATCTGAATCCCATTTGGAAAACCATATAAGGTTTCAGGTGTTGAATCAATTTGGTTGTTACCCCGAAATGAAAGCCCCACTCGGTCTTTTGTGTATACCAACGTACATTTACAGAAGTGATTATTTGCAAATGGTGACTGGCTCGGGTCATATTTGGGACTAAATCCTATTTTGGATTGCGACGGGATCGATGGATCCTAAACACTTGAACTCTTACTAAAACATAACTTCGTGTATCGACGGTGTTGAAGGTGACGGGTACTTAACAGAATGGGGTTGTACCAAGTTTATTCCTCGCGTGCGTCCGCCCCGTTCGTCAAATTCCACGTGTCATTCCTCCTTCTATCTATCGGTTTAAGTTTGTGAATTAGACTTTCTAACAACTTGTATAGGTGGCCTAAGTTTTGGCGCTACCGCTGTATAAATAATAAATAATAATAATAATAAAAAGTCCAGGGTTATCATATAATAAAGTGTGAAAAGACTCTGGCCGGGGGGTGGTTCAAAAATGGTTACCAAACCCTAAGACTGTCCATTAAGTACTGTACTTAGCTACCAGTTTCCCGTTGGCCCGTTCAATGAAAACGATCTGTTTCCTGCCCAGTGCGTTTGATGCAAGAGTCCTTCACGCCCTCTTCTTCAAAGTTCAAACCCTCTTTTCCAAACTTCGGTCCTAACAACAGATTGACTCGGCTCGCATCCATGAGCTCTCCTGCCATGCTTCTAGAAATGCACATGGCCACGCACTGCTCTGTGTTTCCTTGCACCTTCGTTTCCTTTCGATAGACGGACATTTCAAATGGTCCACAAAAAAAAGAAAGGGCTTAAATGGTTTTGTGATCACTAATTTCAATCCGGCATGGCAATTGGCATTCAAATCTACATTTGTGGTAGGAATTTGGGATCGTCTAGTCTTATTTTGTACATTTCACGTTTACACATAGCAAATCTTTCAAGAAAAGGTCATGGTTCGGAGAAAATCCCGTCAAGCCCGTTATCATTAAACACTAACCGTGTGGATGAAAAAAAATGTTCGGTAGACTCCTTCTACGTATCGTACGTTGAACAGGGCCAGCTATGCCATATAGGACAATCGACGTCCACGTCAACGATTTCCTGTCAAAATTGGCATTGTTAACTTTATTAGCATAAATGCAAAATGATTAAGATTGAACTGGCACCAATACAAAAGGTTTGGGACTAAATTGACACAAATAAAAAGTTTACAATTGAATTGACGTCAATGCAAAATGTTTAAAATTAAATTGACACCAATAAAATGTTTAAGACCGAATTGGCACCAATGCAATAGATTTATGACTTTTTTGACACATTTTCTAGAATCTGTATTTTCCCTAGGATTTGGTACGAGTCTCACTGCCTCTTGACAGTTGACACGCTACTGACTTAATCAGCCGGATTAAGTTTAAATAATATCTTTTGATAGATGTGCTCCTTCAGGATTATCCGCAGGGAGCTTGATGCGGTGGATTTGGTCTGTCCTCCAAGGCTTTTTCTCACCTAGTGCAGCTCCGAAACATCATCTGCTCTCCTCAACAGCATCAGACAATTTGCAGGTGCTTTTAGAATCATGCGGTGAATGGGTCGAGTTTGTTCGGGACCAAGGCCCACAGTTTCTTTATTGGGCCGTAATCAGCCGCCTAGCCTGAGACAAGCCCATTTGAGAATCTCCGTAATTGGGCCTCGACATAGATGCCGTAGCTCCGAATCCGATGATCTGTTTTTGGAGTGACTTATAGTTTTTAGCCCCGTTGGGTTTTGAACTTCATCTAAAGATCAAAACCGGCGGAATTTTTCGAGAGGGATTACACATGATATGTCCGCGTAAAGGTCATTTGCAATCATCTTAATATCCCTTTTCAAGGACAAGCTCAACATGTGGAATCTGTGAACAAGTCGTGTTGCTCGCAGCCATAGCTCCAGATTTGGGGCTTGCCCGATTACTCTTCCAGGTCCAGGGTTCTTTCAAAAACTGCGCTCGCGGCCATGGGCGATGGCTCGAGTCATGGCGTAAATTTGAAGTTCGTTCGCTTCAGATGGAGTGTTCTTTAAAAAACCATGCTTGCGGCCGTGGATGGTGGCTCGAGTCATTTGGCCCTAGATTTGAAGCTCGTCCACGTACTGTTGCAAGTTCGTCCACAAAGGAATATGAAGCGCTTGTGCACTAGTTGAGGGTTCACGTGCCCTCGTTGTGGCTGACAAGGGTTGGCCGGCAATTCTTGTTCGCCCTCCGTGCCAAATAATAATAATAATAATAAATCATTAAAGTTTTATTCAAAGTATTTACGTCGGGCCTAAAGTGAATACCGACGCCTACATCAATGATTTCGCATCAAAATCGATCGAATAAATTTTATCGACAAAACGTAAAATGATTTAAAACTCAATTGATATAGTTGAAAAGATTGTGAATCGAATTTAGTACAAGTGCGGTAGATTTATGACTATGAAAAAAAATAGGATTATGACTTTTTGGTATTGTCACGAGAGAGAGAGAGAGAGAGAGAGAGAGAGGAGGGGTAATGACATAGTGACTAATCGGCCACAATGATGGCTTGCGAAATTTTAGCCAAAACAACCATTTGGCGGCGGCGGCGGCTGCGGCGGCGGCGAGAGATGTTGCAGATCTTTAGTGAGTATCTGTGACAAAACACCAACTCCTTTTTTTAAAATTTATTTCGTATTTTATTTTATTTCGTTTTATAAAGGTCAAGTATGCTAGCTTTAACGTTAAAACATGATGGAGTTGTCCTTTTTTACGGGCAGCAATTTAAGGATAAAAAATTACGAAGAGTGCAGCCCAAAGTGGGTCAGGTATGAGTTGGCTCGGCTCGCGTCAAGCATGAGGCCCTAAAGATATATCGCATAAAATGGTTTACTATGAGTTGAATGAGTAAATTTGAATTGGATCATTTTCGATCCGACCCAAATTTATTCTTGCCCACTTGTTAATGGCGCGCATGGTAACACTTCTAAAAATAAATCTCTACTCCATAAATGGTTATAGAGTAGAAATATCTTTGACAAAGTAATTTCTAAGGTAGAAATCCGTTTGGTTATACAACATTATATTTCTACCTCAAGCAAATTTCTATTTGTAAAGATATTTTTTAGCAAATTTCGAAAGTTAAAAAAAGTCACTTTTCTTTCGTAAGTAGAAATCTCTCAATATCAATATCTCTCTCATTTCGGCCTTTTTTTCCTTTTCATCTCTCCCAACCATGCCCCCGCCGTCGCCGCCCACCATTGTCCGCCACCAACCTTCTCCGACAACCGCCACTCACCGCCACCGCCTTGACCACCGTCGACTATCGCCAACCTCCGATCGCCACCACAACTACCGATGGCCGCCACCGACCACCACCGCACCGTCGCCGTCTCTAATGTTGGAGTAAAAAATAAATAATAGATTTTTTATTTTTAAATAGTGAATAATATTTTTAATTAATAAAATTTATTTTTTAAAGAAATTTAAAAACATTAAAAATGAAGTTGAAATTTTTTTGCCACCGATAATAATTTTTTGTTGAAGATTTTATGTTAATAATATTTCATAAGTAAAAATTTTCAAACGTTACCAAGCGAATTTACTGTTCCGAAGTAAAAATTTTGTCTATTATCAAACGATTTTCCCTAATCATAAAATCAACTTCCAAGTATAAGTAGAAAAATCAACTTCCATTCGTAAATCGATTTCCGGGCATCCCATAAATATTTTAAAGTGGATCGAGCAATTCTATAAAGACAAAATTATATTATTGTTGCTACCATATTTGAACTTCTCAAGTCATTTGTCGTATTTATCGACTCTTGAAAGCAAGAAAATTTGATGTTGAGAAGGGAAAATGCATATATGGTTTTGTTTGTTGATATCTTCACGTCCTTCAAAGCACTATGTAGGTTTGTAAATGTCACTTTCAGATGCACTCACTTGGATTTTGACCAAATTGTTGCAAAGCATTGTTACTTGTCATAAACCAACTCGTCCAATGATATGGTTTATTGAATGTATCATGATGCACCTCTAAACTTGAGAAGGTTAGACACGAAGAAGGTTCATACACAATGCCCACTGCAACATAAACGACGCTAGAGGCACAAAGCGATGAAGCATCGAAACTATCCGTGCTTTTAACTTGGATATATCAGCTCAGCCATCATATTCATTAATAAATTTTCCCTATAAAAATGGTCCCCATTTCATAATATAATTAAATGAAAAACTATACGTAAATTCATCAATATTTGCATTTCACTCTTATCGAATAACATGCAGTTTAGGTTACGATCAATATTTTTCATAAAAGATTTTGTGTTGATCCTTCCGATGATGCCGAAGTCGTTTCAATATATGATCTTATCTTGTTTCAATTTTATTTTTAATAATATTTCAAATATTTCAAAAGTAAAAATTTGTAATCATTCTAAATAAATTTCTCGCCCAAGCGAGAAATTTTATCAATGTTGTCGTACGCTTTTATCGATCGAAATTAATTTCTAGGAAAGAAGTATAAAAATTAATTTCTGCTCGAAAATAGAAGAAAAAAAATTAATTTCTAACCGTAAACAGTGTGTTGTCATGCGCGTCCGAAGGCAACCTTATTTAACGGGGGCAATGAAAGAAGGTCAAGAGCTGGCTATGGTGCTCCACATGGGTAGGCGGATGCTAACCGTAAAGAGACCTGGAAAAGGTGCGCCCTCCCTCCACTTGCTCGACGGAGTATAAGGCTAAAGCCCTAGTAGGGGTTGCACATTTACGAGGGGATTTGTCACTTCCCGACACCGCATGTGGAGGAACCAATGCCCAAATTTCAGACCATACAAAAGCCCGAACGGACGAGAATGCCCACCTTTGTGGGTTTCCCCCCCACCAGTACCACAACCCACCACGACAAAATTCTCCAAAATCCCTGAAAACACCCCGTCTCAAATCTCAATCCATAGATGGGTCGAGCTAGATGCTCTAGCCCCTTTTAGTTTGCGGTCGTCTGTGCTCAGCACGCCGCGGTCGTCTTCCCTTTTTCTGACTCGCCGGCGCAAGTCCGGCCTAAGAATTCCCCCGCGACGGACAGCTCGGTACACCTTTCGCCCCACGCGAAAAGATGGTGCGAGAGAGCCAATCAGAAGTCGTGCATTTTTCGAAATTTTCACGAAAAAGTTGGCGTCAAACCCTTCTACCACTACGAGCGGCTCGCGCTTATTATGTTAACAGTGGAATTGATACGTAAGAGCAGGTCCCCTTCCCCGATCTTCGGAGACATCGATCCGTGATAAGGTAAACAATTGCGATAACGAAGCCTAGTTATACTCAAATTAAGACCTAATTTGGTCCTTTCGTGAGCTACAAAGCCGGATTGGCCGTATGTTCATGGAAAGTGCACGTCTCCAAGGCCACTAAAATAATGTAATGATGACCCTATCCAATCATCATCCTCCAATGCAATATATAATAAACTTTCATGAAAGAATTTCGTCCCAAACTCTCCCACTTCATTATTATTATTATTATTATTATTATCATTATCTTGTGAAAGGGTTGAAATTTCAACGATGATTCTTGATAAGCACGAGACATATTCCACTTATACAAGACAACCTTGACACTGAGGCCAAAAGAAAAAAAACAAGCATTAATATTCCGCTTTTTCTACTAACAGAGAAAAGGGCCATTCTAAATCAATCGAGCCAGTTTTAGATCACCAATTAACTTGAATCTAATATGTTCCGATCGTCGATGCCATAGCCGTCGTCCTCGCTCAAGGTCAACGCAAGAAGAGAGAACGGAGAAGAACCAATTTGAGAGCTCGCTCGCTCGCGCCGCTCCCTGCACTGAGACGATGACGAAGATGATGGGTTGAGCCGAGCTTTAAGCCGGCCTCGCAAGCCGCCCGCACATACACAAGATCGCCCCGGACCTCCGCCTTGCCGTCCGCGAAGCTAACTGCAAACTTGGTTGCCAATTCCACCTTCTGTCTCGCACCCTCCCTTCAGTGCCTTTTCGAGGAGGATTTCGTTGGTGTAAGGGCCGAAGATGTCGGAGGTGTCGAGGAAGGTGACGCCGGATCAAATACTTTAACATTTTACTCTCCAATCGAGTGCCGCATCGTTTGGTCGAAACACTATAGTGATGCACGTATTTTGAGTAATATCAAAATATCATTCAAGTTTCTATCTTTTTGGCGATAGCATAACAAAATCTTTCTATAATTAGGGCAAAAGATTCCCTTTAACTTCAGAATATCCTTCATAATAGGGGCAAGAGGGCTTTCAAAAATCCTAAAATCAGACAATTTGCTAAAAAAAGGAATTTTTAGTTTATGAAAAAAAAAAAAAAAAGAATTCCCCGTCGGTAGTAACCTCGTAATAAACAAATTATCTTACATTCTAACGCGTGCGTGCGTCACGTGCAACAGAACCTGCCCCCCAACTTGTTTTGTATATTTTATCTCATCATGACCGAATAAAGCTTTTTTTCTCTTTTTCCACTGTAGAAAAGAAGCTCAAAACCCTCCCAAAAGAAAAGGATCGACGGCCGAGATTGAAGATCGCGAAAAGTCAGAGGGAATATAAATTGGGATCCAACGGTGAAAACGCCCGATCTCACAGTTGCGCACTTCGGATCGGGTCGCTTTATCTCGCAACCCTGGCCCATCTTCTCCATCTTCTCTCTCTCTCTCTCTTTCTCTGTGGCTGCTATGAATACTCAGCCAATTCCCTCGTTTTCCTTCTCTCTCTCTTGTTTCTCTCTCCTAATCGTCGAAGATCTCTCTCTCTTCAGCGCTTTCTCGCTCCTCCTCTTCCCTCTCTAATTTCCCTCCTCGATTTCCTCCTCCTTGTGGAGGAGCCTTTCGGGTCGTCGCCCCCTCAGGTCTCTCTCTCTCTCTCTCTCTGCCTGCTTTTCCATATGCACAGATGCGAACTCGGATTGACGATACCGTACGCCTCTGGATTTTCTCCATTCCGCAAAAAAAATCTTTTTTTTAATTCTGGGTTTGTCTGAAAAAACCGCGTTCCGGAGGAAGATGATGACGTAAAGCGGATTTTTGTGTTTTTGATAGATTTTTCAGTCCTTTTCTTGCGGTTTTCATGGATTATGTTGACTCTTCTCGTTTCGAGGATTATCCTTTGTTGGGGGGCTAATTTTGGTTACGGGATGAGATGAAATGAAACTTTTCTTTGCTAGTTTCTGATTAGGCGTTGCGTAAAATGATGTCGGCGTTTGTGTTGTTTTCTGATCTGATTCCTTTTCAGGCGTTCCGGTGCGGTTAATTTGACCGGCGAGACCGAGAATGAATCGGTGCGGATATCAGCAGAAGAACGCCGTGGGAGGCTACGAGGGGATGAGGAGGGTGGTGGAGCCGGTGGTGTGCCCAAAACCTCGCCGATTCGGCTTGTTGAATCAGTCCATGGACGATCCCGTCCGGCCTCTGAGACATCATATGAAGTAATCTGTCGCATCTAATCTCTTTGTTCTTTCGAACCTCGAGGTTTTGATTTGATTTGGGTGTTTAATATGGCTAATTTCTGGTGTTCTTTCCGGTGAACAGTCTCTACGCAGAGGCAGGGGATTCAGCGGCCGGGACTGAGCTTCTTGACATCATATTAACTAAGGTCTCTCTTTCTCTCTGCTGGTTGAAGAGTGGTTGGGTTGGTGAACCTAGTTTTTGTTACTGTCCTGTATTAAATTTTTTGTTTTGACCTGTAAACAATAAAAACTGTCCCTTCTTTTCTATCTTATCTTGTTATTTCCGAACGCAATTTGATCTCGAGAGACTCGTTTTTACCTTCTGCCCTTTTCTATCCCCACCAGATCTGAGCTTCCCCTCAAACGGGTTTAGTTTTTGGTGTTCTTTTGTGGAGTTTCCTATCTGTGAGCTCAAGGTCGTTTTCCTTTCCTGCATATGGCAGGATTAGAAGTAGTGCTACAAGTCTCTGCTTTGTCAGTTTAAATAGAGATCAGTTTTTTTTCTCCTCTGGGTTGAGTCTTAGTAGTAAGACAAGAAGTTCTATGTTTGCTTGATTTTCTTTGCTTCTCTGTTCAATTATGATTCTAACTGCCTGCTCTTATCTCGTGCAGGGAGGTTATGGAGGTGAGAGATTGGCTGCTCCGGTGGCTTCATCGCCGCCGTTTTTCTGCGGATCTCCTCCATGCAGGGTGTCAAACCCCGTGATCCAAGATGCCCAGTTTGGGACTGAGCAGTTCATGCCATCATCTCCGGCACCACCCTCGCCATCATCCTTTTCTGCGCGTAAGGCAGGAGGAGGAGGAGGATCTGTGAGGTTGAAGATCGGGCACAAGCCTGCCGTCGTGAGAATCGAAGGTTTCGACTGCCTGGGGAGAGATCGCCGCAATTGCAGCATCTCTGCCTTAGCTTAATCAGAGGCCACGTATAACATAACTATTTGCAGAACATGAAGGAAAAGGAAAGGCTGCTAAAAAAATTTTGAGATGGAAGAGCAGAGGTGGTAATTTTGGGAGGAAATGAAGAGGAGGAACTAATTAAAGACAAGGTGAATCTGTAGTTTTCTACTACTACTACTACTACTTTGTATATATGAGTCAAAGGGGTGTTGCAGAGTTTTTTTTTTTTTTGAATTTTCTTGGGTGTCAATCTCAAGAACTTGTACATGTAACTTATGGGTCGTGACAGATGTTAAAATTTTTGCAGAATAAAAGGGGGAGAGAAGTCTCTCTCTTTGTAGGGTGTCTGTCTGTACTTCGTTTCTGTCAGAGTTGGTTGAGAAGGAGGGAGTGAGGGGGAGGGAGGGAGTCTGTGTTGCTCTGTTTAGTCCTGTTTCATCACTTTTATTGCTCTGTCCTCCATTGCTAGTTGTAATTTGGAGGAAGAAGTGGAGGAGTGACGTCCTTTTTCTTTGGGAATTTGACATTTCGCTTGCATCATCCTGCAGCAATCAATAAGTCCTGTACAAAAGCACATGGATGATGAGGTTTGGGCAATCCATATATGTAAATAATTGAATTTCTTATGTTTCTTCCTTTGTCTTGGTGATGGCATCTATGGTGAATGAATTCAATAGTATTTCTTGTGACTCGGGCCAAGGCAGCTGAGCATGGTCTTTACTTCTTGTTGGGTCTTTGAGGTGGACAAATGAAACTTCTTGGTACTGTCGTTGAATCGTAAATTTCATGCTCCGTTGGTTTCTTACTGGGTTTTGGATTTTTCATGGAAGGAAAGATTGGGTCCCGGAGACGGTGATGTTGATGGGTTTCGAATTTGAAAGGTCTAAAAGGAAAGGTGGGTGGGTGGGTTGGGTGGCTGTGGTTGTGGCGGGCGAGTTGAATTGAAGGGGGGCTAAGGTTGGCCATACTTAGTGGTTGAGAAGTCCTGTGCTGTCATGTGATCCGGCTTTAGGGTTTGCTGTTAAAGAGACACAGACATGGTAACTGTTACCTTTAAGGCTTTAACCATCGTCTTTGGATGTTTTGATGAATGAGCTCTCTAGACACGAAGTTGTGCTTATTGGCGTTGATCGGAACCGACATTGCAAATGGATCGAAGGTGTTCTTTGTGATCGAGAAGCTACTTGAAAGCTCCGGCCAAGGGTTACGCAATGTGCATCCCGTGATATTCTGAGTTTGAGTTACTTGTCCGACTCTTATCACAGACGGTTTCCGTGTCGTGATTGGGGAATTTTCAAGTTAGAATTCTACCTTCTGGAGCCCCGAGAGCTGATGATGTTGTTGTGTTAGGTAACGAATCACCATCAGACTTGCTCGATCAGTTTGGCTCTTGGGGGACGCAAGAGGATAAAAATTCATGGCCTGACCGCGAGATGATAACTGTCGCAGTGAAATCGAATTGGAGCCTCTGATATCTTGCCCCATCTTGGATTCCGACGACAACCCTTTATGTCAACTACAAGTCGCATCTGATTCTTACATGGTATCTGTTTCTGGGATTTGTCCTGGGTGAGATAAGAACAGGACAATGTCAGTGTTGTTGGGCCTTGTACATTCGAGGTCCATCATCGACCCATGTGACCGGTTAGTCCCTTTCCCTTGCACAATTATACCATAGCGTATTATACGGACGCGACTCGTTCAATGCGCTAGCTTTTACCATGCAATAGAAGCCAGAAGGGTCATTTTCCCATTGTGCAAATTAACCGTACAGATTAGACACAGTAAGCTTTCTCTACTCAATAAAAAAAAAAAATCTCGTCTCATCTGGATAAATTCCAAACTCTAGAAATTCTGGGCTAAGCTTGGGATCTAGATAGACTTTAAAACATGAGTCAAAATCTGAGTGCATGGTCCAAACATGGGATTATTGATTCTTGATTACATTTGTATTTAATGTTGGGTGTTTGGGTGAAAAAGCAATGCGTTGTTCTCTTCTCACTGCAGTTGTATTGGTACTTCATCTCACATGCGTACATATATGGTCTCTAGTAGCATTCTATGTACTAAGAGTAAGCTGCATCCACAGGCATTTCGTAGAGCACATCTATGCATATTCATGGGACAATTGCCCAAAAAGTCCTAAACTTAATGTACGACGGCCAATTCAATCGTAAAACTTTTAATTGTGCCAATTTAGTTCTAAATCTTTTGAAATTTTGCCAATTTAGTCATGAACGTGTTATTTGGATAATTGGCCGAAAAGAACTGCATTGACAAATCACCAATGCTCGAGTGGTTCCTTGTTTATACTTCTTTTGCCGAGTGAGTGCATGCACACCATGCGTTCGTCCTAATGCTTGGTAGTTAGCCGTCAAAGAATTATGGGTTTTTTCACGGATCGTGTTATTATCACTCCAGCATCAGCGCCTGTACTTCTAGGGGAGCCAATTCTGGCCCAAATTCCTGAAGAGTCGCATGAGAAGACGTCAAGTGCGCAAAAGGGTACATATGACGTTTTTGTGCTGAAACTGTCCGGGGTTGGGCATACCAAAGACAGTTTCAAGCTCTTAGGGCCTGGCTATCATCTGGAATGAGGAAATCTGTGTTACAGTGGGAGTCCAATTCTATGCATTTCATTGATGTTGTCCGCGAGGCTGAGGCTAGCTAGCCAATTTATGAGAACCACCTTTGTGCATGCTCGTCCTACTTTTCAGGAACGAGTTCGACTATGGGATGAGCTACATAACATTAGCAGGCATAATTCACTCCCCGTGGACTTGTTTGGGCGATTTTAATGAGATCCTCTGCCATTGGGAAAAGGTAGGACGGAGAATGGCTGATAACTATCGACTCAACTCTTTCAGGAAATTCCTAAGCTCTTGTGCGTTGATGGATTTGGAAAGCAAAGGTTGTGCGCTTTCCCGTGGGCAAATAATAGAGAGAAGGGGCAGATTTTGTCAAAGAAAGGTTAGCCAGAGTCCTTTGCAGTATGGAACGGAGGTCTACGTACTTTCCCATTAGCGGAAGCCTTTGCCCTCCCAGCAGCAGGTTCCGATCATTGTCCAATTGTTAACACCTAAATTTTGGTACTCCGTTTAGTTATTCATAGCATAGAAAATTAGGGACAGACCTCGGCTCCCTAAACCCAAAAAAAAAAAAAATATCATTTAAATCGCATTTAGATATTAGGAGCATCTGCATTAATAGTTTTCTAGGCTCATATAGTTGCATTGGACGGGCGACGGATGAGATAAAATGAATTCGACTGAGCGCGTGGTGAAAGAGAATTTGGAGAAGTCTATTATTTCCTTAACGGCCTAAATTATTGATCGAAATTCAAAACAATACATTGTTAAGATTTTTCGTCGCATAAAATAGGCGTGGCTCTTGGGGGCAAAGAAACAAAGGCCGATTCTTTTGGTTGTGAAGGGAAAAAAAAATGAAAAAAGAGAAGGAGAACAAGAAGGCGAACAGATATGCGTTCAAAAGACAAGTTCGGTTAAGGGGGTGATTTCCATACGGCCAAATCAAACCTGAAAAGATACCAAGAGAGATTTGATTTCTTTTGAAAAAGCTCAAGTGGTCTTTGTCTATAAAACGAATGCACGTTCTTTTTCACAGGGGGAGGCTTCACAGTACACCACGAGGTAGAAGATTCAGAAAAAAGGGAGAGCTACGTCCAGTGAGGTCCACCATTTGAGGGTATTCCGTGAGTTTTCTTGAGAGCGATACACGTCAGGCGGAAGAGCAAAAGCTTCGGCCAAGAAGTTTGCCCGGTCGCCCGAAATCGTGCGTCTGCCTCCGTTGGCTCTGCATCCCAACATCGTCGCCCACTCTCCTCGCCGGGCCAGCTGTTCTTTCTCAACGGAGCAAGGTACATTTTCTATCTCGAATTTTGATTAATTTGAATATGTTTAGCATATTCCGAATATTGCATATCTTGGAGCATATTTTGCAAATCTCAGAGCATTTGTATTATCTTGCATAAAAGTGGATATTTTTTTCAAAAATACACCACAACTTACCATGCCAAGGATTTGAGTTCAATCGTTAATCGTAGGATTATGAATTAAAGATTGACTCAAATATTCACAAAAAACTTTTAAAAAAAAATCGGTTCATATATCCACTTTCTTGATTGATTTGATTGGCCTAATATTTTTTAGAATGAATATTCTTTGGCATGATATTCAAAATTCTAAAAGATATTGCTATGCATTTTAGATAAAGTTGCATCCTTAAATATGTAGGTATTTGCACGTTTAATTTAATTTTAGAATGAGTTAATCTAGATTTGCATTCTAGGATAGAATCCGCATATTTGAATAGATTTTCATGTCTAAACTAATTTATCTTTAATAGATTAGGAATTAGGCAAATTTAAACCCAAAAATATGCAAGATAATTATCTTTTAGGCATAGTTTTATTTAGGGTCATTCATTAATCCGAAAATACAAAAATTAAAACAAGCTTGCCATATCATTTGCATGCTAGATTTAGATCATATAGAATTTGCCAAGGATTTGAGTTCAATCGTTAATCGTATATTCACGAAAAACTTTTAAAAAAAAAAAGTCGGTTCATATATCTACTTTCTTGATTGATTTGATTGGCATAATATTTTTTAGAATGAATATTCTCTTGCATGATATTCAAAATTCTAAAAGATATTGCGTTGCATTTTAGATAAAGTTGCATTTAGATTTGCATTCTAGGATTGAATCCGTATATTTGAATAGATTTTCATGTCTAAACTAATTTATCTTTAATAGATTAGGAATTAGGCAAATTTAAACCCAAAAATATGCAAGATAATTATCTTTTAGGCATAGTTTTATTTAGGGTCATTCATTAATCCGAAAATACAAAATTAAAACAAGCTTGCCATGTCATTTGCATGTTAGATTTAGATCATATAGAATTTGCATGTTTAGGTCTTTAATTAATTCATATGTCATGTAGTCGATTTAATTAGACGTAACATCATTTGTAAATTAGTTCAATTTAACGCACGTCTAGGTACTAAATCAATTTCATAGGATAGTCCTGCATTCAATTTAATTCATTCAATTTAATTTAAATTAGTTCAATTTTATTCATTCGCATCTTAGACTAAATTCATTCATGACATATAGGTTAGCCTACATCTCCAAAAGTGAGAACGATAATGTTGTGCCGCATGCTCCCCGAGTTTATTTGACTTCTAGATGTTCAATTAATTGATTGTGCACCCGCATGATAAACTTTGTTAATGGCTTAGGTTAAAATCAAATAGTATTGCTTGACAATAATTTTTCATGAAATAAAATAAATCAAGTAAACAAATCCCCGAACTCTTTATCTGCTAATTTACTTAGGTCGCCGCAACCTCGCCACCTCTTAGTTTGCGCGAGTGCTTTGAACGAGGAAGAGACCGAGCTCGAGGATGGTGAGGTTGAAGGCCTAAGTCTCTATTTCGGGTTCAGATATGTCACAAAGGAGAAAGGGATTTGAAGAGAGAGAGAGAGAGAGAGAGAGAGAGAGAGAGAGAGGGAGAGGAGAGGGAGAGAAGGAGGCGCTGCAGAGGAGAGAGGTAAATCTGGGCGGCCTAAATTTTCCTTTTTCGATTCTCTCTCCTCGTTGCCACATGTCGCATTTTCAATGGTGCACGTTTGCTCTTCTGTGCCACGTGCAGTTGACGTGGAACTCAACAACCACCGAATATTTTCTCGTGAGTGGAACTTCTTGTAGGCATGTGTGCAAAGAATGGGTTTCCATCCCAAGTGGGTGAATTGGGTGATGCAATGCGTAACCACTGTTTCTCTCAGCATAAAGTTTAATGGCGAACCACTGCCCTACTTTCAACCTTCTTGGGGTCTTCGACAAGGTCGAGGCGACCAACTCTCTTCCTCATAATTGGGTGTTCAACCCTTTGGAAACTTTGTTCGAATTCTAGTCTTTTGTACTCGAACTTTTGAGTTTACTAATGAATTTACTTTTCTGACCCAAAAAAAGGCAAAAATTTCAAAGGATTTAGGATTAAATTGGCAAATGATCTAAAGGTTTGAATTCAATGCCATGCACCCGGTCCCTCCCAACCCTTTCTGATAGATAGCTGGAGGCACAAGCATCCACCACTCGTTTCCCTTACTCCTCCTTATCCTTTGTTAACTTACTAAGGTTATTCTATCCGAGCTTCGTTTCAATTAGCAGCAATTGATATAGACATCAAACAATCAAGAAATGCCAAATCCCAAAGAAACCGGCACTCCCATTGATCGAAAAAGCTCTCTTATTGTTTTTAACAGATCGTAGGGCCGAACATTCGGAGCTAGCGCTAGCGTGATACTCCGTCCTCGTTACTTTCCATTCCGTTCCATCGCGAAACTCGGCAGAACGACAAAGGAAGTACATTTATGCAAAATGATGAGATAAAAACTTGGCGAAAACTAAAATGTGACACAAAATGGTGCCCCTAATGAAACCGAATCCGGAAGATGGGGGGTCACTCCAACGGTTCGGAGCGGGCCGTACTTAGAAGGACGGGGGCTTGTAGGCGATGAAGCTAATGCATTGCACTTGACGCCTGTTGTCGAAGCCGATGATCCTGATGAAAGAATTGGGGTATGTCTTGCTGGCCTCGTCGAGCTCCTTCAGCACCTGCAACGGGTCGGTGCACCCGAACATGGGCAGCTTCCACATGGTCCAGTACCGGCCGTCGTAGTACCCAGGGGACTTGTGGTTGTCGCGGTACACAAATCCCTTCTGCGATCGCAAAAAGAAAAAAGAAAAACAGAAATCATCAGAGTCCGCATCCCATAATACCTCACTTCAAACATGTGCCAGGATCAATGTGTTTCCGAGGTTTGGACATGGTGAAACTGGAGTTACAATATGAAGAAGATTGGGATTGGAGATGACCTCCAGCTCGAACTCCAAGCAAGGAATCCAGTTCATGCGGAGGAGGTACTCAATTTCCCTGAGGAGTTGCTCTCTGGAAAGGGGTGGGAGGTAGGAGAGAGTCTCGAACTTCTTCTTTCCAATTGGGGGCCACACCTTCACAATGCCAAGCAGCAAAATCTCAAATTTTAATTGCATGAGGATCTTACCCTAGTACGTCGAAATCACGCATGAGTGTTAAGATCCACAAGAGACTTTTTTACTAAACCATGTGTCTAATGTCGATCGGGTTTTCGAAATGCGCTCCGAAAAAATGTCATTTTAATACAACATTATCGCGTGCATACGCCAGATACAACCTAATCTACTAATTAACTCTGACCGCGCACATGTTAAAGAATGAGCCGGCGACTCATAAAGAGAGGTCACGTTTTGATCTGATCAAAATGGTCTCGACAAAGCATCTACACCACTTGATGGACCGATCTTAATAATTTTTATCTTTACATAAAGCCCGACTCTCTATTTCCGCCTACCTGCATGCACTGGATTCTGCCGCCGTTGCTAGCGTGGGAGGTGATGTCGGCGGACTTGCGGGTGGTGGGGAAGGCGGAGGCCGACTTTAGGCCAGTGAATGGGGCCACCATGCTGGCCTGCACCGGGGAGGCACGGTTGACGGCAGCAGTGACGATGGCAGCGGAGGAGACAATCGACGAGGCCATCTCTCTCTCTCTCGTTCTCACGATTTGTTTTCTTGCACCAACGCTGCTAAGCCCTACTTGGGTGAGGCAGCCAACCCACGCACGCTCTTTCCCTTAAATAAACGCATTATTGAGCTCACCGCCGGAGGCACTCCTCATTGGCTCCTCCGGATGAGCAGCATCCTACGGTGGATATTCGATCCAGAGGGGGTGCCTCGAGCCATCCGGGGCCGTTGATCTCCTGAGTGGTGCGACTCTCGAGGCAAAAGGCAATTAGAGGAGAGCCCAGATGAAATGCCTTATCTCTAGGAACCCATGTCACCTCGCCACGTGGACAAAGGGGCCCACAATCTTATCTTGACGTGCCTGAGTGCAACTGAGGTTGGCCATGTGATTGCTTTATGGCCCTCCGTTTCCTAGGAGAGATATTTGTGTCGTGTTTGGACCAAAACAGTCATGTGGTTTCTAGTTCTTGAATCTTTTGGGTAATGGACAAAAGGAGTACTCGAGGGAGGGTAGGTGTATTTGTCAGGACAAAGGTCATGGGGTTGCAAGTTGCAGGCATTGAGGCAAGTGATGTCTTGTGCATATTCCCAGAATTGGACCATTTCTCTTAAGACAATAAAAAGTTTCTAGCAGTCATGAACCATTTCTCTTAACATTCCGTCTCTCGGGCGGAAGGTGTAATTGGACCAAACAATTCTTTCGAACGTATCCGAGTTTAAACCCCCCTAAAGAATTTAACAAGTGGGAAAAAGAAAAACAAGAAAAGAGAACTCCCTCGAAATGACAACAATCGAAAATTTAATTCAGGGCAAGGCTAGTTTTTTTTCGAAATGCAAAGGAACATTGTCAGAATGGGTTCTGGGTTTCGAGCTGAGATCGAGAAAACATGAGGAGAAAAACATATTCGGGCCTCGTTAAAAGTTCCCCTTTTGTAGAGACTCAATCCGACGGAGATATCGACATGCAAGTCGTATCGATCGGATCGCGGAATATTTAACATCGAAATCACATGTTATCTTCTATTGTTCGGCGGCGGCCCAATCGATTTTCTCATGACTACCTCGACATTGCCAAAAAAATACAAAAGTAATTACAAAGTCGCGATACGAGCGAGTTTTTGTAGGTTTAGATAGACGTTTGGAAAAGAAAAATGAAGGGAGGAAAATTAAGTTGGAGAAGTGAACTCTCTCAAATGCCTAAAAAGAGACTAATTGTTTGGTTAAACATACAAGAGCATAGACAAGAGGAGGAGTTGAGTCTAACTAACGATTAAGCTCTTAAAATTTATAATGGGATCCACCTCCCAATGGCTGAATCATTTTGTCAATGCCAATAAGTGATTATGGCCTTGGCCCCAAAAAAAGAAGAAGAAGAAGAAGAAGAAAAGTGATTTCTTTTTCATTAGGAATGGACCTACTGTCCTCGTAATGTCCTCATCAGAAATAATAACGTTCTTGCGACCGAAAATCCGTACAAATAAATAATCGATAGCGACAAATTGTTTTTTTTTTCCTTTTTCCCTTGTTAAGGTCCGTTTGTTTTATCGAAAATTTAAGGTTTGAAAAATATTTTCCTAAAAATAATCGCTTGTTTGTTGCAAAAATGAGTGAAAGAAAAAAATTCCATCGTTCGCGAAAGTATTAGACATAAATCCTCATCGATAATGGAAATACTTTTATTGGCTAATTATTCCCATCAATTGAAGCGTGCGTGGGATGGGCGAATGTGGGTTTTGAGTGATATTCGAAGGAAGTATAGATAGATTAGAGGGTGTGAGTTGGATGTCGATGGATGAATGCAAATGCAGGATAGAATACGATCACCATCGAGGCATAAAGGATGCACCACCAGTCAAAGATAAAGATGGGATTAACAAAATTTACCATCAAGGCTTGAAGGACAAGCCACCCGCCAAGGTTAAAGGACTCCAAGATAGGAAAGCTCACCACTAAGGCAAAAAGATAAACCACAGCGGAGGGTAAAGAAACCAAGGATAGATATTTGCTAAACAAAGGCGAATCTCATATATTCACATTCTCAAATTATTGTTGGCCTTACAATTGAGAATTCTCCTCTCTATATAGAGTAACTATTACATAGGCAATAGACTAAGCATTAAAGACGTGAGAAATACCTAACTAATGAAGACATAGGAACAAGAAAACGTATTAAGATGCATTATAACACATAGAGACTTGAACTTTGATTCTTGAGACCCCCAACACAATTAAGACTTTTAAAACCAAAACTAAGGCTCTATTTGTTTCACAAAAAATGTGATGCTTTTGGAAAATGGTTTTCGAAAAGTCCTTTTCCGAAAAATAATCATATTTTTCGGTATTTGGCTAAGACTTAAAAATGAATTGAAAAATGATTTCCGTCATTTGACAAGGAATTGATTTTCATAGAAAAAATTAAAATAATTTGAACTCTTAATTATTTTTTATTTTTTATAATATTTTAATATTTTTAATAATTGTATTTTATTTTTAAAATTTTCATTCTTTAATTGCCATTCTTTAACTTTTTTTTTCTTTTTTATTCTTTAATTTCTTTCTCAATGGTCGCCGGCCACAGGTTAGGCCATGCCTCGCCTGTGGCCGGTGACCAAATTGACGAATAAATTAAAAAATAAAAAAACTAAATAAAGTAATTAAAAATAAAAATAATTTAAAACTAAAATTAATTTTTATTCTAATAAAATAAAATAAAATATTCAATTTTTAAAACATAAATAAAAATGAAAAGAAAGTAAAAAATTAAGTAAAAAGAAAGAAAATGCGAAAGAGAGGAGGAAGGAAAGATGAGGAAAATGTTTTCCTCTTCTTAAAAAGATGAAAATATTTTCCCCACTTGTGAAGGAATTTTTTCCATGGAGGGAAAAAGTTTTTCCGGACTAGCTACCAATCGCCAAAAAATTAGGAAAACGTTTACCAAAAAGTTATTTATCACGAAACAAACGGAGCCTATGCATTTTACCATATGCAAAGTAACTAAACCAAGACTCTAAATTCGTCCACCGTCCTTGACCGGAAAACAACCATCTCAAAAGATCAATGAATATCCAAGGAAATTGCTCGAATAGCCTCTCGAAGAGTTATTGATTAGTTTCAAATAGGCAAATATTATGTCAAATTAGTAACATAAACTTCTTATGGTAGTCAATCGACAACCATTATAGCGTATCGATAACTAGCATGTACAATTGATATGCATGTTGTTTGTGGGACGCCTCATAATGTCACTTTTTCCCATTTTTATGAGCAACAAAAGCACACTAAAGCATCCACAAAATCCCATACAAAATGATCAAACAGTTTCATAAATACAAATAAATCTTCTTTTATATTAAACATCAATTTTACAACTTTAATTCATGGTCTAAGCAATACACAAAATATAACAGTTCTGGGAAGGGTCAGGGTCATCTATCTCCAATACTATACCCTAAGCCCAAAAGCTTGCCTATACAAAAGCCAAGCAAACAGCTAGAGGTCGAAAACTTCACCTATTGGCAAGCCATCGTCATCGTAACCAGGAGGACCATCGAGTCCCTGAGTGGTCCAAAAAACTCACCATATATGTTCAAGTACCAAGCAACAAATCGATAGGGAATCCACTCGGGAAGCCCTACGTCGACCCATACAGTGATAGTACGGTTAGTATACATTGCCTCTGACTCAAGTATAAACACCCTTTCACAAAAATATTCGCAATGCACAGGAACTTCAAAAAGTAGTGGCGGTGGGAAGTCCATCCTATGTATGTAAAGATAAAGAGCGAGCCGAGACTAAATAAATGAAATCCCTAAGTCTAATATATCCACTTGCCACTCAACCTGATATCAACCACAACACTAGTTCAAGGCAGCTCATAACAATTGTGTATAACGAGTGCATAAATAATGCACTATCTTTTCTATCACGACATGTTGATGGAAACATCAACAACAATGCATATGACCAATAATTCAAATGCAAGCAGATGATTATTTCATGACACAAATACGACATCATATCTCATCGATTTACACGTATGAGTTCATATCCGTCACCGGCCAGGACCATCTTGATTCATGAGGCATCTCGACTAACCAATTCACGGGGAACGCACTTTAATTCTTTATATGCATTTAGCATCGGGCACTACTACTCCGTAATATAAGTAGCTCATATTATTTTTTTTCATTTTATTTTCTTAAAACACCATTGATTAAGTTCACTTTTACCACAAAGATTGATGATTATCTTCTACAATTCCAAAATGTTAGAATTAGATTATTTCACTTATAAAAATTTACGCTTGATAAATATTGTGTACCACTTCCAACTGTTCTAAAAATTTACACCTGATAAATAAATATGTGATTTGAAATCTAATACATCTATGCATTAAGTTTAGCCTAAAACCAAAGTGTGGAATATATAACAAAGAAGATGAATAAGGAGCTTGAAAATATCTAAATTCAAAACTTCCCGTTTTGTCATTGTATAAATTATCGTGGGACCACTATTAATTATTTTAATTACACATATCGAGAGAATGAAAGCGTGATTTAACAAATAAATACTCTAAATACACGAAAAGTTGACACAATTTGAGTTGGGGCATACAAGTAACATCATCGCAATTTTGCGGTGATGAAAACAACTGCTTTCGTTTATGGATCTTCATTAGGGGTGATTAGTTCCGGATGAATTGGTTCCCACCTTGGAACTAGAAATTGAATCGAGAAGGGTCAATTCCTATTTTATGGAATCAAGAATAGGCCCAACTGGTCCTGGACTCACCTGAGAATCGGCCGTGATAATTTCTTTTTATTCGCTGCAAGTTCACAAGCTTCGCCATCGGAGGCTACGGATTATCTAGTAACTTTAGCAATTACAAATCCGAGAGAAGTAATATAGAGGAACATCAAATTCAAACGAACATTCATAATGTCCATCATCCAGCACAGATTAAGGCTTTCGTGTCCTTAAAAAAGTGCAAAACATTAAACCATAAACAGTCGGAGATCTGAGACTCCAACAAGTCACAACAAAGTACCCAAAGAGACCAAAAAAAGAAGAAGCAAAAACCTAATGCACAATCAGGACCCATTGAGCTCGATGCAACCGACCAAAGCGAAGAACGAAAATAAGAGAACTCAGATACATGCACCAAATTAACTAGCGGTCATTCTTGTTCTCTCTCCTTTGTACAATTCTAAATTGCAAATGAGCTTTTCTTTGTGACTTGGCAAATATAAAGAGCTGTAGTTCATTTACTGGGCCGAGTTTCATCTCCCCGATCAAGCTTGAGGATCATCTGTTGCCTTCCGAGTTCGGTGGTGGTTTTCGTTCCTCTCTTTAAGGGATATTTTCACTTTGGATTAATTGACGAACATTGAAATTCTTCTTCTTCTTCTTCTTTTTATAAAAACAAAGGTTGGGTTTTTGCCATAATCACATACCTAACAATTTGAGTTTTTATAACAATCGGCGATGATCCTATAAAATCTCATGTGGTATCCGAAGCGGGAGATCCCTACTTGAAATCTTTCCAGGATATTTGACTCCTTATTTACATTTTTTTCGTGCCTTACACGTGAGTGACATTGTTACAATATATGAATGTTAAATCACATTCCTCTGGAATGATTGCCCAAAAAGCCTGTAATCTACTGCACATAAGTCCCTAAAAATATCTCTACTTTTAGGTCTAATTTCAACTCTGCTCCGAACTTTTATCGTATTAAAAAAATACCAAATTTTAAGTCTAATCTCAAATCTTTCCCGAACTATTTTTTTATCTCTAAAAAAAAAATCCAAAACTTTAGTTGCAATCTTAAATTTACCTTGAATTTTTTTTTTTTTGGGTCCAAAATAAAATCACCAACTTTCAATATATTCTCAAATGTACCTCCGTGGTTCAATCCCAATTTGACGTGGCATTTCCACATAGGTAACAAATCCACATAAGCAAAGTGACATGAAAAATTATCTCTAAAATGAAACAATTCTAGTATATGAAAATTAGAGATGACGAATGATGATTTTTTGGATAAAGGGCTAATGAGGCAAATTTGACACTAGAGAAAAAGTGGTGATTTTCATCTTAAACAAAACAAACGACCGAGGTAAAATTAGGATTGGGCATAAAGCTAGGGATTTTTTTAGGAATTTAAGCCTAACTTATTGTATAGCGATCAATTGAGTCATAAACCTTTCGACTCGTGCCGGTTCACTTCTAAACTTTTTGAGATATTACAATTTAATCCTAAACTTTTTGATAATTTACCAATTTAGTCCTTCCAACCAATTTAGGTTGTGTTGTCAGTCGGCGTCGTTGGCATGTCCGACGTTAACGTGGACATTTTGTATTTTTTTATTTTTCTAACAAAATTTTCTTTTTTTTTTTTTCCTTTTGTCTCCCGCGGGACATCACTAGGCCTTGTTGAGGGCCGGCGGAAGTCACAGGACACCGGTGAAGCCTTGACCCCTCGCCCATAAAAAGAAAGGGGAAAAAAGAAAGTCTCTCCATAGCAGAGATTTGCTCACTCGTGAACTTAGGGGTGAGCAAGATGGATGGACCGACCGAATCAAGAATCGCCCGGACCAGACCGGACCGGACCTATAGTCCGATTTTTGGTTCCAGAGGGCGATCCGGTTCCCGTTCCCCGGGGATATAGGACAAGATCGATTAATTTATTTTTTATTTTTTAAATATGAACACAATTATCTACTGATTCTCGCCCTTCATCGCTAACCTCAGTTGCTAATCTCCCACAGTTTCAAGTAGACAAATATCAGAGCTCTAGTAGCAATGAGAGCCCGGCTAGCTGTCCACCATTTTTTGGCCCCTTAAAATTTTCATTGTGCGTCTCTCTCTTTCTCTCTCCTAGCTCAAGTTTTCCAGACCAAAGAGAGACAGGGTGGGGATCATTATCGAGGAGATTCTATTTCTCCATCATTTGGGTTCGGCGTCGACCTTCCCAAATGATTTATCGAGCAAGAAGTGAGGTAGAGAATCGTCACTTCTTTGCTCTTTGCTCTGAAGTAGTTCCTCGGGAAAAATTTCAAGCTTCTCTGTTGCTCTCTCCCTTTTGACTTGAACTGAGATCTGAAGTTTCAACTCCACAGGTCAAGCTCTGTCTCTTTTGGCCTCTCGGTGTTATTCTTGAGGGAGAAAGACTTTCTGGGTACGGATCTTTTTCTGGGTGAAACGCCATTGGTAATATAGAGTTTGAAGCTTTGTCTCATAAAAGAATCTTTTTCTTTCTCTCCCTCTCCTGCCTGATTCTTTTCTTCTCGCGATATTAATCTGCGACTTCAAGTCTTCAACCATCATCAGGCTTTTGTCCTCTGCCTGCATTTAGTTGCTGCAAGTCCTACCTATATGTGAATCCATCATGCTTTTGTGCTTTGCTCTCTATCAAGATTTGACAAACTAAAGAGTTGAAGTTGTGAACTTTGAATTCGTCTTGTTCCATTCCACCGCCCGGGGACCCGATGGTCCGGGGATCCTATTCTTGTATGAGATCGGACCAAACCACGAACCCGATGGTCGGGGTTCCGATTCTTAGGTGGGATCGGACCTGGGTTCCGATTCTTTGGTGGGATCGGACCAAACCACGAACCGATGACCTTACGTGAACTCGTGGAAAAGTTGGACCGAAAAAAAAAAAAAAAGAATGGTGGAAAACAGATAACCCTATTTCCGCTAGGCCGTTAACTTAAATGACAAAGTTTGACGGCCATCGGGCCCCCAAGGCCAGACAAGGAAGGGCCCATATTAACGAACCACTGCAAATTCTTGGCCCATCAAAGGCCCAAAAGAGATCCCAACCCACCCTGGAACACTTCTCGGCTGCTCCGCTCGAGTCCCCATTCCCCAACACGACGCCCGGCGAGCACACTCACAGAGCAAAGCAGAGAGCTGAAAGAGACCGGTGATGGGGAGAAAGAAGGGGACGGTGGAGTTCGACGAGTCGCCACCGGATGATTTCGACGCGGCGAACCCGTACAAGGATCCGGTGGCGATGCTGGAGATGAGGGAGCACATCGTGAGGGAGAAGTGGATCGACATCGAGAAGGCCAAGATCCTCCGCGACCGCGTCAAGTGGTGCTACCGCATCGAGGGCATCAACCACCTCCAGAAATGCCGCCACCTCGTCCGCCAGTACCTCGAATCCACCCGCGGCATCGGTTGGGGCAAGGACGGCCGCCATCCTTCCCTCCATGGTCCCCGTCCCTAAACCCTCCCCTCTCTTTCTGTCTCTTTGACTATGTTTCTGTGCCCTAGGGATTGTTTGGTTTTGGATTGAGTGGTTGTTGTTGGGTCGAATTGGTTAAGGAGTTTTCTAGTACGAGCTTTGATCAATCGGGCTTCAATGTTGGCATTGTCCATAGAGTGGACGCTCTCTTTCCCTGACTCACTGAAACTCTCTTTTAATGCTTTCTGAATCAGGCCCCAAGGTGGAGTCCGTCGAGTCTGACTGACGCGCAACCAGGATAAATGGAGGTACATTGGTGTTATCTCATCGCATTTTTGCCATTTTGGATGCAGTTAATGGTGTTTCGTTTTCCAGTTGTGTGTTTCTTTTCCTCCTATTGATGTGGTGGTGTTGGGTATCAGTATATGGTGTATGACTGGTGTTGAATCGATTGAAAGTGGGAAAAACTTCGCTTGATGTTTGCGTCATTATTATAGGGCGGTTCTGCGGATTTTGGTGCACTCCAGGTGGGCTTAGCTACGATTCCAACTTTTCCCATTTTTAATTTATCACTACATGCAAGATGATCGCTAATGGTGACTGTGCTGTTGTTTTGGCAACCTGGTTGCTCACAGCTCTTTGGACGCAATATGGAGAACAATGTCATTGTCCTTCTTATCTATTTGAGGTTGTATTCATTAAAATGCCATGTCAGTTCCCCCCTCTTTTGTTCTGAATGCCGTAATAGCCATCTTTGGGAGTCGATATGGGTGAGAAAGAAAAAACGGCCTTTAACGGTCTACATTTTTGTTTATTGATCCTATATCTGATGCAGCAATAAACTTTTGTTGGTTCTTTGTCTAGCATCAGACTACAAACTTGTGGCATCTACAATACCGAAATCAAAATTGTAATGCATAGCAAGCCTTTTTATTGTCTCTCCATACTTGCTTCATCTATATCAGTGGAGATGGCTCTCACATTTCCAGCAGTATCATCCTTTTCCATCTTCTAAAATGGATTCACGAAGATTTAGTTTGCTTTATTTCTATTGATGCGGGTGTTAAGGTAGAAAAAACATGCCTGTCTGGCCTTGACAATGCCTAACAATTGTCAATCCCTTTGATTGACTCAAGAATCTCTTTTGAAACATTAAATTAACATGTTTGGTAGTGTCTAGCAAGCTAGGTCGGTGATATGACTATGTTAATGGATGGCCATGGCCTTGGAGTTTGGGCATTTGTGTTAATTTGGGAAACTTCATGGAAGTGCACGTGGATATTGGATTTTAAGCACGTGTTTCTTTGTTGAGCTTGAGTGGATACATTCTTCCTCCTGTTTCCTGGCTTTCTCCTTAGTTCCTTTCTGTTATATGCCATTCCTCTGTGAGATCCTTTGCTTTAGTTCCTTGTAAGTGCAGAGACAAGAAAATTGAACTCTCATGCTGTTTGGTGGCATAATATAACTGCTGGAGTAGGCAAGTTGGGTATACAAAGGGATTTTATCTCCCATACTTTCATGTTATTTAACAGTAATGCTAGGTGCACTTTAGTACCTGGTTGCCTAACAAATGTAGTTGATTTGAGTCAACCAATCTTTTGTTTACACCAATGCTTTACTTTGCCATCTGGGTCATTAAGTGGATCTTTTGTAAACTCGGATTGTTGCAATCAATACTGCTTGTCAGGGTGTTGCGTTAATTTTGGTTTGCTCCAAGATGCATGGCATGGGCTGCCTCTGTGTATCGTGCTTTTAAAATTTATCGAGAAAACATGAGATGATGAGATGAACAAATCTAAAAAATTTCTTGCAGGTCTGAAGCTGGAGCAGGCTATCTGCATGAGAAGTGGATGCTCACTTTCTTGCAGTGTGATTGTATTCCTTTTTCAGTTTGGTCCTTTTCATTTTATTTGCAGAGGCCATGTGATGTTGGATTTGGCTTTACTTAGTTCTGTTTATTACCACCATTCAAAACGCCAAAGTATTAACAGAGCCTTCATAAATGGAAGAACATGGGACAATGAATAAGTTTGTTGCCTCTCACTTGCTGATGTTCCTGCTCTTAAGCATTTGTAGATATGTAGAGAAGGATGGTTATAAGTGATCAAGTCTTGCTGTTTTCTTTCTTATTGAAGAATAAAGCCTCTCTTTTTAGTTTTTCTCTGCTTTTGCCTATAGCGCACCACATGAGGGTCGTGTTGCCTCGATGAATTTTGCAAGATGATACCAGATTTTACTGTTGGGAATCCTTCCATTAGGTCAAGCTCACGAAATTCTGCTTATAATGAGTAATAGAGTATCCTGTCTTATGGTGACTGGGAAATAGGGTTAGGACTCCTATTAATTTTTTTTTCAATCTATTCACCATTTTCTTTGGATGACTGGTGACGATGTTATTTCGGGAGCTGTCAAATTGCTGGACGTTGAAATTGTAAAGATGGACAACAATCGACTTCTCATTTGGATGGTTAAAACTTCCCCAGCTTGATGATAGTTGTTTACTGATATACAAAGAGGTGTCCGGCAAGGTTGCCTTCTGGGAAGCATTGACTAGTGGATCCCATCTTTGGTCCACCTGAGATAAGGGTTCTGGCTTGCTGGGTCTCTGTCTTTTCATTTTTGAGTGCTTAAGATCTTTGCAGGCATCTTTAATCTGAAAATTTACATGATCATGTTTGATGGGGTGACGATTCACTACACCTTCCCGATGCAGTAGTAAAAGCGGCAGAGAGTGGAAAAAAAGGCGCCCTGAGGCTGCACAGTGAGCTCTTTTAAGCTGGAATTATCTCCAAATGCATGTGATGGTGGATTCAATCCGCCTATACACAAATGTAGTTCTATTCCTGGTTGGTATTGTCTGGGATAGCAAGGTTTATACAGAGTGTAAATATATCTCAGCACGAAAAGATGCCTAGACACCCGAATGGATCCATCTGATGTACGTGATTAGATCCAACATTTTGTCGCAATACCCTGCTTAAACATGCTCCCTTGTATATTTGAGCGAAAGAAACACGTGCCTTTGTACCTTGGACCCACTGAAAATCTGACTTCCGAACATGGAATAGAGCTAATGTCAGATGCACGGGTATCAGAAAAAGGAAAAAAAAAAAACAAATGGCTGTTATCCCTTTAAAACTCCTGAGCGTGCTCTTTGGATCTTCTTTCTTAAACATGATCTCTGTATTGTCCTTCTTTCTGCTCTGGCTTACAAGTATTACTCTGATCGATGGCATTTGTGAAAGGAAAGTCTCTTTGGCTTCTGCGGTTCTTTGAGATTCATCCATTCGCGGTCAAGTGCCTCCATGGTCGAGAGCTCGACTCCTTACTGCTGAATAGTCCTCGAGACTTCCCTGTCAAACAACCAATTGAACTTTGAAAGTGATGCATTGAGACAATCGATGTAGGGAAAAGGAGCAAACCATTTGCCGACCGAGTTCAGGCAAGCATTTGCTGTGGCTGTGTCGGCAAGCTGCATTCCGTTGTCTCCATTAGCCCTTTGCCAAAGCCTGGCGGAACCCATGAGAGAAGGCATCTGCTAAACGCAGCACGAATCTGCTATTTGCTTGGAGCTTGTGCGACGTAGGAGTCTTGTCTTGGGAAGGGTGTTGGGGTACAAGATCTGATACTCATGCGACCTTTACGTGACGTTCCAATGCCATGTTGATTGTACGACATGGGTGTTCTTTCTATTTGTCCTGCTCATTTTCAAGGATTCTGAGGAAAAAACTTGTGGTTTTGACCGCTTCTACGTCTCTGAGATTTTGTCGGTTCAACGGAGGAATTGTCCGCTTTGATAGCGTCTAATTTGCACCCGCACGTAATTCGAAATAAAAAAAACGTTGTCCTTGCGGCTAGATGATGGTTGGAATGGATGATTTTATAAAAAAACCGTGAAAAATCATGCTCGTTTCATGATCACAAATGAACACCCCGGTTTCGGTTGGTCCTACCAAGCACCTACATCAATTAAAAAAAAATGCTAACCTAATCATCTAGCATTGAAGAAAATTGGGAACAAAAATTTCAATATCAAGATAACAAGTATTGTAATATTTGCAAAAGTTATCTCAAATGTATATATATATATATTTGTATTATATAAAAGAATCGGTCCTGGCATTGTATTCCATAAAATTAGAACTCGATTCAACCACCAAAACGTCGGTCGGTCGTAAATTTTTGCTCACCCCTACTTAACGTAACATGTAGCATTGGGGAAAAAGTATCAAAAAAGTCATAAATCTATTTCATTTATATCAATTCAAACATAAGCTTTTAATTATAATTTTACATTGATACCAATTTAAAACTTAACCTAGGCAAGGCGAGGCCCAAGGCTCCCTCGCCCGGGCTCGGGCGAGGCCACCCTACCCCAGGTGACATTCGGCCTTGCCAAGCACCCAGGTGTTAGGTTTATGACTTTTTTTTTTTACCAATACAATAAATTTATGATATTTTTTTGTACTTTTCCCAGCATCCTTGGCTAGCTTTCGCGATACAAACTGAATCCGCTTTCACGGTCCAACCAAAAACAAGCCATCCGTGCCAGGCAAGGGGATTCGCGGGGGAGTTGCTTCCTCACGGCTAAACCCCAAGTGATTGCATCGAGTAGGAATCGAACTATTTCATCTATCGATGTACGCATTTGGACAAGTCACTCAGTAATCTAGCCTGCATACGCATTATTGATGTCGATTGCGCTTGCTGTTTGAGATGTTCACGTTGCAACTTGCAACTCAGGCCAGACGCAAGAGACAAAGTTGGGGAAAGCTTGACGGGGTATTACGGCGCTGGCTTATGAAAGAACAGACACAAGGGGCTAAATTTCGTCTCGGACTGTGCTTTGCTTCTCAAATGATGCTCAATCATCATTGAATTGCATATAGTCTAGTTTCTACTAGAGTTCATGCAGCCCCACCATAAAATGTTGTCAAGCTTGGCTCACAACGTCGTCAACATGAAAGAGATTCCGTAGTGATTTGGAATTCGAGGGAAAATTATGAAAACCACCCTTATCTTTTCCTTTAATTATCATTTGCACATTCTAATGTCCAAATTTACACGTCGCTCCCTTTAGTTTCAAAATTTGTACCTTACACCTTGAGATTCCGAAAGAAACCCATTTTGCCACTTCACTTTCTAACCATTTTGCGCATCTTACTTAGGATTACGGGCACAAATTTTACCTATCTATGGTGAACTTTTACCGTTATAAAGAAAAAAAAAATTCTTTTTAAGACTCTTTTTATTTCACCAAAAACAAGTGATTTGAAAATTATTTTTTTAATAATGATAGCCGCATCTTTTTCTTCCACGGAAGTATATAGATATAAATTATTGTCGATAATCAAAATATTTTTTAGATGTCGATTATGAAAATATTTTCATCTACTAATCTTTTTAGACGATGTAAGTAATTATTTTTTTAAAGTATTTTTTAAATTATTCATTTTTTGTGAAAATAAACGTACCGTAAGCCTTTGCAATTATAGGCTGCAAAGTTGGATAAGAAACTTGAAGGTTGTTTTTTAAGCTATTAACTACAAATTTGAACTTAAAAAGAATAAGAACGACAATCGGGCTGTTCAACTGGCCCATAAAAGTGTCCCT
The DNA here is from genome assembly GCA_021437795.1 of Rhodamnia rubescens. Lineage (NCBI taxonomy): Eukaryota > Viridiplantae > Streptophyta > Magnoliopsida > Myrtales > Myrtaceae > Rhodamnia > Rhodamnia rubescens. The sequence goes on along the minus strand of JAILYA010000005.1, from coordinate 5,820,022 downwards.
TTTGGACCGGGCTACATTCAGGCCCAATTGAACCGGGCCAGGCCGGACCGAATAAATTCTTCGCTCTTCGTTCTTTGCTCCGGTTGGGACACGCTCGTGGCCAAGAAACTCCTCCAGCCGCCGGGAAGCTCCAACGGCCATGGCGAAACGGGGCCGCCGCGAAACTCCTTGCTCCGATGATTCCCATTCTCTAGCTACTCGCTCGATCCAGCACAAATGTCTTCCAGATTCGTGCGAAGAAGAGTCTCGGAGCGGGTGTCGCCGTAAAGCGAAGAAGATAAAGACATTCTCGGCCTCCGAAACCCTGCGTGTTCAATCCGAGACGACCGGAACTTCTTCCGTTTCGAACCGGTACGCTTCGCTCGAGTGTTCGGTCGAGCTGCGTCGTGAGGAGAAGCAGAGGAGGAGGGAACCGAGTAGGAGAGGGCGAGGGGATCGTCGTGAATGGACCTACACTTCGCGCGATCTTTCTGGATGTAGAGGTGCGTGCTTTTGACTCGGTTCTTGTAAGGCTGTGTGGGGATGAGAGGGCAATGTTCGTTTTTTCTCTTTTTGTTTTCGCGGTTTGTGTTTTTTGCGTCGAACATGTCTTCACAAGAGGACGCTGCGTCGTATGTCGATCGATAAAGGTTCTGCTCATCGAGTTTGTTGAATCTAAAGTTAGCAGATTGGGGCTTCTTGAGCCTTCCACGTTGCATTTTCGTTGCGCCTGCTACGACTTCTTTTCTATTTCTCTTCAACGATATGAACTGCATATAGATTTGTCCTAACTTCATCATCTTTTTCATTTTGTGGATAGACAAGGTTGTGTTTGTTTCCTACAACATATTGGGTGTCGAGAACGCAATGAAGCATCAAGACTTGTACACTGAAGTTCAGCCAAGGTTCTTGAAGTGGAGGCGGCGGAAAAAGCTCATACGCAAGGAGCTTAATCTTTATGATGCCAATATTGTTTGCTTTCAGGCAAGTTCTCCTTTGCATCTATCTGGCGCATGGAAAAGAAGGATTGATAATTATACGATCATGTGACTCATGAGGCACTTGTCGCTGAAGCTAGATAAAGGAGGTTTGAATTGGACCAACTCAAAATAGTATCTTAATTTGTTCAAAGGAAAATTGTATCACTACGTTTTGAGCTTGATTTTGAAGCATGAAGCATATTGACAATGTTTTTCTTTGAGTTGCCTGTCCACACCCGTATTTTTTTTCCCGTTTAGCTGAGTTCTGTTTTTTGCGATCATCAACTTATGGTATGTTTTTACACTACTAATAGGAGCTGTTACGGGACAGGCCCGTGATTTTGAAACTGCAGGAGTTTGGTCGACTGTTATTGTCTCGCTGATTTACATTGATGTTGCTTATCTGCCTTTAACAATGTTTAACCTTATTTATATTTTAAAACTTGCTTGATGATCTTTTCTCTTAAAGTTCAGTATGAATTCACGTCTTTCTTGAAGTTTTACTGAAGAAAGGATGGTCTATTAGATAGTAAAGGTTGCCCTTTTGTGGTGTTGATCAATTTGTTATATTGATCATTCTCACGCTTCCTCTAATCATGAGCCTATGTCGCATAGATTCGCTTTTGTCTGGTGAAGCTACCGATGCAATAATTTTTTGATTGAGTTTCATTTAGAGGAGTGATGCTTGTGATCTTCTCTCCGATGTGACTGTAGGAGGTTGACCGCTTTGACGATTTAGCTGATCTTCTTAAGAAGGATGGCTTTGAAGGTGTTTACAAGGTATGTTGAGTAATTGCTTCTATCGAATATGTAGACATAAGGCTGAATTGACTTGTATTCCTGTTTTGCTCCAGGCTCGAACAGGTGAAGCAAATGATGGATGTGCCATGTTCTGGAAAGATGATCGGTAAGTTGCATTTCTTTCTGGTTTGTTGTTTACTTATCTAAGTAGTCGTATTCGTGTATAGCTTCTGGCTGTTTGTCGTTATCTGGGGACCCTTCTGTGAGAAACTCACATGATACATGGGTAGTACTCCGATTAGGAGGTAACCTAAATTCGGGTGTTGTTTTCTTGTCCCCATAATATTATTTATTGCTTGAAGTTATTACTTTAGAGCAACTCCCCAGGTGGGACATGTTGAAATTTTGTCTGTTGTCGTATATGTTTTTATCATCTTCCAACTATTAGCTAGTCATGTTCTTAACACAGATTTAGCCTTGTCCACGAAGATAATATAGAGTTCAAGACGTTCGGCCTTCGTGACAATGTTGCTCAACTTTGTGTTTTAAAGGTATGCGCTAGATTGATTTTTTGCAGTGATGGACTCCCAATTGCCTAAGTATATTATTTCCGTTATTTCTTTCTTCTACTATTCTGGTAAGTACCTTTGTTTCAAGTGAGTAAAAGACCTTGAAGTAATTGAGAGAGACATGAAATTGCTTGCTCCTCTTTCTGTACTTCCTGTAACGATCTATTTTTCTCCAGATGGTTTTACTGGACAGTAAATGGATTTACTGATGAATTTTCCTCTGATGAGCTTGAATGTGCAGTTGTCCTGGGACTTTTTGTGTAGTCTATTGTACTTTGATTTTGGTGGCGGAGTTATCCAGTTTCAAGCTGCACGCAGATATTATATATCTAATTGCTATTTATTTTTCCTATTTGCTGTAGATGAAGCAAAGAGTTGTAGCCAGTGCACCTGCACAGTCATCCGCGTAAGTTGTAGTGCATTGTCTTTATTTAGGTTGATAGGTTGTTATTCATCTTTTTGCAGCACACAACAATCTAAGTTTCTTACGACAGTCAAGCTCATACTCTGTTCTCCTTTGTGTTACGAGATTAGCGAGGGGTACTTTTGATGTAATAACCCTTTGAAGTGAGAGAACGTGTAAAGGACATATTTTATGTAACATATCATGTGCTTTGATGTATCTTTAGTGCTCGAATGACATATAGAGTTACAGTAGGTTAATGGTTGGCAGGAATTTGGATTATTACTTCAAAATGGCTTTTCTCGAAACATTTGCTGAAAATTCTTAACAGATGCCGGCGTACTTTTCCTAATTAGGGTGACTTCTCATATTGATTCACAACCGAAGTGTGTTGGCTTTGTGGGAAGACCTATTTTAAGTAACTTTTGGTTGTAATTGAAGAACATATGGTTGAATTTCACATCCTTTGAAGAAGAGTACCTGCTTAACTTGTGTCACGTGAATGATTAAACTGGATCGAATCAGTTTGTGTTCTCTCGCTTGGAGATGAACATCATGAGATTTATTAGGTATACTGTGCTTTTGAAAACGCATAAGGCACTTAATTTTAGCCTAGATTAAGTGTCTATATAATGCGTCACACAACCCATCTTTTCATATGTCTAATGATTCTAGCATTTTGTTTACATGTGTAATGTAGGAGTCTCCTCGACCAAAATCAGCTTCTACTCGTTGCCAACATCCATGTGCTGTTCAACCCGAACCGAGGAGATGTCAAGCTAGGTCAGGTATCAGCTGCTCTGATGCTTCCAATGCTGGGTTGTGCTTTCTCTTGTGCTGCATTTAACTCTTCAGCATGCGATTCCCACTTGGATCTTTGCATGTCTTTTTTTCTGGTATTTCCAGACAAGGTGACTGTGCATCATATCCCTCTATCCCTTTGCGTCCTCTACTGGGTAAAGGGAGGGAGGGAGGGAGATTCTCTGATTGTGCATCATATCCTTCCATCCCTTTGCTTCCTCTACGGGTAAATGTGCATGTTGATGGGGTGGCCTTGTGTGGCGGGTTTGGGGTGTGGTGGGGGGGGGAGGGAAGAGAGGGATTCTCTGATATCCTTGTGGACTAAATACAATGATTCTGGTTTTATGGATTTGGGGATTTCTTTCTGATATCCTGGAAGTAAAAGGTTGCGTGTTCTACGGATCTTAGTGTGCTAATATGAAATGTGACATTGGTGGTGCAGGTTCGACTGCTTCTTGAAAAGGCTCATCAGCTATCTGAAACCTGGGGTGAGATTCCTGTTATAATTGGTGGAGACCTAAACAGCATGCCCCAGGTGAAAAGCTGCAATCTAGGGAAATATTTGCTTATGTTAAATGATCACTTCCCTGGTCAAAGTTTCTAATACTTATTTATAACTTTTTCTCAATTTCATTCTCAGAGTGCCGTATATCAATTTCTTGCTTCATCTGAGGTAAGTTTAGTTTCTTGTTTACCACTATGTTTGAACTACATTTTTGACTGAATCCTAATTTGATAGCCTTCATCCTTTATGAGGAAACGAATGGATATTTTCTCCTTGGGAATTTACTGCAGTTGGATATTCGACTACATGATCGCAGAAAAATCTCCGGACAAATTGACTATCTATCAGCAAATAGTTGTGTCAAACATCAGAACAGGAATGCATCAAGGTATTGTTACGATTTTCCTTTACATTCCTGCCGAAACTTATTATGGAATTAATTTTGATCAACTTAGAAGAACAAATGATTGGGTTAACTAAAAATTAAAGCCAAATGAAGTGGTTCTCTAATCAATATCCGTGCAGAAAATTATCTTGATAATCTTGCATTTATAATGATAGAGCAAGGTTTGCGTATTATTATTGAGACTTATATTTCATTTAATCGTTTTATCTTATATGTAAATGCAGCATCAAATGGATGCCTGCATCAAGGCAATGTGTATATAGGTGGAATGATGATGAGTTAAGACTTGCCACAGGCAGCGAAAAAGTGACTCATCTTCAGCACCACCTAGATCTCTGTAGTGCTTATTTTGGGATTCCAGTAAGATATCTACCCATCCTCTTGATATTCTGTTCAAATATTACTTTATACTTTGAAAGTTTATAGTCTTTTGTGATTTACTTTCTAAACATGCAATTGATTGTTAGCATCGCCTTTCAATTTTATCCTCCAGAGTAAAACTTGTTTGCTCTATTTCTGTTGTAACTTTTCAGGGAAGTTGCAGAACCAGGAATGACTGTGGGGAGCCCTCGGCAACTTCTTGCCACTCCAGGTTCATGGGAACTGTTGATTATATATGGTAACTTTCTTTTGACATTGGATTATTTATTTGGGTATATCTGGCTTGATATTCAACAAAATCATTGTGTTTCGCAGGCATACAAAGGAACTAGTTCCTATTAGAGTTCTTGAAACTTTACCTATTGATGTTTTAAAACAAACAGGAGGTCTTCCAAGTAAGGTGAGATATACTTGTCACCATGGTTTCTTGGTGAAATTTTGAGCTCTACTATATTTCACTTTCCCTTTTGTTTTCGGGAACAGAGTTCACTGCCAAAAATACCGTTCACAACATTCTTTGTAGGAGGGCTTTTCGTGTGTATCATGAAAAGAGAGTTCATTGTCTACAAGATCTATTGCAAGAACTTGTCATCTATAATTCACATTGATGAGGATTGCTAGAAATTGATGCTAACCTTTTGATAAACGTACGACCCTGAGTTTTGCCTAACTTGAAAGAAGTTTGTCTTTGTTACACAGTATTCATATCACATGTTAGTATAGCAGAATCTCACATAACTTTTAGATGTATCCCCATTAACACTTTCCTTTCTCTGTCTTCACAGAAATGGGGGAGTGATCATCTCGCTCTGGTATGTGAACTAGCCTTCTTGGACAGGTAACTTATGTAGATTATCAGAGATAATTTATACATTTCTTTTTTTCCATTTAACCATGGTTCCATCTTTTTATGAGTTTATATGTGCTCTTGATTATGTCGGAACCGAGTCATCTTGATTTCTAACTGTAAACTGAAGGCTTTAAAAGTCGCCTTTCTGGCATGAAATTATTTGGTACCTTCACCGTGAGTCAGTGAGCATTGTTTCTTGATGCATTATCAGAGTAAATTTCATAAGCTAATTTCTACTTTCTAGGCTCTTTTTCTGTGATCGGGTCTCCATCTTACCAGATCTTGTGCTGAATGGGTGGGCAATCTATGGCTTATATGTGCCTCCTTGCATGCTATAAGCTTATTGCCTCGGTCACCATTAGCACAAAAGGCGCTATAAACAAGTAAAAAACTTGGCAGTCACATCCACGTTCACGGCATCAAACCTCTCTGTTGTAACTTAAACCTCCATGACCAAAACAAGTAGTTTGCTAGGCTACTATATGGGCCTCAAGCAGTCGCCCCTTGGGAAATCATCAATCTCCGAACTTCTCCATGAGAACTGGAATTTCATCCAGAGTATCTCCCCCGATAGGGGCAATTAGTTTGGTACGCAACGCACCCGCGCATACACACATAACCCTTTAGATTAGAGGAGTTTCTCACGACCAAAGGCTTAAATCGTTGAGCTCTCTTAAGTGGAGATTTGAAGTTCTAAAACTCTCATGTGCACATGAGACAACTCCTTCCGTGGGATCTTTAGGGGGCGCGTAGAAATTTTGCTCCAAGAGTGCTTTTGGAGCATAAATTCATTTGTTAATATAATTTCTAAAACAGAAATTCGTTTGGTTACTCCATTTCATTTTTCTATTTCTTGAGCTTTTTTTTTTTTTTTGCTCCAGAAATAATTTTGAAGCTGAAGAAGTAAAGAAAAAAAAAATTACTTCTCTTCATAAGTGGAAAAATTAACTTCTGCTCAGAAGCAAAAGTTGATTTTTAGAGCAGAAATGTTATTATGCATGCCCCTTGGTCACTTTGTTTTAAGCAGAAATTGCTTGAACCGGTCACAAACATATGCCAAGCTCTTTAACTTGTAGAATCAGGAGACATGGAAGTTTGTCTGATGAGACTGCATTCTCTGTTGCTCTGAATGTGCCGCATTTGTTCTCTACCTTTATGCAAGTCCGTTATACGATGTATGACGCCGCTTCAAACTACCAACTGTAGCAGCTCTTGTTGTAAGTCCAATTGAGTCATGAGTTGCTGGGAACTTTGATCGTTGGATGCAGACAAAAAGAATCAGTATGTGCAATTAGCATGCGGACTTGGATGAATGGTCCATGGAGAAGCTTGAATATATTGCTTATCTACATTAGTCTTGAATTGACAAGAAGGGACTAAGTGTGCTCATGACAACACTTTTACTTTAGAAATCAATTTTTGGCAAGAAGTTGATTTTTTTTTACTTCTAATTAGAAGCAAAAGTTGATTTCTGATAAAAAAAAATTCGTTTAATAGCATTATTAATACAAAATTTTCTATAAAAAAATCATTGTCGGCGCTGAAAAATTTTTACTTCATTTTTTAAAATTTTTTTAAAAAAAATAAAAATATATATTTTTTATTTTTTACGGCGGCGGCGCGGTGATGAGCGATGGTGGTCACGTTGGTGGTCGGCGACAATCAACAACTAGCGGCGAGCGAGGCGATAGTCAATCAGCGGCCGGGCGGGCGGCGACCAAGATCGGCGGTGGCGGTTGGTGGTTGATGGTGGTCACGGGCGGCGATGGGAGGTAGGTGGCGGTGATAAGCGTGGCCGATGGAGGTCGGCGGTGGGTGGTGGTTGGCGGCTAGAGGCGGCCGGTGGAGGTCTCGGTGGGTGGCGGAGGGCGCGGGCGGGCGATGGTGGCGGCGGGCGGTAGACATCGATAGGTGGAGGCGGGCATGGTCGTCAAGAGGGTGAGGACATAATAAAAATAGAGTGAGGTGGGAAGTACTTTTTGAGTTGAGAAGTAATTTTTTTTTTTTTAAACTTCTCAAATTGGAGAAAAACAACTTTAGAAGTAGAAATTTCAATCAAAAGTACAAAAATTTCACTAAATAGATTTTTGCTTTAGAAGCACTTTTGAAGCAGAAATTCACTTCTAAAAATATTACCAGCATCCTAAGTAAAACAAAGAATGTTGATTCTAGATTCCTCGATTGATGACTTGTATTTGCTGTGAAAGGACACATAACAAGGGTTGACGTTTTGCCGCCAGGGCGGTAGGCTCAGCAGTGACGTTTTCGTTTTTGCCCTTTTTGATTGAGCTTGACTCAGTTCAATGCTACACTAGTAAATTAAACGAGAGTGGGTGGAGATTTGCACCTACTCGCCCTAATGAATGGGTCACGGCCTGGAATTTCCTGCTCTGCGACATTCATTCATCGCCCCACACGCACACCCTCTCATAGCACTAGATAATAATGGAGAGACTCGAGGGTGTCACTGAAATGGTAAAAATTACTAAAAAAAAAAAAGTATTAAATATATTATAATTGTGTCAATTCAGTCTTAATTTTTTTTAATTGAAATATAAATTTTTTGTATTTATATCAATTCTATTTATCCGGTCACTCGATTGGCGGCCCCGGCTGACCCTTAGCCGCCTCACCCCTGAAAAAAGGAAAAATAGAGTGAAGAGAAGGAAACGAAAATAGAAAAGAAAAAAAAATACGCAAATTCAAAAGGTAGATAAAATATAATTTTAAGAAGAATTGTCCACCAGCTGCATAAGATGGTTGACATTAATGTTAGTGATTTTGGGTTAAAATTGGTTGAATAGATTGAATTTGCATAAATGCAAAAAGTTTGGGATTCGTTGGCCCAAAATAAAAAAAAAGAATCTAAAACTAAATTGGTATAATTGCAATGGTTGTATGACTTTTTTGGTATTTTTCTCAATGAAATGCTAGTGCTTCTTTTGCTTTCGTTCTAGAATTAAGGGAATTTGTAGACTTTATCAAGTTGTGCTGCTATTTTCTAAGATTAACTAGTCAAATCTAATGGCACGAGGGAAGTGGAAACATAGAAATTCTTGTACTTTTCTTGTTTAACAAGTGCTCCAAGGCTTCCAGGGGGAAAAAAACCGTTTTTATACTTCTCCGTATCATTAACATTCCAAGTATCACTACACAACTTTTTTTTTTTTCATATAATTGGTAGGCTCGTTAACATTATCTTTACGCGAATCGGATGTCAAGTTTCGTATAAGGCAAAATCAGGGATAATCTGTTTTCGGCTTGAAAGAGGATCGTGATGGATTGCGAATCTTCCCCCACCTTGGCTGGAAATAGTCTTCAGGCAGATCAAGAGAAGTGGGTATGAAGAATTTCGTAAAATTGAATGTTGGTGGCTTTCGAGGTCTTTCCCCAAGGAATTTCCCACGTCGTGGTGCAGAGTTGGCGATCAATTATGATCGGAGAAGAACGATTGGCAACGAATTCGGAAAGAGCGGCTGGCGGCAAGTGGTAATGAAATTGAATATTAGGGAGGGGAGGACGCAAAGTAGTGGAGAGCACCCCTCAATCCTAGGAAAGTGACTGCTTTTGGCCCTAATTGAATGACACCTAATAGATAGATCTTCTAATGGTAACGCCAAAAATAGGAGAAGGGGGTAAAGATTGAAAGACCATGCCCTCCAGCTCAAATAATTTTGCTGGTGAAGTGCGTTGCTAGTTCGTGGCTCGTTGCGGGAAGTGTTTTGTTTTTTAGCTGTCGCGGTCGATATGAGTGGAAAATCGGACCAAGGACTAGGAGAGGCGATCATCGCATCCACGTTTGCGAATCGTGTGGACAATTCCCCACGTGGCTAATAGCGAGAGGCGAGAGAGAGAGAGAGGGGAGAGATGAACGACTCCGCCACCACCCTTTTGCAAGTAGTTTCATGCGTGATTGAAAGTTGGAGCCAGGGGCATGATTTGGAGACATGAAAAGTACATCTAAACAACTGCTAAAAGCAAAAGCTTTGTGTAAAGTTCAAGCATTTGGCATTGTTGCAATAATGCTCGGTATCAAATTGTTCAATCTATATGACCTTCTTCTTCTTCTTCTTTTTCCCCTCTTTAACCTAGTTCTTTGAGAGCCTTTGAAGTCTATGGCTGGATGAGAAGGTTTGAGCTAGATTTAAGTCGCGGGGATATACAAAACTCGGGACTTTCCTCGACTTTCGACCTATATGTTCGATTTCCCATCAATCCCAAATTAGCTTATTGTAGGCAGAAGATTTCTGATTTTTTTTTTTAATGTGGTGGGCCTCCATAGATTGCTGCTGCAAATTGCGAAAATTAATGAAAACCATTCCACAGCCCCTCTCAAGAGAAGTATAATGATGTGGTTCGTGATCATCGTTATCCTCATGCTAGGCAAAAATTTAGAACCAGGGAGACCTCGGACGGCTATGGGACAGAGAAAAACCAAGTCCCCTGTTTCTAGACAGAAGACACGCTCTAAATACTCCATAAATTAAACTAATCTGGCTCGGCTATATGCATGGCATCCCCATTGCTCCATCGATCCAAGCAAGCTCATCGTTCCCTAAATCGAGGTCGATGTCGGGTAGATCGTACACTTTGCGGTCATCAAAGAGATCTTTCGTGAGATCGATGCTGTCGAAAAAACTCCCAAACTCGTTCTCGAGCATGAAGCTACCTTCGCATCCCAAACCGAGTTGTTGACTTGTTGATGCCGAGGATGCTTGATCCACGAACGCTTGGATGAACCGGTCTTGTTCTGTGAAAACCAGCTCATCTTGTCCCCTGCTAAGTGAAGAAGACTTGTGGACATCAAGCACTGACGATGGAGATTGATGGCACAACAATTCGTTTCTATTGTCTTCCGGTTGCTCTTTTGAATCGGAGATCGAGTTCTTCTTCTCCTTCTGCGATTCAATCTTCTGATCAATCTCGAGCTTCTTCTTCTGGTAGGCAAGAGCAGCCTCCTCTGCAGTGCTGTAAGTACCGAGCCACACTCGGACCCCCCGAGTAGGGTCGCGTATTTCCGCCGCGAATCTCCCCCCACGGCCTCCTCCGGACCCCTTTATAAGCAGACGACCCCTGAGCTCTCATGCTAGCTTTGCTCAGGACGTCAGCACACTTCTGATGATTGTTAGCAAGGCAAGGAGAGATCACTTCACACGATCCGTGTCTCGTGAATGGGATGACAATCTCCTTAACAACCTGTATGCTCTTCTTCCTTGAGGCAATCCAATCGCCGCGTCCCTCTTCATCGCTCGAGGAGTCAGTCGCGTCGGGGTCCCGGTACATCAAGCGGATTTTCCTCATTGGTTTCAGCAGCCTCCTGTCTTCTCTGCCTGGTTTTCTCTTCTCTACGCTCTCGGCACTCATGTTGGAATTTAAAAAAAAAAAAAGAAAAATCGCCTATCAACGCGAGGCGTTCTGTTTCTTCTCTAGCGTGTGGTGGTGGGACTATAAAGGGAGGAAAGATATTATCTCCAATTCAAACATTTAGGTAAAGAGAGAAGGCGGAAGGGAAACAAAATCTTCTGGCGATCTTTGAGAACTTGGGTGTCACGTAAAACCCAAAACCCTCTGACCCAATTAAACCTCCAAAACCAAAGTGAGAAACTGTTTGCTGTTATGATAAGCCCGAGCAGAGCAACCCCTGCAGCAAAATTTTGAATTTGGTAATAAACAAAAGGAAGATCCTCGACTTCGTAAATAATTATAATGCGCAAGGGTTTTAATAAGTCAGCCATACGGATCAAACCCGGTGTCAAGAAACACACTGCGTTCGTCCCGGAAAGCGAGAACTTGACTGAATTCTCCCAAACTAATTACAGGGGAAGAGCTAAAAACAAGGAAAATCGAGCAGAAAAGCCACATACCCTTTTGATCTGAATCGCATAGAGACGCCCGAATTGCTCTGTTTCTCGGCCTGATCAAGAGACCAAAGACGCACGCCACAGCTGAAGAACAAGAGGAGGGCGGGACTGAGCGAGCTCACACGCAGCAGAGCAAAGTACAGAGGCAGAGCTGCGCGCGAGCTCCTGGGATGGGATCAGACCCGGACGACATATATTTATATCTCTCTGTTTCTCGAGGAAAAAAGAAAGAAAAAAGAAAAAGAAAAATGAGACGCTCCTTTTCTCCGTACCAAAGCAGGAATCTGGAACAAATCGGGTAAGACAACTGATCAAAAACGAAAGGCGCGATGATCCTGTCACAGCACCACGAGTTCGAGTCGCAAACTCCCAAAAGAAGAAGCGTGAATCTCTTTTCCTGCCCGCGAGATTCGACTCTATAAGTGGACGTACGAACGAAAGAGCAGGATTAGCAGATGATGAGAATCAGGAAACCGAACGGAGATTTATCTTAAACTCGAATCAAAGAGTTGACCCTTTCTGTCTCCCTGCTCTGTCCCCGTCACTTTGCGAGCTCTGGCTGGTGAGTGCTATTTGCGCACGCGGGGGCGGAGAAAGCGCAATCAAAACTCTGCTCTTTCTTGAGCTGCATTTTATCGCAACAGGACATTTTCGAGTCAGCATGCCACCAAAGCGAGCTCCACCTGTCCATTTTATTTTTCGTATTTTGCTTTATTTTTTAAAAAAATTGTATGGTCAAAGGCTCTTTAAAAAAATAACAAAAAAACAGAAGTTCAATCAGTCCACTGATTGGTGACCCGATAGCCCGACCCGGCCCAGCCCCAGAAATTGACTCCTTTTGACCTTATCCAATTATCGACATTTTGATAGAGCTACTGAGCATACTAATTAGAAGAGCTGAGCCTTATGGTTGGCCTTACACGTCATGAAAGTATTTAGTCTGGTGATTACAACACCTCATGTCATCTACGCATTATGTGATTGATCAACAAGAAGAAAGAAATTGAGAGTTTCACAATTCAAATCTAAAAATTTGTTGGCGAGATTGATCGCCAACGTCAAGTCTTCAGACGAGGCAATAAATGATCTTTAAGCCATCGGTGCACTAGATAGAGATAGAGGGTGTCTATGGAGACCCAAAATTTGCCAAAAAGAAGACCACATGATTTGACCATCATTTATCTTTTTCGACCGGAGGCCGTTTACTTCAGCGCATTGTTTTGATGTAGATCCGTGGAAAGATAATTCCCGAGACTATGTTGTTTGTTTTGCTAGATGAATCGATGAGAGAGCATTGCTTTTAAAAAACAAATCCTTATAAGCAAAAGTATATATGAGGAAAATTTTGGATGTGAGCAATTTCGAGGAGATTGGGCCTTGTTGGAATTCTTCAGATGGGCTCTAACATATGCACATAGCCCATTGGGCCCTACACCGGAAATCTTGATGGACCTTGGGCAAAAATACATACAACGAAGAGAGGCCCAGACGGGGCAATCTGGTCATATCATAGCCCATTGGGCCCTGCACCGCCGGAAGATCTTGATGGACCAAAATTAGAAAACCAAAAGTTCTTCTCGTTTTGCCGAGAAATGATAGGCTCCAGCAGGCCAGGCGAGCCCATGAACAATTTGGATCTTTTTATGCTTAATTTGGGGTTAAGTACGATTTTTAGTTATCTCTCGAGCCACTCCTAGACCCATTAAAAGAATTCTCTGAGAAACTACTTATTCATATCCGAAATTTCGAGTGCTCGTACCTAATAAGAAAATGCAAAAAAAAAAAATTATTACCTCGTTAACCTGAATAGCATTTTTTAAGAAATCCCAACCATTTCGGTGATTTTGTCCACGGACGAATTGTATTGTGTTTTACCTGAAGGAATTTGATTTGTTCTAATTGCAATGAGTTGAGATTGGTCGTTGTTGAATGTGAGATTGGAATTTGTTCCTCCAAGTTTCATATTTTCCAAGACACGAGTTGGACTAAAGATTAAGAAATATACACGTTTGTTCTAGACTTGGGCCTTGTTATGTCCCTTAACGTCGCAATCCTCGAGTTACAAATTTTCCATTATCACCAAACCAATAGAAATGTCTATCAAGACAAAATTGGAAAAAGTGTATTCCTAAAAACTATTCGACTTACGTCGATAAAGAGATTAGCATTCTAAGAAAAAGGAAAATATGGACGGGGCGCTAGTGATTTCTATCGGGTGGAGCAAAGAGAATGTCCGTTCATGCGCCGACCACGAGGGCGCTTCAGGATATAAAATAAGAGCTTGATAAAATATAAAATAAGGATATACCAAAAGGTTTTCACCCAAAGTGTTCTCTGGGTCAGTATCGATTGATTGGAAGTATGAGTGAACATGTTCCGAGTGGATAGGTTCTAGATCTAGAACATGAAACGTACACTCGGTAATACCTGGTTCCCGGACTTTGGAACATGGAACCTATTTTGGAACCCACCCTACTTTTTCGGTCGGATTTCAAGGTCTACTCGAGAGCCTGTTTTTCTTTTGTTTCTTTTTCAAATTTCATTTTTCTAGCAAAATATGAAGCAAAGAATGAAACGATTCAAAATAAAAGATTGAATAGAAAAACTCACTATCCGTAAAAATAATAATAATAATAATAATATCTATTATGAGCAATAGAAATTACATCCCACAAAAAACGAAGAGGTGAGGCAAGCAAGACTAGGATTTTTTTAATTGTTCCAAAATCCGGCCGGTTCCCCAACGGGTCTCCATTGGGAATTGGGAATCGGCCCCGTTTCAACTAGTTCCCCAAAATTAAAACATATACCTAGACCGATTTGGACAGGAACCGATTCTCGGACCTATTTTTTGAGTGATTCAATCTAATGTACGGGTAAACTTGATCCAATTGTACACCCCTAGTTGAAAGGCCTAAAAGAGAACGTCAAAAGAATCCGTTTGATTCGATCCCGTTCTCTTACTTAGTCCTTCTTATTTCAAGATAAATTATCCCGTTTGTACCTCATAAAAAGAACTCATGTAAATTCCATGGAATGAGGGGAATAAGGTTTGTTCCAGTATTAGGCGCTACGGCGCTGAAGTATGAAACTCAAAAGGATGAAATAGGAAATGATACTTTGAATCGGCAAACATCACGAATCGTTGGTTGCAGGCCCATCTTATCGACATTTAAGACGGAGCGGAGCCCGAGCTAAAATCATTTATTGTGGCTTATTGACCCCATACTGCAGGGCGGATCTAGAATGATATGAAAGAAATATCTTCCTCGGATCAATGGCCTTTAAGGAAGGAAAGAGGTTGTATAAGCATGATTCATGATGCTTGACGTGCCGCCGCCTTCTTCTTCTTCTTCTTCTTTTTCCAAAGCAACGGTGAATTGCGCTCTCTGTATCGGGTCACACCACATGGGGCAATTGAATTAAGAACCCGAAAAGCATAAATACATGTCCCCTCGACGTTGAGACACTAACGGCTCCGTACTCCCTCACCGCCGTGATGAGAATGCTTATTCCATTCCGTTCCATCTCCATCTCCATCTCTATGAGATTCCTGGTCAAGCCAATGGAAGGTCCAAACGATGGCCCAGGACGCAATTTGTGCTCCGGCCCTAGGGACGCAATCGGTAACGGGGAAATGATGACGTCACCCACGATCTGCAGTAACTTTCTCAACTGCACTGTCCTTAAAGGAAGTTGAATAGTTAAAAGCCTGATAAAAAGGAGCGTTGTCCCGTCACCACAGATTGTGGCGTGATTGCACATCTCGCGGTCACGAACGAAAAGTACTATTTTTTTAATCTTTCGATTTGACAGCATCCAACGATGGAATCCGGACCGTCGAACTGAACCGGGACGAGCTGGGGCCAGGGGCGCGGGTAACGCGGGTTACTAGTAAGATCCGGTTCAACCCAATCGAACCAATCATTCCGCGGGTTGACGAAAAGACAGAGGCCCATAACCACCGCTGAGTTGAATGGTATGGTGGGGGTCCCGTGTCTCCCACGTGTCGCGATTAGACTTTTCTTTTTCTCGTGGCATGTCGTGACTAGATTCCTTGTGGTCCCCACCAGCCAACATGCTTTGCCTAATCAAACTGATGGCGCCGAAACTTCGGCATATGTTCGAGATTGCCCCATATATTCTTTGAACATGGTCTTTCTCTTATTAATTCTTTTTTATTTTTATCCTCTTGGCCTTTCTTTGGCGAAATTAAAGCAAAGGCTCGGCTTTCTAAGGTTTTCCAAGTTCCGAATCAGTTTGCTCGTTCTTTGGAAAAGCGCGACTTTAGGTTAAGGTTCGTAATATGCTATTTGATAAAAATTAGGTTGACCCTGACTGTGCAAGAGTCAACGTTTCGTCCTCTTCCTTTGTGGGCCCCCACACGCGACTAGTCTCGTCCCTTCGGTCCCACTCACGGGAATAATCCGCGAAACAACCCGTGTCACCGGGGAGCGGCAGTAAACCAGCCACGCGCCCCCAGTGGAATCCGCATCACCAGCCGTTCGATCCGTGACATGAGGCACATCTCGTCCGTCCTTTCGGCGCGTCGGGTCCCATGCACCCCCCTCCGGGTTGTTTACCTTTTGTTCGAGCTTCACCTGCCTTTTACACGCGCACCTACGGGATTTTCATAAAACTCTTTCGTCCTCCGCTTTGATTTATGAAAACAATTCTTTCTTTTTCCGGATGAACCGAATTACGTAGGTATGGAACATATTTCGGACAAAATACTTCAAACTTAGCCTCAGTCCATTTCACAAAAATGAATAATTTTTTTAAAAAATATATTAAAAATAATCTCGTGCATCACTTGCAAGAATAAATAAATAAATAAATATCTCCATCGCATGCAACAATATCTAGCACAAACTTCTATCGATAATTATAATATCATAAGTAATCACTTTTAAGGAAATATTTTTCGAGTTATTCATTTTTCGCCAAATAAATAGAGTTTTTAGATAAAATTAATTCCTTGTCGAGCCCGCCAACCATTATTGCCACCCCACCGGCGATAGGTCCGCAACGACAGACAAAGGGATTGGTTTTTTTCTCTTTTTGTGTTAGCCGGCGATGTTGGGCCTTTTTTTTCTTACTAACGTGGCCTCTCCAGGCCTTTATCCGAAACAAGATCCAGGTTACGCCATTATTTGAGAAAATGATGATATTTAACCGTTATTTAAAACAAAATTAATTTAAAATTTTTATTTAGAAAAATAAAGGTACGTATTTTCCACTTCATAGCATACATCAACTCGTATACCCTTTCCGTTCGTTTTCATTGTAATTACAATTTTATTTTTAAGTTTATCGATCGATGAAATCGTAAGACTCTATGATTTATCGAGAAAAAAAAAAAAGCATGATAGCTACTTTTTTTCTATACAACATAATTGTTAATCACTGGTTGAATTTATTGGGAACATTTATCGTTAAGTAATTTATATGAATCGTTAATTACTCTCGTTTGAAATATTTCCTGGAACTTGTCATCCCATGGTCCCCCGATTCGACTCCCGGGAGCAAGTGTTTACATCGTGCTTAGTGCGTCACCTTTCCCAGGCCAGCATGACGTCACACGGGTCAAATCGCGGGAACCACGGGATGAAATGACGACCCGTCTTTAGTTAATGCCCGGGAGTTGGAAAGCATCAACGCCAGCCACGGTCCCAACCAGCCGATAGATTTTTTCCCCTAAGAAGAACGACGACCATACTACCACACTCATTTTTCCTTTTTCCTTTTTTCTTTTTTTTTTCCCAGCGACAACATGTTCTAATTTTGCTGCCACGAATCTCTCTATAAACACACCTAATTTTCCGCCCAAAATATAAAAAACGACCTTATTTCCGGAATTATTTATGAGAGAGATAGTTATTATAAATTATGATTTTTTTTGGGTGAATTTTTACATGGAATTTTGATAGATCGAACCCATCGAAAATCCGTCCCACCACTTGATATATAGGTTGTACAAATCAATATTAACATGTCTCAAGTCTGTCATTTCTTACACTATAAAAACGATATTTTCGAATTATTTAGAGAGAGATGATATTATAAATAATTTTTTGAATTTTACAGGATTTATGATCGAACCCACAAACCCCACCACTAATAGGTTACAAACAATATAACAGTCTCAAGTCCGTTTGTTCTCGCATTTGTTCTTAAAAGGGACCGGATTATCGGTTGCCGTTTGTGTTTCGCGGAAAAATAAACGATTCCCGAAAATGTTCATTCGTAACGCTTGAAATAATCAATCAATGAAAGTAAAAAATCGATCGATGATTTACGTGTAAATATTTCCTAGAATGATATAGAAAATTTTCGTTTATTTTTGTGAAGCGATACAAATGATCATTTTTTAAAAAATTATTCCTTTATATTATTTATTTATTGTGAGACAAACGCAACTGAATATGATAACGCATTACGGGATTTATTCAGGGAATATGATGATAGAAACCAGACGAAAAAAGTCATGCTCTTCGATAAATACTCCTCACTCGAACGCCGAGTTGGTAGCGTAGGCTCCATCGTATTACATTGACATTTCAAAAAACAAATGATTCCCGACGACTTTTGTGGTCATGCATGGCCCCAAGTCTTTCTTGATTTAGAATTTTACCATATCGACCCTCAATCGTGAAAATTCTATAGCCTAAGATATACAACTCGAACTATAAATCAGGAACATTTCCTGGAATTGGAGAATGGAATCCCTGGGAGACTCCAAAGTCATTTCTAATTACGTAATTTGTCGTAGATAAGCATCGAATTTGGTGTAAAATTTGGAACTTGAAATGTCTTTATTTTACGTCTTTTTCGATTACACGAGAATTCAAAATCGTCGTATTTGAAAATAGGGTTATGAAAATATTTTTTGCGTCTTTTGTGTAGGGAAAATGACACAAACAAATCAATGAATTTTGGTTCAATGTGTATTGCGGTCCTTAAATTTTTAATTTGATCAATATGATTCATGAACTTTAGCTCAATATGTAATGTGGTTCTTAAAATTTCACTTTGTTTAACGTAATTTCGAACTTTTGGAACATGTTCAATTTAGTCCTGAACCATAAGAAAATATTCAAGATCGTCCCCTAAATTTGAATCAATAGAATGATTACATTGAACATCTTACTATACTTGAGAGACTAAGTTAAACATATTTTAAACATTCAAAAATCATATTGATCAAATTAAAAGTCGAGAAATCACATTAAATATTGATTTAAACTTTAAAGATTATATTAATCAAATTAAAATTTTGAAAATTACATTACATCAAAGTTTTGAGTCATCGTCCCATACGTGTAACATGTGTCGTACGACGCAGACGTTAAAAACTAGACAACCAAGAAATTTCGCACTACATACCATCATCACAAAGCCAGAATTTCTCTCTCTCTCTCTCTAAATTTCAGAAGTTTGAGGGGGAGATCGACGAGGACGGAAATGGAAGCGGAGAAACAGAAGACGCGGAGGGAGAGAGACAGCGCGGATGGTCCCAAGAGGAAGGTGAGAGTGGTGGAAGCACGAGACGGCGCCGAAGTGGAGGCGCCGCCGAGCGAGGCCGAGGTGGAGGAGTTCTTCGCGATCGTGCGGCGGATGCATGCGGCCGTGAAGTACTTCTGCCAGAAAGCGAACGGGGCCGACGGGAAGCTGCCGGGGGAGTGGAGAGCCGCCCTGGAGAAGGAGGAAGTCGCGGTCGCCGATGCCGGAGAAGTCCTCGACGACAAAGGAAGAGTGAAGGAGGAGGCGGCGGCGGCTTCAACGACTCCGACTCCGCAGGGAGTGGCGGAGGAAAATGGGGTCCTCGACCTGAACAGCGCGCCGGAAGAGGGATACGCCGATTAGGGAGGCCGGTTGTTCTCTCGTCCAAGTGTGACGCCACGTGTCGGCCAGAGGTGGAACCTGCAAGTCAGATGGCCAAACAGACAAAGGTATAACTCAGTTTCTTTTTTCTTTTATTTTTTTTTCAATTTTCGAGCTGTTAATTTTGCTTCTTTTTATATGGAATGAAAAGTTTAGGTGATTTCCCAAGCACTACAATCGGTACGTGTAAATTAATGAATTATCATGCGAGAAGTTCCATGAATTTTTGGAAGAGGGCAAAAATTGTAAGTGACATTTATATATAGTAGTTGATCTCGTGGGTCAACGATGCAACGCATGAAGTCCCTTTTTGTTAGGATTATCTCACATCGACTATGGAAGGGAATGGTGGTCGATCTATAAATATAAGGAAGAATTTCATCTTTTGAGTTAATTTTTGAAATACGAGAAGTCCAAGATTACCCAATACTAGTATCAAACCCCAGGTTATCAACTAGTTTGGATCCAAAAGTCATACGGGAGAGATACGGGTTGTTGCGGCTCCGACCCAAGACTCAATGTGTGAAAGGGAGATTGTTGGGATTATCCCACATCATTTATGAAAGGGATTAATGATCGGTTTACAAGTGTGAGGAAAAGCAACATCTTTTGAATTAGTTTTTTAGACGAGAGAGGTCCAAAACCAATCAATATTTATATATGGTCATTCTCTTCTTCTTTTTTTAGCATTTGAATATTACTTAGCATATCGAATTTATGTGTATCCAATGCAAGACACTCGTAGGGTTGTCTAGTCGAATCGGTTTTGCCGGTGAACTGGATTGGACCTGTCTTGAAAATCGATTTAGTTTTGCTTTACATTTTGGAATTGATGGGAATGATGTTTTCAGTTTAAGTGAAGAACCATCCGAGAACCGAATCGAATATGGAACCAGTTTCATAAAGCCTAAAAACCTAAAAAAAAAAAAAAACCTCTTGGCATATTTTCCTTTCTCTCTCTTTTATTTGTTCTCTCCAAGACTCCCACCTAAGACGCTTCACGACTCCCTCTCGCTAACGGCTCACCCTTCTCCTTGCTTGCTCTTGACTTACCGTCGCTTGTACTCAACTTGCCTTTGCTCACACGTAGCCTGCCCTTTCTCTTTTGAGCCTTGTAACCCTCGCCTATTCTTGATTCGCCCTTGCTCATTCAAGCCTTGCAAAACTTTGCTCATTCCCGACTTGCTCTTGGCCCCTCGCTTGCTCACTACTCGCCCTCACTCGTTTGATAGAAGAGTATTTGCTCGGTTTGCTGTGCATATTACTTTGATATAAAAAAAATAAGAACAAAAAGGAACAAAATAGAAATAAGTTCGGATAGGCTTGGAACTAGATCGAAAAAAAAAAAAACAATGATCCAAGGTCAATTTCAAGGTAAACAAGATAGGTTGTAGATTTAAAAAAATTAGAAATCGGTTCTAACAGTATGACTTCTAAATTCTAAATATGGAACTTGCCCTCAAAAACGATCATCCTTGACACAGGAAATATGACTTTTTGGTCGTCCCTCGGCAAAGAAAAGGAAAAAGACAGAGACAAAAAAAAAAAGGATTAAAAAAAATGATAGAGGGTGAAAAAGAAAAGCCTACGCATTGTTACAACCGAAGCCCAAAGGGAGCGGCCCATAAAGATGTCCTAACGAGTAGCCCATAAGACGGTCCATCTAGGCCCATTCATCCTTTTTTGTCCTGTTTATATATGGTTAAGTGCCCAAAATTCCTACAAAGTGGGGTACTTCTCTCAAAGTTCCTCAAAACTGGGATTTGTTTCATATTAAAAAAAAAAAAAAAGAACTTGGCAAATAGCCCCCTGAGATCATCAACGGTCGAAATTTTTCGCCGGTCGGTCAGTCACGTGCGAACCCTTTTGCCATTAAAGACACGTTTTTTTTTGTCCCAAAATGTCTGATCCATGCGCAATTTGTCCAAATTTGAAGTCCCGACTAGAGCCTTGATTTTCTAGATCGCGATGAAAAATTATGTTCCGTACACCTCGCGGGCGGAGCCCTATCGGTGGTGGTTCTTGGCACAGCTCGGGACCGGGAATGGCGGTCTCTCCGCCTCCAAGCTCTAGCACTGCGATCGATCTTCCCATGCAATCGTGGATTAGGGTTCGATTGGATGGATTTGGGGGATTTTGCGAAAACCAACCCCGCTTTTGGGGGTAAAAACTGAGAAAATGAGCAAATAAAAGAGGGCACTCCTCTTTTGGACATGCTGGACCGTGACCCAAATAGACACGCTCCATGCGTGCAAGGTTTTCAAATCTAGTGAGACGTATCGATTTCATACTTTGGGAAGAATAAAGTTGGGGCGCAACCTGCGTCGGTTTGGATTCGATACTCATCGCGTATCCGACCTAACATGTGTAAACGAATTTTTACGTGTTTCGACGTACAAAATAAGTTTCAAAAAAGGGTAAGGAAAAGATATAAATGAAAAGAGAGCATAGACTTTACAGACATGATATAACTTCTTGTAAGAAGAGAGATTAAAAAGGGGGCAAAAAAAAAAAAAAGGCTTTGATGAAAGATGGTAGAGATTGGTCAAGCGGACGCAACATCACCAACCACGGAAAAGGAAACGGTAGAAGAGAAGAGGGCTAGTCGAATGTCCATTTCCACTGCCTCCCATCGCCAAGAAATAGTCCTTACCCTCAACCCTATTGGAGAAATTAAAATTAAATCTAAAAAAGAAATTAAAAAAATATAATGAATTAAGGGAAAAATTAGAGTAATTACCATAAGGTTCGTATATTCGGCGACGTCGCGCTTATATTATTATTCCTAACAATAGAGAATGCATCGCACATTAGCGATGATAATTGTTCTTATATCGTAGAAGTAGATGAACAGTCCCTTATTTAGTCAATCATAAGTCACAAAAGAGTGCTTTTTCTTATAACCCGTAATTTTTTATGCAGTGGAAATCGTAATTAGACTCCGTTTGTTTTGCAAAAAACAACTTCTAGGACAAAGTTTTGTGGAATTTTCGGCGTTTGGTTCATACAAAATTAAGTAGTCAAGGAAGAGATTTCCTACTAATTAAAAAGTTATCTTCAACTGGGGCAAATGATTTTTTCTTTTTGAAAAAAGGAAATCATTTTCCCTCATCTTTCCACCTTTGCACTCCTTTAGCTTTCTTAATTGTTTTTCATTTTCTTTTTCCTTCTTCCTAGGCCGATCAACGATAACCAATCGTTTGTCGAGTCTAAATATCCTTAAACACACAATGGTCGAGTCAAAAAATAACAACACAAGATAAGGTAGAAGTGATTTGAGAGACCGACAAGAGATTATAATCTAAGAAGGGAACAACTAACATAGAATCAAGATGTAAAGTATTAGTAAGATGGGATGACCCTTCCCTAATAACCGGGATGTTATTACCGTTGGTTGTGGAGACACAATTTTGGAAGGATGGGCTAAGGGTTGAGACTTGGCTAACATCAAATTTTATATGATCGTAGCACCCGAATCAATTATTCATGCATTATTCAAAATGGGTGTAGAACTGTTTAAGACCTTACCTCCGGGGTTTGTAGTGGTTACCAATGCCGATGGCTTAGGAGCGGCATTGTCCTCCTTTGTTTGAGCAACTGCTGCAAGAGAAGGCCGTTTGGAACTCCGATGCCGAGTTGGGTCCCATTAGTATGGATATCCATTAAGTTCAAAACATTAACTTTTGGAATGACCAATTTAGTTGCAATGAGTGCATTTATGGGTAGTTTGTCCGAACTGTCAAAAGCCATTTTTAGTGGTGAATTTTGGCCGGTCTTGCAGATGACTAGGTCGGAAACGGGTGATCATAGCGGAAGCTTCAGGTGTCTCAATATCATAATATAGGGTAGTAGAACGTATCGCCTCACGACGAACCAAGGAATAGCACTCTTCCAGGGCTTAGCGGGGCTCTTGACGTAAAATTTCCCTTCGGATTTGGTCAAAAACCTTATCCAACCCAACCGAGAATATGTGTACTCGCATGCGTTCAATGGACCGACGGTATGCTCGAACATCATCAGGATCTTTCATTATCACTTTGTCACGATGATCCAGTTCTCAAAAGATTTCGTTAACTCCCCATAATAAATTGGGAGTGACTTGGCACCTTGTTTAGCTAAGAAGGCTTTCCGATGCAAAGAATAGACATGCATTTCATCGCTACCATCATAAAATGCTTTGGAAAGAGTACTCTATATTTCACGAGCAGTAGGTATACGTAAGTAGCGCTTCACAACGTCGGGGGACATAGACATCAACGGCCATCTTTTAACCTTCCGATTTTCAGCATACCATTTATCATATTCTTTGTCGGATTTTGCAGGGGTGGTGTTCGGCCGATGATATACGGGAGTTTTTCTCGTTCAACAATATGCATCTCCATTAATTGGGACCACACATCATAATTTGTTTCCGTAAGCAGAATGTCTGCATTAAAGACCCCTCAATCCGAACAAAGACTGAACCAGAACAAATTTGGTTCCAGAAGAATGACCTTTTTCACTCAATTTTTTTTGTTTCTCTTTTCTTGCTCTTTTCTTTCTTTCTTTTTTCTTCCTTTTTTTTTTTTAACTTTACGACGAACAATAAATAATCAAATGCAGCAACTTGAAAGGGAGCAAAAAATAAGAAAACAGAGGATAACACTAGGATGTCTTGCTTGGCTGCCCAATACGACGTGGCCCGAGAGGTGTTGCGCAACAATGATCGATCGAGCGGCCTAGGCACCGGAGTAGTGCAAGAGCAACAAGCGACTGGTGAGATTGGTGCAGATCTAGAGGAATTGATGTGGGTTTGGTGGGTCTTGTTTGATGCGGCGCTCTCAACGATGAGTGGGCAAAGAACGGAGCGGCTTCTCGGGACGGTGGTGGGCGACTACCGATTTGGATATTTTTTTATATTTGGAATGGATCAAACGTAAGGCTTTGATACCATGAAAAAAGAACAATGATGATAAAATGATTCTTGTTATTATTATTGATTGATCAAATACATTGTATATATAGGACTAGAATTCCAATTACCATCCTAGAAATCTACCTATACAATCTCGGTGTGACCTGTATACACCTATACAACTTCTATATGAGAAAATGAAACAATTGATAATCAAGACAGAATCGTTGATATCTCAACACACTACCCCCTTGCAACTCTCACCGAGTCCCCCGAACTCGTGTCATTCTAAGAATTTCTTATCGACGAGGAGCATGAATTACATATCAACATTTAGTTGGCACGAAAATAATACCTTGGCTAGCTTCTGCCTCTATCCTACTGCTTTCACAAAAAGAGAAAAAGTCCTGTTAGCAAATGCTCCCAAGGCACATCGACCCCTCTTGTCAATTCCCCCAAAGACAAAATACCATCATCACAAACATCATCATCATTATCGTCATCATGGATGGTTGCCATCAAATTGTGGCAAATTCCTATTCCAAAGCGGGACATCATTGACTAGTGGGTCGCCTTTGATTCTCAATCTTTTGTTCTTAAGGAAAAGGGCAAAAGGAGGTTGAGCAGATTTTTTTTCCCACCAGCTCATGATGGAGAACCCATTCGAGACTTTGTGGCTTGGAAACCCCCACTTAGAGCCACGAATTTAAAGATGAACTCCTTTTACATCATTTGATTTTGAATGATCATGGCATTGAATAATTGCTTCTCCTAGCTTGCTAATCACGTCCGATTGTAAATTCAGATGCCATTCGGGTGGCGGGCATCGAATCGCTTCAAACTAGATTTTTTGAAAATTTATCGTTTCGACAAAACGAATTTTTTTATGGAATTAAAATCTAATAATTAAAAAATGGATAAGTGCACTAGAAATCCTAAAATTTGTCATGTGAGCATAAATGAGTCCCAAGACTTTTAAAAAGTGCAATGAAGGCATAAAATTAGTCACGAAAGTACAATCAAGTCCTAAAATTTTCAAAAAATACAATCAATTGAAGGATTTGATTGAACTAATATGATAAGTTTTAAGACTTGATTGCACTTTTTGAAAATTTTAGGACTCAAATGCACTTTCGTGATAAGTTTCAGGACTTCCAATGCACTTTTTCCATTAAACAAATATAGTGCCTTATAATACTTAAGGGAATTTGTCATTTTGGTAACTAAATCCTACGTAGAAATAGAAAAATTGGAAAAAAGAAAGTAAGTGAATTTGGGGCCACCACTTTAAATTGCAATGGAATGATTGAGGACAATTATATATTTTTTGCAAAAACTATGTGGATTTAGCTATTTAAGGGGTGCAAATAGCGCCACCCTTAATTTTAGGGTACATTGTTTCACTAAAAACTTCATAACAAATGTAAATATTTTCCTTGAAAATGATTAATTTTCATTTGTTTAGGGCCTCGCATGGCAAACATTCCGGTTTCTCTAATTCTATTTTTTACAACAAAAAGGATGAGAATCATGTTTGATTACGTAAATGATTCAGATTATGTTCCCGAGATCGGTTTTGGAGCAAAAACAAAAACAAAAACAAAAATAAATAGTTGATTTTGAAAAAAGAATCACTTTTGAAAATCACATAACGGAATGAAATCCACATCTCTCATTATTTCCTTTCAATTCTCTCATCACTTTTTACTCGACTTAAATCATAATGAGGTCTCATTCTCAAAGAAAAATATATAAGATAATAAAAAAATAAAATAAAACTATAAAATTAGAAATAAATTCTAAAAAATAGGAAAATTTCATAAAATTCTTAAACATAGAATAAGCTTAGATTAGGCTAGTTTGGCTTTATTTTCATAGATTTGGGCCTAAATTCCCTAGATTTCGTAAATTTTATTATTTTCTAGGAAAACAATAAACTCCTTTCAAATTAAACCCGAATCACATTTCTTTAAGCCTTTAGGGCTTCATTATGGTTTTATGATACAATTTATCAATGTCATGATTCCTTGATTATGCACTTGATTTCATTGGCTGTGATTTGCCTAGGTTTAAGTGCTTTAAACTCGGTCTAGTTTTAGAAAATTTGAAAAAAGACAAAAAAAAAAAAAAACATGCATGAACATTTAGCATTTGCTTACCCGATAGGTTTAAAAATGAATTAAAAATTTGCATAAAACATGTTTAGAAAACACTCAACTTCGGTGTCAAAAGGGTGTCTATGGAAACACCGACGTAACTAAGTCTCTGGATCCTAGATTTCTCTTGTTGCGTAGAATTGAATGGTTTTTATCGACCGTTCGATAAGGTTCCCGATCTACTTTCCTCAAAAACTAATGGCGACTCCCCATCGATCACACCGAGATCGAATTTGATATTCTTTCATTACGATTTGGCATAGGCCTGCGAGAGCCCGAGCTAATCTGAAATCACACACGAATCTAATATGGTCCATCTTTTTTAACCTTAAAATAACTCATTATGACACGACAATTAGACGAAATAATATGAAAAAAATATTATATGCAATATATTATATAATAGAATCAATATGAATTAATCTTCAATTAATTCGAAATATATAATGAAAATTCATAAAGTAACTATGTAATTATTTGACTTAAATGAAATAATTTGGGAAGATAAATTATTTTCATGAACAAAAATTTTGTGCAATTACCAAACGCGTTTCGCTCCAAGAACAGAAATTTTGTTCGATTACCAAACATGTTTTCATTCTCTAAGGAGGTGCATGACAACCATTCTGTTTCATAAATAGATTTTTGGGTAGAAATAGATTTTTCTATTTCCGTTTCGGATGAGTTTTTGAGCAAAAATATGCATTTCATAACGACATAAAATTTCGATCTTGGAGCAAGTTCATTTGACAATGGTTGAAAATTTCTACTTCTAGAAATTATTATTTATTTTTTACCCCGACGGCGGCGGTAGTTCTTTGCGGCCAAAGAATGGTGGACGACGGCGGCCGACGGAGGTTGGCGATGGTCGATGGCAATCTACTATGGCCGTGGTGACCGTGCAAAGGGTGGTGATGGGCGATGGTTGGCGTTGGGTGTTAGGCGTGGCGGGTGGGTGACAATGGCCGGCGGTGAAAGCGAGGGGCCACGGCGGCCCACGATGGGCAACCAAGGGCGGTGGTCGACAGCAGCAAAAAGGTCGGCAGTGGGAGGTGGTCACGGCGGTTGAGGCTCGCTAGCGAAGGGTGGTGGTGGGCGGCGAGGTTGGCGGTGGTTAGCGACGAGGCGGTGGTCGATGGCGACGGGGTGGCGATGGTTGGCCATGGTCGATCCCGATCTAAACCCGTTGTTTGCAATCCATGAATAATATTTTTCGTAGATCGATTAGTTTTCCAAGCATCCAAACACCGAAAAGTTAAAAATGTTTACTTGAAAACAGTTTTTCTTCGAACCAACACCCCCTAGATACGTGAAACACCATATCGATTTCATGGATTGGACAAGGCAAGGATGGTCCGGATGAGCGGCTCGGTCGTGGTATCATTTGTTGAAGTTTGTTTGTAAAACAAAAAAAAAGCGCCTTTTCAATCCCACATAGGATAGAAAGAAGAGTGCAAATCTTTTTATTAGTTAGAATGACATTATAGTCTTTCAAGTATAAAGAAATGGGCAAGTGCGCTAGACCCTACTATACTCACGTGTGATTGCGCGATTTTGACGGGATTATTAGACGCACTTAATTATTATTATTTTTTATTTCGAAATAAATTATTTTATAATTATATTCTATATATTTTAATTATGATTGTTCGGACATTAACAATTGCGTCCGAATGTTGGTTGTCACTTACGAACGGTTATGTCCGAACGATCGTTATAACACACGAAGGATCATATCCGAATTGCAATATTTTGAACATGAATTGGTGCGATATTTCGGAGCATAAATAAGTGCGATGTTTGAGACATAAATATGTGGGTTTGTATATGGGCAATTTGGACACCAAGAGGTGTGTTATATTAGTATTATATAAAGGACAATTCCGTTCAATTTTAGTGTGTGAACTTTTTATTTTTTCGTTTTCCTTCAAAAGAGAGATAACTAATTTTCATTATTTCACGAGAGAGTTTTAAGAGATTTACTAAAATTGTTATTCAAGATTCTCACCGTGCTTTGTTATATCCCCAAGAGAATTTGTCGAAATCTTTAATAACTTCGTTGAGCAAATTGATCCTAAAAGAGATTTATTGCACTTTTCAAAGTTCGACTGCATTGTTATTCTATTTTTTTATATTTTTCCCAACATCATTCGCATGCGATTTCTCTCTATGAAATCGAATTCGAAAGAGAAGAAAAAAAAGGAGGAGAAAGGAGAGAAGAGAGACAAGACAGAGAACCAGTACCTGCCCATTTGAAGTAGTTGGTGGTGGGCACCTATGTGAAAACAAACACTGCGTTGGCCCAATGTCTAAATCAAATAGGATGGATGGCCATCATCCGTACTTGTTTTTGGGGCAACTTTTCCTGTGGGTTCCCCAGCTAACATGTTATGTCCAGAAACTGCATCGTCTGGGAGACATTATTATACTTGTGTTTGCTTCTGACATCGTTATCTTGTGCTCGTCTCTTACGCCATTGTTAACATCGAAAAAGCGAATTAAGACGTAAATAAACTCCCAATCTCGACCAACAATCACGGGGGTGGTGGGTGGGGGGGCATCTCCTTTTTCCAAAGTGGAGTTGGAAAAAGAATCGTGGGTCGTGTCTTTAGGAAATCGCTTGTCAGCCCCCAGTGTTCGAAGATCGGGCGTCGTTTTCTCTTCTTGTTTGGATTTTGTCTCGATGTAAAGAAGCCTATTCAACCGTCCATCATGACAAGACAAACCTAGTCGATACGATATGTCAATCATGCATTCAATCCATCTGAACCGAGCAGCGCTGACATAGATGTGTCGGTACTGAAGCAGTAAATTTTTTTAAATAATTTTGTTATGTCTTTCCTTTTTCTTTGTTAGAGTTTGGGCCGCAAGCCTTGGCCCAACGGCCGGCGAGG
The DNA here is from genome assembly GCA_021437795.1 of Rhodamnia rubescens. Classification (NCBI taxonomy): domain Eukaryota; kingdom Viridiplantae; phylum Streptophyta; class Magnoliopsida; order Myrtales; family Myrtaceae; genus Rhodamnia; species Rhodamnia rubescens. The sequence continues at coordinate 5,790,718 of JAILYA010000005.1, read as the reverse complement.
GCTGCGAGCCCTTGGCCGATGGCTAGCAACCTTCTGCCAGCCCGAACCCTAAATGAAAAAATAAAAAAAAGACAGGAAAATTATTAAAATTATTTAAAATATTATAATATTATTAAAAATTTGCCAAGTCAGAGTCGATTGGCTAAATGAATTTGCAATAATTTTATGATTTTTTTATTAATTTTTCCGTGTAGGACTTCCTGCTGCATTTTTTTCTTAAAAAGAGAAATGAGAAGCGCCAACTATTCGCAATACTCAAAGTAGAAGAGATAAGCACCCATTCGACCATCGTTTTGGTTGAGTGAAAGTTTCGATTTAGCTTAGTTTTAACTATGTCATGTTATATATATATAGGCGGATGTATTATTTTAGGATACGACCTTTTCTCGGTCTTCCAATTTGATTGTCTTCTAGTCTCCGCACGCCATTAATCTATACAATAAGACCCCTCTAGGGTTGCATTTTCTGGTCTGTCTATAACTTTAATACCTAGATAAGACATATGTATTCGAAACATTCGCGTCGAGTCACATTTCATTGCGTTCTTTGCGTTGGGTCGTGGCTAAGATCGCGACTTCCAATTCCATACATGGTTCTTAGCTATTCGAAATTGCGAAATCACGCACTCCTGTGAAATGGAACACGGATCTTACCTTTTGGGACACACGAATTGGTTATATTACTCGATGGCCGAATGGTCCGGCACAAGATGCGCCTTTTCACCAGGCTTAAATGGCAAATGCGGTCTGCCTATGGAAAAAGGGAAAACTACCAAAAAAGTCATAAATTTATTACAATTATGCCATTTTAGTCCTACACTTTTTCTTTTTCCCCAATTGAGTCCTAAAATCTTTTATAATTGTGTTAATTTAGTTCATTTGATGGCCGGTGTTGACGTGAAATTTTCTAATGATATTTTAATATCTTCAAATTTTTTAATTATTTTAATTCTTAATATTTTTTGTCATTCTTTTATTTTATTTTTTCTTAAAGAAAAGAAAAATTAAAAAAGATAGAAAATTTATTTTAAAAAAATAAAAAATTATAAAATATTAAGATATTATTAGAAAAATAAATTAACACAATTATTTAGGATTTTTTTTTTTTGTAATCCTCCCCGTGGAAAACGCCCTCCCACTTCTTTTATTCGTGGGTTCCGATGTTGACCTTAAAACATGCACATTTGCTTAGTCCTTTTCTTTGGTTAATAAAACCAAGTAATTTGAAAATGGTGCATCAACATCCGTGATTTGATCGATCGTGTCTTACCACTTTCATCTTACAATGCTATGATGGCAATTTTCAGGCTTTTCACGGAAAATACGAGGACCCCAACTCATGTATCTCATTTTTAAAATATGTCCACGTCAATATCAATCAATGCGCCAGTAGACGATTGGCGTCGGCGTTAGCGATTTTAGGCCAAAATAAATCGGATAGACTAATTGACATAAATATAAAAGATTCACGACTCAATTGATATAATTAAAATTTTGAAATTGAATTGACATCAACACAAAAGCTTAAATGACTTTTTTGGACACTTTATTCTACGAGTTTGCTTTAAAGCCTTTTTTGTTTTTGTTTTTTTTGTGTGTCGCTTGAAGCTTTTCTTTTCAATTAATCGAGTACCCAATTGGCACCCACAGATTATTAAATGAGAGTTGCGTGGTAGGCCACTCTCTCTCTCGAGATCGAAACTTCTCATCAATTCCTCAACCATCGCAACTTTTGCATTGAAACCCCTCTTTCGCACGTCAAACAAGGGAAAACTCCGACCAAATCCACCAATGAAACCTTGGGCTTTGCTTCGTCGTATTTAGCCTTCGTACTCTCACGACGAGGAACGTGGACGCATGACACGACCGAATGTCGCCGCCCCCCCCCCTCGTGGCTCATCTCGAGTCCCTTTCTGGAAAGTGCGAAACGATGAACAGTTCCGGCAATCGGACGCACGAACAAGTCGTGCACTAAATCGCCATGCCATGTCCGTGCGGACCACGGTCACCAACTCCGTTACAAACACCGATCGTTTTACTCCGTGTGAAATCGTGGAAACGAGATAAACGATACCCGAATCGACGATCTTTATTTGCTAGTCTGAAACGAAATGAATGTTTTCTTTTGACGTGACTTGGCGTTGGGTTGATGCCTTAACCAACCCATGTGGTTTGGTTAGGTTTGAATGGAATCTGATCGCTTGGGCAAGGACAAAAGTCATTGGCGCAATCAAGAATGTGGTTTTTTTTTAGTTACCTTGTCGAGGTGGGCTACCCAAATAATTTCTCAACGAAAGCCACTTCGCTTTTCCAAAACCCTTTTTTGGGCGATATTTTTTTCTAATCGAAACCACTCGAATAACAAAACATAAATTTTTTTATAAAAAAAAATTAATAGTTTAGAGGAAAAGTCGTGAATAGCGGGCAAGTACGTACAAACTCCCGACGCGTCGCCGATTTTTAATACATAGATTCATATTGCTTTATTTGCGCAACGGTTGAATTGTGCGATTTTAGCAATAGTTCTACTTTTTTTTTTTAAAGAGTGGGGGGACAGGGATGGTCCACCTCACCCAAATTTTCTTTGGCATTTTTTTTTTTGAATGTGAATACTTTTTTTGGTCTTCAATTTGGTCCCTCTACCATTATGTTTTCTTTTGTTATATTCAAAGTGTTGGATCCGATTCCTTCAAAGTGAAGCAAATCTCCCTTTTGTTTATACGAAAAAGAAGATTGAACCTCTTGTCTAATTTGGAAGAAGACTTTGGGGCATCGTGGATGTCCCAAAAACGTGCACCGAACGAGATTCACCCGCCACGGGAGGGACTTCCCCAAGAGAAGAAACGTGGAAAGCGTCGTCGTTTCTCGTTAAATGTCAATTTAGTGAGGGAAGAATTCAAAGCTTGGGGCTACTATGGGTCAGATCATTAAACTTTGATTTATGCCCGTCTTGTCCCGCAACGCCCTGAAATATTTTTTCTAAAGTATGTGAAATTTGTTCCTCGGCTTCATTCGGTTGCGCAAGCATATGCTCCCGGCAGATCGCTTTTCTTTTTCGGAAAAATATTCTTTTCTTTTTCTCCGTATAATAAATCGCAACAAGATATTTAACAAACAAATTATGGGTTAAAATGGCCCTGCGGTAAAAAAGGGGGAAAAACTAAGTTTTCATGCTGTCCATCTTCGATGAAGAATGATTTCTACAACCGCGATTAGGTGATAAATACATGTTTTTATGCATTATACACATCCCGAACCGTAATAAAACCGAACCGAAAATGCCCCGAAAAAAATTTCGATTTGGGTCGGGTCGATTAATCTTGACAGCTCTGAAAGGAATGGAATTTAAAAAGGAAGAAACCGGGAAAAAAAAATTGGAATATTTTAGGGTCGGACAAAGTGCAAAGTCAAATTGAAAAGTCATGTGAGGCGGGGAAGGTAGCCCTTCCTTGCAAGCAAGGGCGACAGTGGCATCTAGAATTCAAATCGAAACACTTTTGAAATTGAAAGAGAATCACGGGTTCAAACCCCCAAATAGATCTTACCAGAGATCGGTGGCTTTCCAATATCATATTTTCATATTTTCATATATGGGGAATATTTTTTCTCCAGTTGATGGAAGTCAAATTTGACATACTTTCTAGTCAAAGTATCATTAAATTCAAATGTAAAAATTAGTCGGAAGTTCTAAACTTTACTTTTGAAACAAAATCGAACTCGGCCTTTGATCAGTTTGATCGAGTCCTCCGCCACAAATTTTTCATACGACAGTCCGAAATTGACTATATGGGGTCTTGGAGATTGAAGTCGTGCTTGAAAGTACCCTTTTTTGTCGTAACGTCTGAAAGTAGTTAAATATATATGCTTTGTGAACAAGTTGTATGTCTCGATTACTCAAAGTTTAAGAAAATGAAACCTCATTTCGCTTTTTTCGACAAAGATTAGACCCTATTTATTTCGAGAAAAATAAATGATTTGGAAAATAGTTACTAAAAACAATCGCTTTGTATTATTTGCAATAATGAAAAAACAAAAAAAATATTTGCATTCCCGCGAAATATTTATACATGTATTGTTGTCGATAATGATTTTTTTTCATTGATTAATTTTTTTAAGTGAAACAAGCGATTATTTAAAGGAAATTATTTTTCAAATTATTTTTTTCGCAAAATAGACAGAGCCTTAGTGTTTTTAAGAAACTTCTCCTCATTTTAGTTTATCGTCCTTATGTCGGCACCGAATTCTCACGCACCCTTGTGAGCTGAAGAGTAGAGCTTCATGGCATCCGGGTGAAGAATGAGTGATGCAAAAGGGTTGATAGGACCGGTTTCATGGGAGTGGCGTCAAGGTATTTGTGTTGGCATCTTGAAGTAAAATGAATTCCACCTTAGAGGATCTCCCAATGCGCGGTTGGCCTCATGTGCACAAACTAGTTGGGATCTTGATGAGACCATGGCAAATTAAAACCAATTATTGTACCGAAGTGTTCAATGTCTCGCTTGAGAGATTAGATGCCCGAGCTAAACTGGGCGTGATAGATCCGGTGTAAGGATGCGGTTTGACATACTATTTCTAGGAACAATCTTTAGAAGAAAGACCGGCATGGTGTTCTCGGCTCACCGTCGCCGCATAGGCTATTCTCGTAGCCATGAATCTATCGACCCGTGACACATGAGCAGGATCCCTCTAATAAGTGGGAGATTAAGATAAAGCATGTGGTCTACCCTATCCTTTAAGAGAGAGGAGTGATTATCGAGGTTCGAAGAAGGTGCGGCTCTCTGCAAGCTTTTAGGGTGCTAATGGGGGAGATATGAATGAGTTGAATTGCTCAACGAACAAGGAAATCATTCCTAGATTATGAGTGAATCTCAATAGGAGGTTTGTTACTACGTTTGAAACAATGAAATAAATCTCATTTTTTTATAAACGCCAGGCAGAGCCGCCCAGGCAACACAAAAGCGCCGGGAACCCCAGAGTTCAACATGAAAGAAACCTCCATTGGTCTGTTGAGATTATGAGAATTCTAGTAAGTGAAAGAATGTCTTGTTGAGGGAGCGCAATTGGTTTAGGATGCAACACTTGTTAGGGAGAGCACAAGTATCTCAAGATTTGTGAACAACTTTGATTAGGGGAAGCTATCAATGGAGTGTAGTGGCTTGATCCGTTGAGTGAGCGTTTGCTATTCATATAAGTCCGAGAGAGTGGCATCAGTGGTTAAGGAACGCAAGGAAGTGACACAGCGACCTGCAATGATGATATTAGGGAATTGGGTGGGGAAGAATGTCATGGATCGAATTTTTCCGTACCCTTTTGAGCTAAAGATCGGAGCTTTGTAGCATCAAGGCGATGAGTGAATAATGTAGAAGGAATGATCCAATTGGTTCATGGGAGTGGCATCATAGTGTTTGTGCTAGGAGTCTTGGAGTAGAATGAATACCATCTTAGAGGATCACTGAAAGTAGAGTTGGTCTCTCGAGCACAAATTGGTCGGAAGCTAATGAGGCCATGGCAAGCCGAAAACCGGTTATTGTATCGAAGGTGGGGTTGGCCTCCTGTGCACAAAATGATCGTGAGCTAATGAGGTCATGGCATGCCGAAATCAATTGTTGTACAAAATTATTTTGTATATCTCGCTCGAGGACTGTAAACACGAGCTAAATTGGGCGTGGCACTATTCGATATCAATATACCATTTACCACACTGTTTATAGGAATAATATTCGTAAGGAAGGTTGGCCCGGTGTTCTCGACTTACCAGGTGCCGCTCGGGCTATTCCGGGTCTAAGAATTTATCGGTCCGTGACACTTGGCCAATGCCTCCGGAGATATTACGGTTTAGACAGTTGTCATAAAAGACAACGGATGTATGCGATTTTTTTCTTTGTCTTTTCTTGGCCCCAAGTTCAATCCAAACATGTTACCTACCGCGGCAAGTTATCTTTGCAAACATGGTCATGGTTTTGAATTTTAAAAGGTTAGGTAATCCATGTGCATAGGCGGAGGTTTTGACCCACCTTGAGCGCGAAGATCGGCAAAGGATAGAGAGGGATTTGCAGAGATTTATAAGTGAATCGAACGCATCTTATGTAAAACTCCAAAACAACAACTTATCCATTTTTTTTCGTTTAATATTTAAAAAAAAAAGAATACATAATTTCATAAAAATCACTTTTTTTTTCTTCGATTCATTTCGAAGTTTAGATCGAATTTCTTTTAAGGAAAGTGGGTTGGTTCACGATAGCTTATTCGAGGAACGAAGGCTGGGACCCAATCAATTATAAGAAGCTAAGCATATGGTGGGGGATCAAGCGATTGTGGTCAAGCCTGCGGGAATAATTCGTCCATCGCTTTCTCAAAATTAAATTCAAGAAAGGAATAAAATTAGTATTATTATTATTATTTTATTTTATTTTTTTTTTTTTGGGGGGGCTCCTCTGAGGCAATCCTTTGCCACTTAACCCTAAATCCAACCACCACACGACAGATTCCTAGTTAAGCTGGTTCTCTTTCATTAATTGGTCTTGAAGTTTAGAGGATGCACCTACAGAGATTTCGCACTTCTAATTACAATTCACAACCACTTTTTAAGGCAATGGAAGCAAGCCATAATAATTCCCCTTTATACCAAAAAAAAAAAAAAACTTCGTGACTTGATAGGACATCTCATTATTTTCAAAATTCTACGCATAATTGGCGTTTCGGAATACTCTTTTATTGCCGATAATTCTCACCATTGGCGTGTTGTCAAAGCAATTGATGTTGGCGGGCGATGCCAAATTATGTTTAAGGGGCTTTCTTTTCGTCTTTTCTCTTCTTTTTGCTGTTAGATTAAAAGTTATACCTCATATATGACCGATGTAGAGCTGGTAGTCATTATATAGCAGAAAAAAGAAGCGTAGAGTAGCGCAGCGCAAAGTAGAGAATAGAGAAAAAAAAAAAAAAAAGAGGCGTGCGGCTTTATGAGTATTCTAAATCTCTTTATGCCTCGATCTTATGAGAAGATCATCAATAGTACTCCTACTTTCTTTAAAATCTAGTTGATTCGCAGACTACAGAGACGTAGTCTAAGTTTGGGTGAATTTCGATAATAAATTATATAGTGCTTTTTTCGATTCTGTTCTTTTATTATTATGTCATGTCGGTATGGATTGTTTGCTTGGATTATTTTTCTGAAATTAGTGCGCGATTCTTAACAATTAACTTGCTAACGTGATCTTGGCCTTTCGGATTGAAAGATAATTTATAGTTTATGTGTCTGCGCGCGCGCATTGGTGACGAAATTGCGAGTAGGCGAAAGGATTAGCACGGGTTTCCACTGTATTTTCAACTTAAAAACTAAAGCGATAAAAGTGAGAAGATAACTTGTGTTTATATGGAGAAGACCTGAGCGGAGACTGAGATTAGTCATAAGCAGCCAAACAATATTGACCTCTGTATTTATTGGTTAAAGAAACGAGATTCATTGACCTAGTAATTTACTATCGCTAAGTTGATACAATGGCGAGATCGACCGATCCGTAATTAATTAGGCGAGTCATATTCAAAACACGAAAATAGAAAATACCCCTTCGTTCTCGTAATAATCTCATCAAAGAATGTCCGAGGGCCTAATATCCTGAAAAATCTCTAACTTTAGCTCTTATCACAATTTTACATTTTATCTCATAAATTGTAAGTCCGAGTCTCAATTCTATCCTAAACTTTTTTTGTGTCCTATGAGAACCCCTAACTTTAGATCTTGTCATAATTTTGGCATTTAGTCCCAATTTCGCCCAAAGTTTTTACAGTCTCATAAAAATAAAAAAATTTACTTGAGTCACAAATCCGTCATCATTAACCTTCCGTCCAAAATTTCTTATCAAAACTCCCAAGTACAAGCTATTTGAACAACCCGAGGGTGAGCTCTCCGACTGCGAGAGATGAAACACTCCCAAGCACAAGAGATCGAAGACTAATCGCAAAATTAGTAAGAACGATTTTAACGAAGAGTTAGTGGAGACAGATTTAGGACTCAAATAAAAGTTTGTGATATTTTATGAGACAAAACAAATTAGAGTAAAATTAAAACTAGACCTAAAGTCGAGATTTGTTATGAGATAAGAAAAGAGTTTATGATCGAACCGGTACTTGACCTAAAGTTGAGACTGTTTTATGAGACAAAACAGTTTATGGTAGAATTGAGACCGACCTAAAGTTCGAGATTTTTTATGGGACAAAAAAAAGTTTAAGACGAATCGAGACTGCACCTAACGATAGAGGTTTTTTTATAAGAAACGCTCGTTGAATCTAAGAAATAAATAAAAACGAAAATTTTTGTTATTTTAAATTTTCTTTTTTTTTTTACCCAAATTAAGAAATTGAGACAAGAGTTAAAGTTGGATGTTTTTTAAGGTATTAGGCTAATGTCCGAGGGTCACTTGTTGACGCAGCGAATAGAAGAAATTCACTAGATTTCAACGAACAACCCGAAATTCACAAGGAATTCTTCCATAGTTTTTTTATTTTCCTCCAACAGCGGCGGCCTCCTTCTCTTTTTTCATCCGAAGCTTTGTTCTCGAGGAATAGAGAGGGTCCTCTCCCTCCCTCTCCTTCTTCTTTGTTTGTTTTCATTCTCTATTTCGTTTTCTTGTTTTTCTCCCGTTTGGGAGCTTTTCAATTTCATTTTATCTAGATCTGACAAGATTTTCATCTTGATCCAGTTTAGATTTATGATTTTTTTTAATGTATATATTTTCGGAGTTTCGCTTTCTTTAGATTTTAATGATGGACAAGTTCGATTTTCAATAAGATTAGAGGAGTTTCGTGAAAGTTTCACTCTCACAAATATTAAATTTATCTTTCTTTCAATCTTTATATTCTATTTGGTGATGGTATTGATACCGCTAAAAGGTAAAGCCGTAGTATGAAATAGAATTCGATGTGTCTTTCGTTCTCGAAAACGGATTCGAACATCGATTTTGATGTGAAAAAGTCGTAAATGTGTTCTTTTAACATGTGACTTATAATCTTGTCATGATGATTTTTCTTATTACCTTGAACTTATTTTGTTTTGAAATTATTTGGTATTTATCTTGATTTGAAATTATGCTTTTTGAAGTGAGATATTTTATTTTTTGTATTCTGATTGAGAAAACGAATGACATGTTATTTAAAAAAAAATCGAAATTCACGTGGACGAGACCAGTCACAATTTCATATGGATCTGACTGAGCGTCCTATAAAAATCTCGAACAGCGAGTACATTCGGAAAAACCTGGATCACATATAATAAAAAAAAAAAATATTAATAAATATCGGGGGTCCCAGTCAAGAAATTTTCCAAGAAGAGCTAATTGCTAGCGACACTGACACGTCACCGTCGCTGTCTCGATTTCCTGTACAATAATATCTAGTGCTTTTCCTGTGGGGCCCCTATCAATCCATCACCATCGGGCCCCCTCATAGGGCTAGTGTCGTAATTTCGCGTGAAATATCCGACCCCCGATGTCCGAAAAACATCTTCGACCTGCCCACGTCGTGAATCTCACGACAAGTCGACCGAACCCCCCCCCCAAAAAAAAAAAAAAAGAAATTCTCACGACAAAAAGAATTCGACGAAAAAAATAAAAAAGAAAAAGGCGAAAAGGAAAAAAATTTTAAAAAAGGAGGGCATTGTTCATGTTCATGATGTTTTCACTTACCCGACTGACCACGCCAACGATCACGAATAAACAACACCTGCCCGAGGCCTGCGACCTCCCGTGCCACCTCCCTCCCACGTGTCCCGCTCGGATCCAATCTCAGCCTCTTCGGGAAAACTTGTTACCGGCAGAACCGGTCTCGTGAAGGTCCTCGAGCGGTGCCAACCTTTTTTTTTTTTTTTTGTTTATATGTTATTCTATTCTATTTTACCAGTCTCGCTTTATGCTCTAAATATCGTGCGCAGATTATAAAATCCTACTCTCTCGCACACGCGTCCCTGCTTCTTACCCTATGAAAAAGTGGGAAATTGAACTGTCTACTTTGATTCGATGCGAGCCTTATTCTTCATCATATAAGAATTCTGCGTCATATTTATCTTAAATTAATTTTTATCATAAAAAATATCAAATTAATATAATAATAAAAAATTATTGAAATTAATTTTTGAGTCATCAAAACTCTAAATTGATAGACATATTTATTCTTTATTCGTTCGCATCAAATTTTGGTGAAATTACTTAAATTTTTGACACATGACAATAATTCAATCAACCTAAAGATTCATCCCCCTCTTTGTTTCTTCAATTGGCGCTCCTTTTGAGAAGAAGTAGGGCTTATTCTCTCTCTTTCCCCCGGAGTAGTCTGGTTCTTCTTTGTTTTCCTCGTCGTCGAGCACTCTCCTCCATCATCGTCGACGTCTTCGTGAAGAAAAAGAGAGAGAAGAATTTCCATATCGACTTGCCACATCCACTATATTATTAACATATTTCATCTAATTCAATAATATCACAAAAAAAAAATGACGAAGCTAACAAATGATAAATATATCACGAGTGTATTGATTTTGGATTTTTAGTGACCTAAAATTTAATTTGAGCTAATTTTTCGTGTGTGTATCAGTTTATAATTTTGTATGATTTAAAAATTATTGATCTGTAATATGTATATTTTTTTGGGTTACTAACACTTTTCTTTATCAGTAACCCAACCAAGTCCACGCACGCGCTGCGCCGCGCCAAAAGCTAGTATTCGTTTTCCATAAACATGTTTAACACCGGTTAGTGAGAACCACGTCAGAGTTAATGAGCGGTACGATCTGCAAAGAGTCGGTACCTTGGACCGGCTCGGCAGAAGCGGCTCGCGTGGAGACAGCGACACGTGCTGCGGCCAGCAAGTGACGTGGCTCCGTGCATGGTCATTACTGACCTGACCCTGGTTAAAGCAAAAGGGCCTCGCTTTCTCGGAACTGGCGAAGCCGCGCCCTTCCCCGCCATGCCGCGGCGCCGACTTCAGCTCGCGGCTCGGCTTCGGGAGATGCGGCTCGCCGTGTTGCTTTCGCGTGGCACGTGGCTTCAGATCCCGGATCCAGCCCACTTGTGCGTAATAATTTAGGAAGAAACTCGTTTCTTCTGTTTCCCGGCTCTCGTGACTGGGATTTGACGAGTGCAATCTCGACCGTCGATTGGTACAAGGCTTGACCAGGTGGGCAACGGACGGCGGAAACGGCGGTCACGTAACGGGTTAAAATTCAATCAATTGAGCAACCGCTTTTTGAGGACTTTTAATTATTTCCTCTGAAGCGTCTGGAACGGGGTCGAGGCAGTTTTCGTTGGTCGAGGCAGTTTTCGTTGATCGAGATTGAAGGGTGGTACCAGCATCCTCTTTGGGCCCCACTTTTTGTGGGGGAAGAACTACTCCGGACCCGTCAACAATAAATTAAAAAAATAAATAAATTAAATCTTAAAATTTATCGTCAAAATTTAATCAAGTCTTAAAATTTCTCCTGATAATTTTTGAAAAAGTATTTGCATTAAATTTCATTAATTTGATAAGTTTTAAAATTTGATTATGCTTTTGAAAGTTTACTTTACGAATAAATTTTAAGATTTAATTACACTTTACAAATATTTTAAAAAAGTACAATCAATCTTAAAATTTATCGTCAAAATTCAATCAAGTCTTAAAACTTATCCTAACAACTTTCGAAAAAGTATTTATATTAGATTTCATCAATTTGATAAGTTTTATAATTTGATTATATTTTTAAAAAAATTTTGGACTCATTATACTTTCAAATAAGTTTTCGGATTTAATTATATTTTACGAATATTTTATCACTCAATTACATTATCATGATAAATTTTAAGATTTTTAAAATAATTGCCCCTTCAATAAATGACGCAGCACTCGACTTCATCTGCCGTGAAACATGTGAAATAAATAGCGGTTGATTGCTGTTTACAATCTGAGCTTATGCTCCAAAAGTTCGAATTAAGTTAATGAAATCACGAATTAAACTCGTATAGCATGATTGAAAATCATGCGCAAAACCGCTGACTTAATCGTCGCATTTATTTTTTCCCAAAAAAAAAAAAGAAGATCGTTGCATTTAACGGGTCGGGACATGCCTTCACGACCCGACTCACGCAAAGCATATCGATCCGGTTGCGATCTGCTTTGGATGTTGGGAAAGGTCTCTGTAACCGGAGATCTGCAAAAGGTTGCAAAATTTGGAGGAATGAAATAATACATTAAAGGAAAGTGTAAAGTACACTTTAAGTGGTCCAACAAGATATCTCGATATTCGAGATCTATAATTGTTCACGAGACAACATGATCCTAATCGAAATTAATATTTTAATATTTTATATTTTTCATTCTAATTTTATTCTATCAGTGGAAATTAAAAGAGTCAAAGAAAATATTTTTCGTCGACGGAAAAAAATACTTTAAAAAATGAGGACTAAGGGAGATTAAATTGGTAAAATTTCAAAAGATTTAAAATTAAATTGATAAAATTGAAATATTTAATATTAAATAAATAAAATCGTTAAAATATTTATAATTGAATTATCGCAATTTTTGAAAATTGTCCCTGTCCATCCGTGTCGTCGTTGCATAATCTTTTTCTCCAAATTGCGAAAAAGCTAAATCTAGAATGGCATGGGCACTCCCCCATAATACGCAGATAACAAAAAAACTACGGCTGCGTTTCGGTTTTCCACAATGAGAATGCCCCCCGCGAAGCCACGTGTCATGCTTATCTGGTCAATCGAGAAGGAGGAATTCTGCTCGCCCCCCCCCCACGGATAAAACGATAAGCCCGACTCGTTTTGCGGCTAATGCTTCACCGAACCTCGCGATAATGACTTGTTTGCCAAAGCCGGCGAAGAAACATTCTTCGCAGAGAAAAGCACCCTCGGGACACGTCATTATTCATTTTTATAAATGATATCGTAAAATTCCAAAAGAAGAAGAAGGAAAGTTAATGGCTCCGTACTCAAAACGATGAAAATTCACGAGAAGATTCGAATCCGTCGTCCGTGAATCCTGACAAACAAGACACACCCCGTCGAGTGTCGCGGGCCAAAAGCACAGCGTTAATGTCGCTCCGCCGAGGCCGATGGAGCTTTAACCACAACAGGAATCGAAATTGACACGCCCTCGCGCGCTGGGGGTGGGGAGAGGGGGTTGTTTCAAGTGGGGCCCACGCCGGACTTCAAAGGCGGAACTTAAATGTAGTTTAATCTGCCCAGAATAGAAAAAGGAAATAAAGGAAAAAGTGGCAAATAAAAAGAAAAGAAAAAATGAATAATATTTTTCTCGAAGAAAGAGAGAGAGAGAGAGAAAAGAGAGGTACGCCGTACGTGACAAGGGAGGTTGCCTTTTCTACGCGCTGGAGGCGCGTGTCTCACAACCCCATCGTCTTCTTCGTTTTTAAGATGGAGGGGCATCATCCCCGACGATAATCGGCCACTCCTATATAAACCCTCCAAACCCACTTTCCCTCTCCCCACCCACACCTAACGCTTTTCTCTCTCTACAGATCTTCCCCACTCTCTCTCTCTCCCCTCGAAACTATAAATCCAGTCGCCCCACTTTGCCCCCATTACCACAGACACCTACGACTTTCTCTCTCTCTCCCCAGGCCAAATCTCTCTCTCTTCCCTTCCCCACTTAGCAAACTACCTTTCTCGCTCGATTTTCTTTTTCATTTTCTCGGGAAAATTGATCCGCCCACTATATAACCTAACTTTTCCCCAGCCAGCCCACTTCGACCTATACGTCATCCTCTCTACCCCCCACTCTCTCTCTCTCTCTCTCTCTCTCTCTGCGCGCGGGTTGACCTTCATTGGCCTCGCGACTGTGTTATTTTGAAGCTGAGGACGTTTCTCTCTCTTATTTCTCTGCCTCCCCGCGATAATGGAAGAGAAGAACGACAAAAAGCGAGCGCGGGATGACTCCGCCGTCGACTCGCCCGAGTCGAACCTCACTCGGGTCGACTCGGCCGGTTCGGATCTCGGCTCTACCGAGTCGAAGCGGGCCCGAGCCGTCCCCGACGCGAATCTCGACTCGGCCGACTCGGATCTGTACTCGCCGGAGGCGAAGCGGATACAGTACGACCTGCTTGACATACTCGACGACTCGCCGGAGGGCGTCACGGACCGGGATCCGGCGATCCAAGGCCTCGATTCCGTCATCAGAAGCTTCGAGGAGGAGATACTAGTCCATCCGGCGCCTTCGGCTCTAGATCTGAGCTTGGAAGCGGCCGAGACCCGGTCAGAGCTCGGTTACCTTCTGGAAGCTTCCGACGACGAGCTCGGCCTCCCTCCGAGCTTCGGCTCCTCCGCCGAAGACGACGGAAAGGTCGCCGACGGCGAGTTACCGACGCCGGCGGGCGTGGGGTTCGGCGAGACGATGGCCTTTGAGAACGACATGTCGGGCTACGACTCTTTCGAGTTTGTGCCCGAGGCTACTAGCAACGGCAATAATAGCCATGCAACGGGCAACGAGTTCGTGATGTTAGGCGGGTTGTTCGATTTCCCGGAAGGTAGTTGTGAACCGGACGAGGGGCCGGAGATGTTGTGGCGGCCGGAGTCTTTACCGGCGATTTGACCGTTCCTTTTTTTTTTTTAAATTCCCCGGTGGGGGGCGGTTCGGGTCGCCGGGCGTTTTATGGGCGCCGGAACGTTTCCGACGACGCATACGGTGTTGATATTTCATAGGTTGTACATGTCCCCACAAAAAGAAGGAAAATCATGATTCAGTGTTCCCGTGAAGGTGGATGAACGGACACAGAACCTAATCGGCCCTGCGGAAACTTATTATTATTTTTTTATCATTATCAATTTTCCGATAGAAATTAAAATGAGTTGGTATTTTACCTAAAACGGCAGTCGGAGCAGAGCATTGCAGTTTGGGAATTGGGACCTAGAATTTGAGAAAAAAATTAGAGAACATGAAATTAAGAGGCGAACGTTAGGGCAGGATGAGTAATTGAGCATTTGTCCGATCACGTGACAAAAAAGATGGGCTATGGGAGGAATCTCGAAGCCTTTTAGCAGGCGCGCCGCCCCGGTTCTGGACCTTGAATCAACCGCCATCACGTGAATAGGGCATGAACGCGACAGTTGCGTTGTCCGGTCGAGGACACCGTCGGTGGCGGGAATACCGAGGATTCATCCTTACCATTTCGCCTCTACTCTTGAAATACCAACAGAGGTCGTGAATTTTGTCGTCGGGAATCATCTTTGCATTGCGCCTTTCTTCTCTGGTTTGCGAACGAGTTACTTTCTCTTCGAACTTGTCCGTACGATTTTTAGATTTCCCACTACACGCTCGGAATCCCAATATGAAAGTCGTAACTCAAGCCACCGAACTTCTATCTCGGGTGCTACAAGGTTAGGGTTCGTGGGAGATTTTGAAATTTCGAAAAGGACAGATGGCATAAGTGGCATGTGAATTTTTGTCAAATGGGTAATGAGGGATTGTGCAACCGGATTAGATCCATCCGAAAATCAGATCGGACTGTCCTGAAAATCGGTCTGGTTTTGGGTTCCCGATTCCGAGCTCTGAATCAATCGGATCGAATTTGAAACTGGTATCATAAAGCCTGAAAATCCTATTTTCCTCTTGGTCCTTTTCTTTCCTCTTTTCTCTCTCTCTCTCTGTGTTCTATCTATCCTCACACACCCTCTCTCGCGCAACTACCTCCCCTCCTTGCTTACTCGTTCTTGACTTGATTTGAATCGTTTTTTTGCTCGTACAAAAAATGAAATCACAAAAATGGACAAAAGAGTAACAGATTCTCGAGTTCATCCTGAAATCGGATCGAAAAAAATAAGATAGGTTCTAGGATCGATTCTAGGGCAAACAGAATATGTTTCATATTCCAAAAACAGTGAATCGGTTCTCATAGGATAGATTTCAAGTTTCGGGTCTGGAATCCAGCCACCCTGAAACCTATTACCTCAACAACGTTGTCCCTATATATATAATTTGTTTAATATGATTTTCAAACTTTAATTCAATGTTTAACGTGGTCTTTGAGTTATCGGTGAATATGAAAAATGTTCTAAGATGAAGAATTATGTTGAATAATTTAAAAGTTTAGAGATGCAATTATAGATTGGGCCAAATTTTATTGATTGTTCTCTTTAGAAAGCGACAATTTTGGAGGGCAAGGGAGGACGATAGGACGAAAAGTGAGCATTGATTTGGGGATCCTTCCTTATTAATATTGTTAACAATTTTCTGTGCCAGAAATTGGCTGATGATGTCGAAGGAATAATCGGTTGGTGAAATGACGAGAGTATAGACGGAGATACTTTGGTTGCGCATATTGGTTATATTTAAAAGTTAAGGAGAGCCAAAAAAAGCTACGCATTTCTGCATTGTTTCGGCGTGAAAATCGATAATACCAAGTGTGAACTTATTTTATTGAGAAAATGACACAAATAATTTCTAAATTTTGCTTTAATATTCAGTGTGATCCATAAACTTTTAATTTGACCAACATAATCTATGAATTTTAGCTCGATGTGCAATGTGGTCCATAAACTTTTAATTTGTTCGATTTGATCATCGAACTTTTAGAACATATTCAACTTAGTTATTGAACTATAATAAAATGTTTAAAGTCGGTCCTTGAACTTGAGCTAATGAAATGACTATATCGAACATCTTCCCATCATTCAAATAAGTTTAGGACTATATTGATCAAATCAAAAGTTCATCGATCATATTGCACATTAGATCAAAGTTCATGGATCATATTGCAATTAGATCAAAATTATGGTCATTTGTGTCATTATCCTTATTTTGTTATGATTTCCTTAGAAAATGAAAAATCACATGTTCCATTTCTCACGAGTTGAGTAACCGGAAGGGGTAAAAAAAGTGTAGGGAGGCCATTGGGTTTTTATTTGAAGAAACAAATCTGTCCATATCATTGGAGCCGTCGACGAAAGACTTTAAGAAAAATTAGACGGCAACTTTTTAAACGTTGGATCGTATCCTTAAACAAGAAAAATGAAATGATATTTTACGATTTATCAGAAGAAGGTTAGGTAAATATCCCAGAGGCTTTCAATTAGTGGTTTTATGAGGTATTAACAGGCACAACAACAACAGAAACTCGGTTCATTCCGGTGCTAAATCAGCAAGAGATCAAAGTCGCTCTTGGGCAAATCGGGCCTTGTTTCTGTATGGAGGCATCTGATGATGAGCTTAACTTGGGGCAGAGGCCGAAATCTTTGTCTAATCAAGTAACCCTCGGGTTTATCGAAAGTTTAGTAGGGTCGAGCTCGAGCTTCAGAAGCGTTGCGTGCAAGTCGGGTATCGTCGTTTCCGGTCGAGACCGGATCGGAGTGTTCAGTACTTCGAACCGGTTCCAGAAACCCCTCGTACATAAGCCCGTTCTCCAGTTAGGGTGTCGATTCCACAGCATCTGCATCTTATCTCGCGAAGGTGCTGTGCGACGGTATTGCCAATCAATTGTATGGGAGTGTATTGCAATCAAATTGCAAAACTCGCACAACTTGTATGAGGGGATTGTTAGCCATGAATGTGGCACGCCCAATAATCGCTATGAAACACTACATGACAGAAGAGAAGAATGACATGCACCTTATTTAGAATCTGTCGAAACTCAATGCGGAACGACAATGATTCCCATAAGCCAAACGCTTCTCCTTTATTCCTCCGTCGAGACGCTAGCCAAATAAGACAAGCACCATAGAACGAAAATGTGCGTTCTAATTTCTACGTTAAAAACTTAGAGGAGAGACTTGGCTTATTTATAGAGTTTCTTGTCCGCATTGCGATTACGGGCGGAGCGTAACTCGACCCACAATTGTCAGCCCATATTAAATTTATTAAGAATTTTTATATCTTATCTTATTATATCAATCCGTGAAAAGGTAAATATCAATTTCAATTAATGTAAGCCCACATTAAAAAACCTTTTACAGGGACATCATGAAAAACATCAAATTTACTGCATTTGTTCGCTTTTTATTTAGGCAAATTATATCGGTCCACTCAATATCCTCTCTGGGACTTTGAGTGTGTTTGGTTTAGTATTTGCCAAAAAACTTTGAGCATCTAAAGACCCTTGTGCCAAAGTTGAACAAACTAGGCGAGCCTCACCTAGGGTTGGGTCGACTATCGAAGGGCTAGACTTGGGTTGCCTGAGGTCACCCAACCTCGGCGTCGCCTTGCTTGGTGCCGTGCGACCTCGGTTCTCCTTGCCTGGGGTGGCGCGTTGGGTCATCGCTGCGGCTTTGTTTGAGCTGCAGAGTTTTCAGGCTTCGTTGAAGTGCCGGATTTGTGCTTCCACTTTCGTTCTTTCTTGTTTTAAAGCTAAGTCCTTTACAAGTTTTGCGCGACAGATTTACCAATTACTCTTTGCATTCTGTGAAGCCCCTTTGGTCTAAAGTTCTTTCCCATTTATGCAAAAGGTTTTATGCAAATGCTCTCTCAAACGCACGCCATATATGAAAAACGAGTGATGAATGCTAATGAAATTTGTTAATGCTAAACTCAGGAACCACCTTTTCAACCCTAGCCCCAGCTCCTAGAATTAAACAGCCTCGCGCAAAATTCGGTGCCTGGATTTAGGATCCGAATTGGCCCTTGTCGCACCTAAAAATCGAGAATTCCTAGGCTAATGGATTACCAAGTTAGTTAAATTAACTAGCCTAGTTAGAGCTCTCCCAAGCCCTACCAAATCGCAACTTAAGATTCAATTCATGCAAAGATCTTACACTTGGAGTGCCACTAATCATTTTATGGTAGGCGACTAGACACTTAAAAAAAAGAGAGAAATACTTATTCCTAGAACCGAGATTCAAGTCGGATTTGATTACGCTAGATTGCTCTAACGCCCTTTCTACCATTTCATTTAATAAAAAGGATTTTGTCGAGCAATATTAATTGATTTTAACCTAAGCCACAACAAAGGTTATCATTGTGACAATCAATTAATGAATATCCGAAATCAAAAGTAATTGCGGGAAGCATGCGCCAAACAAATTGTTCTCACTTTTGGATTTTTCCTTTTAATGAAAAATAAACTAAATACAATGCATGAAATCAATTAAACTACATGACTAACTTAGATGACATGCGATTACCATCTAATTAAATTAACTACATGACATATAAATTAAAGACCTAAGCATGCAGATTCTATATGATCTAAACCTAGCATGCAAATGACATGACAATATTGTTTTTGATTTTTTGTATTTTCGGATGAATAAATGATCCTAAATAAAACTATGCCTAAAGATAATTATCTTACATATTCAAAGGTTTAAATTAGCCTAAACCCTAATTTATTAAAAATAATTTATCTCGACATGAAAATCTACTTAGATATGTGATCCTATCCTAGAATGCAAATCTAAATTAAATCGTCTAGAATTAAATCAAACATGCAAAATATCTACGAGATTCTAATTCTAAGATGCAATCTTTATGTTGAGATGTCAATTAATGAATGCAAATCTTTAGGAATTTTTGAGAATATTACATCATGCGACGAATATATTTCAAAAATAGATATGCAATCAATCAATTCAAATCAAAACAAGAAAGTGGATATGTGCCAATCCATTTTTTGAAAATGTTTACAATATTTAGTCACTTTAATTCATAATCCTACGATTAACGATTAACTCAAATCATTGCTCACCTGTATTTTTTTTAAATATCCACTTTTATGCGATATGCAAGATATGCAAATATATGATATGCAAATAGATATAAGAAAATATACCAAATCTTCCGTGGTTGCCTTTCCAATTTGAATTCAGTTTCAGCTTGGCATTTCGGATCGGCGGAAGCGTGCTGGGGTTGACAACAATTGGTTGAGGGACCCCACTCATTCTATGAAAAAGAGAAACTCGCAAGTCATGGGTGATCGGTCAGAATAATAAAAAACATGGCTGAATTTGGACTTTAGCCTTCTTGGAAATTAAAATAGCTAGGTGTTCCTCATGCAGCAAAACAGAATCTACTTTGACCAAAAAGTTCGTGTGTGAATGCTTTAGTGACCCCAAACTTTCTGACTTATATGTGATGATCCTTTGACAGCGTATCTTCAATCGAACGGCCTCGGGGACAACCATCGGAATTAGAATTTACATATGGGATAGTATCAGTATTGCCTGCAAAAGAAATTAACAAAACATAGCCAAAACCAAGCTAAGTTGATATATCAGGACACTATCCAATGTCAACCATCTTTACTGGAAATTAGACCAATGCAATTGAGACAATGAGTCTGCAAGTCAGTGAGATTTGGCAAGAGGAACATTGATCTTGTCCTGTCACAAGATCAGGCTTCATGCAGAGAGCATGTTCAAACAGCACCTCTGCCGGACAAGATTGGACTCGTTAAAATGCCGAAGTCGCTGGACAACCACTGTTGGGATGGCTCGTCAAGATCACAGGTAGACCCAATTTCGTCTCAAATGCAAAGAACGGCACGGGATCGGCTGTGGCTCGCGGTTGTGATGAATTTCGAGAATTATACCTGCAAAAGAGAGAGAGCTTCGCCGTTGAGGAGCAAGGATCAACTGAGCACGGCTTCGTCGTCAGAAACGGTCGGGTTTTCAATGACTTCGTCCGAGAAGAGAGCAGCGCAGCAGGGTGACACCGTGGAAGTAGGGACTGGAATTCACCCGCTGGTCTAGATGCGCAGGAACAGTAAAAGGGGTAGCGACTCGCTGCACCAGGGACGGTCAAGGAAACACCAACGTAGAAGGTTCCCTTTTTCTCCTACATTCTTCTTATCTCTCACGCTATCTTCTCTGTCTCACTCTCAAGGCCATGTATCTCAATTCTGAAACTCTCCCATCTTTTGGCCGTGTATCTTCCTCTCTTGTTTTTTCCTCTGACTGACCTCACTTGGACGAAAATCCTCCCCTTTTTTCAATGAAACTCCCTTGTCCTTTTATAGGCTTGAATTGATTTGTTGAAACAAACAAACCTTGCAAAATATTTCTCCTAATAATCCTCAACCTCCATGATTCGGCAAGATTGATATCTCTTCTCTGGGTTTTGAACGTGCAGTTTGTTAGCAGAGAGAAAAAACAATCCCATTGAAATCTCCATTCTTTGTTATTTTACCCACTTTCAAACCGCCAAATCAACCGGAATCTTCTTTTTCGTTCCCATGCGGTATTGACGCGTGAATATCTTTAACTGAATGTGCTCATCTTCTCTTTTTGATCCGTACCTTTTTTTTTAAACCCGCACCCCACAAAGATCATGTTTTGTTGCGAAATCCTTCGCATGTTTGACCATATGGAGAATAATATTGACTTAATCCAAGTTCGTCGATCCGACTCAAATGGAAGTGTATATGCATGCTAAAGTAAATACAAAAAATTATTTTTGTTGAAGTTAGCCTCCAATTTTATGTAGTTTATGACAAAATAAACAAGATCAAAATTTAGGTGTCCAATCCTCCCATGATTCTATTAGTGACTACAAAGAGGAAGAGCACAAAGAAGTCGGAAGTTGACTTGCATTTTTCTTGGTGCATTGTCGGGAGACGATCGACAGATAAACCTCTTCCAATTGACAATGGACAGATGATGTCAATAAGGACCGTAGCCTATACGCTCAGAAGGTGTGATCTCGACAGTCCTTCGAGATAATAGAGGGGTTCTGCTGGATGGATTTGCTATGAAAGTACTGTCGCCGATTCAAACGGAGCTCTTGGCGCTAATCGAAGCCCTGAAGCTGTTCGAACCGAGGAGAGCAAGAGAGCATGGCGGAGTTAGAAACTGATTCTGTTGAGATCGTGAAAGAACTGCCGGGAAAGACGCTCGTGGAGTAGGAGTCGCCGATTGATGAAGCCCGTATCCGTATGGACCGTCGTTTTAAGTCCATCTCTTTGGCCCACTGTTCTAGATCAACAAACAAAGCGGTGAATTGGGTCGTAAAATCCCATTGTCCGAATCCCCTCTCATCTTTTCCGGTCGCTAGCCTTCCTCAATCTCTTTGGGACTTTTTACGTTTGGATTTTTTATTAGATTTTTTTTAGAACTCTTGAATTTTTATGAATATCGACCAACATTTCGGCCACAAAAAAAAAAAAAAACTACCCAAGCGGTCTCTATTTGATCACGATTCGGCTCCCTTCGATTGCCTCCCTTAAAGTAAATTTATAAATCTATTAAATTTTAGGTCCTTGCTTTCTTTTAAAAGCCACTACTCAAATCCATGAAATTATGATCACTAATATCTCTGAATTTACGATCCTGCCCTGTCACTTCAGTATATTAAAAGGGAGTGATGTGATGCTTCTTCATAGATGTATGGAGTGTAAATACATTTTAAGTTTTCACGGTGGATGACGTCACTTATCCATTTTACTAATGATGAAGTATAAAACTAAATACATTTCATCTGAAAAAAATAAAAAAAATAAAAAAATCTTTTAGACACTGTTTTCATGTAACACGATCGGTTTGTTCTTTTAGTAGGTTAAAGGATAGGGAGATGCAATCAGCTACAAGTCTTGAAAGTTTATACAAGAGCTTTCGATCTGTTGGCCGTGGAAATTGAATTTTCCGAACATTTCTACGAGAGTCATTGATCTGTTGGCCGCGAAATTGGGTTTTCGTAATAACTATTCAACTCAGCAGTCGCAAATATTTAATTTCAAAATACAAGTCGATTTTTCTTCCTTCACAATATTACTTAAATTTGTGATTTTCGGAAAATCAACATAAACATTTTATTAGAAAAAGTAAAATTTTTTATAATTTAATAACTAATTACTCTCACGACCAGATTACTCTCCTTGTTATTTCTCAATCTTTGTTTCGAACTTCTTTCGACTTGGCATACGTTTCTTATCCACCCGCTCACGTTCCCTGGTGCACACACTCTCAGCCACTCGCTCATGGCTCTGACTACAGTTCACGGCGGTGGCGGAGGTGGCAGGATCTTCCGCATCACCCCCACCGGAACTACCACCTCCACCGTTCCGATTCGCCACCTCCTCTTCCCGCTTTCACCCAGAAGAACGCTCCACATAGCCTCGGCCAAGAAGCTTTCCTCGAGAACCGGCAAATTCGACAGCAAGAACCGGAGGACCCCACCCACCACCACCACCACCACCAAGGACCAGGAGGACGTTGAAGATTACGGCCGAGGCCAAGGGACGGCTGAAATCGAGAGGGTGGGGCCCGAGAGCAGCGCCATGGAGAGGTCCCGCGTCGCCGGCGACGACGGGTATTTCCTGCCGGAGCTTCCTGGGGACAAGCCTGATTTCTGGGAGGGCAGTCAGTGGGACGCTCTTGGGTTCTTCGTGCAGTATCTGTGGGCTTTCGGCATCGGTTTCGCGGTGAGAATCTCGAATGCTCCTTCTTTGCCCGTGTAGAACTCTGTTCTGGGTTCAGGTTGATGCGTTTTGTGCGTTGTTGGTATCTGTTGGTTGCATTTGCTGAAGCTCAATCTAGTCCAGAAGTTATGGAACTGATTTTGTGAAGGCGTAATCTTTTATCAAGACCATAACAAAACCCATACGGAAGCGGTTGAATGGATGAAGGTTTTTGTGGGGAAGATTCGGTTCTGAGGAGTCATGTTTTTTCATGGAGGCCATCTCTTATTCCGAGCACTTCATGTTGCTCACAGTTGATTGAAAAGGCTCTTGATACTTCACCCATGACCTCAGTCCTGATAATTAATTTGGACTAATATGGAATCTTCTTATGGTTTAGTGGGTTTATCGTGTCTCCGATCCCGTGTAATTGTTTGAGATTATGCCCTTCCTTAGACTGTCTATTGTAGTAATTAACGGCCTCGAAAGTTGATTAACTCCCATACGACAACCCGATAACTCAGTGTAAGAGCTCTTTGCAGAGGGGCTTTTAATCTCTGGAGAATGTCCCTTTCCCCCTAGAAATCTTTGCAGATGGTTAGGATTTCAAGTAGCCGAAGACTTGCTCTTAAATTAGCACCTTAGGAGCTTGTGTTCTTTTTCGGCAGACCTCCACAGGCCTGAAAGTCTTCATGTCTAAATTAGAACCTCAGCCTCCTGCAGACCATAAACTTTTTGGGGTGGTAGAGTGACAGAGGTCAAAAGGAACTCTCATCCGGGCATACACAAGTGACCGCATTGACGGGTGAGACGCGAGAAGCAATTACTTCTATTTTAAGTTTTCACACCATGAAAATTTAAGAGGGCATGAGAGCTACGGTGTTTCACCGTTTCCTATAAGCTTTAAGCTATACACTTTCAAATGGAATTTCCGTGATAGTTTCTGTCCGTGCATCTGCTGTTATGCTTCCCCAGTTCCCTTAGCATAGCCTGGTACAACAATGGTTTCAAGTACTTGCATTCTACTGCGGCATCCCAACTAAGTTGGTGTTTGTCGTGATTTTTTTCTTTCGAGCTTGGCCTCGGTGTTAAAACTTTTAGAGTCCAATTTCCATCTTTTTTGTAATGCTGATCAGTGAAATTACCTTGAATAGATTTCCGAGTACTGAATAAGTTGATTGATTGCGACATGTAAATCAAACCGTTCTTCTTGGACTGTCGATGAGTGCTGGCTAATTACCAATGTGTTCTGAACCTGGGTTTGGATTTCTGACGTTCACAAAATTTGGAGAAGTTTGTTTACATTTGGTAGTCGTGAGTTACCGAAGAAGAGGGTAGCATCAATTGCAAGCCGTGCCTGTATTTGGCAGTTATGCTGAATTGATAAACCCTGAAGGTCAAATCCAATCAGCAAGCAGCGCAACAAAATTAAAAGGAAAAAGCCGTAGAATTCCGCCAAAAATGGAATGCTTTCGTTTGCATATTGCTAACCAACCTTATCTTACATTTGCTTGTACCTTTCTACAATCGAACTGTTCTTGTGGCCTTATTTTGATGAAGTAGTTTTTGAATGCGTTGGACTCCTTTGTTTGGCCTTGGTAAATGTGTCATAGGTCAAGCCATCAGTCCATGTATAAGGTGCTCACTCCTGCGAGGGAGAGAGAGAAACTTTGGCAGCTCGAGAGGTCTAACTCGCGCCTCTTTTTTGTTTCACAGTTGATTGCGTGTGGCGTCGCTGTGGTGACATACAATGAAGGAGCTACAGACTTTAAGGACACACCGGTCTACAAGGAGTCAGTCCAATCTCGAGATCTCTTGGAAGAACCCGACTCTAACTCGGATGTATTCGAGTCCAATCCAACTGAGGTGGCCCCCAGCTTGGAATGAATAGGCACACACCGTTAAACAGATCTTGCACGGATCGTCATATAAGCTTAGACAGAGAAGAAACAAACCAGAAAGAAGGAACCTCTTTCTCCATTTAATTAGAGGAAGTTACTGTAAGTTCCTTCTGTCAGTGTAATTTATGTACTTCCTTTACGATATGGGTTTAATGTTTTTCAAGCTCGTGCTGAAAACCGAGGATCGCACATACAGATTGCTGTTGTCCGTGAGTGGTTACTTTTGATCGCCGTCGATGTACAATTGTTTGAATTTCACGGTTGTAGCTTTTGTTCAATAGACCTGTAATGAACTTTTGAACCGACGGTTCCGTTTGCGGCTCTAATGGCTCCAATCTGGGAGCTTTTACAGTTGGGGTCGGTGAATTCCCGTCGTGATTTTTGGTTGCCAGATTAGGCGAAAAGCATGCCCGGTGTAGCCGTAGACGTCATCCGCCATTCTTGTCCATTCCTAGAAAATTTCCTCGTTGTCCCCGTGAACATTTGTTGATCTGAGGATGAAGAACGAAACAACAGGAGGTTGAGAAGGGGATTGAAGGGATGGACGAACTGAGAAGTGAGAAATAGGGTTGGTTCAGAGATAGATCCATGACAAATGCAATGCTTCATTTTTTGATTACGAGATCTATGATTTTAGTCAAAATCCTCTTACAAAATTAAATGCAACTAAATTTTTTTTTTTTTAATTTTGTCACATTCGCTTTTCGCCGCCATGGCCGCCCTCGCCGGTCGGCCACATCACGCCGCCGGATTTATGAAATGTGTTGCCGCCGCGCGCGGGCCGCCGCCAACATGCATGCGATCGCCGGCTCAATCGCCAGATAATGCCACCGCCTGTCGCAGCAATATACATCACCGGCCACCGCCGCCACAATCAACTCTCTCTTTTTCAAAAGGAAAAAAATTTTACAAGTTCATTTTTCACCAAACAACATTTACGCCAAAGTTACTTTTCAAATGTGTTTTTAAAATACACTTTACCAAATACTACTTACATTTTGAAAAGGCCTTTAGCTTAAAGGTATTTGCATTTTCTCAAAGCTTTCAAATGCTTAACCAAACATTAAATGTACTTACACCGTAGCAGTGTCGTGCTCCCTTTCGTGTGCGCTTAGAATTACATTCTTAGAATGAAAAAATAAAATCAAACGAACCCGCATACGTGAGCCTACTCTTCCATCTCAATCATTAAATAACATGGATTCCATAAGATAAAACACGTGATCCGATAGTTGAGATGAAATGGGCCACATAATTGGGTCCATATTTTAAATGTTAGAGTGACCCCTCTATTCTTTCGGAGGAAAATTTCGATACTTTCTCTGTAAAAATAAAAGCCACCCTAGCAATAATTAATTACTAAGTTGGATATCGAGTTCACTTCTCTTTTGTTTTTTCCTATCAAATCTACTATTTAAAATTTCAACTCAAAGTCAATTGACATTAAAGAGATTTCTTGCCTTTTAGGACATATTTATACTTTAGATTTTCCAAAACTTTAAGTCTATATATTTAAAAGGCAATGCATCTAGCCATCTTTCAATCAATTGACAACAAGCAATAGAAGAATTTTAGATTGCCATGTGGGATATTTGTATAGGCTACAAAAGTTGTATGTTGCTGTAACTTTTAATGGGGTCATTTAATTTAAGTTTCTAGCATTCTTATAAAGACTGTAATTCCATGAAAGATGAGACTCTATGAACTTCTATGATTTGGTCCTCTACAAAACCAAAAGTGATTTCCGTACGTTTCTCACTTCAGCATATCTAATCAATTGATGATTTTCTCAACGTTATTCAGTTTCAGAATTTTTAATTTTGCCTTTATTCAAAATTTCAATATATTCATTTCAATCGATTTTAGCTGTAAATCAATGATGTGGCGAGATAGTCATTATCGGTTGTTTTGCATAGCACTCCGCCGTTGAAACGAAGAATGAAGGAAGTAGGAAAAACTTGAGTGCATATCTCAAAATTCTATTACATTCAATGCAATTCCCTCTCTCCAAGGACATATGCCTAAGAGGCCCAAAAACACATACACGTGATTAGAGGTATCAAATATGTGGGTTGGATTGAATATGGTTCGAATTACATTGATCCATTTAACCCGTTTTGATCAATTTTCATTTAATACAAATTTAACGATACAATCCATACCCGACTCGATCTATATTATTAAAACACTTCCATATTTAATCAAAAATAGCAAAACTTGTGAATTATTACAAAAAGTTTAATATTAAAATATTTTGTGGACAATTTTTATAATTAAAAAAATTCAAAGTCCGCGCGAGGGCCGCTCGACCCTCACCCGGATTTGGCGAGCTTTTCGCAGCCCTTGTCGGTCAAGGGCGAGGGCCGGTGCCCATATCTAGCGAGGGTCTCGGCCCTCGCCACACCCGTCGAGGAAAAAAAATAAAATAAAAAAAGTCACAAAATATTTTTATGACTAGTTAGTTAATTCATTCATTTAAGATCCACTGAGTTGTTAATTGACCCATTTATAATCCACTTAAATTTATTAAGCAATCCATTTATGACCCATACTCTTGAATATGATTTAAAATATGGGTTCTTGACCCATTTTGCCATCTCTATACATGATGTTATAAATGAAAATGATTATGTTTTCTTCAATTAATGTTTAATGAGAATTTCTTCAATTAAATTGTTGTAGGTGACTTCTGCCAATTGAAAATCCTGCGCTTAAATCGTCCTTTCCCTGCTCCTATGTTTTTCACTTAGAATTGCCTAATTCGTGACTGCTTTTCAATTTCATAAGTTTTTCTGGCTTTAGTTGGACGTCGTTGTCGTCATAGTAGTAGTAGTAGTAGTAGTAGTAATAATAATAATAATAATGATTCATGAAAAATTACATCACGAAATCGAAATCTTAAATACAAAATGCAATCAAAATTTCCACCTTTTAACGTATTCAATCAAGTTCTAAACCTTTAGCAAAAAATATAATCGATTTCCGAACTTTTTGACCTGTTCTATTATATCCTTAAATATTATACTTATCTAGGCCCAATACTAAAAAAACTCCAAATTTAGCATTTGTGATAATTCTACCCAAAATTTCTTTTTGTCTCATAAAAAACCTCCAACTTTTACATTTGTCCCAATTCTACCCCAAACTTTTGTTTTTGTTCCAATTCTTCCGATGTAGTACCATAAAGACCTTCAACTTTAGTATGTGCCCCAATTATATCCAAAACTCTTTTTGTCTTATAAAAAATCTTCAACTATTCTTGTTGTTCCAATTTTACTATTGTTAACCTTCCGTCCATAATCATCATTAGTTAATCTTACGTTGCATTTTTACATTATTAATGAATTACACCTCATTAACTCGATATGAAAAAACTCATAAACTTCTATTATGTAGTTTGCTTTCCCTACGGATTGTAGGGAGATATAAAGACACTCAAGACAAGACATTTCGTATTCTTTTTCAGACTCAAAGAACTCAAAAAATGTAGAGACATAAAGATATTCGAACTAACGATTTAAAATCTCGTCGTCCTTAAAATATATTGTTTCTAAATTTCGAAAATTCATTGGTAAGTTCGACGAAAAAACTCGAACCACGTAAGATTAACTAACCGTGATTATATACGGAAGACTAACGGTGGTAAAATTGGAATAAAAGTAAAAATTGATGATTTTTTATGAGATAATTTTTTTTGAATATAATTGGGACATATGCTAAAGTTGAGAGTTTTATGGGTGTTAAACCGTAGAATTGAGACAAAAAAAAAAGTTGAGATTTTTTTATGAGATAATTTTTTTTTTTGGATATAATTATCATAAATGCTAAAGTCGAAAGGTTTTTGGGTATTAAGCCTACTTACCTATGCAATTAAGTTAAAAAAAAAAAAGCTACATTGCATTGAGGTACAAACAGTAATTTTAGGCACTGCTTATGAAGAAAACTTGATTGAACTTTTCTCAAGCAACCAATCGAGTGAATGATCGGATCCGAAAAGCAACACAAGAGCGAGAGTCCGGGTCGGATGGAGCGAAAAACGGGTACGGCCGTACGGGCGGGAATGATTTCGGAGATGTCGTCGTAGGGGAATTCGAACTCTTCGAATTTCACGTCAGAAACACGCACGCAGCGAGTCGTCATCTCCCTCTCGGTTCGCAAGATCCGTGAATTTCTCTCGTCGTCGATCGGTGATTCTCTTCCATCATCGCGGCCTGAGAGGTATGGTCTCTTGATGCTCCTCCCGCGTTCATCTTCCCACCGATTGTGTTTCCATTTCCTTAGACCTATCAATGGCCGAACGTTGGCGTTCGCTTCGCGATCTAAGTTCTCACTCCAATATATGCCTTCGTGTTTCGCATTTGTATGTTCTTGACATAATCCTGGAATCGGAACCTCAAACCGCCTGTCCCTTTGGGTTTTGGAATTGGAACGCAATTGTGCCCTCTTTGGCTAGGGGTGGACAGATCCAATTGCAGAGAACCGCTTGGTGGAGGTTGATTGAGTTCCTTTTACTTGTTTTTTTTGGGGCCATAAAGCACAGGGGCATGTCTATGCCGTTGCGTAAGCGTGGAAGATTTCGTGGTCTTAGTTTAATCACATTTCGTGTGTAGTGGAGGTGGTTCGTTGTTAACTAGTGGGCAGATTCTTCAACGACTTGTTATTTTGCTAGCAGCTATAAAGATACCTGAGAGTTGTTCATGGCCATGATTGAGGAGCCGTTATACCCTATTGCGGTGCTGATAGACGAGCTAAAGAATGAGGATATCCAACTTCGTCTGAACTCTATCCGTCGGCTCTCTACCATTGCTCGTGCGCTCGGTGAAGAGAGGACGCGGAAGGAGTTGGTCCCGTTTCTCACCGAGAACAATGATGACGATGATGAAGTGCTTCTGGCAATGGCAGAAGAACTGGGAGTTTTCGTCCCATATGTCGGAGGTGTTGAGCACGCTAATTTGTTGCTGGCGCCACTGGAAGCACTTTGTACTGTTGAGGAAACCTGTGTGAGGGACAAGGCAGTTGCATCTTTGTGTAGGATTGGGGATCAGATGAGGGAGCAGGATGTGGTCGACTACTTCATTCCCATGATGAAGGTACTTCGTTTTCTCTTAGAGTAGAGACGCTGGCGTGGGTCTAACTGTACTTCAGTTCTTTTAAGCTGGAAGCTAGAAAAGACAGAACCAGATGAAGCCATGGCATTCATCTACTAATCTCCTTTTGGAGAAAACATCTTACCTGGTGAATACTTGAAAACCCGTGCCTCATCCCTTTTTATGCCTTCTTCATAGATTAGTTCCATAGTGTTTGAGACCCATGAATGGTTCAGATGTAAACACACGCATGCAAAAAGGAAGAATTCCAAACTTCTAAGGTGAACAAACGAAATGCGTTAAAGTATCAAGTGTTAACTGATCGACTCTATGTTGACATTGTTTCTTTTTTCTTCATCATATTATTGCCTCAAGCCACGATGATTGAAAGATACCTGGCTTTCTTTATGATTCTCACTTGTAGAGGCTGGCTGCTGGTGAATGGTTCACAGCTCGTGTTTCGGCTTGTGGCTTGTTTCATGTTGCTTACCCTAGTGCCCCTGAGGCGTTGAAGACAGAACTGCGGGCAATATACAGTCAGTTATGTCGAGATGACATGCCGATGGTCAGAAGATCTGCTGCAACAAACCTTGGGAAATTTGCTCCTACTGTTGAAGCTATGCATCTGAGGACTGACATTTTGGGTATATTCAAGGATCTAACGCAAGATGGTATGCAAATTCTCATACATGTGCCGTTATCAACAAATACCTTTTTGCAAAGTTCATAATTCGGATATCTTTTAGTTATGATCTAACCCTATTGAGAATACATGCATGACCACAAGTAGAATTTGCATCTGTAGCCTGCCGGACAAATGCTGGTATATATGCCTAATTAAATAAAATTCCATATTCATGATCAGGATTCTTTGGCATGGTTGTACTCTCAACTAGTATACTAGAATCCATTTTGAATTTAAATGTAGTTAACTATATCAATCACTCTTTTAACGTTTGATAGGTCTTCCAGATACAATGTCTTAGTATCAGATCCCCTATAGTTAATGTCAGCGTATCTTATCATCTGTTTAGTGAATTTTCTTCTGCTGCAAGGTACAAGAACAACTTTAACAAGTGATTTTTTCAAGGTTCTTGCCTGTACAGATCTTTGGGCTTCATTTTTAACTGGTTTTGCTTCAATAAGGTTGTCCCAATCTGCATCATATATTGAATGGAAATTCATCTGTGAAATTGCATAATAAGAGGTACCTTGGACATATGCGTGGGTTGTAATTTGCAAAAGTACATGTTAATCATGTGCATGGCAGATAGAAATGGACAACCTGGTTCGCTTTTAAATTTTTAGTTGTCTTTGGTGGTGCAGACTGTGCTCCAAATGCTATATTCTTTCACATTGCAGCAGCGAATTTCTCTATTTTTTCTGTTTTTGTCCATTGTTCCCTAAAAAATGCAGTAATTGGAGTTCATTGTTGTGAATTGGTTCAGGTCAGGATTCTGTGCGCATACTGGCTGTTGAAGGGTGTGCAGCTCTTGGGAAGTTGTTGGGACCACAAGACTCAGTGGCCCATATCGTACCTGTCATGGTGAACTTCTCCCAGGTGCACCTTTTTTGTTTAATGTCTTGGTGCAATTCTGGTCAGTTCTCCACGTAATGTTCAAGTTTATCTCTTATTGTACTTTTATTTAATGATATGTCTAGTCATGGCAAGTGTATGTCTTCATACATGTACATGTATTTCTACTTCTTTCTGAGAGCAGACAAGTATCCTTCTTGTCTTACACAACTCTTTTAGAAGAGATGTCAATCCATTGGAAAAGGTATTGCCATGCTAGCAATAGCTAATTTTAGCAAGCACAAAGCTGTTCAAATTACCTCTTCATGGTTGCATCTTTTAGGAAAATTTGTAGTCTCAGCCTCTCAGATGCTTTACGTTCGATATTGAACAGCCAAAGAATTCTAAAGATCATGAAAGCAGACTAAGAGAAGCAAGTTGTTTGAAAATTTCTAGGACAGCTTCTCCTTGTACGATCCAATGAGTCCACCTAGGGCTCCACTAACTTTGATCGTTTCTTCATTCTCTTCTTATATAGAGTATGGATGCACCTTTAAAATTATTCAAGAACAGGCAGACAAGCCGAATGTATTACTAAAATTTGTTGTCTTTTTTGGTGGGCTTTTCAAGCTGCATTCTGTGAAACTTAATTTAATGACACTTGATGATTGGCGCTTGTCATTTACAATTTGTAGTTGCACATTTGGATGACACTTGTTCTCTTTTATACCGACAATTGTGAAAGTTATGTATGGTCATAATAAGTTCTCATGATCTATACCTTTTTCTTTTAATAGGATAAGTCTTGGCGTGTTCGTTACATGGTTTCCCATGAATTGTATGAGCTATGTGAAGCTGTTGGTCCTGAACCAACTAGGTAATCATTTTTCTGTTGCCGAGCTTTTTGTTTGCAATTTATATCTTCTGCTTCATAGCGAGCTACCTAAGTAGTGAGAACTTATGATAGTGAACTTGACGCGTGTGAGATTTTGTGAGACCACTGCCAATTGTTCTAAAAGATTAAGCTGTTAGATGAAGGCGTGATTTTAATATTTAATTGCTCTAACACTCCTTCTCGGGCTTAGTCCATTCTTTTTGCCCGGTATTAAGCGTGGAAATATTTCACTGGGGAGGCAAATAAGAGCCTCGAAAGATTTGAACTCGAGCCTCTTGCTTTGATACCATTTGAGATTTTGTGGGATCGCTGCCAACTGTTTTAAAAGCTAAGCTGGCAGTAGTCCCACAAAATCTCACTAAGCTTTTAGAAATAGTTGGCGGTGGCCCCACAAAATCTCACAATGCATTTAGTTTTTGTACACTGTCCGTAACCATAATAATTGTCACAATTCTGTCCCTTTGACATAATTGAAGTTGCTGATGAAATCTTTGTACTGGTTGCTGGAATATTGCTTTTGCGCAGGTTGGACCTGGTTCCTGCATATGTTCGCCTGCTTCGTGACAACGAGGCTGAAGTGCGTATAGCTGCTGCAGGAAAAGTGACCAGTTTTTGCAGGATTTTGAATCCTGAACTTGCAATTCGGCAGATTCTTCCTTGTGTGAAGGTGTGTCAGTGATCTAGCGTTTCTTTTCGGGAGTAAAGCTCACTGTTTGGCTGTTATCTATCCAAACCAATAAACATGTCCTTTTCTTTTGCAGGAATTGTCGTCAGATTCATCACAGCATGTCAGGTCTGCTTTGGCCTCTGTCATAATGGGAATGGCACCAATTTTAGGGAAGGTTGTAATCTCTCTCATCACATGAATTTCTGTTTACACTTCATGCCATATATTTTTAGTTCAGCTTCAGGAGTGATGGTACTCTATGAAGGTAGTTTCTTTTTCCATTCTGTGTGAATTCGTCCTGCAGTTTTAATTTTTCTGATCCTCTTATGAGCTTTTCCTTCATGATTCCATTGTTTTGATATCCCTTTTTATTTTTAGATACATCATATTGCTTGAAGCCCACATGCAATAATGAGCATATGAGGGGAAAAAGGAAGCTCAGGTTTATAGCTTACTGAAAGCTCAAACCAAAATCAGTTACTTCTTTTTCTATGTTTAATGTTTTTTAGGAATTGTGTCTTGGGCCGATAATAGGCATGTGATCCGCAAAAGGACCTAATTTTGATTTTGGTGTGAAATTTTTCAAGATCTTAGGATTCAGGTTGGTTTCGTAAATTATGATGAGTCACTTGCAAAAACTCAAGCAAATTAGACTGTCAGGCTTGATTATAAAGGTTTTACTGCAGATATCATGTTGCTGTAATAAGCCCTTTTTGCTTCATCCATGTCTGCCGGCAATTCTCATGACCAAATCTCATATCAACAATATTTACTTGGTCTGAACCCCCCTCTTTTGGAAGGGGGAGTGTACTCATTATTCACTGTAACAATCTTCCTAGTGGCTGGATTCAGATGAGATTTTATTTTGTTTTATTTATTTATTTTTTGGTGGGGGTGGGGTGTTTTTCTTTCTTTTTGGGGGGGGGGGAGGGTTGGGGGATGGTCTTTCTCGCTGTGAGTATGTTTTTAATTATGATTCTGTGCCTATAATGTTTTACCTTTTCATATTACATTCAAGTCTTCTTAGTATTAAAGGGTCAAACCTGTGACATGTTTTTCCTTGCAGGATGCCACGATTGAGCAGCTACTCCCGATATTCTTGTCTCTTCTGAAAGATGAGTTTCCAGATGTTCGACTGAATATCATTAGCAAACTTGATCAAGTTAACCAGGTTTGTGGAATACTTCATTGATTACATTTGTCTGGGACCTTCATATTTCAAATGAGTGGACTTGGAGTATGAATATTAATGAAAAAGTGCCAAATATGTAATTCTATCTTCGAGAAAAAACCCTGTTTGGATTTTCTTTTATTAAGCAAATTCCACTTTTAAAACAAAACAAGAAATTAAAAAACATGATATGAAGTTTTACAAAATTCTATGCAGATCTATTGCAGATCTACAAGCCATTATTTGCATGTTTTGAATGATTTTAGATGTTTTGTGTTAAAATAAAAGTCAAAATGTTTGGGGTTGCAAGATTTGAAAAACGCAAAAAGTACTTAAAATAAGTCATACCAAACAGATAAATATATTCGTCACATGGAAGGTCTTTTTATTCTTATACAATTTAGTAGCTAGATAATTTGAACATGTTAGGTAAAGTTGAACTTGTAAGGCAAGACTGCAGAGGCAGTTCTGATATGTCTTCGTCCTTGGCCTTGACTTCTTATATCTAGATGTGTGGTTCATTTGGCATGTCAACCATGCATGAGCTCCATATCTTAGATTTTTCATCATTTATTTGTGGTGTTTGTGGAACTAAACACTATTGGAACCACAGAGCTTATGACGTGCTTGTAATGGTGAATCAGAACTGTGCTGCCCTGTATTAGGCTCATGTTGATGACTACGATTAGTGATTGGTCATACAGCTATCATAAATGATATGTATGATCTCTAGTTGTTCAAGCATTTTGGTTGCTTAGGTAAATTTGAGTCTTGTTAAGGGTATTGTAAGGACACTTGCTCAGCATTACCAGTTATAGGAAGTTTCTATCTTTAAAATATGTAAATGAGTAAAGGGAGTATAATCTCTCACATATCTAGGGTACATCTTTACATATTCAAGACAATTCTTTTACCACTTAGTAGCGTAGAGAACTAATCATCATCTCCCAGCAAAAATTTGCTTGGCCGGTCAGGGCGTATACCCAGTAAATGTTTTACCTGTCCTTTTCTCTATGCGACTTTTACTATTTATTTAGTAACTGGGAAAAGCTAAATTGCAGGTGATTGGAATTGATCTGCTCTCCCAGTCCCTATTACCTGCTATTGTTGAGCTTGCAGAGGATAGGCACTGGAGGGTTAGGCTTGCCATCATTGAGTACATACCGCTGTTGTCTAGTCAGTTGGGTGTTAGATTTTTTGATGATAAGCTCGGTGCTCTGTGCATGCAGTGGCTGAAAGATAAGGTGATTCCTTGCTATAATTTGCTTTGTGTGTGTACATGTGTTGTGCATGGGGTAATGCTTGTGAATCTCTTTGCTGTGTCATTCATATTTGTATTTATGTGGTGCTTTGTGGAGCATCTAAAATATCCATTTTAATAAGTCTTGAGATAGCTATAGGTTTATAGTATCCGGGATGCAGCTGCCAATAATGTGAGATGCCTTGCAGAAGAATTTGGACCAGAATGGGCAATGGAACATATAGTTCCACAGGTATCTCCAGCTGTTTAAACTATTAAATAAGTGGATAAATAAGATATTCAGGAGAGTCGTGTCACATTCTGAAATTGACTTTTTCTGCCTGGATGGTCTTATTACCATGGGAGACAACGTAGCATTCTTGTTTTAGGTTGCTCTTTGCTGCAATTTCCTTTTATGAGGATAAGTATACCTTTAAACAGCTTTTCATTTATGGATAGGTTTTGGACATGATAAACAACCAGCACTATCTATATCGGATGACAGTTCTTCATGTGATATCTCTGCTTGCACCTGTCATGGGATCCGATATCACTTGTTCAAAACTTTTGCCAGTGGTTGTTAGTTCCTCAAAAGATAGGTAAAACCGTGCCTGATTTCTTACTTCTTTACAAAACTTACGCCTTTCCATTGTTCATATGATTGTTTGAGTTGCTTGGAGAAATGGGCTGAGAGCACTCGTACATGGCAGGGTACCCAATATCAGGTTCAATGCGGCAAAGGTGTTGCAGTCTCTTATCCCTCTGGTCGATCATTCTGTAAGTAGTGTCCATGTTTGTCTCGGTGAAGCATATTCGCTTTCGTAAAGAGTTAAATTTTCTCACATTTTGTATCATATAGAGTTACAATAAAGAATTTCAATTTTTTGTTTTGGAATCATGGTTCCTTGAGATTAATTTGCCCACAAGTAGTTGCAATGAGGATGGGATTGTTCCTCGCTTTTAATTTCTGCTGAAGATTTGTGGGCATTATTTAGTTCAAGTTTTGTTGAAAGGCGCTCTTGAAAAATAAACTGCAGGTTGTAGAGAAAAGCATTCGTCCGTGTCTGGTCGAGCTGAACGAGGACCCAGATGTCGATGTTAGGTTCTTCAGCAGTCGAGCCCTTCAGTCAAGTGATCAGGTCATGGTGATGTGCTAGAATTTTTTATTGTTCTTTCGGCGTGGCCCTTGTTTATTTCCTAATTTTGCTCGGCCTTAAGTGGAAGCTCATACTGAGCAACTTGATGATGTATCTAAGGGATTTTCCCTTTTCATATCTCAAATTTAGAGTTCAAAATTAGCTGATAGGCTGACTCGATTCAGTCATGAGACGGTGATTGCCGTTTATAGTCTCACTTATAAAATCTACTAAGCTCTCAACAATTCTTGGATGAGGTTAATAGGCATTTCGAAATATACATAGGACACGTGATCACTTCGGCGACAAATTTTAATCCGGCTCGGGGAGCTCAGCCAGTATGTCCAGGATGCCCACTGAGAATCTCTGTGGGCCTCCAAGGCCCAATTTAATCATATTTTGGGCCTTTCATGGCCATCCTGGCCAACGCATGGTTCTGAAGGCCCAAGGGAGATCTCTTGGGCCTGCCGTCATTGTCAGGAGTCCCATTGAGAATTTCTATGGGCCTTCCAGGCCCAATTCCACCAGTTTTGGGCATTTCAGGAGGCCCAAGTTAATCATATTTTGGGCCTTTCATGGCCATTCTGGCCAACGCATGGTTCTGAAGGCCCAAGGGAGATCTCTTGGGCCTGCCATGGAGATTCTATGGGCCTTCCAGGCCCAATTCCACCAGTTTTGGGCATTTCAGGAGGCCCAATTTAATCATATTTTGGGCCTTTCATGGCCATTCTGGCCAACGTATGGTTCTGACGGCCCAAGGGAGATCTCTTGGGCCTGCCGTCATTGCCAGGAGTCGCATTAATTTTTTGCCTTCCAGGCCCAATTCCACCAGTTTTGGGCATTTCAGAATAATCATATTTTGCAACCTATGGTTTTTTTTATTTTGGCCTTCCAGGCCCAATTCCACCAGTTTTGGGCAAATCAGCAGGTAGGCCTGTAGCCACCCTGAGCCCACAATAGCCAGTTAATAGCTCTTGGGCCTGCGGTATGGCAAGGAGGCTCACGGTGAATTTTCATGGGCCCGAAGGCCCGAATTAACCAGTTTCGGGCCTTTTAGAGCCCATTCTGACCAACACATGGCTTCATAGCAGTTATAAAGCCCAACCTGCCCCAAAAATGACAGATGAATTATCTTATGGGCGGGCCTAAGGGCCCTGACCAGCCATCGGACAGAGCCTAAATCCAAACGATATGGACTCCGGGTTGGATCTAAAAACGGCTTCGGGTCAACAATTCACAAGTGGGCCTTGTAAAGCACATTAGCCAGCCTACCACATCGAGGCCCACTATTAGGACATGGGCTTGGAACCAGCATCGCAACGAACTTGGGCCCGTCCGAGGCCCAAGTTCTCCATCACCCTATTTATTTGATCTTGGGTCGAGCCTAGACGTGCTGTCTTCCTGGGCCGCACCAGCCGATTTTACATAAGAATTCCATGTTTTGCTCCAGAGCTCAAGGAATTTGAGTCCCACATTGCTTCGACGGCCAAAAGATGATAGCAGTAATATATGTATAGAAGGCACAGAGGTTTGAGGTCCCACTTATACCATTAAAGTATATGTACAAGCTAACTAATTTTGACTATATTTCACTTACCTTTTTAAATATAGGATTACGCAAATAAAAAACCCGATAGTGCCGCACATGTGGGTGGGGAGGGACAAAGCCCCGCAAATACATATACAGGAGGAGGATACAAGTCTCAAATGAGAATTTGATCTTCATATAAAGGGGTGGCTCTGATATTTTACTGGTTTGACACAGTCAGATTGAGTCCACCCAATTCTCCGGTTCACATTGTCATATACCACCAGCTTGCCGCGTAACGATATATCTGTAGACACCAAAAAGTAGATGGATCTTAAGAGGACCATAAAATCAGCTTTTATTCATAGTAGTTTGTTAAAGAATGCGCATGCTGTTATGTTGGACTCCGAAAAGAAAAAGGGAGATACCTCCGAGTATGCTTGTGGATCCATCAAGCACCCTGCTTCCATCAAGAATGCCCAAGCACACATTTCCTTTATTCTGCCAAGCAAGGAGCCCAGACATTGCAGGGAAAAGTAAGCTTCTATGGACACAGAGAAAAGAACAGACAGTTTTTTTTGTTCTACAGAAATTGCCCCTTACACTGAGGATCAAATAGCCTTGAGGAGGGATATGAAATTTCGTGGACAGTATCCACCATTTGCTCCCAAATTGAAGGGTCAAAGTCTTGAAAAAGTGCTTCACATCAGTCACCGATCTGGAGATTTTCAGACACCGATGCAGTATTAGCTTACAAACTCTGAGGTTGCAATGACATTACATTCAATGAAGAAATTTCCAAAGATGCAAGAGATAGATTGTTGAAGACCAAGAGAAAAGCTTGCTCTCTCGACACGAGGGACCTGAGGACCTACATCAAAGTCAATGTGTTGCTAGTTGCTACCACTATTTGTTATAGGCTGTGAGAACCAATTATCCCCATTACCCATGTGCTCTGATCTGACCACCTACTTCAAACAAAGCTCATACCCTCCCATTTACTTCCACAGGATTGAGTAAATAGCTATTGTTCTTGCAATCTGTTATTGGGTCTACGAGTACCTATGAATATTTATTTGGGTAAAAACAGCTTCTAAAGTTGAAGATGTGTAAGTCTCTCCATTAACCATTTTCTTTTACTTCCACTAGTACTTTGTGTGTTTCTGATTACTTCCTATGCCACTCATTCATAGTTCGAAAGACTTGGGAGTCTGAAACATGACAGAGTTCATACCAAGAAGTAATTTGACCTTAGTGTGTCAATTAAAGCTTTATGTAATGGGGTATAAAACACTGGCTTGAAATAATTTTCTTTTCTTGGATAAGATTCTAAATACAGCTATAAGATGATAACATCTTTAAAAGCCTGAAAAACGTTCCAACAGCAAGCCATAATTTTACACTGTCGAAGGAGAGGAGAATATCTTTATCACTTCTACCTGATAGGAAATTCAGCTCGCCAGCATATGGGCAGTGTATCGTCCGACTCATCTTGGATGAGTCCCATGCTAGCCAGACTTCTAAGCTGCATCAGAGGTTCCACAGACAAACTAAAGTTACTGCGAATTCCGAGATGAAATGATAAATTGCCAGAGAGGCTATACTGACAACAGGACTTACAGAATCAACCAACTTGGAGTACGCCTGTTTGGAAAAGTATGTATAAGAACTGCCACTATCAAAAACTATTCGCCCTAATCCACTGTTCAGACCACCTAAATTGAGTGAACTGCTCCCATATTTCACTTTGAGAATCTCCGTGTGATATAAGTTGCTGTAAAGAGACAGCAGACCATGAATTGATGCCAAAGCAAAGTAACACAAAACGGACTCATTTGGAAGAAGAGCAATGAAATTGAAACATCTAAACACAAACAGAGAGAATGAGAAACAAGAAATGGGGATTAACAACACAAAACCAAGATCCGTGGAGGTAAAACACATGCGCTTACCCCAATAAAACATGGCTTTTTCAAGAAGGGTCCTTTCAAGTGATTTACTTCTTAATTTCAACTTATTTAAAATCTTACCATGCATGCCCTTTGAATTTTTTATTTTAAATTTTTACCCTAAATAGCATGAAACCTTCAAAAATTGTTTTATATTGACCTGTAGACACAATTATAATCGTCCATAGTTCACTTCTAAGATTTGACATAAGATTTTAAATTGTGGCGGGAAGTACAAAAAGTATACAAATTAACAAAGCCAAATCAATCAGAAAAGTAAAGTGGCAATATAAAGAGCACCCTAGAGGCCCATACTCACTTGAAAGGAATGTTCATCATGGGGATCCATGACATACCCCCATTGGGTAGAAAGCCATCACCCAAGAACATATAGCCCCCTCCAGTGGCATCTGAGGAGAGACAGTGGCCTACAACATTGTTAATCACTCCAAGGCTTGCCAACTGAGAAGGCAAGCTGACTCTAGATCTGCTTAAACCAAATATTCCGTCCGTCTTTGTAAGGGTATTTAGCAGTTGGCCTTGCTGATCATATGCACACCTAACATGAAACGCGAACATATTATCATTTCATCTTGTAAAAATCTTACAGACAAGCAATCTGCATTCAACAACACGAGAGGCATACCCGAAAGCCACATTTACTTTGGCCAACGACCCATTTTTGGTCCTTAGATGGAATTCATCTCTTGCAAGGACGCCCATGGAGGAACTGTGATCTGCATACTCGATCTCATAATCACACTGTTGGCATGTCTCACAATATTCAGTCCCCTCACTCCTTTGAACTTCCTTGCACAACGAGTCCTTTGGCAGTACTATTTTGCCTCTCTTTGGCTTGTAGAGAGCGTTGGCACCCTACAGGGTGTTTTCATTATTAAGGAGATGTGAATAAATCTGACAGAATATTGATCTCTCCTTTTACTAAAAAGTGGAGGATGGATTTGCAAGTTGCTTTTTTTCCACAATCCTTTCTTAGATCTCAGGTGGGGCTAAGACCTCTGACAAACCCCATGTAGTGAGTTTGTTTGATTAGGCTTTTTAAAGCATATTTTGCCTTTTTCTCCCGAGGCTCTCCAAATTTGAATCTTATTAACGTAAAACATCTAAAATCTTTCAAAACACACATATATTGACATGTCAATTTGCATATTTTTTCATGTTTTCTGAAAGCTTAAGATATATTTGTCTCCAATTACTAATTTTGAAAGATAAAGTAAGTTTTACTTTTTCCTAAGCACAAGCAGACACGCACTTTTTTAAAGCTCACCTCTATTGAATGTTTTCAACAAGAATTAAATATGTAATGCACTTTATTAATAGTTTGGCAAACTAGTAACAGCAACACTAACTTAGCAATACCTTGCCACAGCTTCTACACGGAGCATCACATTGGATCCACGATAAATCGCTCCCAGTGTCCATATCAAGATAATACCGTTTTGGAGGAGTCCCAACCAGGATGTAAGTAAAGTACAATCTGCTCAACAACCAGTTATTTCAATATACTACTTTCTGTATCCACTTTAAAGACAAAGGCAAGCTCACTATTTTGAGGCTTCTGAACTCACAGCTTGATAAGTAAGGAGGATTTGAGAAACAAACGAGTCAAGAGATCAATGGAAAACACACGTTGCCAGATCATCCATCACAAAACAGAAAGAATGTTTATCTGGATAAACCAACATGGCTTCTTCAAATTGCAAATGCAATGGATCATGCAGAATGCTTGAGAAATTAGTTCTCCAAACACGCCCGAAAAAAAACAAATTAACGAGACAATTATCTGCTAAGTAATTACTCTTGCAAAATAAATTTAAGCATTAGAGATCCATCTACTAAGAAATACATCCTTGGGAATAACAATATCATGCGATCAATGGACACCTTTAGTAGTAGAAGTAAAATTCAAAGCTAATGCTACTGAGCACAGCAAAGCACATATGTACTTGCTTGCCAACGATATATCCGAGAAAAATATTCCAACTAGTAAACCTTCTACTGAACATATCACGGCAAGCAAGATATACAAAAACGTGCGATTGGTGATCTTTAGTTGCTTGCTTTTTGTTGAAAAGGATTGTCAATGACACTTGCCAGAACCAGTTAATGTATCACATTTTCCTGAGAGATAGGTTTTATACTTCTATAAGACCACATATAAGCGAAAATCCAGAACTATCAAGCAGAGGAATATACTTACAGCACTAATCCCACCGAACTCAAAACAGAAGTAACACCAAGCTACAAGGGAAGTTATTAGTAGAAATTCTTGCTTTGATACAAGGAAGAGATAAAATGATCTTATGCCATGACAGAAGTTTTTCTTGCGAAGGCATGAGTCTATATGTTTCATGACTCGCATTATGGACAAGTTAAAAGGTCATAAGCTAGACAAAAGCTTCTCAGATATGTCAAAATAGAAGCTTGAATTCAGGTTTCGGCTCTGCCATAATTCACTTCATGAAGACATTTACTGCTCAGTGAGATTGCAGGAATAGCTTAGAGCACAAACCCAAAGAAAACTGCATCAAGTTCAACATAAAGAACAACTAAAACAATGTTACAGTGTCACCGGAGCAGGGATATAGGTCCATTCTTTCAAAACAGTTACTTCAGTACGGCTTTACTAGATCAATTTGCAATCTTATTCTCAAAAAACATTTCCAGACTTGGATTTTTGCTTCTAGAAATCCTTGGACTACCTACCTTGCACCCCATGTAGCAAGGCTACATAGCAATTTCACAGTTGCATGTTTCATGCCGCATGATCTACACCAGAAACTTCATTATGTATATAAGCTAAATGCAGCGCAAAGTTTTGAGGCGCCTCCAAGATGTCGAGCCTGACCTACATTAGAAGAGTAAAACGTTCCCTTCCCTCTTCATTTACGAAAAAGGTACTAAAAAGCAGTAACTCTTCAGTTGCCCCATCACAACTCCTATAGTCAGAATTTGCCACCAACAACTCAAACGAGAAACCTTATACTTCCATCATTCAGCAGAAAATGCTTAACCTCCCGACCCGCACACATAGGAAGAAGGATTCAACGAAAAACATCAGCACGTAATGTGTAAGAACTAAGAAGATACAACACTAAGAAATGGAAATTCAAGACATACCCATCTGGATACACATTGCCCCTGACGGGCAAAATAGCAGATGAATGAGCTACATCCTCAGAATGGACGCCATTAGGCATCCTCTGGTCTTTCCTCACGTCACCAACGATCGAAGCCATGAATCTCTCCTCATCAAAACCCACAAAGCTCCCTAACTTGAGCTCCACGTCATCTCTCGACAAAAAGCCCACACCGAACTTAGGGAACAGAGGGAAAACAAACGACTCCCTCTCTCTGTCCTCGCTGGTGTCGCGCAGCTCTTGGAGGGTCCTCGAGTACGGAGAAGCGAAGAGCAAGAACGCGAAAAGGAGGACACCCAGAAACCCAAAGACCGCTCTCGGGCTACCGAGAAAGAGACTCTTGAGAGAGAATCGGAGCTCGGGGTTTCGCGGCGGCAGCGGAGCGGGGGGATATCGCTGGTGGGTCGGTGGCCGATCGGGTTCTTGGACCAGCGAGGTTGGAGGGTCGTCGGGGAGAGTGAAGGCCGTGATGGTTTTGCCCAGCGAAGGGTTGTCCGGTGGGGGGAGAGTGATTATGACGAC
The DNA here is from genome assembly GCA_021437795.1 of Rhodamnia rubescens. NCBI lineage: Eukaryota > Viridiplantae > Streptophyta > Magnoliopsida > Myrtales > Myrtaceae > Rhodamnia > Rhodamnia rubescens. Next base: position 5,746,641 of record JAILYA010000005.1, on the reverse strand, counting down.
GCCCTTGAGACGAGGGGAGTGATCGGATTCCATGTACGGGAGCTAGAGAGAGAGAGAGAGAGCCTGGGGGGTTCAAGGATCGAAAGAGAAGGAGCTGAAGACGACGCGGACTTTCTTGGCAGTCATTTTTCATCCACTGGAGCACCGATTTTCGCTTTGGATTCATATGGACAGTGTCCTCCCAAGTCAATGGATGAAGTTTCCGTCGAAAATTTCAAAGTGTAGAGTGTAGAGAGAGGAAAAGGCTTGGAGCTTTCTAACGGAGTTGGGCGCCCAAGCGATGTGTGGGCCCTATGCGCTGGCATATACGTATAGATGCAGCCTCTAACCCCCCGACAGAAGAAAGCTTCCAGATTGTGGCCCAAATATATAAAGGCCGTCGATTTGTGTGGGCCCCATGAGGGATCCACGTGATCTAACAGTGGAAATTGGCTGAACTCATGTGCATGTAGTTCATTTGAGTACTGCTCCCCGATAGAAGATAACAAGTTGGCGATCCGTCCCTTTTGGACTACAAATGTCTGGTGCTCAAGCCCCCGCCAAATGTCCAATGCGTGCACGTTTATTTATTATTCCTTTGCATACTTTTTTTTATCACATTTATTTGGAAAAGTAATTAATTTTCATATTTCACGCTTTACAACATTTTTTCTGATGATATTCAATAGATGAATTATATGATGACATGAACTTTTACCTTCTTAAAATAGAAATAGGTTAGTGCTTGACAGCTTAGAATAATTTGACACGAAATTTAGAATTCCAACAATGTAAGCACGAGAAAGCAATCAAACACGACATAGCAGAAGCAGGACAAATCGTCAAGCACGACACATCACAAATTGCTTGACACGTATTGCGTTTTGGCATGACCATAATCGCCGTAAGCCGACTCTACCGCAAGTTGCTAATAAACCGACTAGACTAAGCTAACTAAGCTATTATAAATAGAAATCGACGTCGTTCATTTGGTAGCTATTGTCAAAAATCTCTATCGTTGCTTTGCTTCTTTGGACCCGCCGACCGTCCATCCGTAATGCCGTTGCCTTGCGTCGCTTTGACCGACCGCCCGTCGTCGTGATCTGCGCCTTTCGTGTGTCGCCCTAGTTGAACCGCCCTAGTCGTTTGAGCCCTTGGCCAACCGCATTTGGCCATTCGGCGTCCCGCTCCGTTTGTTCGTTCGTCCGATCGTCCGTTTGATTTCTCACTTAGTCGAGTCAAATAGATCTATATCCTTATTACTATGCTTTCTATGATTACGGATGAGAGTATTGAATTCTAGCGAATGATGTTTGTGGTATAGATGCTTTTGATATGATTCGAGATCTACCATCTATGAGGATTGTGTTTGCTTTGATAGGATTCCGATATCTACCGTTGATGTGAGATATATTTGGTTGTCTTGAATTATCCTCAATTATGTGATGTTATAGTTGGTTTAGTCATTTGACCTAGGGATCTTACTTGAGGAGGAGCTTTAGTTTACTCTCGTTGATTAACCATTTTTCAAATGAGCAAGATAGCTAAAGGCTATGGATGATGATGTTGGAAATCTAGAGTAGATTACCTTCCTTTGCAAACCCCTCCATAGTCATTTGAACTCTTGCAAAGAACTTATTGAAAGATATAAATAAAAAGCCGTTGTTTGAGATGTGTGATATCTCGATTAGTGAAATCATAAAAGGCTATAACCTTTTATTAGGCGTGCTTGCCGCTTGGTGTTTGATATTTTTGACATGCAATTGTACATGTATGGCTGCCATGCATTAATTTTTCTAATTTTTAGCGCTTCCGCATGCGTCGCATATTTTCATCGAGGAAAGATTAATTAAAGAAGAATGAGAGAGGATTTGAAAAGCCTTCCCATCGTTTGTGGAGGTATGGGACATCACAAATTGGTTACATAAATTCACGATTAGTTGTGAATTTTCGGTTTAAAGGTATGTTTGGTTCACCTTTCGGGAAATATCCTTGAGAATATACAAATACCTTTAGGCTAAAGGGGATTTCCGAAATGTAAATAGTTTTTGGTAAAGTGTATTTTCAAAACACATTGAAAAGCAACTTTGATGTAAATTCCGTTTGGTAAAAATACCCTTTGTATATAATACGATTTTTTATTTTTTACAATACAAATTATTTTAATTATTTTATTTTTTTTATCCTTTTTTTTTCCTTCTTCCTTCATTAATTTCTTCTCATCTTGTCGTTGGCCAAGGCGGAAGTTGACAACCGGCCACAAGCCAGGCTTAGCCTCCCCCGACCTTGCCAAAGGCCCACGAGCCGAGGCCGAGCCTCACCGGCCTCGAGCGAGATCGAGCCTCGCTAGCTTGAGGCGAGCTCGACCTTGCCAAATTCGATGAGGCTTGGCCTCCTCGAGGCCGGCAATGCCGAGACAAACCTCACTCACTCCAAGCCGAGGCTCTGCAGCCCTTGTGTCATGGTCCATCGTCGAGCGGCCGCCGCCAAGGTCCATAGTAAGCGAAGAAAGAAGGAAGAAGGAGAAAAGGAAAGGAAAAATAAAATATAAAATAAAGAAGAAAATAAAAAATTGTAGTTGCATTCAGAAAATGCAACTTTTCAAAGTATTTTCGAAGCTACTTTGGGCTAAAGTCCTTTAGGAGGCATTTGAAAATGCAAATTCATTTTCCCAAAATTGAGCAAAAAACGAACCAAACACTTGGTTGCATTTGGCTAATCGACTTTAAAACCCCAAAGCCCCTTTCAAATATTGAACTAAACATGCCTTAATTTTTGAATAATCATCTTGAAGAGATTTTGCCCTTCATAATATAATGGGATTTAAGAAGCTAACATTGTAATAAAGATAACGGTGCAATCTCAATCGCAATCGTAAGTATTATGAATGGCAAAAAATATACAACAATCATGGTGGGATTCACCTTTAATCTTATGCTTATCATTCTACCGTGATCTTGTCACACTTTGTTATGCTAGTGAGATCCATAATATAATTACAAAGATGTGGGCTAATTGACGATCAACCCTTAAAATCTTAATTTTCTTGAAACTATTTCACATTTTATGTTGGAGAAGTAAATTTGGAAAATGAGTACGAGACCAAAGTGATTGATGGTCCATATGCATGCTCTGAATTTATCCATGAATATGACTTACTTCTCCCTTTTCATTCTTACCGGAGGCTCAACATCCTTAAAAAGTATCAAATTCAATTTCGAATTTCAATTTTGGCCTGACTTTTTTATTATCATAAAAAGGCACCAACTTTAGCTTCGGATTCCACTTGAACTTTTTTTTTTCCTCGTGAAAAAACATTAACTTTAGCTCGTGTCGCAATTAAAGCCTAAACTTTTTTTTTTATTATCCTATGAAAGAAGCACAAACTTTCAGTAGCTCTTGTCAAGTTTCCGTCGAGTGCACATGGAATGACGCATCAAATCTTTAAGAGTGTCATCTAAGAAAATTTGAAGGGAGTCAGATTTAAAGAAAGGAGATTTTTGATGAAATAAAAAAAATCTAGATTATAAATGAGACCCGACATAAAGTTAAACGATTTAGGTCGCTTAGTTGAATGAAATTATTTAGAAAATGAGAATCCTCAACCAGGTTATAGAGGTGAATATTAAAAATTGGAAATTTCATTGTAGAATCCGTCTCATGATATAATGCAGTTTATTACAAATTTTTCTGATTCAATATGGAATTATTTTTAACACAACAGAAAATAATCAGTTTATAGAGAGAGGACCTATTTGGTCCAAGTTCATCCCGGGCATCCGGCCCCCGAAACGGTATGAGCTAAACAGCCCCAGATCACATTGTACCATGATGCCGATAAGGACGGGTCAAAAGCTTCCTCGAGTGAAAACGAACATCCGGTTTAACTTTGTACAGCAAGGAGAAGGCGAGGAAGTATGCGGATTACAGACCATACTAGTCATTATGGCCCGAGCTTTCCGAAAAGTTACACAAAGTCCTGGCTTTAAAATTTTCAAAATGATGCTCGTCCTCGGAGAGACTGAAAATCGTTTGTGTTAGATTTGAAGCCATCCCATTCAAATTTGTGGATCAGACACGATTTCTTTAGACATCAAGGTGACTTTAGGAATGCTCAACTTTAGGGATGAAATGTAATTTCTAAGTGGAGGATGGGAACACCTGTTGCTGAACAAAGTCTCATGTGTTACTATCGCAGGTTTACAAATATGACTCTGAAGAAATTCAAAGTTCAAACAAGCAGGCGATAACTCGGCACGAGAACAAGTGCTTCGCTTCGAGAGCGACAGCCCGACCTCCCGGTCATGTCCAAGTTCTCGGCGACACCCCCTGGCAACTCCCAGTCGAAGCAGTGCAACATTTGGCCAAAAATAGCCGAGTTTGACCACTGCCAATTCATCCCGGGGCAGCCTCTTCGTCCCGACCCGAAAAATTAGTTGGAAGTCCCCTTTGACATCCACACTGTTGTTCGCAAACCTCTCCGGCTGAACTCCCCGACGTCGTTGCCCCAAGCGTCGACATCTCTCCCAAAGCCCAAGCGTCACGATGACCCGAGTCCTCTCGGGATGTAGTACCCATTGATCTCGATGTCCTCTGTGGACTCATGCGGAATCAAAGCGACCAGGTGGATACAGTCTGAAGGTTTCTTTGATCACCATGTCCAGAGAACTCAACTTCGGCAGGTCGGACTCCTCAACCATCCGGTTCATCCCGACAACTGTTCGGAGCTCTTGCTGAACTCTTTTCCTTGCGCGTGGACTCCTCATTAGCTCCGAGAATGCCCAGTCCATGACGGTTGATGACGATTCGTACGAACCGGAGATCAGGTCGAGGACTATGGCCTTGACGTTGGTCCGGTCCAACATGCCGGGTTTGTCTCGCGAATCGGTCATGGGCCGGTCCATTACGGAGAGGATCGTGTCCAGAAAGTCGCCCTTGTACTTGCCGGTCGTGTCTTGGTCGTGTTCTTTGATGATGCCCTCCAAGACCTTGTCGATGGCCCGATGAATTACTTTTGCACGCCGAGCCAATCCCTAGTCAACGAAATTGGTCGGGAGTCAATGGAATTCTAGCACAACGGTTCCACCTCTAGTTCTACCTCGAAAGGATTATGACGTAAATAGGCTATATATAGAATATGCCCTAAGAAGTTCAACTTTGACGAAGAGGAAACGGATAGAACGAGCTGCTACTAGCAGACGCAAGCACAAAATATGCAAGAAGAAGGGCAACAAAGAGAATCTTTCAGTATTTTCATTAATTCAAAAGATATGCTAGAGAAGCAATATTCATAACTAAAAGCTCTAATCTAGGTCGGGCTCCCACGTTTCGATATAATCTGAAAAAATATTGTATTACCACGGTGTATACGGGGTACGGAGGTAGGGGTGTCAACGGCTAGGTCAGTTTAGGTTTCCTCGATATCCAAATCAACCTGAACATGTTTGGTACATTTGTGTTCTCGACTCGAACCTTGTAGTACCCAAATCGAAAACACGGTTTGGGTCGATTTGGTTCAATTCGGTTCTGATCGAGATGCAAAAGACAATGGTGAAGGAGACTTTCTTGAAGGGAGTTCTTGGGAAGAAGATAATTTACAGTTTAAAGTTTTTCGATTCTGGTTTGGGTTACACGAATTAGAAGAAACCTGATCCGAAAATATCGGTTTAGTCCGATTCGGGTATTTTTTGGAAGCTGGAACTAGAGGTGAGCAAAAAAATTGAGATCTACTTAAACGGACCGGTCCGTACCCAATCGGCCCATTTTGGGTGGTTACCACCGGGTATTGATCCGTTTTCCAGTTCGGTTGTTGGTTTAGGTGAGAACTATCCACCTCGACCAACCAGACCAAACCTATTTATATAGTATTTATATGTTGTTGTTTTTTTTTTTACAATTCTAGCTTTTTCTCAATTTTGGAGGTAATCACTAATGGGACAGGTTCAATGTAAGCCATGAGGAAAAAAACCTTTTTAGTCCAATTGTAGGGATTAGATGCAATCTAATACTTTTCTTTATCTGCCTGATAAATCGCATTGATAGCCAATATTTTTCAATGTGGAGCAAAATATTTTTTTTTTGGTAAGGTGTGGAGCAAAATGTTTGCGTCTCATTAATTCTAACTTAAAAAATATTGATCATACCTCAGCATTTTTATTTTTCACTTCAAAATAAAGGAGATTTTTCTTTGAATTTATTGAAAAAATCAACATGTGCTTTGGTACTCGGTACTCCGCAGGACCGGTTCTAAGGATCCACCAGGAAATCGGACCAAACCGACTGTTCTATTCTTGGTGGATCCATGGAATAAGCGAGTGATTCACGATTCTCATTTTGCGAAATCGATTTCTAATGAGATGGCGATTTTCGATTCTAGGTGGGAATCACCCACTCTGGAACTAATGATCCCAACCTGGAACAGCCTAATGTCTCATATGCCTCGTCTGCACAACACAAGACGTATTCTTGCGCAAACCATCTCCAATGAATCGTTCATCCGTTTAAAGAAATTTCAAATTAGGAGACGATTTGATCGTTGATGTATGATGATTGGCGAGCACTCAGAAGGATTTCATGGTACCTGAAGATCGAACGGTCCAAGACGAGGCACGTAATCCGCCAAGTTGAAAGCACCAGCCAATCTCAAAGCCTCGTGAATCAACGGCTTCAGGTCGAACTCATCCTTGCCGGTGTTGCTACGACACCCCAATATCAACCTACACGACAAGCTCCCCATGAGCTCCCCCACCTCCGCGCTAACGTCCACCGCCTCACGTGCCGCCGCCGCCGCCCTCACCCTCTCCACCAGCCTCCCGAGCTCCTCCTTCCTCGCCGGCGCGTACGACTCCACCTTGGCCGGGCTCAGCAGCCGCAACGCACACAGCTTCCTCGCGCTCCGCCAGTACTCGCCGCCCTCGGTGAACGCGATGCCCCTGCTGCCGTACGTCAGGTGGTGCGTAACCCGCCCCTTCGGGCGGCCCAAGAAGATGTCGTCGTGGGTCTTGAGGACCAGCTCGGCGACCTCCGGCGAGGAGACCACGACCGTCGGCTTGCTGCCGAGGCGGAGGAGCATGATGGGGCCGTAGGTTTTGGCGAGGCGGTGGAGGCGGCGGTAGCGGGAGGTCGAGCACCTGGTGGAGGTTCCCGATGATGGGCAGAGCGGTCGGGCCCGGCGGCAGTTTCTTGGATTTACGGCGGAGGAGGAGGAGGAAGTAGTAGAGAGTGACCAGAGTGGTTAAGAGAATAGCCAGGTTCAGAGATTCCATGGGTGTGCTTCAAGCTAGCTGGGAGGCTATGTGGAGAAGCTGGAGATGGAGGGAGATTTCTCTACAGGTCTCAAATAAGGTCCACTCAGAAGAGATAGGTACAAATTCACTAAAGTCTACAAATATCATTGTTGATCACGGGCTTAACAATGACGGGCCTTTATTAGTATTTTTTTTTCTTATGTTAGATTCCATTTATTTTGCGAAAAAATAAATAATTTAAAAAATATTTTTCTAAAAATGATAACTTGCAAAAATGAATTAACAAAGATGTTTTTATTATCCATGAAAATATTTGGATATAAATTACAATGTCAATAATGAAAATATTTTCATTCGATTAATTATTTCAAGCGATATAAGCGAATATTTTTTGGAAAATGTTCTTCAAACGGTTCATTTTTCGTCAAAATAAATGGACCCTTGATGTGTAACTTGTCATGAGAAATACACCATGGTGTTGATGTTTAGGGGACCCTTAATTTCAAATGAAGCGTTAGCCGTCTCCCAGCGGCTAGTATCCTCTTTCCATCCACCTTCTTAATTTTAGGATAAACAAGTAAAAAGTTAAAAATAAAAGGAAGAAAGGTTATAAAACGAACCTTCATTCACGCTTTACTTATATCAATTTCTTCTTTTACAAATTTATTGTTGTGAAATCTCAAGCATCAACTGTCAGTAACATATAACAAAAGTTGCGAAATTTCAAACAAGAAGGCGATAACTCGGCCTCAGGATCAAGTGCTTCGCTCTCGGTATTGACAGCCCGAAGTCCTCGCTCATGTCCAGCTCGTCCGGCGACGTCCCCTCGGGCAACTCCCAGTCGAAACAGTGCACTAATTGGGCCAAAGCAAGACGAACGTTAACGAGGCCCATGTTCATCCCCGGGCAGCCTCTCCGGCCCGACCCGAATGGTATGAGCTGGAAGTCTCGCCCCTTGACGTCCACGCCGCTGTTCGCGAACCTCTCCGGGAAGAACTCCTCCACGTCCTCGCCCCAAGCGTTGGCGTCTCTCCCAAGGGCCCACGCGTTCACGATGACCCGAGTCCCCTTCGGGATATAATAACCGCCGATCTCGACATCCTCCGTGGACTCGCGCGGGATCAGTAGCGGGCCCGGCGGATACAGCCTGAAGCTCTCTTTAACCACCATGTCCAAATAATTCAGATTCGGCAGATCCGACTCGTCGGCAGTCCGGCCCAACCCGACGACGGCTTCCAACTCTTGTTGGAGGCGTTTCATCGCGCGCGGGCTGCGGATCAGCTCGGACAGGGCCCACTCGACCGCGGTGGACGAGGACTCGTACGATGCGGCGATCATGTCGAGGGATATGGCCTTGATGTTGGTCAGACCCAGAATGTGAACCGGCTCGTCTTGCGAGCTGTTTATGGAACGGCCTACCATGGACAGCAACGTGCCCATAAAGTCGCCCTTGTATTTACCGGTCGTGTCTTCCTCGTGTTCTCTGATGATGTCTTCCAGCACGTCGTCCAGAGCCCGGCTCACTGCTTTTGCGCGCCGAGTTATTCCCTGCTTAAGGCATAACCATAATTATTTCTTCGATTTCCCAGAATTAATGTAATAGAAGTTGCCAAATTTTCCTGCTTATAAAAAGATCAAGCTAGTTTTGAAACCCCAACCCTAACACCCCCCCAAACAAAAAAAAAAAAAAAAAAGATCAAGCTAGCTAGATTCATGATCTTTGTTTTTATGCCTCTCTAGAGCTCAAATCTTGAGAGATAAAAAAATAAACTAATAATTAATACCACAAATCTTGAAGTTACCTTAATATTTTAAAAAAAAAAAAGATCCAAAATAATTAAATAATAAATACCTGAAGATCGAGAGCTCCAAGAAAAGGCACGTAGTCCACCAAATTGAAAGCCCCGGCCAAGTTGAGAGCCTCGTGAATCGCAGGCTTCAAGTTGAGCTTACCCCCCGTGCTACACCCTAACACCATCCTGCACGCCATGTCCCCCATCAGCTGCCCCAACTCCGTGCTCACGTCCACCGTCGCCTCACTCGCCGAGGCTGCCGCCTTCACCCTCCCCACCACCTTCCCCAGCTCCTCCTTCCTCATCGGCGCGAAGGACTCCACCTTCGCGGGGCTCAGCAGCTGCTGCATGCACAGCCTCCTCAAGCCCCGCCAGTACGCGCCGCTCTCCGCGAACGCCATCCCCTTGTTGCCGTACGACATATGGCGAAGGGCGTCCACGCTCGGGCGGCTCGAGAAGATGCTGTCGTGGGTCCTGAGGACCAGCTCGGCCGCCTCCGGCGACGAGATCACCACCGTGGGCTTGCTGCCGAGGCGGAGGAACATGATGGGGCCGTAGGACTTGGCGAGGCCGTGGAGGCCGCGGTGGGGGAGGTTGCCCAGCTGGTGGAGGTTCCCGATGACGGGCAGCGGCGGCGGACCCGGCGGAAGCTTGGGGCCTCTCCGGCGGCGGAAGAAGAAGTAGAGAGTTAATAGGAGAGTGGTCGAGAAAATGGCGAGTGGGTATGTCTCCATTTGCAGGCTGAAAGGGGGTGTCTGTCGAGAAAATATTCTGAGGCTTTTTGGAGAGGTCGACGGTAAAAACGTCGATAGGTGGGCCCACAATCATCAATTCGGTCGACAGGTGGCAAAGTCAACGGGAGAGCAAGTTCCATCTCATCCGTTCGTCACGTGAATCGGGTTGCGAGACCCGCATAATAAACGGTGCGGATGAATTTAGCGATCCTCAATGGGAAGAAAAGTAATAAAACTTAGGATCCGTCTATTTCAAGAAAAATATTTGACAAAGACCCATTACATGGCCGGAATATTCAAAAGAATACCCAAGTTGGAAAATTGGTTTCATCGGCAGTGATCCTCAAAGAATATTTACGTGCATAACTATTCGAGGAAGAAGATTGGTGGTCTTCGGCTAAGCAAGAAGGAGAAGAAAATTTGCTCGTGCTTTGACAAAAGGAAAGCTCGCACTTTGCTCCAGCTTCCCGCATCCTCGCTTGCTGCCGCCCTCTTGCTCGAGCCGTCCGACGATTTCGTTTGGTCCGCATCGACGGTTCTGTTGGGCGTTTGCAGTGGCACGAGTCAGATTAAGTCTTGAGTTTGATAAAGTTCAGTCAAAAAAGGCGGCCCAACATAATCCCGGCGGATTTCCATATTCCTGGTGCAAAGTGAGTGACGACGATCCCCCACCACACTTCTCCCCACCCAAAAAAAAATAAAAACATAATTCTGTTGCTACCTCTTTGTCAACTGTTGTCCCCTGAGTGCGTACTTCGAGGCCATCGTGTGGCTGATTTTGACGCGCCAAGAGGAGTCGAGTCATCGCTGTTTGTACACGAGTCCTCCCAGTCGAGTCGTCAGATCTCGGATATTTTGGATACCTTGATATGTCACTTGCCTAGTTGGAGCAAATTTGAAAATCTTCCAAATATACTCAAGATATCAAAAAAATATTTCAAAATGTGATTGAGCAGGGAATTTCCTAATCCACAACCGCGTACATGAAAATAAGTCTGCCTATCAGATTTGAGATAGAATTATTTTCACAGCGGCTATTTCGAATTTTCGGGGTGGATTTATCGGACTTTAGATCGAAACTTAATTCGAAAGAAATAGCGGTAATTACATTTTAATTAAAATTTACAATTTGAATTTAAATTCAACCATAAAAGCCAAAAATCATAAAAGAAAATCCATAAAATCGAAAATTCAATGAAAAAAATCCTTGGCGATTGATCTTTTAACTTCATCTCACAAAATCTAAGAAAATTCAAAAGCAAAATCTAGAAAGATATGATTTCTTAAAAGTCACGTCTCATCATTGTTAGATATGCAAATTAAATCCAAAAATTGTAAGTCAATCTCGAACCAATTCACTCTCATTGTTCATTAATTTTTAATTTAAAAAATTACACAAAAAATACAAAAAAAATCATAAAAAACCAAAAAATGCACCTTTAAACTTCAAATCGAGTTCATCAAACTTGCCAAATTGAACATTTTTCATGAAATTGGTACCGAAATGGCACTAATTTAAAAAATGAATATAACCAAGTCCCGAATTTTAAATCTCCGGTTCGTAAAAGTAATTTAATTCTCTCACTAATTTATTTAGATTTCTAATCGATCTACCAAAAAATGATTAGTGGCGGCTCCGAAAAAATTAAAAATATCTTTTGCAAGATAATCACTTGAACCATAAAATTAGATTTGATAGAATTTGGGAGAGTTCGAGCTACATTAATTAATATAATTAATTAATTCGGCAACCCATTTACCTAAAACTTAAAGACCCTAATTTTAGGTCGCGACACAATTCCGATATTTCTCTAAAAAATATTAAAGGGAAACAATTGAAAACAGTAGTTGTATTGCTTTTGAAAGAAAATGAAGTTAAAGTTGTGGATATTGAATAGAATCGTAGAATATATAATTGTAAAAAAAAAACACCACTCTTCATTCTATTTTGAAAAAGAAAATAACTTTTCATGTTTGCAAAAAAAAAAAACACAACTTTTTGTATCCAAAAATCTAAAATTCGGACATAACTTTTCATGTCCAAAAATTGCCATGTCTTCAAAATTGCAACCTGTAAGAATACCTAATAGCTGTTAGGAAAAATAAAAATCCGAAACTAAAAAATAATTGTAACTCATTTGTGCACATTGACATTGTTTTTTTAGGACATAATATTTGTGACGTCCCGAAATTTCGAGACTTGTGAAAAAAATAAATTCAATGGATTGTAGCCACGAATTTCGGTCTAATGAATAAAATGAGATTTTCGAGGTTTAAGGAATAATTATTGAACGTCGATTTAATTAGTCAGAAAAAATCAAGTTCGAGCAATCGAGCCATCGGATCGTAATACCGAGACCCTTTACTCCCGAGCCTAGCCCTAACCGTATCATAGATGTGAAAATATCAAATTGTTCTCGGTCAATTGAGTAAAATGACTAATCGGTACCTATTTATCAAATTACCAAAACGCTCCTAAATAATATACACTGCAGAATAACCAATAATTTGACTTGACCTGGTGTCCCCTTGTCGCATCCACCCATCACCATCACTCTCGCTGACTCTCTCTCTCTCCTCAACACACACACCCCCCCGCCCGCAACTTGCTGACTCCTCACTCTCTCTCTCCCCCCCACCATGCGGCAACTTCCCCCCCTCCATCACATCACCATCACCCCCTAGTCACATCGTTCTCTCTCTCCCCTCCCCCTCTCTCTCTCCTTCCCCCTCCCCATTCGGCGCCCGACCCCCTCCCTCCTCCGCTCATCAGCGCGCGACGCCGTCACTACCTCCTCCTTCCTTCGTCCGGCCGCCACCTTCGTCACCACAGACCACCAGGACCGCCATGCAATCCAGCCAGCCCCACGTCACCGAACGTCATTTAATTAGTGAGTTAATATATAATATCTGATTGGATCGTTAATTACATTTATGTATGAATTAATTAATGTTAATTGTATATTAATTAGGTTAATCGTGATCGGATTAGTTTATTGATCCTGGTTATGTTAACTAGCTATAATTATTTTAATTTAACTGTAGTTATTTTTAGTTAATCATAATTACTTTTTGATTAATCGTGATTAGTTAATTAACCCGAGTTACTTTAATTAATCATAGTCAAAATAATTAACTGAGGTTGAATTAATTGATTATCACTGGGCTAATTAACTATAGTTGAATGAATTAATTAAGGTGGATTTAATTAATTATAATTGGGTTAATTAATTACAATTAAGTTAATTCACTTGAGACCATGTTAGCTAATTATTGGGAGGTTAATTAGCCGATGTGGACCTAGTTAACTACAATCGGGATAATTAATTGAGGTAGATTAATTAATTAAATTCGATTAATTAATTAAGATGGATTTAATTAATTGTGATTGTGTTAATTAATTATAGTTGTGCTAACTAACCTGACTCGGATAAATAAATAATAATAAATTAATTATTATTGGGTGATTGCCTGATGACTGTTGTATGCCTCATTTGTTCCTAACTATATGGATAAGATAATTAATCACCTCGATTGAGATACAAAGTCCGATAAATAAAACGTATTCATGTGATCACGTGTGAAAGTTCATATTAAATGGCATTGGGCCGAGTTTTAAGCACGACAAGTATGAGCATTAGATTAAATGCAAATATGAGAACCTGGTTTGATTGTCGGGCATGCTTGTATGATTACATAATGAATGCTTGATAAAGTTGTGGACCGACGCTCCTTACATTAATGCTTGATATGTCCATGGAGTTCGAAACTACAAGGCTTATTGGTCGCTGTCACCGAAGGAATGGGACGAAGTCCGATCATGCTGGAAGAGCTTCAACTGCCTAGTGTACTATGATCGACTCCGAGCGATCGTTAATAATTAGGACCCGTGTGATGCATTTTGCATGCGAGACTGTGATGGGTGTGCTAGTTGTATGCTTTGGTCTGATTGATCATTTAAATATCACGTGGAGTACTATGCAGTGTGTGGACCTAGGTGGGGCAATTGTGCACGTGGTTGATGATTGACTATTGAGAATTGTGTCTGATCACGTGGTAGCTATAGTTTTGCAGGAGTCGCACACTATTGTCATGTTATCGACATCAATCTATAAGTTTAGGCTGCCCTGAGTGAATCAATGCCCTACTCGGACTTAGGCGTTGGTTTACGGAGATTTTATATCTCACTCGTTGTTGTTAACCGTTTTCGGGACCTTAGTTATGGAAAGCAAGGTTGTGGATATAGATCCTTCTGGAATAGGTTTGAGAGTAGCATTAATCCTCAACCCCGATCTAGAATCTTTTGGTGATCATAGGAAGCAGCCCTAATGTTGGGCTTGTAGTTGTTAGCTTCCCGGGATTAACGACATAAATAAGTAAAAGTGATATTTCGTTGATGTTGATTGATTTGACCGCCTACCTGTACTATCCCTAACGTTGTTTAATTATTGTCTAGAGAAGTAGCACGTTCGCATGCGTTTAATCGTTTAATTATTGTGCGAGCCCATGCGTTTAATCAAAAGATAAAACGATTGGGTCGATGATGTGACTTGGGACGTCATCCGTAATGAACTTAGGCTTTTGGTAGGATTGCTTTGCGTGCCTGGGAATCGAGGCGTGACAATATTATAATTATTAAACATGAAAATTAAAAATCATCAATTAATGTCAATTTTAATTGGCGCACAAAGTGCGCCTATTATTCAGGCACCCACACGCGGATATAATAGGGTCTAGCACGCTTAGCCCATTGTCTTTATTTAAAAGACTATAAAATATGTCACTAATATATTATCCCACACTCTCCCATCTTCTCTATATGGGACAAAAAAGAAGGTGTCACTTTATTCTAGGAAGCATTGACACTATCGGGGGACTTTTGTGCCATGTCGTGTTGTGTCCGACACTTTTCAACATGCGATCGACACATGGTTAGCGCTCCGACACGCCAGGTGACACTCAAATCCAAAGATCCGACATGTCACTTTCAACACACGGGAGATCATTTTTAAGTATTTTCAATAAATTAAGGTTCAAAATGTAAACTTATCAATATATATATATATATATATATAGTTAAGTCATACATCCAATTACCATAAAATTAATATACTCACCAACCCAAAAAAAAATATAATCGTGAATTCCTTATAGAAAAAAAAAAGAAATTCGTCACTTGGTTTTTTATTATATAGATTATATTTTATCATTTATATACAAAATTATGAATTCAATATATAACGTGTCCAATATATCGAAATTTTCTATTTTTTGAAAAGTGAGGTATCGGCGTGTCGTGTCACGTATCGAGTGTCGATGTCGGTCTTCTTGAGACTTTGTTTGTTTTACAAACAAATCATCAACATTATGGAAGATGGGAGCTTGAAGATTCGAAATCCCACGAAAATGTTTTTACTGTAGTCTACAAAAGTTAATTGAGAAGATTAGAATATTAAATTGTAGAATTTGTGGATATGAGACTCGGCAGCCCATTGACTGAGCACGCCTAGCTCAGGAAGGCCCGATAACGAGTCTGCTGACAATGAGCGTTGACTTTTAATTGACTTTCGGAACCAGCCTCTAATTTCGGACTGCATAAATCAAAATGGGCTGCGAAAAATCATGACCTTGAAGATTGATCTCGTCTTTGACATCGATTCTTGTATAAATAAGCAGTGAAAAGAGGGACACCATCTTTGGTACCATAGAACGTAAATCACACAGAAATGTATAACTTTGACGATTATTCAACGAAAAAACACGAAGGAATAACTATTATATGTAACCTGAATTATTTAAAAAAAAAAGGGGGCAATGATAAGTTATACCTTATATATTCATCATACTAATTGCCAGTAAAAAACTACATATAATCCGCTTAATACACCGTGTATTAAATTTTTCAGTGCTACATTTACATCACTAGAAATGTGGGCACAAAACTTTTTTGCGTTGTTGTAAAGTGTAACAACAGAGACATTTTACCCTATTTCCCCGTCAAGAGCGGGGCGAACTAATTCTTTACTATTAAGTATTTTAGTAATTCACATGAGTTTGAATGCTGGATTTACCAAGAGTCACGGAATCACGTGTCCGTATTGTGGTGTTTATATCTTAGTTTTAAATTCGTGCGATACAGCCCTTGCCACTGCTACCCATCATTGCCGGTCGGCGATGGGTGGGGAGTTCCTATGGGGGTCGCCGAGCGCCGACGACCCCCGCCGTTGCCTCGCCCGAGGGATCTACGAGGCCTTGGCCGGCTACGGCCAAGCCACCCTCCTAGGAACTCCCCCACCCATCGTTGCTGCAGCTTCAATTTTTCTTTTTATTAATTTTTAATTTTTTAATTTATTTTTATTTTTTTAGTTTAATATCACGTGGATTTTTTTATTGATTTTCAATTTTTTTTTTTGGTTTACTAGGATCCTCCGCGCAAGCCACGTAAATGTATGCTTTCCAAAGACGCTCATCGAAGTTTGCATTGGAATAACCATTTTTTAAAAAAATTGACACTTAAGTGATCCAAAAAAAATATTGACACTAAAATGAGCGCCGTACATAAATATTAAGTACTCTAGGTGTCCTTTTGCCAAAAAAATGAAAAAGATGAAGAGAAAACACTTATTTTTCCCAAAATTGAAATAAAAAAGAGATTAAAAAAAGGAAATAGTAAATAGTAGCTTCCCCAGAAGCTGTGTGGGGTATGTAGACACTAAAAAATGACCAACTTTTGGTTATTATCGACAAGTCTCATATCTAACCAATAAGAATAAAGTTTGGTCAATAATGAACGGAGCTGCTAACAACTTGAAGGGAGTTGGTAACTCACCAGTGAAATCATTGACAATACACAAAGTTACCAACGATAGTTTTGAAGTTTCGGTAAAGTTATTCATATCGGCGAAGAAACAACCAATGCGAAGATAACCATTAGTCGGTTATGTCTTATCCATTCATGAAATAAATTTCGGTAGCCATCGAAAGAGAGTTCTTCACACATAACCATTGGTTGGTTATATCTTATCCGTTCATGCAAGAACTTCCGGGACCACCGAAATGGAGTTATTTGTTCTTTCTAATTTGGTAACCGCTATGGGTAACCATCGTTTGTAAGTGTCATAAACACCCCAAATGTACTCTTTCCGAAGCCTCTTCGATTAATGACCGAACTCCACGTCCTTTACATTTATCTTTACTTTCTACAAATTTTTTTTTTTTTTTTGCAATTTTACATTCTCGTACCTTTCAATTCTTGCACTCTAGTCGTAGTTTTGGATGCTTTGTCATTGATTAAATTTTGACATCGTATCTATCTATCATCTCACTTTGCCGTCGACTAAATTCCCGTAAAGTTTTTTATACTTTGTAGTCAATTAAATTCCAATGAAGCATAGACGTTCTTTATGATCCATTGAGACTCATGTTCGGAATCGCCACGAAACCCATCCTTTTTATTGGTGAAAGGTATTTCGTCGACGGACTGTCTTTGGCGAAACAGGTGAATAATAGCAGACTAGTTGATATTTATTCTATAGGCTTAATTGCTTGATGATTAATGCAATACAACCAATGAGAGCAAACTGCTGGCGCAACCTCTTCTTGTTACGTGAAAGATGCAGAGCAAGCTTGTTAATTCAATCTGTGGAAAACCAAGACCTCGATTATTATATTATTTTTCCCGAATTGAACGGCTTATATTTAAACTCAATTAGATGCAAATTTTCCTCACTGACATACCAAACTACGATTAAAAAAAGATCTTGCAAAATAATCCTTTCCCCAGTAACTCCCACGTTGGTGCCGGGAACGGGTGTTCCTACGTAGATCTGTGGAGGACCGGGAGCGCTGACGTGTACCGGGGGAGCGCTCGCTTCAGGAGGGAATGCCACAGGAGCTGGCGCGGCGACCAGAGGCGGAGGCGGAGGCGCTTTGGAGTCTCCTCCGGGCTTTCGCGGGCACATTTCGGAGCTAGAATTCGCCTCGGCAAAAGGATGAGAGAAGGCAAAAACTATCCTCCTTAGGCAACTATCATGTCCGAGTCTGCTCCTTGGATGTAGCAATATATACATATATTTGGATCAAGTGGGGATATTTTAAGATTTTGAGAATGCTAAAAAACTGCATGTTGATAGTGAATAGACTTATATCGGAAGCAACTTCTGCGTAATTGACGAAGGTTTGATCCGGGGAAAGGATCGTTTTGCAAAATCTTTTTCTAATCATAGTTGACTATGTCAATGTGGAAAATTTCCATCCAATTGAGTTTAAATATAAGTCCATCAGTTCGCAAAAAAAAAATGTAATAATCAAGGTCTTGGTCTTCCACAGATTGAATTCACAAGTTGCGCTACATCCTTCACAAAAAAATTATCAAAAAAGTCCTAAATCTATTGCAATCGTATCAAATTCAGTCCTAATTTTTTTGATCAATTAAGTCCTAAATCTTTTATAATTGTGCCAATTTAGTCCATTTAGCTAGCCGGAGCCGACGTGGTAAAATTTTAATAATTTTTTTTATTTTTAAAATATTTTTTTGTCTTTTTTAATATTATTAAAAATTATTTAAAAAATTAATAATATTTTAATCATGGTTGCTCTGCCGCACGTATTTAAAACTAAGATATGAACATAACACAAACTTGTATACCCGTGATAAATTTACCATAAACTATTTTTTTATCATAAAAAATCTCAAACCGATACTCCTATGATAAATTTACCCCAAATTATTTTTTTAACCACCAAAAACCTCAAATTGGTACACATATGACAAATTTACCCCAAACCGGTACATCCGTGATAAATTTACCTTCTATTAGTTTTCGTTAAATTTTATCGTCAAATTACTAATTTGAATGACACGTGACAATTGTCGGATAATACGTGGCAATTGCTTTGAATGTACACTTTTAGTGGTATCAATTTGTCGATTTTTGTGGTATTAATCCAATTTAACGAAAACTAATGGATGATAAATTTATCACATGTGTATCGGTTTGAGATTTTTGGTAATCGAAATAATTAGTTTATGGTAAATTTGTCATAGATGTACTGGGTTTGAGATTTCTTGTGGTCGGAAAAAAAATTTAGGGTAAATTTGTCATAGGTGTATCAATTTGAAATTTTTTATGGCTAAAAAAATAATTTAAGGTAAATTTATCACATGTATATTAATTTGGAATTTTTCGTAGTATTACTCCTTTAATTTATGCTGTCCGAAATTAGAGGCTAGTTCCGAAAGTCATTAAAAGTCAACGCTTATTGTCAGTAGATTTGTTATTGGGCCTTCCTGAACTAGGCCTGCTCAGTCATAGAAAAGTCAATGGACTCCCCAGTTTTTTCTAGATTGTAATTTCCTATTTTTCTCGATTGACTTTTGTAGACTACAGTAAAAGCATTTTCGTAGGATTTCGATTCTTGGAGCTCCCATCTTCAATAATTATCTTGCAAATGTCTAGGCAGAGCATCGAAAGTGTGATACTAATGTTGATGGTTTGTTTGTAAAACAAATAAGGCGGTCCCTTCTTTCTTGTCCCATGTAGGAAATATAGCAGAGTGTGAGCCAATATATTAGTGACAATTTTTCTAGTCTTCTAAAGTGGGCTAGACCCTACTATTCCTGGTGTCAGCGTGTGTGAACAATAGGCTCGCTTCGTACTTTGGACTCTTGTGCGCCATTGCGTATCAAAATTGGCACTAATCGATGATTATTGTTTTTTTTATTTATAAAATCTTGAATATAAAAATTGTAATGTTATGTCCTAACAAAACAGTGCGAATGTTCACAAATGAGTTAAAATTTATTTTTGATTTTTGATTTTGCCTAATTGTTATTACTCGCTCTTACAACCTTTGAAAAGTTGCAACTTTTCGGACATGACAGGTTTTGAACATGAAGAATTGTTTCCGAATTAACGGGTTTTGGACATGAAGAGTTGTGTTTTTTTTTTTTTCAAACATGAAATGTTGTTTTCTAGTTGTTTTCTTTTCAGTATTTATTCAACAATTCTATGCAATATTCCCTACTTCAACTTCGTTTTCTTTCAAGAGAAATATAGCAACTGTTTCCAATTGCTTCCCTTTAAGAGTTCTTAAAGAAATATCAAAATTGTTATATGATATTTTCATTACAAGGCTTTGATGTATCACGGAGGATTTTTGCCGGCAACCATTAGAAACGTTGTGGGGTAAATAATTCTTTAAATAGAGCGTTATCACATCTCAAAGTCTAATTCCATTTCTTCATATTCCTTCTCTAAATTTCCCAACAAGTAATCTTAAGCGTGAATAATGATCCGTTTGTTTCGCGTAATAAAAACTAACTCCATAGTTTTTATTATGATAAGCCATTATTATAGATAAGTTATCGAATTACGAGTCCTAGTAATTATAGTTATAATATAAGGCGGAACACTTAGTTTATGAACAATGATAATTCGTCTCTTGAATTTGCCAAATATTTCTATCTTCCATTGTTCCTATCAAGTCTGTTTCGAAACTAGAAATCAACAAGCAAAACAAAAGAGTAAATAGACCTAGTCCGATCAATCACGGCCGTATCACTTGTGACGATGTTTCTCTCTTCTTATTTGCGATAGGTATCTCCGTACTCTTTCCAATGTGGTCTCGTGAACCTGGACGATTATCTGGTGCTTGATCTACTCTTGGTGATGATTTTCTTTCTTCTCAAATACAAATTAGACCGTGTCACTACAAGTAAAAAGTTATTGCATGGTCCATAAATAATGAACAGACAATTCAACATCAATTCAAAAGGTTGACCTATTTGACTGTCCATGAGGGATATATCATCACTCAAAAGATCAGAATGAGAAATATCATCGTATGAATTCTTAATGATGTGGGTTCTACTTTGAGGCTTACATAGCCAACAGCCCAGACTATCCGATATTTTTCGTTGCAAGTACATATGTTAAGGATGATGTGATTGGCTTTGGAGCACAAAATTCAAACGGGTAGATCTTGTAATTCGAAACTGTTTTTACGCGCTCGACTAAGCCCGCTTGCATTCTAAGTTTTCTAATGTAATTTTTGGGTAATCATTACTAGAACCATGGAATTTTTTTTTATGAGGTTAACGTTGGGACGTGCAACAGAAACCCAATCTTAACCAAAGGAAGGTTTCTGAAGAGAGAGTCTTTTAAGTCAAATCCATCGATTTGTCTCGTTTGACGCATCTTCCACTTAAAATTGTAGGTCAATGAGCTGTGGGTCAGCCTTCAGACACCACCACAATTCTTTAGTTTGATTGTGACTATTCTCCCAACAGAATACAGGCCTAGGTAATTTTCGGAACATCCCATAATTCTGTGAGGTTGTAAAAGGAAGCAACTCCATCAACAGAGGTTTATTCCCCTTTCAATCTACTCCTTATGTGTTGACACCTAAATTTTGAGTTTTTATAAAAATTATGGACTAACATTAGTCCTTGGCAAAAGTGTTAAAATTATTTTCATATAGTTATCACTTAGATTAGTTTATTTTAGCATGCATTTATATTTACATTTGCATTTGAGTCGGACCGACATCGGATGAATTTGATTCAATTTGGATTAAGCTCGCAAGAATGTGAAAATCAATCAAGCCGACATTCTCCATGTGGTCAAATATCGCGAAGGATTGTACGACAGAGTGAGATCTTTGAGGGGTGAATCAAGAGGGAAGTGGGCAGAGGCAGTTAAAAAAAGAAAATATAAAAGGATGTGATTAGATTTGTCGAACCAGAATTGATCTTCAAAAGATCTTAAACAGAATAGTTTTTAAACATTCAAAGGGAAGAGAAACCCACTGGTCTTGGCTTATAAAAGGGTTCTTTGATTCACGTTCAAAAAGGGGGAGAAGGGGCTTCATTCCGATTTTTTTACGCCACAAGAGGGAGCTCTCTCTCATTTTCATCCAAGGAGGCGATTCAGAATTCAATACACGGCACAATATTGACAGAGAAAACGACCGGTGGAAGAAAGAGAGGCAAGTTCCTCGGACAAGAACCCCCCAACGGGTCAACCTTCGCCAAGACGAAGCTGTCTTCCGGCGATTCTCAACATGGTTTCGACGAGGGAGCGCATCATGACTCGTCAAAGGCGGGTCCAAAAGGAGGTCCAGTGATGATCCAGCAAAGTGACCAACAATATGAAGGCCCGCTCAGTGAATCCTCATGGCGATTTTCAGTGACCTCAATTCACCAAATCAGTCCTCGCGACTGGATCCCTTCATCGCAAGCCTTGCCTTTTGTCTATTGTCTTGCAGATTTTTGAATAAGTTCCAAGTGTTCCCTTGGCATTTTAGCAACGCCTCCGACGAGCCCATTCGATCCTTTGCCAGTGTCGCAACAAAACCAGTCAAGGACCACCGTGAACCGCTACAACCCCGAGACAATCGATGATTCATTGCGCCAATCGCTGACCGCCCTATCCCAATTGTGGCCCACTATCCTGACATAGCTTCCTGTTTTGATGCAAGTAGTAGTTATTTTTCTTGCTCATGCTCTTTGACTTTTGCAGGTCAAATTCTTAAGGTTTATTCACTGTCTGTAAAGAAGTTACTTTGGTGCTCGCCAATTCATGACACGGACGGTTGAATCTAGAGAAGAAAAATGCAGGAGTTCTCGTACCTTTTGATCTATAGCCACTCACAGAGCCCCACTTGAAAATTTATGGTGAAAGGAAGAGCATGTGTGAAAGAAATAGACAACCCATTGCCTGAAGCAGTGGAAACTTGGCTGTTTGTGGAAGACAACAATTGATTTAACAAAAGGACAAAGTAAAAGAGATTTTCCTCGAATGTTTCTTGCCATTGCCACCGGGAACCCACGAGCGGAGCTGAGTCATCCGCTGCTGTGCGATCAGCCAATCCAGATCTGCAAGTCCTCCGGTCCAATTCAAAACGGGAAATAATTCGGCGAATATTCAAGGTTAGGTAAAATCTTATCTAATTTTGATTTCCTGGTATTATCGCCTTTTTTTTTAATCAATTATATCTTCAAGCATATTTTTCGTTAGATTAGAAAACCGATTCAAATTAGGGATTTACTTCCCTACCGACAACGCGCAAATTCGGACTAATCTCAACCCCAAGATTTGTCCGATGGCGCGAGAATCGAGATATCTAATCTTAATCACCGGATTTGATTCCTCGATTCAATTTGTTACCAAATTTGAATCGGATAATATTTTCAAAACCATGCATATCTTTAATTGCATATTTGATTGATTTGTTTACTTATTTGAAAATTCAAAAAAAGATTTAGAAAGATAAGATTAATTAGAAATCTTATCTCGAAAATTCAGTTACCTTAGATGGATAAGATTTCCTAAAAATCTTGTCTCGAAGGATAGGCATTCATTTAGAAAGATGTGATTTATTAGAAATCATATCTAATAGATTAGGTGCATTTTAAATATCCTCATGTAATTAGGATTGCATCTTCATTTAGATAGGATATCATATCCGAAAACATTTAGATTTAGGATGAAATATTTCCTAGATAATTTTAGGGTTTAATTCAAATTATTTCCTAGACATTTAGGATAATACCATTTAGGATAGTTTTAACTTCATGAATAGTTAAATTCGAAAATTCATTCAAAATATCAAAATATCTCCTTTATGCGCATTGCATATAGTTCAGAATATTTCATGTCATACATGTAGATTAAACATTTTATTTTATAAGGACGTCATATAGGTTAAAATGTGCAATTGCCATGTCATATATTTTTACATCATTTGTGACGTCATTATGCCATATCATTCGCACGTATGCCATGTCATTTGTCATATCATGAACTTTGCCTTGTCATATTTGCGTGTCATTTAGAATCATGTCTAGGTTCATTCGCATGGTTTGCATGTCTAAATTCATTAACCTAGCTTACATGTTTAAGTCATTTAGCCTAAGGTTGCATGTCACTTAAATTCATAAAATTTTCGCATGCCATTTAGACTAGGTTAATTTAGTCAATTTGCATGTCATTTACTTAGAATTGCCTTGTCATTCTAATTAGCCTCATTTTCGCACATCATTAGAGTCAGGTCATTTAAATAAATGCCTCGCATCCTATTCCATATCATTTAGTCTAAGATTGCATATGCATTTTACTTCATTTGCATTGTTCATTTAAATAAGCAAAAATCATTAAAAAAATTTTTGCATTAGACTAAGTCTTACACTTGGAAGATAAGAGTTAGGATTTAGGCCGCAGTGTCCAGGAACGTTCCCTTTTCCTTACCCTTGCAATTTATTTAACACTTTGATTATTGTGTGTTAAATAATGTCGGCGCACTTGTATGATCACCTCACATGTTAGGATTTTAGATTAAAATCAATCCAAGTCGCTTGCTTAAACTTTTTCATTGGAATGAAAGGTACCGAAAGGGCGTTAATAGAAATATTAGCGTAACCAAGTCCCCCGGAATCATGAATCTATGGTTCGTAGGAATAAAATATTTCTCCCGACATTTTATTTAGGTGTCTAGTCGACCTATCATAAAATGATTAGTAGCGACTCCAAGTATTAAGATCTTTGCATGAAATTAAATCTTAAGTTGCGATTTGGTAGGGCGTGGGAGAGCTCGAACTAGGCTAGTTAATTTAACTAACTTGGTAATCCATTACCCTAGGAACCTTGATTTTTAGGTTGCGGCATTATGCTGAAAATTCAAGATCTTTCCCGAACTCATTTTAAGTTAAAAACCTGAGTTGGGCCTAACTCCTAAGCCTAGTTGGGCTTTACAAGATCACCTGATTTCGGCCCATGATGGTGACCTCCGAGGGCAATGTTGGCCCAAAAATGTCTCTGTTGACAAACACGTGCCTTGGAAACACCGAGGATTTTCGTCCCATTCATTCTTCATCCCTATCCCCGGGCAGTCGGGCACACCAGTTTGTAATTTAATGCTCATAGAGATTTTCTGTTAACCCCCTCTTGGCCTCGAGATATTTTGCTGGGATGCTTAGGAAAATTTGAGCTAAATTAAGAAAAATCAGACAAAAAAAAAAAGTTTTGACGGCCGAAAATACCTTATAATTTTTATTAAAAATTGGTTGGGAGGTGGAAAATCAAAGGGGGAAAGCTATTTCATGACTCGAAAGAACATTAGAAAAAAGAACGATTTCAATCCGACAAAAAAGCGATTGATTAGATCTTATGGGACGTTTGTGAGGTTGTGTTTTGGTCTTTTGTTAGGTGCTAGGACGTGTATATCGTTTTAGGTCCAAATGACCTTCGGTTTTGATTCAAAGAGCAAGAGATCCATAACGATTCGAAAGATTTTTAGTTTGGATGGCGTCTCTACCGAATTCGAACAGGAAAAATTTGGCATCCTTCTTTCCTCCGAAGTCTGTGACAGTTCCTATGCACTTCGACTTTCAAGTTTCTGAGCATCGGGAGCATTTTATTTTTCAAGATATACACTACTCACTAAGCAATGATAACGGCTCTCGGCCATGGACCCGAACCCATGATCCCGTGCCCTCGGCCATGGCCATGACTCGTCGTGAGTTTCCATCAAACCTTCTTTATGCCTTTATTTCTTGGGTCCCCCATAGGATGGACCGCCTCGATATTTTAAAGAGGTTAGGCAAATGAAGACAAGAAATGCATTACGTTATCCTCGCGAACCTGCCGTTCCGACAGGCGAATCCCGTCACGCCGTCCCCTTTCTGGTTTGACGCACCGCCCTTCAAATGTGGAAAGAGGGGAAGGAAAACGGCCACTGAATTTTCGCAAGAAACCATGGCACGAGATGGGGGAGGTTTGGTCCGAAAGCTTTCACATGGTCTATCCTTTGCATATGCAAAACCGTTGGACTTTACACCTAAAAAACAACAACAGCGACGACAACAACAATAATAATAATAAAAAAGAATCCCAATTGAAGTTTGGATGCTACTTCGTGGTTAAACGAACCTCTTACGAGATTGATCGATCGCAACGCATTTTCGATCGATCCGACAAGAAATTCGATTGGTTCAATTCTCGAAAGTCTAACTAGTAAAGAATTTTACTTCTCCCAGGCATCTGACGTACGTCGTGCCGCCAAGGGACCAGGCTATACATGCTATATCGAGGCTCCAGATTCGGAAACATATATTCATGTATAGAACTATAGGACTAAAAAAAGCAAGAATAATAAAAAAAAATCACGTGAATTATGGACCCTACAACCCTTAAATAATGCCAGATGTGCTTCGAGATATTTATTTTCATCATAAATTATCACCAGGTTAGGCTATTTGATTTGATGTGAGAGGTACAACCGCATCCATGTTTTTCTTTTTGCAATTAGGCTTCTTAAACTATGGTCGCACGGTCTGATTTTGATATACTTGTCGTGTAATTAAACTATAATTGGGTGCGAGAATCTCCTCTATCGAACCAATTAAATTAATCTACGTTTTCCCCTCACCAGACATTTCCTTAAATTATTGTCCCTATTGTCGGGTGGAAAGACGAAATAGGACGACGGATCTTCCGCTCATCTACATGGATGGAAGCAATTTCCTAGACAGATTCGGAACCTAGTCTTTCGAATTTACCGAGGCTTTCTGGGAAAGCGAACCGTCGGATCGAGAAATTACTACCAGATGTGACATGGGTGAACGGTAAATGTCAATGTCAATGTGAAGTTACTTTCCGTCAGAAGAAATTACTGCCACTATAGCATCACGGGGAGGTAGAAAGGTCGGAAGACGAAAGGCCGTGGCATTTGGAGCTATTCGATTTGACGATGAGCTGCATTCACATTTAACTTTTCGAAACTCATTCATGACTATCGACAAAGTGGAGAATCTAGGAAGAAATTGTTTGCGAAGAGAGGAACGATTTGTGTGTTTTTTTTTTCAGGTAGGAACCATCAAAAGCGCCGAGGAACGATGGTTGCCGTTTCTCACCATAACTTGACAGTGCACGAAAAGTTCACCACATCGCTTTTGTTCAACGAGGTGTTCAATGTATGAGCGTTTCAAGCACTTTAAAATGAAAATTCTCAGTGTTCGTTCGAACGCTCAATCTATTCACGCCACAACGTGAACGGGTCTTCCTTAATTAGGGCATCGAGAGCTAATTAACCTACCAAGCAATGCATATGATAATATGGAGAAAATTATCACAAAAAAAAAAAATCATAAACCTATTACAATTGTGTCAAGAGTCAATTTTTCGTTTATTAACGTTTTTTAATTTTGACCTTTAATTGATCACACTAAGTCTTAACGTGACATTTTTATTTTTGTTTCATCATTTTATCAATTAAGATGACTCCGTTTGCTAATTTTGACTGTTAAAAAAAAAATTAATGAAAAAAATTCACGTAAGCTAATTAGGAAATTAATTTTAAAATTAATCAATCAAAATCGATAGAGTCAATGAACAAAATGGGAAAATATTTAGGGCGCAATTGATATAGTTAAAAAGTTTTAAAATTATAGATATTTTTTGGTAATTTTCTAGGAGGCTCTTCTCTTCGCCCTTGGCCAGGGCCTTGCGACCCTCGCCCCACCATTCGCCAACCCTTCCCGGTGGGGCGTGCGAAAGCCCCCACCATTGGTCCGTAAAATTTTTTAATTTTAATTTTAGTTTATTTTTACAGCAAAATGATGCCGTTTTAACAAGCTAGATAATATAAAATATTAAATCACGTCAATATTTTTTGTCAATTAAACCAAACAGATTAATGAAAAAATTCAATTGCAACATGTTTATAAATTTTAAAATTTAATTATATTTTGATGGTAAGTTTTAAAACTTACGGCCTCCTCAACCAAAGCGATCCAACCACGCCCCATATAACCAAAAAGCTATGAACACAATCAACGAAACAAATCATTCATCCTCCGGAGCCAGATGCGGATGCAGCGCCGTTGATTGGATCGGACCGCCACCACCAATCCAACCGCACAGAACAAACCCCGTCTCTATTGAATCATTGATGAGAGAGAGAGAGAGAGAGAGAGAAAAGACCAGGGAAGCTGCCGACAATCACGGGGCAGGGCCCCGCTCTCCTTTCGCCCCACATCCCGGGACCCGACCCAGAAAAAAAAAAATAAAATTCATCGTCTCCCAGTCCACCTACGATGAACTCAATCCAGCCTCCGTCCCTTCCTTTTAAATGACGCACTTCACTGTCAATCTTTTGTGGGGAGGTGGGGATGGGGCCCACACCCTCCATGTGATCTGTTTCCCACTACGCAGTTCTCGATGAAGTGTGGCCCCCCACCAACACCCCTCCCAGAAAACAACGTTTGTCCCACAAGGAAATTAGTATAAATAAACAAATATTCATCTGTCCTCCGACAAAGGGCAAAAAAAAAAAAAACAAATTCCAAATCAACCGCCGCAACGCCGCCACGTGTCGCACATGCACACCTT
The DNA here is from genome assembly GCA_021437795.1 of Rhodamnia rubescens. Classification (NCBI taxonomy): domain Eukaryota; kingdom Viridiplantae; phylum Streptophyta; class Magnoliopsida; order Myrtales; family Myrtaceae; genus Rhodamnia; species Rhodamnia rubescens. The sequence goes on along the minus strand of JAILYA010000005.1, from coordinate 5,718,499 downwards.
CCAATCACGTAAGTCTGTGGCCCCTCTTTTCATCGCTGAATACCATAATTGCGGCGCGTGTTCATCCTAATTTGCCAAGCAAGCCCTCACCTATTTCTGCGCTTACAGTAAATGGACATTAAATTACCAGACTCGCCACTCACACCAAATACAAATTACAAACCCCCATTTGCACTTATTTTGGTGGGGCCCATCTTTCTTCCGATCCCACCAACCAGGCAAATTCGCATTTACTATCTTATCCCCTAACAACACTAATAATACCCTTTGGCGTCAATTTCAAAAGCTTGAGCACAAAAAAAAAACAAAAAAACAAAAATACACTTTCATCTTTCACGGCCTTTATATCTCTCTGTGAGATCTGAGAAGGGTAAAGCCGTAAATTCTCAGGCCTATGGTTCCCCAAAATCTAGAGGTTCCCTAACACTTGTTTGGCGTGAACCCCACGCGCGAGTTGGCCAGGTCGAAGGTGACGCGCGTCCCCTGCTGCTGCACGTTCCCTATGATGGACAGCGACGACGTCGTCGGGGCGAAGGCGAAGCAGAAGGTGCCCGCCGAGTCCACCGGTATCAGGTAGTTCTTCGCCGGCAGGGACCACGAACGGCCGCCGGTGAAGTGGAACGACACCGTCGGGACCCGTACGCTGGAGAGCGAGCTGAAGTCGTAGCACGTGTCGAAGAGGGCCACCCCGCTGGTGGACTTCAAGTGCGGGGTGAGCTTGACGAAGGCGTCGCGGAGCGAGTTGTAAACCTGGGTCTGCAACCGAGTTATGGCCGTCCCCGAGTCGACGATGATCCCGCCGTTGCCGGAATCGTCCATCTGGAACAGCGACGGCGGGATCGACAGCATCGCCCCTCCCACGCTCATCCCCGTCAGCCCCACGTAGTAGAACGTGTCCACCTTGCCGTTCTTCACCAGCGGGGCGAACACCGACTCGGCGCCGGGTGCGGCCGAGTTGAACTCCAGGGTCGACGACTCGGACGAGTCGCGGTCCACCAGGCAGTATGAGAAGGAGCTAGCCTTTATCTGGTTCGTCAGGGACAAGCGGCCGCCGCCCAGCCCAAGCAGGCCCGCCGAGCCCATGAAGAGCCCCTCGTTGTCGTGTCCGCATCCCAGAGCGACGTTGTTCACAGCCCCGGAGCCACCGAACGACACCGTCTCCGTCACGAAATCGCCGACGGTGAACGACCCGTCGCCGTACGAAACCTGTACGGGTGCCAATTTTTAAAATGATTTTTTTTCAAAATCGGGACTCGAAATTTAATTGGCCATAAAGCGCGAGTTGCTGACCTGATAGAGGCACTTGCCAGTGCGGCAAGCGGAGACTTCGAGCGACCCGCATTGCGGCGACTCGCAGGTGAGAGCCCCGTACGAGGACGACGACGAAGGGTTGAACAACGGGTCGGCCTGCTGGTAACAGTCGGTGCACGGCTGGCACTGAAGCCAGTTGACGTCGCTCCCGGTGTCGAGCACCATGTAGAACTGCTTCGCCGGGGTGCCGACGCCGATGCGCGAGAAGTACTCGCCGCTGCCCTGGCTGGTGCCGGAGACCACCGGGGTCGACAGATCCTCCGGCTGGACCTCCGTCAGGAGCGGGGTCAGGTCGGTCCGGGTGACGTTGTTCAGGGCGAGGGCGAGCCTGGCGGCGAGCGCGCCGACGCGGGCCGAGTCGCGGGCGAGCCGGGCGAGGACGAGGGCCTTGTATTCCCCGTACGGGGTCCTCAGGAGGGACTCTCTCGGGTGGAGCCGGACGGAGAATGAGCTCGACGGCGTCTGCTCCTGCTCTTGCTCGGAGAAGGGCGTCCGGGACAGAGGATCGAAGGAGAGGACTCGCTGGGTGTTCTGGAGCGAGCCGGCGACGTCGAGGGTCGCGGCGGGAGGGGTCAATTTTGACCTAGAGAAGGCGACGGGGAGGAAGAAGGTGAAGGAGACGGACAGGAGAGAGATGAGGAAGGCATTTGCATACGCTGCCTTCATTCTTTCCTCCTGTTGTTTCGAGCTCGGAGAGAAGGAAGAGAGGTGGATGAACACAGCTGGAGATTGGCGTTTATTTATCCGAAAATGGGGGGGAGAGAGAGAGTGAAGGGTTTGAAAAAGCATTGAATGGGAGGAAAGGAAAGGGTGTTTGGGACCTAACTCTGGTTAATTTTTCTAGGGGGTTAAGGTGATGAAAAAACAAAGTGAGAGACGTAAAGAGTGTTTTTGAGTGGGATGTTTTTGCCTGATTAGGGGGAAGCTTGGCCCTGATTAAAGTCCTTAAGCTGCATTATCTGAATTCTAAAACATAAAATTCGAAAGTACTTTTTGAGATAAAAAAATATATTTTTTCTCAATTTAAAATGATGATGAAGAAGGTAAATTTCACGTCATTTTCGAATTACTATCACCCGATATGGTCGTATAAGTAGATTTTGCGTCGAAATAAATTATCGGGGCTTCGGTTCTTGCGTCGTCGATCCATATTTCGCACAATATTTTTAAACCAAGGGTACTGTCATCAAAAGAGTGTTTTTGAGTGAGATGTTTTTGCTTGATTAGGGGGAAGCTGCTCTCTCTTTTGCTGATTTATAAAATCTCTCTTTATTTATTGGATGTCAAGGAAAGAAGGTGGGGGTAAGTTCATATGAAGGGGTGTTTTTGCTTGATTAGGGAGAAGTTTAGATATGAATAAAATTCTTAAACTATTTCGTCCGAACTTTGAGACGTAAAATTTGAGAGTACTTCTTAAGATAAAAGGAAAAAAAATATTTTTTTCTCAACTTAGAGTGATGATAAAGAATGTAAACTTCAAATCATCTTCGAATGACTATTGTCGGATAAAGTTGTATAATAACATCTCCGTGTCTAGAGTGAATTATCGAAATTTCGAGTCCTACGTCGTCGATTTGTGTTTCGCACGGTATCTTTAAATTACGGATATTGTCATCAAAAGAGTGTTTTTGAATGGGATGTTTTTGCTTGATTAGGCGGAAGCTGCACTCTCTTTTGATGATTTATAAAACCTGTCTGTATTTATTGGATGTCAAGGAAAGAAGGTGGGGGGCAGTTCATAAGAGTTGACTGCTTTCACTTTTTCTTTTGCCCCACCTCTTCTTTATTTTTATTTTTTTTTTTGAATTTTTATGTTTGTGTTTAGGCAACGACCGTGATGATTCCATCTTCAACACTACGATTGTACGAGAACTTTTAATTAATTAAAAAGAAAAGAGCACGCAGCTTTTTGTGTGAAGAAAAGTGGTCAAAATAAATAACCCTTGAACAAGCGAAAAAAAAGTGTTTTAAATTAAAATATTATAGCGCTTGATTTAATTAGTCAATGATAAATATCAATAATAATTTATGCCTAAATATTTTCACAAACGCTGGATATATTTTAGGAAAAAATAAACAATATGAGCAATCATTTTCGAACAAAAATATTTTTTAAATCGTTTATTTTCGCGAAACAAACGAATGCTTAAAGATTCGCCTTTACCGCAATATATGTTGTCGGGTAAGTGTCGTTAGTGTTAGATATATTTCGAAAATAACTTCAGCTTTACTAGACAAAAAGATTTAAAGTTTAACTTAGAAATTGTGATATGTCAATTTATAATGGTCTCATCTTCTTTTAATTGTGCTATTATCAATTTTAATCACATTTCTATCCCTTAGTTGCTAAAGAATAGCGGTTTTATCTCAAGTCCTTCTATTGATTTATGGGAAATTTTTGAATAAAACTTTATGATCGAAGTTAATCTTCGAGTTTGCTTTATTTTGAGAAATAAGTGCACTAAAAGTCCTAATCTTATAAAAAAATATAATCGAGTTCTCAAACTTACAAAAATGCAATCAAATTCTAAAACTTATCAAATTAATACGGTCAAGTCTTTTAATTAATTTCGTCCAACTGGAATAACGGAAAATACTAACTTAGCCTTTTTTTTATTATAAATATTTTCTCACATTTTACATGGTGATGACGTGACTAAAATATGAAGTATAAACCTAAGGCGACGTCATTTTGGTCAAATGTGATTATTAGAACAAGTATTATTTAAATTAAATTTAAAATTAAGCTAAATTTGGTTATTTAAAAGATTTAAGAAGAAGAAGATAGGGTGAGAGGGCTTGCATAGCCATTGCCGCCGCTAGGACTCGATCAATGGCTGGCAACTAGCGACCCTCATCGATTATAGGCGAGGTTCACGACCGTCACCCAAATCAAGTGATGTTGTGGACCCTTGCCCGATCTAGCAGAGGGCCGTCAGTCATCGCCCAAATCTAGGTGAGGGCTTGGCCTACTTGGTCGAGGGTTGTTGACCGCCGGCCAAGATCCAACAATCCATGTCGCCCATTCCCGATCCTCATCTACCCTTCTCGATAATGATGGGGTGACATCGAGGACGAGCTTCACTCTTTTTTTTTTCCAAGCTTATTCTAAATTTAATTTAAATAAAATTTGTATAAAAAAATTCAAATTTGAACTAAAACGTCGTTTAAGCCACGTAAAAGAGATAATATTTAAAAAAATCACGTCAGCATTTTCTCGTAAGGTAGATTTAACGAAATACATTAAAAGACTCAAATTCCATCAATTTGATAAATTCTAAAATTTGATTGTACTTTTTTCAAGTTTTAAAACTCAATTGTACCTATAATAAATTTTAGGACTTCAATGCACTTATATTTATTTTCATAAAAGTAAAGAAGACTTCTCTTCTTTATATAAAAGTATAGATTACCAGGGTCTGGCTGATTCTCTGGTCTGCACGATAAAACCTAAATAAAAACCAGAATAAAAACAAGTTTGAAGACTTAGAATATTTAAAATGACGCAAAGGCGGAAAGAATCCATTTTTAAAAAGGTGTGGAAATTTTCGAGAGTTACCTTGGAACTTTCATCTGACGATGTTATCCAACGGTCTAGTGAATCAAAGATGTGAGCAATCCCATAGAGCGTAAGTCTCATCAGTCAAATACGGTTTAGCGAAAGTAAAGACTGATCACCACCGGCCAAACCGGTTATGGCAGATACATCCCATCCATCTCCAGACAAGGATAAAGATGTAAGGTGTAAGAAAGAAACCCGTTGCAGTTAACTCTTCCCATCAACCAAACTCAACCCCATAATTGAATGTCACCATCATGCATCTCAACCTTAAAAACTGTGATAAGTCATTAATCAGTAGAGCGTCCACCGGTGTCCGAGGACTACAACTAGCACGAGAGACGATGCAATAAAACAGAAGAGGGAAAAGAACAACTTACCACAAGATAGCTTGCTCCTCCAAGCTAAGCCATTAAGAGCAAGGGCGCTTCGACGCTCCCCGCCCTCCCGTTGTGTGCTCACATGCACTGGCGCATTTCAGTTCTCGAACATTTACAAGCCACCAGTTACTACCAATCGCAGTTGCTTCCCGTGCTCATGAAGACTGATGAAGTTTTGATGCACTTGACCTAATCCGAACAAGAAGTTGAAATGCATGGAAATATGACAGGAACATTGAGTTTCAAGAGAGCGCATCCAAATTAATTAAAAGCAAGGGGGACAGCGGGGTTTCGTTTTTCTGGAGAGGAACTGAGAGATTTGAGAGAAAATCACAGACACCCGAATAATGATTTCTGAAGTATGGGAGTCGCATTTTGATTAATATGAGCGTTTTCCATCTACTATATACATAAGAGCTGACTCTATACTCAGATGCTGAAATCAACTACTACACAGAGCGTTATGGAGAAATGGACCACCATGGTTAACTTCAGCATCCACCACTGTCTGGCTCAATCGAGCTCAGAAGCCCGTTACCTCTTAGCTGCATGCAGTGCTCTTCTGCATCTGCTTGGGTACATATAATCACAACTGAGAGTCCATTGTAATGTGCCTCCTGCATGATGTTAACGGCATTGTCTAGCGTCATGCCAGGGATAACCTTCATGAGCACTTGAACGACATACTCCCTCTTGTTGAAATTATCATTGTGCAACAGCACACGGTATGGAGGGGCTGTTTTCCTTGATTTTCTGAGACACATAGAGGCAGGATGGTTACATGTATCCTAACTGCTCTAGATTCATCCATCAAAAGGAGGGAGAGGAGTAAAAGAAAAGACCAAAAAGAAATTGCACGCTCATTTATTAGTGACATCACAGACACCATACTGCTTGCTTACAACAGTAGCCCAGTATTCTATTAATTGTACCACATCAATAATACCACCCACAATTTCAACTGCAATTATTTTTAAAAAAGGGGGTTTGGCCATGATGCTAGAAATGGAAGTCATACCTGAACAAAAATTGGTATTTCATCAGAGAATGAACAAGCGCATATACAGTGCAGGTCAAGCACGAATGCAATCAAATATAAAATGACTTGTCCTAACACCCAGTCCTTTATTCAACTAAGTGGTCCACTGTTTAAATGGTGCAGAGCAGAGTAGGCCAGGAGAGTTTCCACCCATTAATTGCCATACGATAGCAGCTATAGCTCAACCCAGAGATCAAGGACAGCGAATTGCTAGGCAATGTAACAGGAAAGTGGTGAGGATACCATTCTGTTGTGGAATGGTACAGACATGAGCTGGGCTCTAGATTATGGAGAAGATCCAAAGGCATTTTAGTGTCGATACCTCACATCAAATTCAGACTCCCGACCAGGTGTTGTCTCTATGGTTGGCCTCTCCAACAACCCACCGCCCTTTCCTAATGCAGTGGTGGACATTGTCGTTAAACTGCTTCTGTAAGAGCATTTTTTATTAAAGTAATGTCTATCCCCTGCCACAGTCATAAGAATCATAACATAGAAATATAAGAAGCACTGTGGAAGATGAATAATGACAAATAGAAGATGAACTAAAGGTAAATATGCCGTAACTGCAAACAAAAGTTTCAAAGAGATGCACAAATGACCGCTGATGCAGGACACTTTCTCCGTCTGTATTGGAGAGAGTAGATAGAAGTAAAATGCAGCAAGCAGAACATGCATGGCTCAGCCCACCTATATGCAAAAGTACCCCTATATGCAGATGAAAAAACAAAACCTCCATTTCGGAACATAATTGATCAATGCCAATTGTCAGCATATAAGGAAGAAAATTCAAAAAATGCTTTGCAGACATGTTATATGCTACACCGACTCCAATTTCAAATAAAGCATGAAAACCAGTTACAAGCATAACCAACTACAGTCTTCCATTATGGATTACACATTCAGTCCACTTGCGCCAACTCTAAACCATTTGCAGTCCAGTTAGAAAGCGGTTAATCAGCGGAAAATCCCATTTAGCTAGGTATGAAGAACAAATCATATCGAAGTCCCCTAATCTCGAGCTTCTTGATGTGTAGCAAAGTCAAGGAAACAACCACAAGCTTCTCATCTTTCCCTGACGCGTCAAAATGGACCAATGCTACTTCCTCTCCAAGTTTTCATTCCAGGGTGTCGACCAAATTAACCCGTGGAGAGCAGCACTAGACTCAAAGCTCCGATGAGAATCGCGTATGGTTTGCCAACCACCCACCACTGACAATGCCGCCATACAATCTTATGAATTCGTGACTAAGGGTCCCCAGTTATCTTCGAAGAAAGATTAGAACAAAATCCAAGCTCGACAATTCGCTCGACCCGTACTCACAAACTTCGGCATCTCCAAGAATCACAGGTAAGGCAACATCCTCGTCCACCGAGCCAAACAACATATCACCCGGCAAAACACTCCAAAAAGCCCAACCCCAATCTCCAAGAAGGACTTCTTCGGTTGCGGAATCGATATCCTCGACCGACGCAAGAACGCCCAAATCGAGCTAAAACAAGAGCAAGTTCACTAAAACAGAAAGGCTCGAGAAACATGCGAGACACCGCGAATCAGCGAAGCCACATAGAAAGACGCTGCTACCGCAAGCAGTATTTACCCGATTTGTTGAAAACGTGATGTGGGGAAAGAGCAACTCGACCGCAGATTGCAGTCTCCATGGAAAATTCCGGAGATGGCTCTCTCTCTCTCTCTCTCTCTCTGTGATATTTTTCAGTGAGCTTCGAAACCAAATCAATTTGGGGAAAATTTTTGAAAAAAAAATGGGGAAAAGAAAAATCGTTGGGATTAATTTTTGTGGTGTTGAGGGGAAGGATTTGGGTGTTTTGTTAAACCGGGTACCATTTGAATGGTGGCACGTCGCTCGCCTGACACAGAGCCCATTCGAAAATAATGCGGAGCACATCTTCGAGCTTGGGCTGTGGAACGTCTCCGTCTCGCCATCATCGGGTTGACCCGGTTCACGTGAGTTCGGCCCGTCTAAGTTTAGGCCCGGCTCGTTTGGGCCTGCTAAAAATGACAAGCAGCCTTATTAAAAAGGACAATTAATTCGATCTATCTTATGAAAATATAATATATATATATATATATATATATATATATGAATACACGTGTGAATTCATGTGTTGGGGACCCGCAAAAGTTGAAAAAGATAAAACGTTAGCAGTGAAAATCACTTCAAATGGACCCGATTTTATCGTAAGTGAGGCACTGCCTGATGAATCGGAGCAAATTTTACATAATTCGAGAGCTCATATAAAGAATAAATATTTGCATGGACATAGCAACGCCGCGATGTGGAATTTGATTCACGAAGTGGATTTGCCCAGCGAATCAGATACCTCGATGATTGGATAATTTAACAAACAGCTTATCTCTGTGCATCTTATACATCTCTTTGCCCTATTAACTTTTTTTGATCGCATATTTTGAAATTTTTTTTGAATTCAATTATAATTTCGTGGTAGATTTAGGATTTTCAGTATATTTATCTTCTAAAATTAAAAAGGAAAATCTGTGGAAAAAACAAGCTCTTGCCTTGCAGTTCCCAACCTGCCAATTCTTAGACCGTTTTATCCGAGGCAACACACCGCACTGCACCTTAGGCCACCCCTTCTCCTTCTTCCTCACGTCGAAGATCGATGGGCTTCGAAGCTGCTTCCCGTCCTCCTCCCCCTTCTTCGTGGCTCTGCTCGCGGTCGCCTCTATCCACCAGACTCTCTCCATGTCGTCTCTCCGTGACACCTGCGTCCTCGTCCTCGTGCAAATCCACCACGCTCTGCTGCTCCGGCGACTCCACAAAGCCCTCCTCCTCGCCGTCCACTCGCTCCTACAGCCGCCGATGGTACAATCCTCTCAGGCGCGGACCGCTGGAGGACCGGCCGTCGCCGGAGATTGTTCGCCGCTGGATCGAGGCCGATGAGCCGCTCGCTTCTCAAGGTGTGTTATGTTCTCTCATCCTCAGCCAGCTTCTTTTTTGTTCGGAGAGCTTTGTAAGCTCGAGCGTTGACTTCGCAGATGTTTGCGATTGTCAATGCGAAATCCCGGCAGTCAGTTCGGACTGCCTCAATCACGGTTTAACTGCTGAACGAGGATGTAAATGAGGGAATGGTTTGTTTAGTGCATATCTGCTTTGATGCGGATGAGAGCGATATACCGAGTCGGAAATTGACAATTGCAGTCTTAATGCGGAAAAATCTCACCTCGTGTTGTTTGTGATAATTGGCCATATGTAAGCGAGTGCTATTCTGAGCAAGTGTTGTTGAATGTGGAATTCCAAATGATTTGCTAATTGCGCAGATTGCAGTATTCACCAATTATGACTCACTCAATTCTCAATCTAGTATACTGGAATGGTCTAGAGGCAGGTTTAGAGGCAGGTTATGGATGAGATTAAGCAGCGGTGCTGTCAATTTCAGTTTAATTTATTTCTTCTTGTGATTTTATGGTTAGTTATGCATGTAAGAGGTAAGAGGTTGATTTCCATTGGTGTTCCATGCGTTTGTTTCAGCGAAATTTACAGTGGTTTCTTACAACATTCTGGGAGATAAAAATGCTTTGAAGCACAGAGATCTATATACGAATATTCCTTCTCTATACATGAAATGGGAACGGCGTAAACGTGTTATATGTGAAGAGCTGATGGGATGGAATCCGGACATTATCTGCTTGCAGGTATATTTTGTGATCTTTCATCAGGTATTCGTGCTAACTCTGGAGGCATAACATCTAGAGTAGAAGGGGACTGATCGGTGCTCGCTTGATTGTAGGAAGTGGACAAGTATTTCGAGCTCTCGAAAATTCTAGAGAGAGCAGGATATGTTGGTTCTTATAAGGTTGTTGTCTTCCCAATATTTAATTTCCTAACTATATAATTGGCCAAAGGCATCCAGAGCTTACCTGTTAAGATATGACAGAGACGCACTGGAGATGCTGTTGATGGTTGTGCTATATTTTGGAAAGCAAACGAGTGAGTTAACACTGATGAGGCATGAGTTACCAAGCTCCCTACAATTCTATATTGGCTAACTGCAATTGTCTGAAATTTTCTAAATTAGGTTTTGGCTATTAGAAGAAGAGAGCATCAATTTTAAAGAACTCGGCCTTCGTGATAATGTAGCACAGCTTTCCGTCTTTCAGGTAGGTATCTAGATGGCCAAGCTTGAGCAAGAGTTTACTCAAACTGACCTACATTTGATCTAACTCTTTCTACAAGATCAACTATGGCTCTTCTATTTATTCAGTACACCTGTTCTGATTCTGACGATTCATCTTATTTTTTCCTCTTTTCAGTTCATCCTCATTTGGATAAAAAGACTGCTTTTCTCTCCACATCTCACTTCTTTTCCTGCAGGAAGGCGTGCAAAGCGGAGTCAAAGCAACTGCTTGTCGGCAATATTCATGTACTCTATAACCCGAGTAGAGGAGATGTCAAGTTGGGACAAGTAAGTTTTCTCTACTGCCTACACCCACTGTGAGCAGTGAAGCATTGCAACCTTGTTGTCTCTTGTGTCTTACCTGAGGATCAAAATATTAGGGATGTGCCTTGATGATTGACCTCTGTTGTCATGCTTAGAAGAGGAACCGAGGATCCTTGGAGTATCTCGCTTGGATATAATTACTTTGCTACTAGTTTGTTAATTATGGTAGCTGCAATGACTTTGTAAACTGGAAAGTATTCATATGATTGTAAGAGTGTTATTGAGGCTTCATGTCTTGGAGGGAGTTTGGAGTTTGTGGAGTGTAACAGAGGACTTACAGCTCTTTCATATAAAACAGATGGGAGGTCTGAGGAAACAAATTTTTTGGACAAGATGGAGGATGAACACATACACAGAGTGTCTTTACCATACAAGGCCTTTCCGGTCTTGGTAATTTTGTTTTTCGGTTGAACTCTTGAATGTCTTGTAAAAAGTTGAAAAGTGGTGATTTTCCCGTGCATGCCTTTAGAACATAAACAAATTAATTTTCGTTTGCTAGAATGCATGATAGATAAAGTTCTGAGCATCTAATGGTATTGAGCACCTTTTAAGGGAAGTTTGTATTTCAAAATTCACAAATGCAATATCTGGGTCTTTTATGTTGTTTGAAATAGAGGCAGGGGAAGTGTCCCACAAAACATTTGGTTTATTAGGTGTCTATTTTAATTATGATACAATTGCCTATGCTCATTCAAATGTAAGATGTATTACATTTCAGATTCGTCACCTCTCCTCAAGGGCACATATTCTCTCAGAAAAATGGGGTAGTATTCCTGTTCTGCTTGCTGGTGATTTCAACACCACTCCACAGGTAGTAATCATACACAATAATTGTATTGATCCCTCCATCAATGGGAATTCCTTCGGTTGTGATATTTTACTTGCTAATGACAGAGTGCTATATACAAGTTCTTGTCAACATCGAAGGTGCGCTTCTCCTCATTTATTTGGATCTTTGTGCCAATGATGTCAAATATTACGCTTTTAATAATTCATCACCTCATATGTTATATTCTAAGTCTTGCTACTTTTTGAAATGAATTTGAATTTCATTTGCAGCTGGATATCATGTCATATGACCGAAGGGAATTATCTGGCCAAAGAAGCTGCCATCCTGCTCAAGTTTTTGGTGAAAAGCAGGACTTAAGTAACTCCTTGTTTCTGATAGACAGGTATATCAATTGGATATGCTTTTTGGCTGTTTCTGGTCAAGCTTCCAGTTGCATCGCATGGGCGAAAAGCTCCATTTTAATTGTCTAGGAGTTTGACCCTACATATCAATCTGAAAAAAAAATAGCTTGATTTTTCTTCCTGACTTTATATGGCTAGAGATGTTATTTCATGTTTGTCAGAATTTTTTTATACTGAAATGCTGTTCATCATAGATTTTTGACATGTGGCTGGACTGACGAAGAGATCAAAACTGCTGGTGGTAAAGCTGAAGGTGAGGTTGTTGCCCATCCATTGTATCTTAAGAGCTCCTACGCCACAATAAGGGTATGTTCCTTAGCTCTTAATTTTGCTACATAGGGCAATTTGTGGTTTTCATCTACTCTCCAGAATGGTGATATCTGATTATGTTGTTGTCCAATTTGAATATTCTCAGGGATCAGCGAGAACGAGAGACTCAAATGGTGAACCGCTCGCAACTTCGTACCACTCAAAATTTTTTGGGACAGTCGACTATATATGGTATGTGATGTAGGTTTAACTAAAAGATAACCATCAGTAAAGTGAAGATAAAAAGAGAAAGTTGAAAAAAACGTAGGTTTGACTGCATGAGTACCGCACAATCTCTTCTCTCCTTATTGATGTTCAGACATATAACTTAGTAAGAGTGACAAACGATCTATGTGTGGTATCATTACAAATTGGATGGAAAAAGGATATGGCATCAAGCAATTATTTCTATGACAAACTACAGTTACGAATCAGTTTGTATAAATAGTAGTATTAGTATATGCTTTTATAGTCTGGTCAACCTTGGGTAAAAAAAAGCATCTTTATCTAAGTAAATACCTTTCCGCTTGAAATGTGAATTTTTGGCTTTTGATTCTCCTCTGAGAATCCATTGATTAGGCTAGGAAATGGAAATAAAGTGGTGAATTAAAAACAGTCAAGAGTGTAAGAACTGATTATGTCACAATAATGGCATTGCATCGATTGATGCAATTCTTAAGCACTTGGACAAATCATCGCCACTTATGAGGCCGCAAGATGTTAAATGTCTAATGGGTCTCATCTGCAGAGGAGGCCTATTACGTAATGGCTGTTGCGCTATTGGTTATGTGAAATTTGTCTTGTTCGTTCCCTTGCCCCAAACAGATCCATTTGGTAAAGTAGTGGTTGGTCATTGCACATTTTTGTAGGAGCGATTTCTTCCTTTACTTTCAGTTCATTTATTCCTCATTGCACCAAGCAATTCAGCTAAGGTGATGAGGTTCATTATTTCGAGCTAAAACTTGTATAGGAGGATAGACTAGACATCATGAACCTCCATTAGAGTTTGATGATCAGTCTTTCTGGAGAGCAGCTGAGAGACTACCAATTAACAATTTCTATGTGTGCTTATTGCTCGGTACAGGTACTCAAAGGGTCTTGTACCTACAAGAGTTCTGGACACTCCCCTGTTGATATTCTTCGGAGAACAGGTGGTTTGCCATGCAAAGTAAGTAGGACTTCATTTAAGATTGGGACATTCATAGGGGTTGCTCAAGAATTATTGTTTGCGGTCTCATCCTATCTGTAACTCTTGGGAGATGATCTTCCTAAGTAAGATGAAAACATGCAAAGTTTCCGTAATAAAAGAAAACCAGAAGAATTTGATCCATAGACAAGCTACAAAATTGAACCGTTTAGATCTTAAGGAAAGCTAGCAACACGGTCCTAAGTAAATAATATAAAGACAGGTGACAAAACTATTTAAAACTTATTGAAGAGCTATAGTTCCAAGAATTAAATCTGGATTTTGCCCTGGTGATGGTTGGCTACTCGTGTAGTTCAGCTGGACGAGTTTCAAACCCTGAAGAATACTGCATCTGCACAAGTAGTTTTGATTGGTTGATCTGCCTTCTACTCCATTTTCTCTTGTTCTTGAGTTATTATAATTCAAGTAACAGTGTGCAACAACATGGAAGATCAGTAAAATTAGCAAGGGATTTGTTCACCTAGTTCATAGGTAGCAGTTGCACTCATCTGTTTGCATTTTCCTATCAAATTGAAGTGCTTCTCAATTTATGAGCATGCCTGATCAGTTGCCACCTTCACGCTTGAGTTGATTTATGCTGAGACAAATTACCACTTGTCATCCAGACTAACCATTTTCTTTTTCTGCAACGAAATATGGATTAATCTTTATCTTAATCGTGCAGAAAGTGGGGAGCGATCATCTGGCCCTGGTATCGGAATTTGCCTTTACTCAAGACAGTGATGTGGGCGAAGGAACACTCGTGGCAACATCTCGGATGTAGCAATTGCACCCTGGAGATAAAGCACAGTGAAGTGGCTCGTTTGATTCTTTTCTCGCGTGACCAAAGATACTTGATAAAGTGATGCGAGCCACTTGCTGGATTACACTAGAAAATCAGTTCATCAATAGCTGCGCCCGGTTTAAGTGGATCCCTGGAGTTGAGACTGGTTGAGATTGATTTCCTGCGAGTCAATCTGCACGTAGCATTCTTGTGAATTATTACGATTCATCGTGAACCTGAACATAAAATTGCTGCAGTTGTATCTGCATCTTCCAAAGCTCTAAATTTGTTCTGTCTTGAGCTTCTCTTGCTGCTCACTGTCTGACGTGCACCCACACCCACCAATGAATGATGCTATGCACTCCTTAGGTAGACCTATCAAACTGGTAGGCTGGATAAAAAATGATCGATCTATTTTACGCAATACAAATGTGGTAACCCATACTCGCCCATACATATATCCGGCTCATATTGCTATAACAATTTCATATGTAACAAAATACAGGAAAGCTTATGCACAAACTAATGTGATCAAAGGTGAGAGAGAGTCATAGAGTTGAGTTCAATTTAAATAAATTATGAACTAATTGAGTGCTTATAATATTTTGAATTTTATCATTCTAAATTTATTTATGACTCATTTATTAAATATAACTAATCCAAATAGCAACTTAGACCATTGAATATAGGATAAGAAATGGATCTCTAATCCATTTTGATAGGTCTATCCATAGGAAACTACTTGCTAGTGAGATTTGAAATCTTTAGATGCTTGGTCTTTGGTCATGGTACATTGCAAACTTTTAGTAGGACATGTACATCGTGAGTGAATCCGAGAATTTGTATCAATGGATAAAATGAGTAGCTAAGTTGTTTTCGTGAGTGAATATGATAACTTATATGAATGGATAAAATGAGTAGCCAAGTTACTTACACATTTAAAGAAATTTTCGAGGTTTTTTGACGCATAGCAGTGCAATTCAATATGACTACTCAATTTAGATTTATGAATTTTTGTTGGGGACAATGACGGGCTTCCATTTGAGTTTCCATATAAGAATCGAAACTTCTGTTTAAGTCGGCATAGCGAATATTAGGGAACTCGAGGAATTTTTTTCTTCTATTGGATCCCCCATCTCTCTCCCCTTATGTGAAACTCAACTTTAAACGCGTGTTTATGTGAATCGATAGGGAGAAGAGTAAGTTCAGCCAAGCGAGAAAGATTTAACTTCAAAGAATGGTATTTTTGGCTTTCACTCCAACCGCGAGTTGACACTAATCATATACCCAAAAATGGAAATGGGTATTTTGCCAATTTTGGCAAATTGTATCCTAGAATGTCTTGCTTGTCGGGATGGCCATGTTTCCTAATCTACCTACTTGCCCAACAAAAGTAGACGACACGTTAATTTTGACGGTTTTTTCGGTTTTTGCTTTCACGCGTTTCTGAATTATTTTATTATGGGGAAAAGAAAATGTGGATGGCGACGGCATCTCTTTCCGTGGCGTCGTAGGCTTTTTTGGACCGTCCGTTCAACCTGGCATCCCCTACTTTCGGCAGGCGGATCAGAGAAAATGCCCCTTCGAAAGGAGCAGTCCCCCACTTATCCACTCTCATCGCATCTCAACCGTCCATCTCCCCGCGAAGGCTCCGCGTTGCCACGCAATCCACGTGCAGCAATCGCCGCGAATGAACCTGAAAACGACACATACCACCCCACCCAATCGGACCCCGCCGCGTGGCGTCCTGCATGCGCCCCCGAAAGGTTAACGAGAAAAGCAACCGACTTGCCACGTACGCCAAGCAACGCCGTTGCAATCCCACGCGCCTCCGTCTTCCGCCAATCTCAGCCCCGCCTCTTTCTCTTTCCAGCCTGAAATGTCGGTCTTAAACTAGTTAATAAACGGATATTAAAATCATTAATCTATTCGACTCTTGTTTCAGAAATCTGCCTTGTGTTTAGTGTTTATATGTATACACACGCCTTTCTCGTGATGGTTGAAGAAGAAGTCGCAGTTATAATTTCACCTATCCTTCCCCGTTCATTCGCTCGCTCGCTCGCAATTTTTCACGATACCGGGGATCGCGAAGTTCACGGAGGGTGTTCGTAATATGCAGCGACTCGTTGACAACATGCTCGCAGTCACTAAAGAGTGAGTCATTTCTTCGCCATTTTCTCTCTCAGATTGGTGGTTTCTATTCCTCCCCCACCCCCTTTTCCTGTGCCGTGGTTTCTGGAGGTTTGACTCGGAAACAAATCCGAAACCAAAGGGGAATTTGCTTTGCTCTCATATGATCTTTCTCGTTTCTACCTGTGGTGATTGATGGGCGATTATCGAAACGTAGGTTGTTTGTTAGAGACGGAGAAAGGTTGAACCGATATGAGATTCCGGGTTCTTCTGTGCTGGAATTTCTTTCTACTGTGAAGAGACCATTTCCCTCTTCTTTGGTTGTCTTAGATAGATTGGTACATAGATAGATAGATGGTTCAATGGAATTGATTTGCGTCACAAAGGGAAGATGACATAATGAATGCTCACGGCCCTTAGATGATACTCTCAGTGATTCGGGTCCTAAGCAC
The DNA here is from genome assembly GCA_021437795.1 of Rhodamnia rubescens. NCBI lineage: Eukaryota > Viridiplantae > Streptophyta > Magnoliopsida > Myrtales > Myrtaceae > Rhodamnia > Rhodamnia rubescens. Next base: position 5,701,676 of record JAILYA010000005.1, on the reverse strand, counting down.
GGCAATGCTCGTGTGTCTCGTCTCTGGACTTACACAAAGAATGTCTGCTCGTGTGTCGTCTGACGAATTCTCATATGGGTAACGGGTTTCTGAATGAATTCGTTGTGAATTGCAAACATTTGCAGTTGGAGGCGCGGACTGACCGAGGTTGTAAGGTTTGGAGCAGAACAGTACGATTTTTGAGGATATAACTTATCGTGCTTTACATTCGCAATTCCTGTTCTTCGTATCGATCACTTGTCATCTTTGTCAACTGATGACTTTTTAAGCATCGTCAGTTTCTGGTCATTTATGAATCTTGATTAAGTATTATTGTACATAATGTTGGCTAAGCTGTGAGGCACCTCTTTTGCAATTAAAAAATGAGTAATTCCTTTTCTGTTTCTCTTGAGCGCAGGTCCGTTAAAACGGTTACATATGAGTCTTTGAACAATATAGTGAGCCTCATTAATGGGGTTTCGGCACTTCTACTGACCATCTTGCCTGGGAAGGCTAATATTCTAGAAGGTATTCATGGATGGGAGCTCAGGCCAACTTTTCGAGGACCTCGCTTCCCACGGTGGATGGAAAAGTTAGTTTAGTTTATCTTGGTTTTTGCTTATGCTTTGGTCGATTCATCGACTTGCATGATGAGTTACTGATTAAATAGGTGGGGGAAAAAAGAGAGAGCACTCATTATGTGCTAGTATGTGCCAAATTTTTATCATGCCCCTCTTAATTTATCAGGAATTCCAGGCTTTTTGTTTGTAGGAAAAATTACCGATGTAGGGTTTAATCTAACCATTGTTTTCCTGTTGGATATTCTTTACTGTGGATGTTATTTTCATCTTCACACTGCAGTATGCTGAAGCTGATGAACTTTCTCTGTGATTGTTTTGTAATTGATCCAGTGGTGTATCCTCCTTCAATCAATTCATCCATGAACTCTCTGTGGATTCTGATGCATCTTCAAGCATCGATTACTCATCGGAGGAAGATTTTAGTGATGACAACATATGTCCTTCTCCATTGTCTCAAAGCTCGCATGCTTCAAGAGCTAGTTCTTTCAGCAGATATGATGGGAAAAGGATGGGTTGGCTAAGAGTCATTCTTTCACGGATTTTGCTACCAGCAAATACCCTATTGGCCATAGTATCTCGTCTTTTCTATTCTTCCTACCCTAGTAGTGCTAGGAGCGCTTTGTTAACGGAAAGTGAGAAGCCTTCACATGTAAGCTCTGTAAAGAAGTTGCACAATCTCAAAGATCACATCATACACCGGACAACTGACAGACGACGTGGAGTAATTGAGGTATGGTGGAGAGCACCATGTCTGATTCCTTATGAGATGGTCTGCTTGTTCAATTAGAGATGCTTTCCTTGTGCTCATCAGTTTGATTTATTTACACTGCTCCAGGATCTTCATCTAGCCATTGAAATCTTTATAGAGGCTCTATTTGACATTGTTCAGAAGGCAGCGCGCTGCCTTCTCTCACCAGTGGAAGTAATTGCAATACTGTGGAGATGGTTTTTTCCTTGTAGCACTGGCAATGATGATATTCGTGGCGGCAGGTCGGATGCCTCTGCTCCTGAGACTGAGCCAGCTGAAACTGAAAATAGAACTTCCTTTCGGGATTCTCTAAATACAGATGCCCGGACATGTCAAGATGTCATTACTGAGCTTGGGTAATAGTTGAAAGGCTACTGGCTTCTTTCTTTCTCTTCTTGGAGGTGTTTTTTTTTTTGCACCCTCTCACCATGCCACTTGTTCAGGTACCCATATGAAGCTATTCATGTCATCACTGCTGATGGCTATGTGCTTCTTCTGGAAAGAATCCCTAGGTATATTTTACTCATTTTCGTTTCAGTTTGTGATCTTGTTGCAACTCTGGTGTTTTATAGTCAACTTTGCCGCAGACGTGACGCCAGGAAGGCAGTTTATCTACAGCATGGCATATTGGATTCATCAATGGGGTAAGCACTGGGCATTCATTATTAATTGTGGTTGTTTTCCTTCTTTGCTTGTAATGTTTCCATTTTAGTGTAGTCTGTATCTTCCTGTGCTGGGGATTCATAACATGGTCTTGAGTGCTTCAATCACAAATCCAAAGTTCATGTCTGTAGCAGTTTATGATCATTTATGGCTTGGATTGATTTTCTTGTTGCTGTTCATTTAAGATATGGAATTACATCTTGCCGGAGTATAATTTTCCGACTCATATCTTCTATTTTTTTCCCAAAATATTTTAATTTTTTCGTGTGCTCAATTCCGTGTTAAATGGGTTTTCCTTGTTTTGATAATTGGATATATTATGGACCTATTTCCCGCTTTTGACTAGCAGATTTTCTTATCCAGTTGGGTGTCTAACGGGGTTGTTGGTTCTCCAGCATTTGCAGCCTTTGATCAAGGTAGAAAAATTTTCTTCAATGACTCGCAATTTCTAGATCATGTCAATGTTTCTGTTGGGCATACAAAACATCAACTGTTTAGACATGATCTTTTGACTTATCTCAATATGCTGCAGGATATGACGTTTTTCTGGGAAATTTTCGTGGTTTGGTTTCCCGGGAGCACAATGAGAAGGATATTTCCTCACGACAGTGAGTACATTATTTCTTGACCTATTGTGAAAGCTCCATTTTGCATTCACAGTGCAAAGTTTGTAGTCCTATTGGTGACTTTGAAGTTAGCAAATAGCAATTAATGCAGATATTGGCGATATTCCATCAATGAGCATGGAACCGAGGACATTCCAGCTATGATAGAGAAGATTTACCAGGTTAAAACATCTGAATTGAAACTTAGCCAGCCGGAGATTATGGAAGAGACAGACAACAATCAGCCCTTCAAACTTTGTGCTATTTGCCATAGCTTGGGTGGGGCTGCTATGCTAATGTACGTGGTCACACGACAGATTGAGGAGAAGCCCCATAGGCTCTCACGGTTGATTCTACTATCTCCTGCTGGATTTCATCACGACTCCAATATAGTTTTCACATTAATGGAGTATATCTTCCTTACATTGGCTCCTATAATGGCTCCTCTTATACCAGCCTTCTACATTCCCACAAGGTTTTTCCGGATGCTGTTGAACAAATTGGCACGGGACTTCCATAACTACCCTGCAGTTGGAGGAGTGGTTCAAACCCTAATGAGTTACGTTGCTGGCGGAGACAGCTCAAATTGGGTTGGCGTGCTAGGCTTGCCTCATTACAACATGAATGACATGCCTGGCGTCTCCTTCAATGTGGTCCTTCACCTAGCACAAATGAAGCGTTCCAGGAAATTCAGAATGTATGATTATGGGAGTGCATCTGCCAACTTAGAGGTTTATGGATCTCCAGAGCCATTGGATTTAGGCGAGTACTACGGGTTCATCGATATACCGGTTGATGTAGTTGCTGGAAGGAAGGACACTGTGATTAAGCCGTCGATGGTTAGAAAGCATTACAGGCTGATGAAGAAATCTGGCGTGGATGTGTCATATAACGAGTTTGAGTATGCCCATTTGGATTTTACCTTCTCTCATCATGAAGAACTCTTGGCCTATGTTATGTCCAGAGTACTGCTGGTGGATCCAGCTCCGAAGCGGCAGTTAAGTGAAAAGAGCATGAAGTTGAAGAGGAAAGGGCAGTCCAGTAGCTAAGTTCTGAGACGGGAATTTTGGTTTTAGGATTCTCCGTCACATGTTTGTTGTATTACTAGGCACTCAAAATCTGTTGTATTATATCAGTGTGAACAGTAGCACACAGTAGAAGCTACATATTGCAGTAAGCTTCCATCTTGTCGTCTGCGGGAAGTTAACTGCTTGGGATGGAATGCCAGTTGAAGATTTGTAACACACTTCACACTCTGCATAAACTAATGCGAATTGTGTCGTTCTATCGCGCTTCCTTTTTAAGATTTCGTTTGGTGTTAAGATGCCTTGATGTGGACATTGATTTTTCAGAAAGCTTTCCTTCTCATCATCAGCATTGAGTGATCAAAGAAGCTCCTTGTGATGATGATTCGGTAAATTGGTTCTTTCGCTTTCAACTGTAATTGTTACATGAAAGTACTACTGGCTCACTGTCGTGCCTTCGAATGCACTGCATAGCCAAGTAGCATGTTTAGTTCTTCAAGTTTTAGCGTATTGCTTGGGTAGCTCGGTGTCGGCTTTGCTCTGAGATTTTGACTTTATTCAGTAGCAACTCCCGTTTTAGAGCCCCTTTTGCTAAATGGAGATGCTAGTGCTGTTGAATAGTTGGCCAATTTTGACATGAAAATGCTCAACACTGTTGGTTTTCAGACACAAACGCCCCAACAGAAAGATAGAGATAGAGAGATGTTTACCCACTTCTACTTTCCAATTCTGTGAACATTGTAAAGACAGTATTTCGCTACTGTGCAATTGTCATTTGCGCTCAATTTTGCACTTGACCTCTAGTAATTAAACGGCCGGTTCAACGCGTCCACGGCTTGCAGTCATCGGCCTTCGTTGTAATCTGGCCGAACCGATTGTTTAAAATCAGCATCCATGACGACCCCATCCATAATATGCACAACAATCTCGCCCTTCCTTCTATCCAGACTTTCCGATCGGACTCCATTGACTATTATCTTCCCATCGGCAGCCTTCGATATATACAAAGTAAACCCGGACAACGAATCATGAGAGATCTCCTCGCCTACGGGCACCGTATCCGAGGTAAGGGCTCGAGGGACGGCAGAGAATCCGAGGACACGCGAAACAATCGCGTAGGTGTTATTTATGTTCTCTGCAACGAAACTTTCTTTCATGTTCAGCTGCAGATCACGCCCGAATGCTTTCTCCGAAGGGACGAAGACGGTGAAAGCAAGGTCTTGCGGCAGCATTTCCACCATCATCTCCCCGAACGTCCCTACTAAAAGCCGATTCTCAGAGAATGTCCCGACTTGTGCAGTCTGCTGAGATCTTACAGCATCTTTACCGGACGACACCTCAGGAAGCCTGAGTGTCGAAAGAAACAGTATGAGAAAGCAACACAGCGAAACAACAATGCACACGAAAGTGATCGAATTCTTCACGAAGTACCCTCTTCTCATCTTCAAACCATCTCTATGTCTCGATCAACCATTTTCCTCCTAGTCAGTCATACCCTCCCTTAACAGACCTTTCAGAATTCCCCCGAAACGCATAGGAGACAAGGAAAGGCCCTCGTTAGTAGAAAAGAGAACATCAACCAAGGTACTTCTGAGGAATCGAAAATCCAAGAGCTCTATTTGGACAAATGCAGGCTTCGCTTCATCCACTTGTGATCGAATGCAGAAACCGATGACTCCGCGCTGCGGAATGCTCTATCCGAGAAACCAACCTTCAAATTCTTAAAGAAAGTAAAGTTCTCGCTTGTCTCTGCATTGACAAAGAACCCCTTTCCCCCAACGAAAATTTTTCCACTCCAAAGCAACCCCAACCTATTAACAGTATTAACAGGCACACACATTACCAACTAGAGCTCAGAAAGATCAATCCTTTCTCTGCAGAGCATATCAGCCCACTAGCTCGTGAACCCAGCACTAGATCAGCACTCTTAAATCTTCGACGCACCCATCAATTTAGCTTCCTACAAGCAAAACCGAGACAAGGATGAACGGATGATTAACATTAGATCTGAAAGTTATCCCACATGCCTACTAACTGTTTGATCGGATTATTCCCAGGCATCAAATCGAGGTCGACCACAGACCACGAACGATCTGGATCATCCAATCGGATCACAGAATAAAAGCCAAATGGGCAGTGGAAAACGACGTTGAGATGGTACCTCCACGAAAGTGATCCGAGCGGCAACACTAGCGATGAAATCGCATTCTGGTTCTGATTCTGATGTTCCCGAAGCCAAGATTAGCCGCTCGCTACGGTCTCTCTCTCTCTCTCTCTCTCTCTCTCTCTCTCTCCTCTCGATTCAACTTGGGATCTGCAAATCTCGCTCTTTCCCGTTGCTTCTTTTGAAGCTGCTCTGGCATGTTGAAACAGCGAGTTCATTGTATCAAGTCGGACCCGTCGGGGCCATTCGAGCAGCAAGTGTCCGAAGCCCGAGAGACCGCCCGAAGTCAAATAACCCGATCGTTTTAGGCCCGGTGTCCCAGGCCGGGCCTGTCAGAGCCCCAAAAATCAGGCCGGTCCCGGCGTTTGGGCTTCATGGGGGTTTTCTGCTCGCCCCTTGTTGAAGTGCGAGAGGCCGCGTGCTTTGACCGGGGCGGTCTGTAATTCTTAGACCGTCGGAGAGTGCACCGAGCGAGCCATCAAAAGGGCTCGCGCTCGGTGCCGTTCGGAGGCGCAATCCAATTACCGAAACTCCCTTCTCTGATAGCTACGATTCACGTTTCGAGAACCGGGGGTTCTGCGGCTCGCCGTCACTGTTGCGGCGACCGGGACTGGGAGTGAAGAGGCGTCGGCAGAGGAACAGGGGCAACTACCAATGGTGGGGGCTCCATATTCGCAGAAATGGGGTTACATTCGGATCATTGCTGGGACCATCCTCGGTGGCGTTCTTGGTTTCTACGTCATGCACCGCGTCGAAATCAGCTACAAGGTCTGATTTCTTCTTCTTCTTCTTCTTCTTCTTTTTTTTTTTCTGGGGATTTTGGGGTTGTGTTTGAGGATGTTGGAACTCGCAATTATCAACATGTGTCAGGAGAAGATGAAGGAGAGATTGCGGCAGTATGAGATGGAAATGAAGAAGAAGCAGCAGCAACAGACGATGACTGAACTTGAAGATTCTGCTTAGTTCGATCCTCATTCTTTCCTTTTTAGCTGTTTTTTAACTGAATGAATTACTCGAGGACAGTCCTTTGTACCATAACCAAGTGTGAAGCTCAGATTTTGGACTGAATGTGCTTGTTTCCCATGTCTAATCATCTGGTTTCATCTCATAGATGTTGGTTATATTCTTCACTGAATTGGTTTTTTGGCTTTCGTGTTCAATAGCTGCATGAAAGAGGAACTCAGTTTATGGTTCTTATGCCTGTGCCTGTGGCTTTTATCTTGATTGTGAGGATGTCAAGAGTCAAATACTGGAGAATTTGATGGTGGGTTGATGTAATCTGATGGATGATGTGGGTGAATAAGGTAGATGGGTTTTGCTTATCATTCTCTTAAAACGCTGGATTCTCCGTCTGTTGTCTTGACATCAAATAGCACCGACCTTTTGCCTGACAGTGTCATCTGCCATACTGTTTAGGTATTCACTGAAATCTGTATCTATTCTCTCGTATTAATCATCAAGATCGATTTGTCTATACCTAGTTACACCTGCCCATTTCCTCCATTGCTCGGCTATTTTCCTTGTTGTTTTCCTTACTGAAATTCGAAGCTTGTTTCTAAGGGTATGCTTGCTGTTCCCTTTCTTTTGTTCCTTTGCAATCCATCTTCTTTGTCTCTCTTTTTTACCTACTAGTAGATTTTGCTCCTTTTGTTTGTAGGGTTACATTGCGCTGATCTTCTTGTATGCCTGATGCACTGTAAAGTTGAATAGGCTCTGTGCTGTTCTTAGTTTTTTTTTTTTTAATGGTTGAATGCTTGTTCTTAGTTCAGTGTGTGGACAAATATGGTGAATTTTGGGGTTTGGTTACTGAGCGCCTTTCCCTTATCTACGATACCCTCCCTGCCTGATCCTTGCACCTTTTTTCTCCGGGAGCAAGTAGTGAGTGAGTTTCTCTCCTGTCCCAGAATTTCTTTCTGTTAAAGAGAAATGCCACAGTTGATGAATGGGGCCAATCTACTTGATTCATTCCTAGTTTGTGATCACTAATGTGCATGATGATCTTTGGTGTCAACCCCACAATCAGTTGAGGGTGAGGCAGAAATGATTACTGCTCTATTCTCATCAAGGAGGGCTTTGAGGGACGAAATTATGCCATTACATCTTCCGGCGAGCTCAACACGAACTGACCAACACAAGCATGTGGTTCAGAAAGCTGCACAATCTTGTCCTTGCTTTGGGGGCAGCTCTATGGAGAAATGTCAATATTGTCGTCTCTTCTGGCAGAGATGCTCATGGACTCCGGCCGTCTAGAAAGTAATTGTGTGAACATGCGAATTCAGCTGTTGCTGGAGCTCAACGAATATTTCACAGTTGACCATGGTCAGTCCATTGTAGCTTGCATTTTGGTGAGTCTCCTCTGTTCTGATGACCAGAACTCGGAGCTCCTGCCCGGTAAGCGTAATTTCTACATCATCAGTGCTGATTATGTGCAAACATTGTAGAGAGTTGGCAATGCACTCCAGGATTGTTTGATAATTTTGCCCATGTGGAGAAAAGTGCGGCGTATCAGTTGGCAGATTAGTACTCGATACTTTTGATGGTGGTCCAGTAACGAGTCGATCGGAGGGCTTTTGTTCGCTCTTTTAATGGTGTATCATCATCGATTCTTTGTAGTTGTACCCTTCTATTGCATCTCGATCCCCTCCATTAATCTGTTTCGGCACTTGTACCGGGACAAGTAAGGCTTCTCTGTCAAAAAATTTCATTGGCTTGTTCTTGCTGTGATTTGCCTGCCTGCCTGCCTGCCTGCCTGAGTTCCTGGACAATTCCAATGCACGAAGAATGCCGATTCACGATCGCTTCCATTTTTCGATTTGCTAAGATAGCAATCTGCCATGTCTTTTGATTCTTCGAGTCATGCGGTGGATCCGAACAGATTGTAAAAGTGTTTTAAGTGTTCTTGGATCGGGGAGTTTCTGTACATGTTCATTCTCTTACGAACTGATCTGTTGGTGCCCTACTTGTATTTTTGTTCGGACGGTGTCCGTGAGAATAGATCTGATCGTGCCGGTTAATTTTAAGTTTTGCCTTTGCTAGGATTATGACCGTATCAAAATAATTCGCCAATAATACTTAGGGTCGAATTAGACAAGTCTTGCCCCAATCAAGCTGCCAAATGATGATGTATGATCAAGCTGTCCATTTTTATCCCCTGGTTAAGGATAAGTAAAAAACTCACGGTCACAAAAAATTTGATGAATAATTTACTCTTAGGGCTAATATTTTGAAAAATCTCAAGCTAGTCCGGTTGTAACAAATTTATTTAAAATTAATTTTTGAGTTACCAAAAACTTTAAATTAATACACGCTTGAGATATTTATTATCCATTATCCGTCAAATTTTACTGTAAAATTGTTAAGCTGTAAGACACATGATAATAGATCAATTGATCTGGCAAGTGTGAGGATAAAAATATCTATTTACTTGTGCTTTTGATGAAGGAACTGTAGCGGTCATTAGGCTCTATGAACCAAACTCCACCACCATTATAAGGGTTGCTTAGATTTGCTCGGAAATTTATTTCCACGTGGATTTGTCGGGAAATGTCATGTGTCATCCAATTCGGTAATTCCACGTTGAAATTGATTGAAGTCGCCATCCGATTCAAGCAATTTCACGTTGAAATTGACTGACGCTAACGGAGGGTAAATATTTCATGTGTGTATTCCATGTATGGGATGAGGGAAGAAGAAGGCGTATATCAATTAGTGCTTGAACTCGAGCTCAAATTGTCAAACTATACTAAAATCGAAAAACCAATTAATTATCCATTTACCTACATTTGCAAATATATAAATGGCGGGAGCCTGCAGAGAGCCGTTATTTGAGAGAGAGAGAGAGAGAGAGAGAGAGAGAGAGAGAAGAGGATGGAAGATTCGAGCGCAATACTGTGCCAGATTTCTTGCCTCAAAGACATGCTCGATCAGGTACCTAGGGCTTCGCGCCTCGCTTTTCCCTTTTCCACTTCGCGAATTCCAGTCTAGGATTTTGCAAAGCTCGTCCGAGGTGAAGCTGCTTTGAGTAGGTGAACGAGGAGATCGAGTCGAGCATCCAGATCACGAGGGTGGTGGAATCGGAGATCGTCAAGTGTTCGGAGGCCGAAGGTGCCTTGGTGGCGAGGGAGGCGGGACTGACTGAGCTGCTTTACGCCTCGCAGTTCGAGCTCGTCGGATTAGCCACAGTGACCGGTCGGTAATGTCGATTCACTGTGACTAATTTCCACTGAGACGACTTCAATTGGATTTTAGCTTCAATCGGTTTTTAGCCATATGCACTGGGAATTCTTCCGGTCTTTCTTGTCTGTTCATGGTGCGTGTGTGGTCGAGGATCGGAGAATGCTTGTGCTGACAGCGTCGATCCTCGCTCATTTGGTTCTAGTGAGGATTTGCCACTTTTCACCAAGACCAGAAACTCTTAGATATTACTTCGCTCCGCCTTGCGATTGTGGGTCAATTCTATCGAATCATTTCAGTGGTTATGTTATGTATGACAGAGAGCTGCCCCGAGCTGTGCACCGTTTCGTTGTCAATGCTGATTCTGTTATATTTAATGACAAGAACAACCTTCAGGGACAAGTCGCTGGCGGTACTTAAAATGAGTTGAAAATTCAATTTATCTCGTAGAAGTATCTAAACAGAGGACCTCTCGACTGACAACCGGCAGTGTATGGCTGTAGTCGGCGTGAAAAGCTTGAGAGGGACGCGAGAAACTTCGAGTACATGTGTCAGATAATCTTCTTGGTTGTGCTCTTCTGATGATGAAGTGGCATCTCATCACTTAATTCATGCGATTGCGTGTTTGTATTTGCATTACTTGTTTCTTTTTTCCTTTAATAGCTGAATCAAGGAAGTCAGTTACCAGCACGGAGCAGGAGCTGCGCTCTCTCCAAAAGAAGAGAGATGAGATACAAGAAAGGATGATCCGTAATAGGTAATTGATCGATTTCAGTTGGAAAGCATATAGAGATGTGGTAGTGAGATGTGCAATACACCGACTTCCGTTTTCAAAATCAAATTTCGCTGAAAATCATTTGACATTGTCTAATGTGCTTCAATGGATGTACTTGCTTGTGACTGTTATCATGTTGTAGCAATCACGGGATCACCAAAGAAGCATTGTAAATATCAACCCTTGTTTAAGATAAATTATATCCACTTCGACTTTGCTTGGTAGTTGATACCAAAATTATTCTTCTGTCAATTTCTGTAGCTGTATAGAAGCTCAGTCTTCACCATTACAATAAAATGCATAAGCAGCGAACAGTGGCTACTCTATAGCGACAAAAACCAAATTCGTTGCCTGAACATCAATGACTACACAACAACTAATGATGGGAAGGAAACTCTTTTGCTGGAGACAAGCTCTTAGCGACAAATTAGCAGCTTTGTGCCTCTGCATTTGGTGTGAAGTACTCAGCAAGAAAATTTCTTGCTAAAAAAGTGTGACGTCCATAGAAAGTTCAGTGTTGGAGTATGCATGTTGGAGTGTATGGGTTAAAAGTACTTGTCTTTGATGCCTATGCACCCAATGTTATTCGTACTTCATGTTTTATATTTCCTGTAAGATCTCTGCATTAAATTTCCCTCAAAATGATTACAACAATTAAAATCTGTCAGGGAAGGGTTCATTAGACAATGCCTAGAGTTTCAACGGGAAATCGACCCAGGAGAAAGTGAAAGACTGCAGTCTTTATTAGCAGAAAAAGAATCGCTTGAAAAGGAGATAGATATCTTCACAAAAAGGAATTATGCTTTAGAAAGTTGTATCTCTACATCTCTGGAAGAAATGTTCGAGGATCTTTGAGATTCTAGGACTGGTATGGCAATCTTTCTACTCTTATAGCATTTCTTTAATGTCTCACAACAATGTCGTCTTATCAGTAGTATATTGCTGCTTTAATAGTCAATGTTACATGTACAAAAATATTCACTTCATTTGATTTCGCTATTTTCACTGTCTCATCTCGCATTTAATAGACTCTAATTGTCAAACGAATGAACGAGTTATTTCAAATGGCAGATCGACAGTGCTTCCATGCTAAATGATAGAAGGACAAGACTTTAACTGGATGGTAAGATGTGGAGCTTGGTTAATTAGCCAATGCACAGGCACAAGAGCTGAATGCTGCACAGAGGCGGCTTCCCTAGGATGAGTCGTAGTTTCTTATGTCTATCCTTTTAGTTGAAGGTGTGGCGAATCAGTCTCTATGAAATATGTGGTCTATATGAATTGATCTTACCAAGCTTTGTGACACATTAGCCTCATGCTTGGGTTCTAACCCTTTCTTGAATTAATACTGGTTATATGGGTGGCTGTGAGTTGACTGAAGAGTATTTTGAGCAGATCTTTGTTCAGAATCATGAAGGGACATTCTTGTCCCCTTTCATCGAGTAATACTATGTTTCCGTTTCCTGAAAAGCTACGAACAGAGATGATCTCATAAGCATCCTATAGCGCAATACGTTCTGATGAAAACATTTAGCAATTAGCAAGTATTAACCTGTAGTTCCTCTTTCCCCTCTTCTTGCTAAACGTCTGCCTAGTGCCACCAGTTGCGGGATTGGGGTCTCCGCCTGAGCTAGTGGGAGTCTGCTTCTGACTGTTAACTATGCAAACCGGAATCTCTTGATACACATAAAGGAGTAACAAAAGCCAAAGGTTTGTCATTCAATGTCATCCTAAGAACTCAGATCATGAGGCCAAGATGCAAACAATCGGCAGGAGATGAAAAGGAATGAGTGGATTTCAGAGGTGACATAAATTTGGGATAGGCAGATTGTGTCTTCAGGTGGGCCGAAAAGTTGGGATTGAAGAGGAAAAAGATGCTAATCCAATCTCGCTCACTTAAACACACACCTCAAGTGGCTAAGACAATAAATCAATTTACATTTTCCTGAGTGACTCTTGCATTGTGTGTAGTATCAACGTTTAGAATTGCAGATCATAATTACTTTCTTGAATAACATTCTCAAGATGAAGGAGCTTTTCGGCAGAGAAACTTTTCTGGAGGAGAACGGTAGTTTTTGGGGCCAGAGGAGGATAGGAAGCCGGTCAAACAGTTGAATACCACCACCACCAGGAATTGCTATAGATCTGGATATTGTGCTTACAAGTAATGCTGATTCTCTACTGTCCCTTTCAATTTTATTTCCTGTGCATATCTGTTGTGAGTTACGGGACCACTCCTTCCCTGAAAGTTGCGGCCTCATTTAAGCTCTGCACTGTTGCTTCTCTCTCAGCTGTGACCTACCTCTTCAGGTGGTGGGGGTCATTACAGAAAATTTTGGGAGAAACTATATCCATTCCATGCTTTCTTTTTCGCCGTCGAACTTACGTGGAGATGGGTTTCGTTCTTTGGATTTTAATGCTAAAATCCAAAGCTGCTCAAGAAACTAGGAAAGGAACTTCGGGGACGTCTTGATGAAATGATGGGCTCTTTTGGGCTATCTCGTCTCGTAATCTGGCGGGGTTACCGGATTCGATCTAGTGCTTTCAACGTTCAGCTATGATTCACTGATCATTGTTCTTGCTCATTACTATCACACAAGATGGTGGCGGTGATAAGAAAGAAAGATTAAAAGAGAATGGTATTTGTTCTCTAATAATAGTGTGTTAAACATCTATACTCCTTTATATGCGCTTAGAGAGAAAAGGCTTCAAGATTCTTCCCATGTGGACTAAAGAGAAAAGAAGAGAGGTAAGGGAAAACCTACAAGACTATACAACACGTTCTAACACCCCCTCAAACTCAGTGGGTCAAATAGCGAGAGTTTGGAAAGAAGAAATTTAAATCGTTGTGATGTAAGAGCAGGCAAGTTGATTCTCGGCCAACAAAAGGAAGTGAAATAGTGCGAGCATGGAGATGATGACGAGTCGGATGACAATCGATCTCAATATGTTTGGTACGCTCACAAAATCCTGGATTTGCACCGATATGAATGGCACTCTTGTTGTCACAATGCAGAGGAGTAGGATCCAAAATGAAACACTCATATCGGCAAGTAAGCGGCAAGCCAAACAATCTCAACAAGAGTGTCACCATAGCAGACGATACTGCTGAGAGGAGCGTGAGACAATATGTTGTTTCTTGGATCGCCAAGAAATAAGTGAATCGCCAAGAAAAATGCAATAACCAAATGATAGATTTGCGATCAGTGACATTGGAAGCCCAATCAAGATCGAAATAGCACGCAACTTGAGAGTAGAGGAAGATGGTAGAAATAAGGAACGCGATAAAGTGCCTCAAGATAGCGCGAATTCTTACTTTGAACAACCACATAATGAGTTGTTCGAGGAGCAAGAACAAACCGACCGACAACATGAACAAGATAGGCGATGTCGGGTCGGGAGATAGTAAGATAAATAAGACCGCCAACCAAGGTCCGATAGCGGGTGACATCGAAAGAGGTTCTCCATCGTCCGGGCAAAACTTCCGATTTAGCTCAATAGGAGTGGCAAAGACGTGAATCGATAGAAGCGCCATGGACGGAATATCGGGATTTTTCGCGAGAAATGAGAATACCACGTGAACTGCGAGCAATCTCAAGCCCAAGAAAATAGCGCAGTGGTCCTAGATCCTTCATGGAAAAATGTTCTTGAAGGTGCCGCTTGGTATGCTCAATATGGTCACGATCATCTCCAGTGATGACCATATCATCAACATAAAGAAGAAGAATAGTGCAGCTAAGAAGAGGTATGAACAAACATAGCATGATCGCCCTCACTTTGAGTGAAACCAAAGGACCGAATAGCATCATCGAACTTCTCAAACCAAGCACGAGGGCCTAGCGGCAAACCTTTCCGAGAGGTATGAGCAAGACCAAAGCGGAGGTTGCATAAAGATATATTCCCGAAGATCACCGTGAAGAAAAGCATTCTTCACATCAAGTGAAAGAGAGGCCAACTGCGAATTAAGCAACAACTAATAAAGCACGGACAGATGTCATCTTTACTACGGGAGCAAAGGTCTCCTCGTAGTCGATACCATACTCTTGCGAGAAACCTCGAGCAACCGGGCGAGCTTTGTAACGCTCAATACCGCCATCGTAACGAGTCTTAATCTTATATATACATCGGCAAGATACAAGGGAGCGACCCGGAGGAAGAGGCACAAGCTCCCAAGTACCCGATTTCCAAAGCCGAGAGTTCCTCGGACATAGCCTTGGCGCCATTCTACATCTTGAACTGCTCGCGATAACTATTAGGTTCTTGTACGCATGAACAAGCAGCCTAAAAAGGAACCAAACTCAGTAGAATAAGAAGTAGCAGAACATACCGGGCGGGTGGACGCCGATCTCGAGGAGGATTACGGCGTGGCTCTAGTTGTGCGGAATCGTCGAGGCGTATACGACAGAGGTGCGGCACAAGGGATAGGTGAAGATGGAGAAGGTGGCAATATATCTAGATCCGATGTAGAAGAGGGACTAGAAGGGTCGAGTAGAGGATCAACAGGAAAATCCATAAATGGAACAGGAGACGAAACATGAGGTGTAGTATTTGTCGGAAAGAAAGGGATGTGTTCATGAAACGTAACATCACGAGAAATACGTACACGTCGCACATTTGGGTCATAACAACGATAACCTTTGTGCTCGGTCTATAACCCAAGAATGCACATGGGATAGAGCGGCGGTAAGCTTTGTACGTTCAGTGAGTGGAAGAATGACAAAACAAGTACATCCAAAAACTCGAAGATGATTATAGCTAGGAGGTCGAGAGTAGAGACGCAAAGCGGGTGTCTTGATGGAGAACAGATGAGGGTAGGCGATTAATTAGATGAATAGCCGTGAGAAGAGCCCCGCACGAACTCATGGGAACGGATGTGCCAAGTAAGAGAGCTCGAGTGGTCTCTAGAATATGACGGTCTTGCGTTCAAGAACTCCATTTTGAGCCGGAACCCCAGGACAAGATAACCGAGGAAGTGTACCATCACTAGCTAAGAGGGAACGAAAGACACCAGAGAGATATTCTCCCCCGAATCCGAACGGAAAATTTTGATTTTTGTATTAAATTGTGTGGAAACCATGGAAGTAAAAGACTAATAGATGGAAAAGAAATCACTACGTTGACGCATAAGATAGACCCATGTATAACGAGAATAATCATCAATAAAAGATACATAATATTTGAAACCACTCTTGGAAGAGAGCGGGCGGGACCCCAAACATCGAATGAACAAGATCGAAAATCGCACTAGTTCTAGAGTTACTAACAGAAAAGGCTTAGCAGATTGCTTGGCCAAAGGGCGATAGAACATGGAGGAAGACTACTAGAAGAAATAGGACCCAAAGCACCTTGTTGGTGAAGGACGGTGAGACGAAACGGAATATGTCCAAGACGCCGATGCCACCGAGCAAGATCGAGGGTAGCCAACACAGGATGAGGAAGAGAGGAAGTTGGAAGATGGAGATGTTGCATAATATAAAGTCCATCCCGTCCCTTCGCTAATCATCTTGCCACTCAAACGATCCCGCCAAGCAAGAGCTATTTGTAAAGCTTACGATATCCAAAGATCGGTGAGTTGTCCAACGGATAATAAATTGAGAGCCAAAGAGGAACATGTAACACATCGGGAACATTGAAATCTTCAGAGATGGTAAGAGTACCCCGTCGGGTAGCTAGTAGAGAGAACCATTAGCGAAAAGAAATGTCTTGGTTGCTTGAGCTCGAAGAGCTTAGTGAGAAAAAGAAGTAGACATATGTCTAGCCCTGAGTCAAGTACCCAAGTAGTAGAAATATCACCCGAAGGTGGAGTAGCGCAATCTTCCAGCAGATGAGAGAGTTGAGAAGTACCGAAACCGGAAAAGACACAGCGAGAGAAGGACTCAATCGGCAAGTTGGGCCTCAAGAGCAACACAATCGGCATCCGTAGGGAGAAACCAAATAATGAGAGATTGAGATGCGGTAGTGACTCGCGGTGATGCAAAAGAGTGAAGCATTCCTCTTCTTCCAACAATGTGACTCATCATGACCAAGACGATGACAATACGATACATGAAGGGCGACGAATAGGTGAAGGACGTGGTGGAGCGCCAAAATAAGCTTGAATCGAAACTGCCGAGGAGGAAAGAAGACCAAGACGAGTTTCCTCGGACCATAATTCTTTGAGGATGTAGGAGAGCGGTGAAGAAGTTGGCCGAACACCTTCATAGGAAGAGCCAAGCTTCATAAGAAAAGAATGTAGACGTGCTATCTTGAGTCCGCCCAGGAGAGATGGACACGAGCACGCTCTGGCATGATGGGCGAAATAGGAGCAAGAATATCCATTGACTCCAAAGTGAGTGCATGTAATTGTAGAAATCTTGAATAAAGCGAGACCCTTGTAGCATTGTAAACTTCTTGCTCCAACCGATAAACTCGAATGTCCCCCGTCCTGGGTGAACATCTCAAAAATCTAAACTATTTGCCTCAACAATATTAGAAAATTGTGGGCGAAAAGGATCAATGGAACCAAACATGATAGCCCATGCCTTCCGAAAACTTTCCATGTTCGAATTTAAAGAACACGTTTCGCAACTTCATCGATGAGTCACTTTGAAGAGCACTAGGACAAGGACAAAGTCCCTCAACATGCTCAAACAAGGTCGCGATAAACAAGTCTTTGCCATTGCAGATGGTTTCCAAAGAGAATAGTTTGAACCATCGAGTTTGACGTCAATACGATCACTAAATCACCCATGACAAAAAAAATCACTAAAAAAGCTAGAAATATGGATTGAGGTGGAAAAATTGATCGAAAGGATCGAGAAAGAAGAAGCGGATTAGAACGAGCAATAATGATGGCCCAAACTCATTATCTTAATTTCCGATGCGGAAGATCCAATTTATGGCAACCGCAGAGCATACTTTAAAAAAATAATGAGCTTTCTTTTTTTTATTTCGCGGAAGATCCAATTGATGGCAACCGCAGAAGATACTCTTCAAGACAATGAACCCGCTATACTATGATAAGAAAGAAAGATTAAAAGAGAATGGTATTTGTTCTCTAATAATAGTTGTTAAACATTGTACACGGAAGCTCTTTATATGGCAGAGGAGAAAAAAAAGCTTTAAGATTCTTCCCATGTGGACTAAAGAGAAAGAAGAGTTCTTGTTCATTACTATCACACAAGATGGTGGCAGCAGGCAAACTCGTGGCCTTTTTTGGGCTTCGGCAAACGAAAGAAAGGGGATGAGAGCGAAGAGAATGCAAATCAAACCTCAGACACAAAAACACCCAACGATGAAGATGGGGGCGTGACCCTTTTGTGCGTAAATTTGGAGGTGGTGGCCTAAAGGCCAAATCGGCTTTGGGCGGTTCAAGATTTGCATTCATAGAACTTAGGTTGTCCTCCTTGCCACAGACAGTCGCCATGTCTCTCTCGTGAACATCACGTGTGCCTTAGGCCCTTCTTCCGTACCTTACAACAGTTTACAGCTATATGACTTGTCGAATTTCCCACTCTGTTCAACCTTAGTGAGAGCTTGGACCCACGATTTAAGCACTTGTGAGCTCTCTCTTGACGAACAAGGAGATAGCCCCGAAAAATCGTTTCTTTAGTTGGAGAAAAGAAAAGAAAAACAGAGACAAAGTGAGAGATTGACAAGCATCATTATTATTAGGTGATATGAATTTCTTAATTTGGTCTGAATTTCTTAATTTGATCGGTAGCATCAGCCATCATACGATTGGTTCATTTTCACAAGCATAATGAATTATCGTGAAAGAGTTCTTAATCTATAACTACTTAAAAATTAAAATTTTCTTTTTATTTGTGTTCACGAACCAACCCCTTTAGTTTCATCCAACTTATTCAGTTATGGTATTTGTTTTGCGATTAAGGGGTAAATCGAAACACATCATCATCCTATTTTCTTTTCTTTTCTCTTTCTTTTATGGAAGCGTGTCTTTTAGGGTGAAGTGGGACATCAGAGTACCTGGTAAGAGAAGTGACAGTGCCTTCTCTTGGTGAATACTTTTGGTTCTTTTGGCTGGAGCCCAGTGAGGGTGCGGAGTGGACCCCACACCCTATCTTTCTATAAGAAGAGACTCATGACTCCTTTCCTCTTTCAGTTTCAGGAAGCCATTGATTACTGCCAGGCCAACCCGATATCAATAGAACCCAAAAAGTGTTCCAATCAGGAAGAAGAAAGAATAATTGGGGTGAAGAAAAGTGGATTGGAGGAAATGACACCATCCCATTAGAGAAAGAGAGCTTCATCCAAGAGGAAGATGAAGATGATGAGCGGTGCTGCACTAGAAAGCCCTAAAAGAAAGCTCTCAAGCAAAGGACTAGGGGGGTTCATGAAGGAACAAAGAGGTAGGCTCTACATAATAAGGAGATGCGTTGTTATTCTCTTGTGCTGGCAAGATTAAAGCCAAAAGAATGAGAAAAACGAAAGGGATGGTGGAATTACTGCAGTCCTCAGTCCTCACCACCAGCTTGGAAGCAAGTGATGATGGCCAGACTTTCCTTCATTTCTTTTTCAATCTCTTCTTCTTGGTACCAGCGCAAGTGTACAGAAGGAGCCTCTCTCAAAGTCTTTCCCTTCTTTTTCTTGTTAATATGCCCTTTTTCGTTACCTTTTTGTTCATATCTGGGAGATAAGACTGGGACTAGGCAAGAAAACCCAATATTTGTCTCAGTTCTTTTTCCCCCTGAATTCCTCTTCCTAATTTTAGAACTGCAAAAGTGGGATCTTTTGAATTTTTTGCCTTTTGTCTTCAAAAGATCAAGCTACTAAAAGCCTTCAGGATGTCTTTCGTTTGATGTAATTTGCTGAAGGGTCTTGCACATGGCTTAGCCAAATCTTCATTGGTTAATTTCAATTTGTGGATGCTTGCTGGGGGAGAGAGAGAGAGAGAGAGAGATCAATCTGTACTATGATTGAGTCAGCATAGCATTTTAAAGATGGTCAGCTTGTTCTCAGCACTTTGATCTCTTTCTGTTCCTTCCTTGTGTTAGACCATCGTGGTGGACTAGACAAGCATAGTGCCTACCAGCCCTACCAATTCTTCTCTAACTTCTGACATTTCTAAAACAAATGATTATGTCGAAATAGGCATTTTGAAAGCTTTCAGCTTTCAAGTCCTAAAATCCACCATCTCACGCTAGTTTTCTTCTCTCTCTCTCTCTCTCTCTCTCTCTCTGCCAAAACCATCTCATACAAGTGGAGATGATGAATTCAGGTGGTTTGGCTATGAGTGGACTCATGGAGTCATGGTCTCTAGAAACAAAGATACAAGAGACTGGTCCATGTCAGAGTTCCGGACTGGAAATTGCTATATCCTTCCAGGATTGGATTGCTTCATTGGATCCAAAAAAGAGCATAAAACACTTTGCAGCCTAAATTGAAAATAAGAGAAATGCTTATCTTTGGAGTGACTTAGGCCCATTTTGTGGGTCTCTACAAGCAAAAGGGCATGATTAGTTTTTCACTGGCTTTCTGTTCCTGCATAAATTTTGGGTCCACTCGTCTTGGCAAGTTTGGTCCCTCCACCCTCCAGAGACATAAAAGATTTCTCCCTAAGCTAATACTCTGTTTAACACGTTCAACTCATGTCTGATGATCACGCAGGCTTTTGTGCTTTTAAACAGTTAACCGCAATTGAAACAGTAATCATCAAGTGCCAACAATCCATGTTTGAGCCACAAGGGTGGGCTTTCGCCAGTGTTTCGCTTCGTCCGTGTTCTACTGCCTCTTACCTGGTCCTCTCCCTGGTTCTGCAAGAGCAGTAAATCTGTCATATGGATTTGAAGAAAAGGATGGATCAAAAGGCGGTTTGTGACGCGTTTATAGCCTAAATCTGTCAACCGATCTAATGTTGGCAGCCTAAATTTCAGTCCGTGAAAGCATGGTTCCAGTTTTTATGCAGATGGGTTTGGTCCAACCAAACACTACAACTTTTGATCTAGGTTGAGAAATAAAACAGTAACATATCTTTCTGGGATCCAATTCCCAACATCAATTCATCGTTCTATTTCCACTGTTTCCGGTCTCTGATGAAGGGATTTTTTCCCGGTTAAAGGGAGTATTAGCTATGGTTCTGAGATCTAATCTTTAGGGGGAACATCAAGGTATTTCTTGGGACCGTAAGCTTGATGGTTTGATGTCCTGTCTACTCCTATTAGCTTTTCCTTGGCCTTACACTTCAAGACCAATCCCAGCTTAGGCTTCGTACTTGACAGGGCCACTTGCCGAACTAACGACTCCGCTGAAAAGAAAGTCATTTGATTGATCAGGACATTGGTAAATACACACCTTGGTTGGTCGATTCTCTTCCCAATTTTAATGGGGGCAGGTGAGAAGACACACAGTATTGGATGCTTCAACTTACTGAGAGAATGTTTATGAACATTCGGTTGGACATGGCATGATGATCTTTTCTCGCCTATCCGACATATGGCCTTCAAATTGACAGAAGATAGTCTATTAAAACTCTTCTCCAGGACGAAGAAACAACAGTAAATTTCTGGCAAAGATGGACTCCTCGTAAGGTTCCATAGCCGGACATTCAAGTGATTCGAACCAGAATGAACTTACAATGATCATCTAATCCGCCATATGTACAATAAGAGAACTGAATTACAAGGATTGCTCTATCGAGATTAGGCTAATGTACATCCATTATTGCTGCTCTTACAAAAAAACGGCCTCATCTGCAATGTTGTGTTTACATGATCCTCTGCTATCTTCATCTGGGAACCCATAGTATGCAGTCGTGAATCAAATTATGTAGGCCTTGGCTTGGCCTTTGTTATTGATGCATTGGTGGAGGTGGCGGCGGTGGCGGCATTGGGTAAGCCATGGGCACCATGTAAGGCGGATGAGGGTGGTGCCCTGGAGGAGGAAGCATGACAGGTGTCCCGACCGCAGGTCCAATATGGCCTGGAGGAGCAGCAATTGGGTGACCCACTGGCGCGCCATAAATCCCAGGGGGCATGTGTGGCTGATGAGCCCGGTGCTTCAAGGTGGCTCCCATCGCGGGCACGCTCGGCGAGTTTGGGTTGGCCTGTTGGCCGGTGATCGGGGCCTGCGGGGTTGAGACATCCCCATTGTTCACACTGGTGATGTCATGGATGCTGGACCTTCTCCTATCTCTGTTCATGGAATTCAACCTGATGAAGTACTTCTGAGCATGGCTTGCCACTTGGGTCGGCGTTCTTGAAATCACAAAGTTCCTTGAAATGCTCCTCCAATCGCCTTTCCCAAATTTGTCAAGACCCAGCAAAAATAACCTGCAAAATTTGACACCCTTCTTTAGTTGTATTGTCCAGAAAAATCCTACCTTTGACAGAGCTTCAAGAGCAGAGTAAATTCAACTGGCCAATTCGATATCATACTCGTGATTAGTGGAAAACATTGCTTGGGGTCCCCCAATTGGACACTAAGTTTCTAGCAATCACATTTGACTAACAGCCAAATTAACGTCAAATTAATGTGCAGATTCCAAGATTATCATTCTCTAACTTAACAAGCTCCTCTAGAGAAGCTAGGACCTCACAAATAGTTTGACTCTCTGCATTTTTTAATTGGATAAGGTAATCCAAATCTGTCGTAAGGACAACTACCCAAGCACAACATTTCATGTTCATGTTAACCTCAAGAAGTTGCTAAAGTGCTATACCTATGCTCTTCTTCAGTCCATGGAATCCCTTTCCTTCTCTCTTGGTCTGACCTCGAGCCGCCCTTCCCGCCATGCCCACCAGCCTCGTGGCTCGACCCCGAGAACCCGCCTCCGTACCCGCAATTCGACCTCTTATCCGCGGCGGAGCCACTGCCGGAGACGCCGTGCCCATCCTTGGCGGCTGAAGACGAGGCGGCCTCATCGCTCACGTAGTTGGGGACTTGTATCCGACCAGCATCGATTGCGCTCACATCCTCCACTAGCATTTGGTAGTGCAATTTCAATTCGTCAAGGCTCTTGCTAGGGACCATAGAAGCAATCTTGTCCCACTGCTCCTTGGAGTCCTCAGCCCAATGCATTGCGATTGCGTTCTCAAAGGCCTTGTCCTCTTCTCTGCTCCATTCTGTGGCACTGGACATGGTGTGGATTTGGCTCTGAAGTCGGTGCACAGTCTCAGGCTTAGGACACTGGAAAAAGAAGAGAGTGATGGGAGAGAAATGTCATATTGTGGTAGGATCAGAGAAGAGGCAGGGCCGGGGGGTGCGCAGGATAAGGGGTGGAAGTGAGGTTGGGCGGGGGTGTGCGCAGGATAAAGGGAGAGGTGGGCATCAAAATGTCAATTCTTTGGAGGACCACCCAATTGGAAAATGGAAGGGATGGGTTGCCCTGTCATGTTCAGGTCACACCTCCAAATCCATGGAGAAATTCTCTCTCCTTTTACACACCGCCGGAGACTTTCGATAGAGCAAACCACCTTGCCTTTCGGATATGGTAGCCCGCAGCAACTTCGAAGAGAAAGAGAGACCAGTGCATCACGACGACGTAGCGAGTTAAGGTTGCCACGACAGAAGGGTCACGCTGAACCGTCAAAGACATGAAATTAAGGATCTCCGATTCCATTTCAATTTTGTACTCAATAGAAAGAGGCGGACAAAAAATAAACTCAAATTAAGCTCAGACAAAACGCCGCCGTAATACAAGCTTTGCCATGATGACCTATTATGTTCTGGCAATGAATGAATTTTTACAAAAATATCTTCTTTCGACGAGATCTATTGGATCGACACTATTACAATCACATAGGTCAAAATCTATATAGGCCGACTCTCCACGGTTTACATACAAAGTTCATAAAAGAAGGAAGTCTTTATCACCGATTGGCAAACAAGGCATCATGGGAAACCACGAGTATAAAATGATACTTTTTCGATATTTTTATATTTACCAAAGATTCTTACTTTTTATATGGTGCATGCGAGCTTAGTTAAGTATCGAACTTTCTTTAGATAACAGATTTTTTTTATGATTATATGAAAATAAAAGTATGATGCGAGCCACAAATTCTTAAATGAGTGGACTCCATTATAATTTTTTGATTTTTTATTATTTATTTTTTGTGGCTCGCAGTATGTTATTAATCTCACGGTAGAAAAAAAAAAGTCATGTAAATATATTTTATCTATCTGTTACGCGACAGTGAGGCGGTGGGTACTGCGCTGTCGTTTTTGGGCGAGACAAGTGCAATCATAGAGCGTGTAAAAATCAGGTCCAAAGAATCTTTCCATCCTGACTACCACATGCCGATGTCCACCACTCCTTCCACTAGCGCGTCGGGGGCCCCACGCGCCGGAGCTTTGTACGGGCCGGTCTTCAAGTTCGGAGGTCCATTTCAAACCAGGCCCATTTTAGTTTCTTGGTCCTCCAACCCATCCTTCCTTCAATTTTCCATTTTGGGCCCAACACGATATGCAAGCCCGTCGGGCCCAAACATGATGTTTCCCGAGGTTTATTTATGGTTGTCTCCCACCGCCGTCCCAACCCTTCGACCAAGAGACATAATCTGCGTAATGGGTTCTGTCTCTTGTCTGAGACAATATGCCCCATGCTATGGACATGCATATATAAGTGATAAGCTTATAGGCAAAACGTGTGGACTATCTTAACTTTTGGATAAATTGTTTTTTTTAATGTGCTTTCAATATGATATGAAATAATATGGAAGATGGTATAATATACATAAATTCTCTGAAGAGGACAAATCACGGCATGGTTTGATAAAAAGATCGGTTACACGTGATCTTTTCATGTTCTCTTTTTAGGGGAGATTGTGATCTAAGAAGCATGGACACTCTTCAAGGGTCTTCGTGTTGCATTCGACACGCGATCGATGAGTGATGAACATGTATCGGACATCCGACATGTGGTCGGGGCTCCGGACACGCCGGCGACACGCGAATCCAACATTCCAAAGACGCACATTATCAATTTTAAGTATTTTCAATAAATTAGAGCTCAAAATATAAATCTACACCCTTACCAAAAAATATATATATATATATATATATAAATCTACACTAAAAATATATATTTAATTCATATACCTAGCCATAAAAAAAAACTAAACTTGAGTTCTTAATAAAAGAAGAAGAAGAAACTCACCGTTAATATTTTTATAGATGCATAATAATTTATCATGTATATAAAAAAATACACATTTAAAGCTTGTCATACAGGAATTTGTTCATAAATACTGTAACGAAAAGAATATAGGAGTTTGATAAAATAGAATCGTCCGTTCTTATAAATAGAAGTTTGATCAAATCGGTATTTGATCAAATAAGATCGTCTTATTCTTATAAAATCCATCGCTAAAATATCTCTAGAGATAACGTGCCGAAATTTTTTACTGTGATCGATGCTATTTAAACTGTGATCACGAGTTGAGGGAGTACTTGGCGAAATCAATTCGAGCGTGGCTCTAAGACGCGCCACGGAGGCGCGTCGATCTGAATGTGTTTTTCAGTTTCCCTTTTGGAAGTTTTTCTTCCTCGGGGCGACGTGGCGGGATTTTCGACTTCTCGTTTGGGCTATAATGCGCCACCCAAATTCCCCCGTCTTGATATTTTGATTTCGCTACCATCACATGGACGAGCGTTATAGAATTTTATTCATATGTACTGAGGAAAATTCTGTACATAGTACATCAATGGGAATGTCCAAGATAAGATCATCTTGAGCTGGAGAAATTATGCTATTGTGGATAAACATCGGCACAACAAAAAAGTGTTGGACAAATTGGATTTTCGGTTCATACTATGAAAATCTCGAATCGATTTATTCAAGATAAAATTTCATGTTATAAAAAAAAATCCTAACGTAATGTATTCATGTCATATTTACCGAAAAACTAATGTTTATGAACTAGTTGACGCGTGACAAATCTACTAAAATATTTAGGCAATATCGAAGCAAGTTTGGCGACTTTAGCTGATTTTTCAAATGTGAGGGAACTATTAAGGAAAATTAATAGATTTTAGCAAATTTTCCAGTTTCAATTCATTTTCTTCATATCTGTCTCCCTCTGAAGGGCGTCGTTTAGAAGACTCACTTATGTTGAATTTCCATGTCATGCCCACATCACATGCCGATCATCTCGAATTGTATGCCATGCGTGTTTACGCGTCGGCAATTTAACCGGGTTATTGGATGAAAGCTAAAGGAAGGTAGATTTGTTGAGGATTTCCTCATTTGATATTTTTTTTGTTGATACAAAAACTAATTTAAAGAAAAATACAGCGTATATGTGCCGGTTTGAGACTTTTTTACCCTTGAATTTATCATCATTCTCTCCACTAATGAGAGATGTTTGAAGTTCTCTCAATGGTCAGCCTTTCTTTCCTTGTGCCCATATGAAATTGCGCCATAGAACATAACTCGAACTCCTAGCACGGCATCCAAAAAAAAACAAATGTGAGTGCATCAATGATTTAAATGATAAGATCGCGCATGATAACCATTACGTTACGAAAAACTAATTATGATTAAAATGACTTTTTCGATTCTGTTTTTGGATGAGTTTTAGAAAATCGAACGCATTTGATAATTGCCCAAAATTTCATTCTTGAAATAGAAACGCGTTTGATAACTATACAAAATTTCTGTTTCGAAAAACTGTTTCTCTTCTTAATTTTTTTCATTTAAGTTAAATAACTATGTAGTTACTTTGTAAAATTTCATCATAAATTGAAGACTAATTTTCAATGCACACTAAGATAATTTAAAATATATATATTTTTAGCATGTTATAAATGAAACACAAATTTTAATACATGCCGTTTTAAGTTCGATTGAAATATGGGACAGTTCCTATATTAAGAATTCATTTTTTTTAAATGTTGCGTTGTCCAAAATACATACAAACATAGTAGCCGAATAACCAAATTATCCACTAACAAAAAAAAAAATCAAATTATCCTCCTTGATACGAAGTACAAGTCATTCACTATCATTTTGCAGCTTCTATCCTAAATCCAAGTGGGTGTTTGGCTCCAATTCCACGTGTAGATGGTTACATTTTGTGACGCACGTACGGGTATTTATGTTATCATCCGCATCTTGAATGCCCTCATCTTCTGCGACATTTTTTTGACGAATAGTGAAAGCCATGAAATCTAGAAAATTTAGGCCCGAATTTATGAAAATGAGTTCGAGACTAGCCTAATATAAGCTTATTCTATTTTTAGGAATTTTCGAAATTTTTATATTTTTTAAAAATTTTCTAATTTTTTTAGATTTTTATTTTTTATTTTTATTAGATTGAGGGAAAAGTGACGATAGAACCGAAAGGGAAAAGTGACATATGTGAAACTTCATTCTATTTTGTGATTTTCAAAAGTGATTCTTTTTTCCGGAACCAACTTTTTTGTGTTACGGATTTTGCTCTAAAATTGATTCGATTTTCTAAAACCGATTACGAATCGAATCAAAATTAGATTCATTTACATTACCAAACAGGATTCTCATCTTTTTTTTGTTAGAATCGGAGAAGCAAAATGGTTCTCATGCGGTCTCTAAGAGTTTTTCCGACATGCGCTATATTAATTAATATTGTAATTATTATTTTACAAGGTTGGTTTAACAAAGAAAAAATCTAAAGATTCTTGATTAGTTTGATACAGTACTAATTAGTGTTGGCCGAGATGAGCCCGGTCCTTGCTGAGAAGGTCTAGCTAATAAATAGTTCTTGAGTCTTGGATGGTCGTAATTTCGCATGAAGAATGATGGATTGCAAATTAGGTGCATAAATTCTTTTTCTCCATTACTATATTTCTAGATTTTAGCTATGGTTATGTTGGGGTGCCGTCGACCTCTCTTTGCGAAGAGGAGTCGACGATGCTTGTCGAATGTCGATAGTGTAGATCGATAATGCATGGTTATAGCTAGGGTTATCAATCTCGGTTCGATTCGGTTTTTCAAAAAAATCGAATTGAATCATTAGGAGATAAGCTTGAACATGATCAAATCTCGCTCCGAATTGAATATGAACCGAACTAAAAATCCAGTTCAGTTCGGTTCCATTTTTAATTTTTCTTTTTTTGATTTTTAATTTGAATTTTTCCATTTTCCTTTTTTCTTTTATTTTTTTCCTTTTTTGTGGCTGAAGGCCATGGAGCCCGGCCCGTCGGTGAGGGCCGCAGCTTCATCTCGCCAGATCTGGCCCTGACCCCATTGCTGTCGTCGGCGTCTGAGAAACACGCGCTCCCGTTGTCTTTGGCGCTCGGGCTACTATGACGACCGACACCCCTGTTCCAAATGACGCGAGAAATATCTCCGCTCCTCATTTTTTCCGAAGAACCCAGAAGTGAGGAAGCGTATTATAAGCTCCGACGAAGTAACGCAAGGTTGAAAGCTCGAAGCTTTAGCGGTTGCCCGAGCAGATTCGGGGGTTTGATCCCAGAAAGATTATACATTTCTCTTTATAGATGTTCCATTCCATGGATCTTTCCACGGGGACGAGACTGTTCCTTCGTCTGCGAGGAGGTCGCCGGACCTCGGTCAGCGCCGCCAGCCTCAGCCACCAAAACAGGGAACCAAAAAACGAAAACAAAAGAAAAGAAACAGAAAAGGAAAAAAAATTTAAAAAAAAATAAAAAAAGAGATTTTCAGCTCAGTTCGGTTAATCGAACCAAATCGAAATGAACTGAACCGAACAAAAATAATGGTTATATTTCAACTAACCGAACTGAGCCAAAATACATAAATTCTTAATTAGATTCAATCCGATTTTTCAGTTCAGTTTTCACATCGAGCGCGACCGGTCACGCAAGCGTGTTCGACTCGAGCCACCAATCAGAGATAGGTGTTAACGTCCTTAGAACCACAGTTGGGGGAGATCGTTTTCTCCGAATAAAGACCAGTAGTCTCTCTCGTTCTTTGGGTGTACGGAAAACGACGCAGGCCATATGTAGTGGCATTTTCCTTTCATTAGTCAATCGTCGCCTGCTTCAACTGGAAAGAAAAGGTCTTTTCGTAGATTTTCAAGAACGTCGACTTTCGACCAAAAAACAGAGAACGTCGACTTCGTGAGCCGTAGGTTCGTGTCTTAGACGGTTCGTTGGGCTGTATGGATAAAGATGACAGCGGTCCTTCCTTAGCCCTTACGACTGGATGGCTTCAAAAATGGGAGAAGAAGAAGAAGAAGAAGAAGAAGAGGAGGAGTTAATCTGCTTATGACGTCCATATGACATCATCACAAAATGCAGGCCCAAGTTAAAGATACGGACAAGGCCCACTATAACTTGGGAGGGATGGTGAGAGAAAGTGAAGTGAAGCTTCTACTTGTCCTGTTGTAAAGAAGTTTGAGGGGACGTAGGTTCGGAAGAGAATAATCTCACGGCAAAAAGAATTTTTTTTTTTGTGGTGGTTAATTTCATATAATTTTTTTTAGAGGAATTTTGTGGTAAACACGAAATTAGCGGAAAATACGATGAATCAAGCTATTAAAACAATAAGTAAGAAAGAAAATGAAGGTTCACACGCGTCCGTGTTTATTTTCATATCTAAACATGGTGATTTGAGAGCTCTTGGCCTTTTAATTAGATCGCCTTTCATTTTTATTTTATGCCCTTTTTTTTAAAAAAAATTACTTAAAGAAACTTATCCTTTATGATTTTTCAAGCATGGAGCTATTTTTGTTCTTTTACGTTCCAAATCTACATAAAGGATAAGTTTGTTTTTTGTCGCTCTACATAAAGAAACTTATCCTTTCGTCTCCTACAAGGGCCTTGCGGCCTGTCCATTTGTTATATGGTGATGGCGGGTTCACGGATGCGTTCTTTATTTTAACGTGCCGGTGCCGCATGCCATGCACCACCAATTGCCAATCATATTCTTTTTCTTCCCCGATGGTGGGAGATATACGATGTTTTGCTTTCCGTATAAGGGATTTTAAGGTCCGGACGAGACCTCGACGAAGCGGTTTAAGGACTTACTTAGCTTCGTATTTTTGTTCTTTTGCATTCCAGATCAATCCATTAATGCACTTTTGTTAGTTCATGTTGTTTTCTTTCGTTGACTTTATTTTGTTGATAATCCTTTAAAAATGTTATCTTAATGAAATCCAAATTTACGTAATCCATTCCAATTCGTTTAAAAAAAAAATCTACTTATTACACGAAAATTATATTTACAATGACAAAATGGAATACCATCAATTTCAAATGAGAAGATTGATCCCCGATAATCTCTATCTTATTTCTGGCGTTTCATTAGTGCACTTGTCCAAGAGGTCGATGTTCGTATTTTTTATTCGTCGTAGTTTTGCCAATAATAATGTTCGTATGTCGTTTGTCTTTTTTAATATCTGGTATAAATATAGAGATAAAGCTCTTACTTCTATTATCATCTTTTTCTTATCAAATTGGTACATCTTATCGAGCTGAGTAAAGAAGGCGGTCCGGAACCGCCTTTTAGGGGCGTGCGATTCCGTTTTTAAATTTAATTTTTAAACTAATAAATAATAAAATAAATATAATAAATTATAAACTATAATCAAATTGTATATTGTAATAAAATTTGGGGAAAAAAAGAGAAAGGAGGAATGGGCTTGAACTAATAAACATTAATATCTTCTCGGGATAAAAAACAAAGCCCAGTAGTTTTTACCTTGATAACCCCAACTTACCTCATCGTCAATCATCGCTACCCGTTGCGGACGGTGTATCCCACAATCCTCGCTAAAGAATTGTGTTCTCGATCCAATTCTGGTGTCGAAATCAGCTTGCCAATCGTCGACACAAGCTAGCCTACGGACTCGACTTAATCTGAACGGCAGAGTCCAAAACTAATCACCACAAATGTTTGTTCAACGCAACCTAAGATGGGGTTGCTAATATCGCGGCGATGAGGCGAACATGGTAGTCGGTTGGCGACTCGCCACCACTCCAGGATTTGAAAATCATTATTTTACGTATCACGAAACTCAAATTGAGTGGTGAAATATTTTCTATTTCATAAATACTACCTTGCCCCTTTATGTTTTTTTGTCTACTCTGAGCATATCATAACCTCTACCAAGTGAACTAGGTTTCGTTTCAGGGAGATGGAAAGATCCACCATCATTTAAACCATATCTATTACAAAATTCCCATGTAATGCTACTATAGATTCTCTAACATCTCTTTGTACAATTGAAACATCTATCATATCTTCCAAATGTAAACAATCACAATAATACACATTCAAATAATCTAGTAAACCATCTAATTTAATACGTGGATCAAAAACAATACCAACTAAATAGACAAGAGGAATTTTGAAATAATAATCAACCATTTTCTCGCATTCGAAATAGTTTGAGCTAATTCATTATCTTTTTCATATACATTAAAAACACTACCAATATTAATACATTCTATTAAAAATAAATCGTAGTAGGATAATAAATACCAGATAAAGCATTAGTAGCATCATTAAAAATTTTCAAAAATCTAAAAAATTTTGCAAACGTCCCAATGTTGCGGAAGTAAAGTAATTTCGGGAATATTTTGCGACATAAACGTATATAATAAATCTTTTATAAAGTTTGAGAAGCAACTCATACGTAGAATCAACAGTCGAATATCTTTGGAAACCTTTTGCCCTTCTCCCATGTTGTTTACAAAATTTTCCCATGCTTTCATAAAATGGGCACACTCTATAAATATTTAATTGCGCCCTTTATTGGGCGAGAAAAACTCGAGTTGAAACCATTTGTACACATAGATTTAAAACATGGCAAGCACATCTAATGTGAAAAAATTGTCCCCAAAAAGAAGGTTCAAATATTTTCTAATTCGGAATGGAAGCGGTATTTGCGTGCATTATCAAAACCAATCGAAAAAACTTTATTTATCAAATAATATTCTTCAAAACTTGTTTAATTATTCTATAAATATTATGAGCCGAATGTTTTTCATCAAAACTCGAAATGCAAGAAGTCTTTTTGAATAGTCCAATCATCACCTATCCATGACACGTAATACCCATATAAGAATGAATTTGCCAAGGATCACCCAAATATTACTACCTAAATGCACACATCCATTAATTCCCAAAAAATTTTGCTAATTTTTTTGTTTTTATAAAGATGCAAAGTTCGCGTTTAAGAATACTACGGGAATAGTTGGTCTTGAACCAACGCAATATTTATCAAATATTTCATATTAAAATTTTCACAGTAGTAAATGGAGCATGATCAAGGGCCACATATTCGGCTAATGTTTGTTTATAAAGTGCATCGATAACGAAAAAGGATGAGTATTAGGATTGGCGTACCGGAAATTTGTTGTTGTCAGTGTCGATCCGTGCGTTGGATGTTTTTGTCGAGATCGACGAAATGTTCCATACCATCTCCTTTGCTAAATTTATATGTTTGGGGACAATATTTACAATTTACATTATACTTACCTTCGCTTCGCATATACCTGTCGAAGTCTTGCCAAAGTCGGATGTCTCTCTCGACCTTTCCGTTCGGCCATTTGCCGTCGACGTTTCTTCACGAGTAGGCGGATGAAGACTTTCTTGTGGAGGCGACGTTCGAAATGGAACAACGTTGATATTGTCGTCATCGTCTTCCCAACATGCATACTCACGAGGATCACATCCAGGAATAGGATATTCGAATCTCCCATCGTCATCTTACCCTTCCAAGATTTCTACTTCACTTGCCATTTTGAGAAAATGAGGCGGATTCGAAAAATTGAGAATTTGAGAGAATGTGAGAGAATTGTTGAGAGGATTTGTGGAAAAATAAAGGGAAGG
The DNA here is from genome assembly GCA_021437795.1 of Rhodamnia rubescens. NCBI lineage: Eukaryota > Viridiplantae > Streptophyta > Magnoliopsida > Myrtales > Myrtaceae > Rhodamnia > Rhodamnia rubescens. The sequence continues at coordinate 5,669,224 of JAILYA010000005.1, read as the reverse complement.
ATATGTATTTATAAAAAAAAATTCTGATTTTTTTTTAAAAAAAAAATATTCAACGGCCAAATGGCCATTGCAGGAGAAGAGCCAATGGCTCTTTGGGCCAGGCCGGGGCCCATCCCAAGGGCCCCTTTTTTTTTTTTTTTTTTTAAAGGGCCGGTTCCAATTTTCCCAAACCGGAACCGGCCCGCAGGGCCGGTTCCGGTTCCGGTTTGGGCCGTGGGTCCGATCAACGGGCGGTTCCGGGCCCACGGCCCAAATGGCCATCTCGGAGGTCTTGATTGAGTTGTCGATTAACAATTAATTTCCTCTAGAAAATTAGTTGACTTAAATCGTTACTCTTTATGATCGCTTAACACGATACGTAAAATAATTACTACAAATGGAAATTGTCCGATGCCAATTGGACTTAAATTGAAATTGAAGGACTAAATTGGAAAAATATTTTTGCCTATTTTCCAGCCTGTTCAAACCACGAAACCAATTGGACAAAAATGTAGCTAAAGGCATAAGGATCAAATGTCGTAAGTAGCCCAAAGTGAAAAAAGGTCTAGAAGGGATTGAATTTGAGATTTTTGATAAACCAGGGACCTAAACGCAAAATTTTGGAAAGTAGGTTCGTGATCGAATTTTTGAATTTTAAAGTGACCAAATTGCAATGGAAATTGAAACAGACTAATGGCTATTTTTCGTATCTTTTCTTGTCACAAATGCTATTTTTCTTATTTTTGGGGTATTTTCTAATTAAAAAAATGCCAAAAAAAATCATAAAAAAATAGACAACAAATATTTCTTGTTCAAAATTGGTTCCTTAGGTTTGGCCAAGGCTTCCAAAGTCGATTTTCAAATTTTATGAATTTTTATGATATTTGTAATAATTTTTCTAAAGAAAAAATGATTAAAAATCAAGTGCCTATAGTAGTTTAGGAGACTCATTTATGTTGAATTTTCACGTCACATGCCAATCATCCAAAGTGTCTATCACGCATTTTTCCACGTCAGTATCTTAATCGAGGTATTGGACGAAAGCTAACATGGGTAGATTTGTCAAGGGTTTATCTGATTGAGATTTTTTTTTTTTTTGTATTGGAAAAATTAATTTGAGCATAGATGTGGCATAGACATGCCGATTTGGGATTTTGTTACCCTTGAATTTATCATTTTCCTCTCCACTAACAAGATGTCTGGAGTTCTCTTGATGGTGCTCGTCTTTTCCTTGTGTCCATACGAAATTGCACCACAGAACATAACTCGAACTCCTAGCACGGCATCCGGAAAAAATGTGCGTGCATGGGCGATTCGATCTCTCTTTCGGAAAGGGGCCGAGCATGCTTCGGCTCTGAACCGCCGAATGCCCATGGTGTGGGTCGGTAATGCACAGTTCTAGACGGATCACGCAAGCAAATTCAATCTTAATTTTTTTTCCAATTCAGCCTTAAATATTTTGTAATTGTGTCAATTCAATCAACCCGACTAATTTTGGCCGGCTGCCGCTAATGTGGATGCCGATCGTCCGGTGACGTAATATTTTAACTTCTTTTTTTTTTTGTTTTAAAATTTTGAATTTTTTTCTTTCTTTTTCTCTACCCTCTTCTTCTTCTTCTTCATTTGCCCTTGTTGGCCTTAGGTGAAGCTCGCCCTCGACGGCCACCGGAGAGGGCAAGCCAGCGACTGGCCAGATGAAGAAGGAGAGGGAAGAAATAAAAAGAAAAGGAAAAAAATGAATAAAAAACTAATTTTTAAAATAAAATATATATTAAAATATTATGTCACAGGGGAGTCCACATCGATGTCGGTTGGCTAATTTTGACAGGATGGACTCGATTGGCGTAAAAGCAAAAGTTTTAGGACTGAATCGATAAAAAAATAAAAAATTAAGATTTAATTGACACAATTGTAATGATTTTACGGCTTTATTTTGATAATTTTCCCGCCTTAAAAGCCATGGTTGGAGAGATGGTTTTCTTCGAAGAAAAATCACTGGGGCCTCTCGTTCGTGGGTGCACCGGAAGACGGTGCAGACCATACATGATCGCAATTTCCCTTCAGCGTCAATTTCGGTTGCTTCAACTCGAAGGAAAAGGGCTTTTGGTAGATTTTCAAGATTGTCGACTTCGTGAGTCGTAGGTTCGTGTCTTTGACAATTCGTTCGGAGGTTTGGATGAAGACGACAACGGTCGTTCCTTAGTCCTTAAGACTAGCTTAAAAAATGAAACAAAAATAAAAAAGAAAAGAAAAGAAATAAAGAAAAGGAGTTAACTGTTTATGACGTCCATATGACATCATCACGAAATGCATGCCCAAGTTAAAGATACGGGCGTGGCACACTACCACTATAACTTGGGAGGGATGGTGAGAGAAAGTGAAGCTTCTTGTCCCGTTGTGAAAAAGTTCGAGAGCAACCTATTTGTTTTTTAGTATATGTACACACACGTACATACATATATACTTATTACATGAAAATCATATTTAGGATGAGAAGTGTTAAAATATTTTATTTGTTAGAATATCTTATTGATTCTGTATATATTCTAGAATTATTGTCATTTCTTCTCTGGGATTATTTCTTCATAGATCGAGGCTTCATTGTATCTATTTATTACGGCTTTGTGCCTCAATACAATATACAGCTCAATTTTCTATCATGGTATCAAAGCTAGGATTTACTTCATACCAATCCTAGATTTTTTTTCCGCTCATCGTCTTCATCACGCCAATTCACAACTTGACGTTGGTTAATATGGGTGATTCGAGTGATCGGATTGATGTCAAATTCGATGGCTCCAATTACGCTTTTTGGCGTGCCATCGGCCATGGCCGCACATGTTTATCGAGATCTGTTTGAGCATGTTGAGGGTGTTCGCGTCGTCTGCCGAATTCAAGGACGTTGAGCAATCCAAACTCACGAGATGATGCAATTGCTCGGCGTAAATCGACATTCGAAACCGAACTGTTTGCGATCGGGGGCTTGGGCCATTATATTCGGCTCTCTTGATCATACCTTTCGTCCACGGTTCGCTCACGTTACGGGTGCGAAGAATATATGGGATCGGCTTACGTACATGTTTACTCGGACCGGCTCTATCCGTATCTACCAGTTACATCAAGACATTGTTGTTACTACCCAAGGCGCTCAATCAATCCGTGAGTTTTATAATTATTTGAAGTCGCTTTGGAGTCGGCTCGACGTTTTGTCTCCCACTTTATATTCCACATGTTCTAGTTGTGCTACATGTCGGTTTTCTCGGCAGACTTAAGATCGCCCGCGACTCTATGATTTTCCGATGAAGCTCCCATCTACTTTTGAGGGTGTTCGTAGTCGATTCTTTATAGGAATCCTCCATCCTCTCTCCTTGATCTTGTCAAGGAGCTTCAATTTGAGGAAACTCAATTGGGTCTTCTCTCATCTTCTCGGTATCCGATCCCACAGCCATTCTTGCTACTCCTTTATGGGCCGCTGCTCGATCTACGCCTCCGCTTCATGCTCCAAGGTAGGGTTCTCTTCGGTCTGCTCCAACTCGGGGTTCCCATCAATTTGCTTCAATTCAAGGTTTTCATTAGACTGCTCGGTGCTCTTATTGTTATCGTCGTGGTCATATTGAGACCCGCTATTTGAAGAGGCGACGCGATACGCAACGCTCTTCTCGAGCTCCACTGTTCTCGCTTCGACGCATCATATTTCTCTCGCCTCTCCTTCGTGGATGAGAGATTTGCTGCTCTTGAGGCTTAGCTATCCCGCTTGAATCAATTTCAGCTTGGCTCTCAATTGTCTAATTCGGGCCCTTCGGTTGCTATCACTCCTACTAGTTCTTCTGCATTGCTACTCCCCCTTTAGGTGGTTCTTCTACTACCCGGATTCTTGACTCAAGAGCTGCTAGACACATGTTTACTTCTGTGCTTGTCTTTCCGAGCTTTCTAAGCTCAAGTCTCCAGCCGCGGTTCTTTACAAATGATGGTTCACCTATTTTGGCTACCCGACAGGGGACTCTTGTTTGTCCTCGGGATTTTTATGTTCCCGATGTGTTGCATGTCCCTTTTACGGGCGCTTAATTTATTGTCTCGTTGGCTAGCTTACGATGCCGGTTGTATTGTGAGTTTTATCGACCGCTCTTGTTTTGTACAGGATCGTTGGAGAGGTAGGATGATTGGCAAGGGCAATAGGCATGGTGAAATATACACTATGCAATCTCTTCACCTTCCATCCACCTACACTTCTTCTCTTTATCCCGTGCTGGCTACCGTAGACCTTGCTCGATGGCATCGGCGTCTCGGGCACGCTTCCTCTTCTCGTCTCTCTATTCTTCCTCAACAGAGGGTTCTTGGTCCAGTTTTCTCTAGTGTTCTACCTCCCCGCTCTATTTGTCCTTTAGCAAAGCGATCCGCTTTATCTTTTCCTACTAGTACTTCTAGTTCTAGCAATATTTTTGATCTTGTTCATTCGATGTATGGGGCCTTGCTCCTATTCCATCCAAGAGTGGTTTTAAATATTATGTTTCGTTTATTGATAATTATTCTCGCTATACTTGGATTTATCTTATGCGTCGGCGTAGTGATTTTCTTACCATTTATCCGACTTTCACTGCTATGATATCTACACAATTTCACAAAAAAATTAAGGTCTTTCGCTCCGATTCCGGGGGGTAATATCTCTCGGGTGCTATTTCGTTCTCTATTAGCCAATGATGGGACATTGCCGCACCTCTCTTGTCCTGGTATCTCGGCTCAAAATGGGGTTGCTTGAACGTAAGCATCAACATATTCTTGAAACCACTCGTGCTCTTTTATTTTCTACTTCGGTTCCTCTTGAGTTACGGGCTGAAACTCTTCTCACTGCAGTTCATCTCATTAACCACCTTCCCTCACATGTTCTTCATTAGGCAACACCTTTTCAACGTCTTCATTCCCGCTCTCCTACTTATACACATCTTCGAGTTTTTGGGTGCACATGTTTCGTGATTCTCCCTCCCATTGACCATACGAAATTGATTGCTCGATTCATATCATGTACATTCTTGGGGTATAGTGCTTGAACACAAGGGCTATCATTGTTACGACCCGATTGCTCGGCGTATTCATATTTCTCGTAATGTCACTTTTCATGAGCATGTTTCTTAATTCTCTACTACTACTACGTCTTCGGTTTCTAAACCTATTTCTTTCATGTACTTTCCCGCCGATCCTTGTCCTAACCCTCCATATGTATCCGCTTCTCCTCCTCTAGATAGGTCTCGCTTCTCCTCCTTCGATATCTCCGCCCCTTCTTCTCTATCTCGAGTTCTCTCCCCGCTATTGCCTTTCCCGCCCCCTTGCCACCGACGATTACGCCCCCTTTGAAGTTGCGTTATAATCCTCCTCGGGATCGTCGTCTCCCTCGCTTGGTATGTTGCTTGCTTGCTTCTTATTCCGCCGAATTTGGTTCCTTTTTGGTCGCTGTTCATGATGTGCAGGAACCTACTAGCTACCGCGAAGCGCACAACATGCTAAGTGGCGTCGAGGCCATGGTTGAGGAATTTTCCGCTTTCTGAGTACTTGGTACTTGGGAACTTGTTCCTCTTCCACCTGGTCGATTCTTGGTATCATGTCGCTGGATCTATAAGGTAAAAATTTGTTCGATGGCGGTATTGAGCGATATAAGACACGTTTAGTTGCGCGGGATTTCTCACAAGAATATGGCATTGATTATGATGAGATTTTCGCTCCAAGAGCGAAGATGACTTCTGTTCGTACTCTCTTCGGCCGTTGCTTCTGTTCGTAATTGGCCTCTCTATCGCCTTGATGTGAAGAATGCTTTTCTTCACGGGGATCTTCATGAAGAAATCTTTATGCAACCACCACCTGGTCTTACTCAAGCCCTTGGTCGGGTTTGTCGTCTCCGGTGAGCTCTTTATGGCCTCAAGCAAGCACCGCGTGCTTGGTTTGAGAAGTTTACTATTGCTATACGTTCTATTCGAGTGAGGCCGATCATGCTATATTTATTCATACTTCGTCCTCCGGTTTTACTATTCTTCTTCTTTATGTGGATGACATGGTCATTACCGGCAATGACTCGATTTTATTGGTCATACCAAGAGACATCTTTAGCGACATTTTTCCATGAAGGATCTTGGTTTATTGCGCTATTTTCTTGGGCTTGAGGTTGCTCACGATTCTCGTGGTATTCTTCTTTCTCGGCAGAAGTATACCGCGATATTCTTTCTAGGGCTGCAGTTTCGGATTCCCATCTTCGCACTCACTCCTATTGAGTTGAATCAAAAGCTTCGCCCTAACGACGGGGAGCCTCTTTTCGATGTTACTCGTTATCGAAATCTGGTTGGTAGTCTTGTGTATCTCACTATTTCGCGTCCCGACACTTGCTTATGCGATTCATGTTGTTAGTCGATTTGTTGTTGCCCCTCGGTCTACACATTATGCTTTGCTTTTTGCGGATTTTGCGATATCTTTGAGGTACTTTGACGAGGTCATTATTTTTACCGTCCTCTTCTCATCTTGAGTTACGTGCTTATTCCTATGCCGATTGGGCTTCTAATGTAATTGATCGTCGGTCTCGTCACGGGGTTCTGCATTTTTCTTGGCTATTCTCTCATTTCTTGGCGGGCCAAGAAACAACAGATTGTCTCACGTTTCTCTACAGAGTCCGAGTATCGTGCTATGGCCGACACTCTTTGTTGAGATCATCTCGACTTCGTCATTTGCTTGCTAACATGAGCGTTTCACTTCAAGATCCCACTCCCTTGTATTGTGACAACAAAAGTGCCATCCATATTGGGGCTAATTCTTTTTTTCATGAGCGCACCAAGCATATTGAAATCAACTTGCCATCTTACTCGTCATCATCTTTAGGCTCGAACCATCTCTTTTCCTTTTATTGGGACTAAGGATCGGTTAGCCAATGGTTTTACGAAGGCTCTTACAGCGCCACGTTTTCGAATCTCATTTCCAAACTCTCACTATTTGATCGACCTTGACTTTGAGGGGGTGTTAGAATATTTTATTTGTTAGAATATCTTATTGATTTCGTATATATTCTAGAATTATTGTCATTTATTCTCTAGGATTGTTTCCTCATAGATCGGGCTTCATTGTATCTATTTATTACGGTTTTGTGCCTCAATACAATATACAGCTCAATTTTCTATCAAGAAGATGGAACACCATCAATTTCGATTTCCTCTTTGTAATCGCGTAACACGATATGTAAAATAAATGCTATAAATGGAAATTGTCCCATGCCGTCATCAAATTTCATGGAATAGTTGAGATTTCTTTTTAATAATAGGCAAAGTTAAAATCTCCTTATGAGGTATCGTCTCACCACTTATTGAATATGTGTATAAGACGATACCTGCTATTATTCTGAATCCGACGACACGAAATGGCATTCCGACGGAAAGTGTTCATTCTATTAAAGAGCGTCCTATCTTTTTGCGCTCCTTAATCAGGCTTTCATCTTGATATCCGTCAGTGTCACCATCGAATCACTTAAGAAAGGGCCCGATTCTTAGTGTTTCCCGAATTGAAGTCTTCACATGATTCCATTCCTTTAGGAATGCTCTCGGAATTTCGTTCGCATTTGCTTCGTTTGTGATTGTTTTTCCTTGGTAAGCCAGGTCATCAATAGTCTCAGTGTACCTGGTATTCATCTGAGTGATTGTTTCATCAGACTTCATCAAGAAATGTTTCGTATTTCTCCAAGAGTATGTTTCCTATCTCACGGCAAATTAGACTTTGGAGGAGTAACCGCCTAGGGATAAGATGGCGTGGCAACATGAGATGTGGAAGCGAAAATCATGGAGACATGAAAGTGTAGTTGAAACTGCTGAAGAACTTCTCGTAGGCAGTTATGTCGTAAATAGTATAAAAATTAATGATACTGTAAGCCCCAGAACAAACAACAACAAAAGACCTGTTATCTTTCAGTCATCTTTCAATTCATGCCGTAATTCCCAGATTTTTCGCCGTCGATTAAATTTCAGCGTGTATCTTAGTTGTAATTTTCAAAATCTTCGTCTTCAATTAAATTTGTCATCGCACTTTGTCTTCGAGAAAATGCCAACAAAACTTTTTATGTCATCACACTTCGTCGCTCATTAAATTCCATTGAAGTATATCTATTCTTTGTGCTCCGTTGACAAGACTTGCGTATGGAATTGCCATGGAACCCGTCCACTCTTAATGTAAACCGAAAAACGAACTTTGGTGAAGATGTTTCCTTGTCTACTGTGTGCTACTTGCGCCTAACTAAAAAGATTATATATGGACCAAGCTAGCTGACTGGCATTGATAAAGACTTCGGACATGTGAATCAGATGTACTCATCGATAAAGCACGTATTCTTGAGAAAACTGTTAACATGATAGTGTGATAATTCTGGCAATTATTTCTAATTACATGATTTTTTAATCAATTAAGACTTTGTGCAAAACACGCGCGATGATAATGTATGGATCTACGATTAAGATTATATTGTCCCTAACGAAAGCATTTCCGTATTCTTAAAATCAAAGCTAAAGGGGATAATCTTACTTGGACTTATAAGTCACCTGACATTAATTAGAAAGCGATTGACCATTATGCTTGATTGATCCAGCGATTGTTGTACGAGACCGGTCTCGTGACCCGATAACAAAGAGCCGCATGGCTTTCCAAGAGCATGAAGTTGTCAAGATGGCCACGGATCGCACAAAACGACGTCATTTTCAACGTTTAAGTCGCAAAACATCCAAGAACATCAAAATCACCTCTCCAGCCACATCAAACCAAAAGGATATGTTTGGTTCACGTCGTTACCAAAACAGTGCCGTCCAATGAAAGACTACCCCTAACTATTAATGTTTCAATACCTGAGAGTTCGTCTTTCGTAAGAAATCGTTGATAACTGCATTGTCCCGCACAAAGTACCCGTAGAGTCATTGTTTTGATGGGAACCGTCTTTGCCTTCTCGTCGGATATCGGGTCGGGTCTGCTCGTGGTTGGTCGACTCACAACCCCGACCCATGTTCTTTGAAGTTCTTTCCGAGGGAACAGTTAGCATGGATGAGCACCAGTCCTGTTAAGACGAGCCATCTCGAGTTCAAGAAGGATGTGATTGGATACACGAGATATCTGCACACCAATGTGGATCCAACGCAAGAAAAGTGAAAGAATACGCTTCTTCTCCTGCAATATGTCGTACCTCCATTAAAGCAGTATTATGTGAAAGAGCAAACTTGAATTCTAGGGATCTAGGGGCAAAATTGGTAGTGGAAACTTGAGCGTCTTTCTGATTTATGATTGTTCATAGATGAACATTACAGAAAAAGATGCCATGGAGCGTTGGACGAGTTGATTGAACTTCCTAAATCTTAAACAGTTAAACGATGAGGTGCTTGGGTTCAACTTTCAACGATCGCGTCTTGAAGAACTAATCCGGTGGCGTTGGCATATCCCACCACCCCAAAAAAAAATAAAAAAAAAAAAAACCATTACAAAGAAGAGATGACTTGACGATCAAGAGGAAATAACAAAACTCAGAACAACTTAATGATTACAGTCGTGGCCATTTGAAACTTCCGCAAGGAATTCAAAACCCTAACGTCGTAGGGTCCTGACGGTTCTGAGTCACATTAATGGACGGAGGATCTGCCAATTTTTTTTAAAAGTGGCTTTACTCAGTCAAATTCCAAATCGCTGACCGCCAAATGTATGATCTAAAAAGTAATAGTATGGCAACCAATGGGATCGCCATCTAAACGGAGTACAGAATCAACCCTCTTCATATCTACCAGTCGAGCGGGACGTGATGCCAAACCAGACTTTTGCTCATGGAAACCTACCGATCATCCGGGATGGCCATGCATGCATGTTGAGATTGACTCGAGTATGATGTTGACATGCAATACGACTTCGAGGGGCGCTTTTTCAGGGACATCAAAATGAAGTGAAAAGGCTCAAGATTTTTCCACCTCGCACGTTGCATCGTGGCGTCGCTCATTGCTCCTATTTAAGTGGAACGTCTCTCGGCATTTTTAGGTGTCATAAGCTCCCGTGCGTTACGAGCAAAGACCAGAAAGAAAGAGAAAGGAAGAAAAGAAAAGAAAAGACAGACATGGGGAGCGAAATTCCAAGAGTCGAGGAGGGTGGCCGGACCTTGATCATTGGCTCGACCGGGTTCATCGGGCGGTTCGTGGCGGAGGCGAGCCTGGCGTCCGGCCGGCCCACGTACCTTCTGCTCCGGGATGGTCGCCTGAGCTCCTGCAAGGCGAAGGCCAATGCTATCATGTCTCTACAAGAGAAAGGAGCCATCATACTTCAAGTAGATTTTGTGCTTTGCTTCAATCATAAGTTTCTTGTGAGCTTTTTTTTTATTTTTTCCCCTTGTCGTTTATGGTTTTTGTAATAATGGGTTTCTTTTCCAGGGATCGTCAAGTGACAAAGCGACGATGGAGAAGTTGTTGAAGGAACACAAGATTGAGATTGTAATATCAGCAGTTGGTGGGGAAAGCATTTTAGGGCAGCTCGTCCTTGTTGAGGCCATGAAATCAGTCGGCACTATTAAGGTGTTTTCCTCGTTGCTGCTTTTAATTTCGCCGGATGAGTACACAAGAAATCCTTAAACTCCTCGCGAAATTTCCATCGACTTCTAAGACTTTCAAGTAATGCAATCAAATTAAAAAACTTATCAAATCGGTGAAACCGTTCGGTAGTTACTTTCATTTCAAAAGTTTTGTGGCTCGATTGTAGTTGTGCGATAAGTTTTAAGACTTTCAATGTACTTATTCTTATTGTTGGCTAGCATTTTTTTTCCCTTTTTGGATCTACCTAACAAGTTTATTTTTCTCCTTTGCTCTTTGGGATTGTGTCCTTTTATTAAAAATTTTTAGGATATATTTCGTGTGCGGTACTTTTAGACATATTCTTGGTTTTCTTTCTCTTACCTTCCGTTTTGTTGGACCACCTACAATGCCATCTGTATATTGTTTGATGCCATGGAAAGCGACCTCGGCCTGTACTTTTTTTTTTCTCTTTAACTCTACGCAATACATCGCAATGTCTCAACCATCCATATCCATCTCTCTCTCTCTCTCTCTCTACAATGGAAGTATTTCCACTTCTTTCATTTTAATAAAACAACACCTCTGATAAATTATCGGGAATTAACTTATAAACATGTTGGTAATAGACGGGCTATTAAGATGTATTTTTTGACGTTCAGGATACGCCGTGATTAATCGAGTTGGTAATTGTCAGGATAAGAGCACAATTATTGATTAGGGTGACAATTCACACTTGGAACAATCTCTTTGCTTATGAAGAAAAGTGAGAGAATATTGAAGAATTTGTACCTATGTGTGCAATAGATCTTTCAACAGACGAACTTTGTCTGTTTGCTTGTTGTTTTGGGAACATTAGTAGATGACTTGGCTTGTGTGGTTGATGCTTTACACAGGCTATGCAGCACATATAAAGAAGGTTTAATGCTATTTTGGCCAAATGTGGAAACTTAGTATCCACTTACTTTTGTGACTTTTGTGATAGTTTAGTAACTTTTTCACATACTATTTCTCACAGAATAAGCACAATTATTGAAATCAGAAAACAATCAATTCTTAAGGAACCCTTGTCATACAATTCTTTTGCTGAAACATCAGAATACTCTAGATATTATTCAATGATGAGTCCTGACAAACGAGTTATTGTTGAGCAGAGGTTTCTTGCCATCTGAATTCGGCCATGACATCGACCGGGCACACCCTGTGGAACCAGGGTTGGCCATGTACGAGAAGAAGAGGAAAGTGAGGAGGCTGATCGAAGGCTCGGGCTTGCCCTACACCTACATCTGTTGCAACTCGATCGCGGCCTGGCCTTACCACGACAACACCCATCCCGCCGACGTTTTCCCACCATTGGACCGCTTCCAAATCTATGGCGACGGCACCGTCAAAGGTACGCATGAGCGTTGCTTGGCAATATCATGTTGGATATTTGAAAACCGTTAATAAAATGCATGTGAAAATTTGATAGGTGGTAATTGGACAATGAGATTGAAAAATCAATAAGCAAAACATTAGTGGAATTACTTGGTAGTAGACGAATGCTGAACAATCAAATTATTTTGAAAAGTTGAAGGTGCACTCATGCATACCGTCAAAAAGAGCTTCATAGAAAGTCAATGATCAATCTCAAAGTTTTTTATGTCATGTCGAGACAATCTTCGAACGACAGAAAAGTTTGAGTAGTAAAGAGGTATGCGATCTTATATCACGCCAAGCAATAAATTCAAGACCATTTGATGGTGAGATTACACAACGTTGTGCACAGAGACGATGTGACGTTGGAACAAACGCAAAGGTGGGGCTATTTCCTGTTGGACACGAAGCATGGATCCGATCCAACGCATGATCTGATTATGTCCGATGGATCGGACTAATGACGTGTACAATACTTAGCTCGGAAGGAATTCCTTTTAGGGACCCCTATGAGAAATGAGAGATCTTTCCAAACTCCGTACCCTGCAATAAAGGAGGTCATGGTCATCCTCCGGTATAACCTTACGTTCAATTCTGAAGTTAGGTGAGCCAACCGTTGTAAAATCACGTGCTTCCCAAGCCCTCGTAGTTCCGTGAAATTAAATGTCTGACAAGTAAACAAAGCAGAACACACACGGTCAATGTTAAAAAATAAAAAAAATGAACGAGCAATCTTGAACGCCATTGATTTTAGGGTTTCCAGTACCTACTCTCTCACCAACTACTATTCCAAAAGCACAACTTTTCAAAAGAAAGAGAAAAACAAAAAAAGAGAGGCAGAAACATTCTAGCCGTTCATCAGTTCACGGACCATGAATGATGCCGCGATTCCCCAACACGCATTGCTTGGATTCGAGTTGTTTGTCCGGTTGTCCGGTAGATCTAGATTGTCAAGCTACTTGTTGTCTGGATAGAGGTTTCACTAGAACCAATCTTGATTATCGAATTTTAAAGTCGTAATTGTTTCTTAATTAAAGCCAATCTGTTTGATCTTGATTGGTAATTTTAAAGTGGCAAATGCACTTATATTGTTTACCCGTTTTCGTTTTTGCCTTTTTTAATAAAGAGATTCGCTCACTTAATATTCTTATTTTGAAGCCAAGCTGTTTGGTTGGACTTGGTTTGAGAAGTAGATAGAAACTTCACTGGAACCTATCTTGATCATTAATTATGCAGTGCAAATGTTTGGTTGGACTTGGTTTGAGAAGCTTAATAAAAATCTTTTGAGTCAAGATGATCAACCCTGCAACGTAGTTAAGCATCTAGCACGTGATTCTAAAGGTCCTTTGGGATTCATATTTGCTACCCTTCAAAAAGAGTAATCATGTGTTAGAACTTATGCATGCTCTGTGTCAAGTTAGATTCAATAAAGTTGTTAACAAACTCATGGAAAAATTGATTGTTCTCATGGTTTGTCCAAGCTTTCGAGTTATACACGATTTGGGATGATCGACCTCAATGAGACTCACTCTTAAAGCTCTGCCCCTCTGTTCGCGCAGCTTATTTCGTGGCGGGCAGCGACATAGGGAAGTTCACTATAAAATGTCTCGACGACGATCGGACCCTGAATAAGACGGTCCATTTTCGACCTTCCAAAAATCTACTGAGCATCAATGAGCTTGCATCTTTGTGGGAGGAGAAAATGGGGTTCAAGCTCCCTAGAGCAACTGTAACTGAAGAAGATCTTCTTTCTGCTGCCCGAGGTGCGTCAAATGATGTTTATCTCTAGCATTAACTTTGTATAGTTTGATTCACTCGAACTCATGAAAACCTTGAACTGTTCCTTTTGCAGAAATGGTGATCCCGCGGAGTGTCGTCGCCGCGCTAACCCATGACATATTCATAAAGGGATGCCAAGTCAATTACTCTTTGGACAAGCCCACTGATGTTGAAGTGACCTCTCTGTATCCTGACATGCCTCTTAAGACAGTCGATGAATGCTTCAGTGATTTCGCCAAGAAGATTGCAGATGTACCAAAGCCAGTCGAGGATTCGGGATACAGAGTCAGTATCGTTCCGCCCAAGTCTGAGCCGGAACCTTTGGTTCTAACTGCTTAAAGCAGTGCTGCGTTGTCCAAGTTTACTGTGATTGCGTCTTCGTGATAATGATTTAATTGATCTTGCATTCTTCTTGTTCAGTTCTGATCATATTTCTTGTATCCCCCAAAAGATGTTATTGGTAAAAGACTCGTGTTCTTGAGAAAGACTTGCCATGGAAATTCATGGGATCGACGTAAGTGTCCTTTATGTAGAAGTTACTTATGTACCTTTATGTAGAAGTTATGTATGTGCTATGTACTTGGGCATACCTGATACCTTCATGCAAATAAGCTGAGCGAGAATTTTTTTGTCAATCTGTTGTGATTTGCTGCTTGAATGCAATAATATTATGAAGGCAAAGTAAATCTGTTATTGTTAGCAGTGGCGTGCAAACCATTACGCATGAATGTTTAGTCTTTACCTTCTTTTCACGTTAGGTCTGAATTTCGAAAGATGTAGACAACCTTTACAAATTCTGATCACCATCCTCAGTTGGATTGTCAACCAAGTCATGTTTATTCCGTGATTGAACGACATACAGCCTTACTCATCGAAATCAAGAGAAAGCATCTTGTGAATTATTGGATCAGAAATCGTTGTCATATTTCCATTAAGCTTAGGCGGGTATTTATAAAGCCAAGAGTACATTCTGGAAGCTTTACTTGCAAGGAAAGAAATGCATAAAATAGAAAACTTTCGAACTTCAAAAAATAAGATTCAAAAGCATAAAAAATCGATAGCACTATATTTGGTTGATAATTGATTGATACACCCCTTCAAGTGGAAGAGTCGATATCATGAATCTTCAACTTATCTCGTGAAAATTCAAAACGTGATGTAGGAAGAACTTTGGTGAGAGCATCAACTAGTTCGTCACCTGTGGAGATAAATTGCACATTGAGCTGTCATTTGGCGACACGATTATGGACAAAGTGAAAGTGAATTTCAACATGTTTTGTACGAGCATGAAAATTGGATTTGCAGAAAGATAAGTGGCACCACCATTATCACACAAAGGATGGGAGGACCGTGGATAAGGCACACCAGCTCTTGAAATAGTGACTCAAGCCAAATGAATTCAGTTGTAGCATCGGCAATGGCTCAATACTCGACTTTGTGGAAGAGCGCGCTACGGTTTGTTTTTTTTTTTTTTTCCTACAGCTCCAAGAGATTAAGTTAGGACCTAGAAAAATAGCATATTCTCTAGTTGACTTCCTGTTGTTAAAGAAAAATACTTGCAAGCGAGTATCATTGCATTGGAAAAGAAGCAATCCGAACAACCTTGTATATTTGAGATAGCGCAAGATGGGTTTCTCCATTTGCTAGTGGTCTTTAGTTGGTGCATCGTGCATGCATGGATTATCATGCTTTATTAACGGCAAAGGAGAGATCCGGTCTTGTCAATGTCACATATTTGAGGGCACCAATTATAGACCAATACAGAGAGGCGCCAGACATTAGAGCACCCCTTTTCTCAAATGGATTTGTAGTTGTGGCCATTGGAGTTCGGGCAAGCTTGCACTCGGATATTCCACAGCGGTAAAGAAGATCATCGATATTTCGTCCTTGAGAGAGAAGCATCCCTTCGGAGTGAAGGATAGCCTTTAACCCAAGGAAAAAGTGTAATGTTATGAGATCCTTAATGGAGAACTCTGCAGATAATTTCTATAAGATTACACCGATAGTAGAAGATGCATTACTTATAACCAGAATATGATCAACATAGATCAAGGAATAAACGACATCGATGCCTTTTCGATAGATAAGCAATGAGGAATCCGTTTGTGATGCCAAGAATCCCAAATGAAGCAAAAACTGCGATAGTTGTTGAAACCAAGCTCTCAAAGCTTTCTTGAGACCATATAGAGAACGATGCAACTTGTAAACATAGTCACGACGAGTTTGTCTACAAACCTAAGGAGCTGCTCCATGTACATCTCTTAAAAAAGAACCCCATGTAAGAAGGCATTATGCACATCCAATTATCGCACTTGCCGACCTTGATAGACAAAAAGAGATAAAATAAAGCAAACAATGGTGATTTTCACAATTTGATGAAGGTTTCGTATAATCCAAGCCTTGTTGCCGATGAAAATCCTTAACAACTAAGCGAGCCAGTATAGCGCTCAAGACTTTCGTCCAATTTATGCTTAACTCGTAAACCCACTCACACCCAAAGAGATTCATGGAGGACGTGCAAGGGACCAAAGACCATATGCCATTTTTTGAATAAGCATTGAATTTATTGTTTATAGCTGCATGCCACTCAAGGGTTTTGCTTGGCTTGGTGAATGAGGTTGGTTTTGTGAGGGGGCGGTGATGGTATTAATTTGAGGTGGACAGACCAAAGTTGCATGATGTGGGTGTGTGTTGGCCTCGGTGTGGGCAGCCGTAGTGGTGGAGAGAGGTCGATGAGGAGGTGGAATGATAAAGATTATGGAGGGACCCGGTTCTTAGAGTAGGGGATATAGATGAATTAACATTAGACGGCAAAGCATGGGTGTGCGTCCTAAGGCATCGATCGTATTTACTACTAATGTGCCATGATTTAATCTCATAATATATATAATGGCGCATGCGAAAACTAACACAAAACAATCAACCGCCATATGAACACAAGTGCATGAAAATAAACAGCAGGCACACCTAATAGGGTAAATAGCCTCATTAGGGTTCACTACCTATACCACAATAGGCAAAACAACAAACACTTGTAGCCAAATACTTGATATATTAATATAGATACCAAGTTATTTACAACTTCCTTTTATCAAACGAACATAAGTACGCCGGGAGGATTTCAAGTGATACGTCCACTCCCGAACACTATCTACGATCACAATTGGCACATGCTCCAACGCCACTACTATCATCCTCAACCATTGGTACCTGGGTATTTGAAAAAGGTTCAATAACTAGAGTGAGCTAAAAGCTTAGCGAGTAAGAGCATTTAACCCATCAATCGTCAGAATTATCAATTGCTGGATACATAACAAGACAACAAATAATAATCACTAGAGATAACCACTTTTTTTGTGATTAGTGAAAGTTTTTTAAGCCGTCTATGATTTTTCCCTCATTGTGTTTTCCACGTAAAATTTGTTGGTATTGTTGCTGCCTTGTCTCTTTAAAATTTCAGTACTATATTTATTTATTCGAGATAGAAGAGTTGGAATATACTGCCGATTGTTACTGGGGTTAAGTCAATTTTGTTTCGTTTTAGTTTTTCGGAAGAAATAGATCCTAAATAGGTGAAGTTCTTGGCCAATTATAGCCCAGTTCTTTCCACCACATAATTTTCGTACTATGCTAACTTAACTTATTAAAATATGTCTCGAGTTTGAGCCCAAAAAGGAAACTTTCCTAATTTAAGTTATTTTCCTAGTTGAGTAATATTTCTAAAAATATATTTCCTATTTTACTCTTGTCTATATAAGTAGTGTCTTCATTGTGAATAGTATCTAAGAGTCGATTTCCCATGAATTACACCCATAAGCAATAGAGTTTTGAAGCCAATTAAATGTTGTAGTAAGATTTGTGTAATCCTTTCATGAGATTGGAAAATAATTTCGTGAGATATTGTGGGGCTAAAGACGTGTGTCAAAACCGCATAAATCTCCTTTGAGTGACGTGGTTGTAATCTTCTTTGTATCTCTTGATATATAATGAAATTCTTTGATACTCTCTCGTGGACGTCGAACCACAAAAATTTGGTATCGATTTATTTCATTGTCCTTTCTATTTAACGATTTGATCACTTCCACAACATAAATGCTATATTTCACTCATTTGAATGCCACAAAAATTGATCACTTGAGTGCATCGCGTTTGCCTCGCCGTAAAATCAAATATGCCATAAATTAAGAATATATCATCCGACGTGGCCCGTCAATAAGTTGAAGTCGGCAATTGAGAAGGCAAACAACATTGTTTAGATATCTAATTGAACAACCCTAGCCTAATTTGAAAATGTGAGGCAAATTCCACTTGCTTCTTCGAAGAACTCTAATGGAACCCCAATTCTTCTAATTAGGCAAATCATCTCATCGAATTCGGAACGAGGTAGAAGCATGAGAAGCGGTTCATGATTGTATCAACCTGCAATCCTGCGGCGTAGAAGGGAGGGGTCTCCGAAGAGGTGGGAGGGAGGGGAGGGAGATGACGGAGTCAAGGGAGGAGGATGCGAGATGGAGGTGGGATTCAAGAGTGAGGGTCTCGAAGGGGAGAAGGTGTAGGTTGTTGTAGAGGAGGAAAGAGTGGGCGGCAAAGGTGAGAAGAGATATGAGCAACTTTTTTTTTTTATTCAAAGAGGGAAAATTTTCAAAAAAGGGCCCCAAGTGCCCATATTTTCTTAATTAAGAGTATGAAGAGGATTTTATTTCAAATAAGGACTTGAAGTGCCATCATTATCTCAAAGAATGGCCTGAAGTGGTTATGGTTGTTTCGACCTCGCCGGTCGACCAAAGGCCAAATTTTACGGCCGATCAACGGCATTTTAAAAAAATATAAATTTAATCTAATTTTTTAAAATTGAATTAAAATAAAAACACACAGACATGAGAACCGCTTGTTGCCACTGCCCCATCACCGATGGGGGCGGCGACATGGCCGGCTACCCCACCAACCAAAGGCGAGGGCCGCGACTATCGACCCGGACACGGGTAGAAGGCGCCCCACGATCTGGTCCCGAGCGAGGGCCATTGACCCTCGTCTAGATCCGGGAATCGGTCGAAACCTAGGTAAACAGTGCACCCCAGTCCGGTCCAATCCCGGCCGATGGCCGCGGCCCTCTCCCAGGCTCATGCAAGGGCCACCTGCGGTTGGCGAGGTCATCGCCCCTCGCCCGGGCGTCAGGCAACCCCGACGACCATAGCCATCGCCTCACCAATGGTGGAGCGATGGCCACGGCTTGAGGTCGGTCCTCCCTCCCTGTGTTTTTTGTTTTTTTCTTACTTTTTTTTTCACAATCTCTTAAAAAATAGAAAAAGGAAAAAATGAAATGAAATTTAAATGACCAAAATGCCCCTAAGTAAAGTGACTCGGGCCCTTTTTTTAGACTCACTTTAGGCCATTATTTGAAACAACATGCACTTTAGGCCCTTTTTTGATACAATAAGGGCACTTCATGCTATTATTTGAAATAAGGTCAACTTCATGCACTTACTTGAGAAAATGAGAGCATTTAAGTCTCTTTTTTAGAATTTTCCGTCAAAGAGATGAGCAACTTTAATTGGTATTCTCGCTTTCTTGAGCTTGATGGTTGATGTGGAGGAGGCTACGGACAAGTCCATCACCATCGTTGTCGATAATCATTTAGTGATAGCTCGATAGAGAAGAAAGCTTATTTAAGGCGCGTTTAGTAACGTTTCGATTCTATATTTTTCTATTATTTTGTTCCCTAAAATAGAAAAAAAAAATGAAAATCAATTTAGAAATGTAAATTGATTTTTTTTCTCGAAAATAGAAACAAGAAGTTAAAAAAATTAGCTTCTTTGTTTTCGAGAACAAAAAATAAATCAATTTTAGAAAAATAAGCTCTTAATGCTCGTCTCTACAACCACAAGTCCATTGCCCCTCGCCCACATCGATTGCCGATCATCACCGCAGCTTTGCCTATCCCTGTCACCTCCACTAACATTTTTATAACTAAATAAAAAGATTGAGAATAGAAATTTTTAGGTTTGTACCATGGTATGCACATATTTTCTTTTTCTATTTCGAAAATAAAATTTTATACAAATACCAAACACGTTCTTCCGCTAAGAAATTTTTCTCGAGAACAAAATCATGAAAAATCATTTCTGCTCAAAATCATTGTCAAACACATCCTTAACATCCCATTTAGATGCTTCCGAGTAGGGGTGAACATGGTTCCAGGGTAAAACGGCGGAGAACCGAATCGGCGGTTCCGGTTCGGTTCCAAGTTCGATAAACTAGGTTTTGATTCCCGGTTCCACATTTTTAGGAACCGCGGGTTCCGATTCCTGGTTCTCAATGGAACCAAACCGGAATCGAAACCGGAATTTGAGTGTCTAAAGTTCTAAACCCTAGTTTTAGCTTTCTAGTTTTTATTTTCATCTCGTCGTCGTTTCTTAGTTCACTTTTTCCTCTCAACTCAAGACGCTTGGTTTTTAGATCCGAAACTCTTGTTTCCTTGGCTATCATTGTCTTCCAAGTCCCCTCTGTTTTTTAATGCCTTGCTGACTATCACTACGGGCCGACCGTGTGAAGGCACAAATGACGAGCTCTTTTACAACGGTTTTACTAAAGGACGGTTTATTAAAAAAAATAATAAACCATCTCGATTTACTTCTAGAAATCGAAAGGCGAGCTTAAGGAATCGGCATAAATCTGCGATCACGACGGATTTCAAGCCCTTGAGTAAGGAGAAAACTTGTTATCCCTCTCCCTTTCTCGAGCCATCGAAGATTTGAACTTCGTAGGGACTCTAGAGAGTAACAAAAATGATATTTGATGTAATCTAATAATATTAATTTGTTGTTACGTTTAATTTTAGGTTCGTTAAATTTCGAGTCTCGTGCAATCGAAGGGAAATTCGGGATAAGTTGTATGCATGTGATTTTTCAATTGGCAATTTACGTTTATTTCATTACATCATGATTTGTGATTAAGATAATTGACTTACTTGTGAAAATAATGAAATTCGTGTTTATGGATTAGAAAAATGTCGAGGTTGAGTTTGTCTCGAAGGAAAATTGGCGGGTTCGCGGTACCAAAACCAGGACCACTGGAACCGTGATAAGGTAGATTCTAGGTTCCATAATATGCAGGGTAGGTTCTAGGTTCCGAAAATTAAAGAACCTGTAATAGTGGGTAAGTTCCAGGTTCCAAGTGGAACCTATCCAAAACCCGAAACCGCTTATCCCTACTTCCGAGGACACAACCGAGAGGCAAAGGTTGCAATTGCAAGCATCCTTCGTATTTACTAAAATTAGCCAAAGTTCTCTCAAATAATTTGAATTTCTTTGTCAATAATCTTGCTATGTTTGACAAAGATATTATAGGTTAGATTTCAATTTTTTATACAAAGTCATGTTAGATTGAGAAATTAAATGAAAAATCCACGTAAGACGAATTGCCAAAATAGACACTAAAGTAAACGATTTTACTTCAACATGCTACTCAAATGAGAGGAAAGAAAAAAAAATGACATTTAAGTGAAAACCTTACAAAACTTATGACATTTCTAGTATTCTTATCCCAATTATTATTACTCCTTATTTCTGGTAAACGATAGTTCACTTGAAATATGAGGCAGCCGGCAGGGCAGGAACACGCGGGAACACGCATGTGAATGTGGGCTGGTGTATGAATAGTCAAAGAATGGCAATCTAGAATTCTTAAAGACTAAAAGAGCTTCTCAGACAAAAAATTAAAAGGAGTTGAGCCGTAAATTCTTGACACGACTTGAGAACCCTACTCGGCACAACGTGAATACGACTAGTCAAAACTGACACGATTTGATATGTTTTGAACGGGTTGCTAGACCGGAGAAACAAATTACATCACATTGAAATATTTTGGCAATAACAAAATGACACGAATAACTCACGCATGACCTGTCGCGTGAATAACCATAACATCATCCATTTGATGATCATCGCCTAACTAATCGGAGGTTAGGACCGATCCTACTGGTACTCCATACTAATGGTAGAGACGTAAAAAAGAATGCCACGTGACATGATAGCGTTAGTAGAGATGTAATATTTTCCACGCAAACACGCCGATAACTACAAAGATCGTGGCACAAGAGGAGCAATCAACCTTGGCTCATTAGGATTAAGCTATCTATACAACCTATGCAATTTATACAATGTAGCGCTGAAGCATTCAAGAGCCAAAACTGTCCAACAGAACTCAAGATACATGTACAGAGCATTTACAATTTTGAATGAAAGATACATAAAACAAAACAAAAAAAAAAAAAATAACAGATTAGAATTTTTTATTCTGAAAATTCGCTAATGCTTTACTAAAACCAGTAACACCATCTACTAAGTATCTGTATAGACATCAGTTTGGTTAAGAGTTCTTTAACCATCCGCCAGCCCCACTCCAGCTGATTTATCTAAAAAGAAAATCAGATAAAAAGGGAGAAAAGAGATTTGCAAGATTATACCTAAACATCATATACAGGTAACCGCTCCTCTATGGAAACACGGCAAATTGGGCACTTCTTACATTTGTCACAGCATGTACTGCACAACATAGAGAGAAACAAGCCTTGATACGGGAAAAGAGAGAAAATCTGCTATATGGAGGTATAATAACCAAGAGAAACTTTAAACAGCCCCCATTTACATAACCATACCTGCAAAGAACACGGTGACGACAAGGAAGCAACACGATGCTAATTTCTCTCTCAAAACAGACCCTACACAAGACTTTCTCCTGCCAAATTATGAAGAAAAAAACTTACAAGATTAAACTGCGCCAACTCTAAATTCGTACAGCATACAGTGAAAATAGTCTTCAGTAGAGGTTTCTTCTTCCACATTTATGAAAATACTGAGGAGAAATGAGAATTCCACTGTCTCACATTGTATTAACTCCAGTAATCAGTAAGTTCATCGTAAAGGAGACAAGGTTATATGATCCATAATGCTGGGGCCTCAATCCAAAATAAATGAGCAATTGGGAGAAGGGATCTCCCTAAAGTACAAAAACCGCTCTTTGAAACAAGGGGTCTTCTGGGGCATAAAGCGTCCTATTAACCTGTGTTTACTATCTTTTTGGCCTAAAACAGCAGTGAGGGGTGCGGGGGATGTTTCAATTCGTTGCCTTTGAATGATACCAAGGGGATAAAGTTCAACTTTGCAGACTTACAACCCACTTAAAGAATGACTGCCCAGCTATCAGTCTTTAACAGATGTAAAGATCCATGTGAAAACAAGAAATTCCTAAAGTGTTCTAGTTGTGATTTTGAAGCAAGCGAAGGCATCGACTTTCACATACATCTATGGTGGACGCAGAAATTTAAATTATGAGCCGTGACAATGCCTAGAGTTGCAACTAATCACGGTTCACTGAAAATGTGGCAGAAAAAATAAAAATTGATAAGCCCTTACATTTTGAAGTCTTTCGAATTCCTGCTGGCTGAATTTTGTAATTTCTGTTTGCTCACCTAGAGCTGCTTGAAGTCTCCAAACCTAAAAAACAAAATGCAGTGGTCACTCCTTATTTCAACAAAAATGATGTGGACAAAGTTTTGGCCAGATCAATATAAGATATTCTTTCTAATGTAGCTATATCAAAGAAAGGAAGATGGAAAGCCATACCTCCTCAGCTAGATCCCTTTTAGGCATTTTTTTCACTACTTCTGGTGGATAACCACAAAAGGTGTTATAGCTGCAGAGATAAAAGTGCAGACCAATGGAAAAGAAAACACCATAAAAAAGGTGCATTGTGAAAGCAGTAGAATGAAAACTAAGCAAGCCAAAGAAGATATATTTAACTGCAAAGGTAAAACCTACCCAGAAGCACCCTCTTGGAACAGCCGGGCTTGTTCCTCGCGGCTTCCCTCATCAATTGACCACCATCCCAACAGCCTGATGAACAGATGTCACACATGCCATAAGAATAACTTGCAAAGCAGATGATCACATTTTATTTGTCCAATGGCATGCATAGTATCGTTGGTTAAACATGTCATTACCGGGAACCATGGTGCAGGAATGCTAGACAATCATGAACTCTTGAAGAATATATAAAGTATCTTCCAGCACCAAAACCGCTCCGCAGAAGAAGAACTATTCTCTCCACTAACCTAGAAGCAGCAAATAGTACAGCAGTACCTTGCAAAAGGAACAGTGGAGAGAAAAGAATTGGGACTGGTATATATCTAGCAGCAGAAGGTGTCCCCTGAAATTTATAACAAATAAAGAAACTGTCAAAATAAAGTGTTCCAGCATCATGTCATAGCATCTTATTGTCTAAAAACGAAAACAGGGAGATGTCAAATACTTAGTGATAACAGTATTTGTGTACACACCTCTAAGCGCATACAAAGGAGGACCT
Organism: Rhodamnia rubescens; assembly: GCA_021437795.1. Taxonomy (NCBI): domain Eukaryota; kingdom Viridiplantae; phylum Streptophyta; class Magnoliopsida; order Myrtales; family Myrtaceae; genus Rhodamnia; species Rhodamnia rubescens. The sequence continues at coordinate 5,645,144 of JAILYA010000005.1, read as the reverse complement.
GGAAACCAATAATTGGAAGTTTCATAATGTGGCCCCCAATTTCTGGCAAACCACATAGTCGATCCTCATTCTGATTCTCAGTTGATGAAACTACTAAGCCACTGTTCCAGTCAAGATATGTAATAGTTGCAGAAGACGAGCTGGGCTCCCTTATGCGAGAATTTCGATGTATTATGGGATTGGACCACTTAGTACAAACAAGGAAGGCAAAGCACTCTGCAATGCTGCAGAAAAAGGCGAGGTTACTTCATCTTCTGTCACAAAACTCACAGGAAACATAGATGTTCAGTTGAGGAGAAACCAAAGCACAAAGCTCAAAAAATGGAATCGACATTCATCATTTGACCTTTTTTGCAAGAGAAGATTGTATGTTCCAAGAATCAAAATTCGCCAGGATGAATAGAAAAGGTTGAACTATAACTTGCCAAGAATCTAAAAAACTGGGTGCTGCATAGATCTAACTGGGGCTAAACTCCGGATGTACAGTAATTAATCCACAAAATAAAAGTATCGCACAGAGATTGACAAGTGTGTACCCAAAATTTATAAATAAGTCCCACCAGCCAAGAGCACCGACATCTCCTGAGAATAAAATAAGAGAAAAGGTTAACATGGACTTTTCGAAAGGTTATATAGGCAGCCTCCCAACTTCTTTGGTCCTTCAGATTAAACAGTCAAGTGATTTTACTATTGTAAAGCCACTTTCCCTATTCTTGCTGTCATGTTTGTAAATTTACTTGAGATTAGAAGATGTTCGAGAAGACACATAAATGGTCAAACTAATTGAAAGTTGCACTTTCAGAAGATGCAAATGCCAGTAATCTTCCCTATGATACTATTACTAAATTTGGAAATCATCTGAATCCAGACAACAAAAATCCCATCTGCTAAGTCTTCTCTATGTCAAAACTGGAGAGGTGACTATCACACTAGAGAAATCTCCTCTTCTTTAAAAAAAAAAAAATTCAGCTACAAACACTTGTCTAGTGGTACTGTCAAATATAAAGTGCAGAACATCAACCCAAAACTGCATTAAACATACAGGAGATATTAGCTCTTGAAAAATTGCAAGTTGAATTAAATGTGAACAAGTAAAGCATAGTTTGGTTCAAATACGAAAATTGTAGATATCAGAAAAGGTATATGCGGGAAATGGGGAAAAAGATACAGGACAAGTAAAACATCCTTACTACATATTTTCCAGTGCATGCATGGCAGACTGTGAATTCAGAGACAATTATATGTATTTGGCAAGACCCTTAGGACATTAACAACAATTGCCTGTCCACCTCCACATACATAAGTGGGATTAGCACCTCTCAGTATGTAACTAAGCATCAACTTTCATCACCAGAACCACTTCTAGTTGGAAGTTATCAAACAAAGATTGATAAAAGTTTAGCTTAATGTACCACACAGCTTAAGCAAGGTGAAGACTGTGGCAGCGACCAAGAAGATCATGGAGATTGCAACCCAGAAGTGCTGTCAGCAAAGAGATTAACAACTCATCAGTAATGCATTCTATAAAGTATGAAAAGAAAAAAGGGCACCAGAGAGCATGAATCAGTGAAAATGTTGACAAAAGAGACAGGGCAATGCCCCGTCTAGGAGATATTTCAGATACAAAGGTGGTCCCGCTAAACACCCCAACAACTTGTCATAGTATGCCATCCAAAGTGTAATTCTACCAGATCATCATCCCTACATAAAATTGATGCCAATATCCCAGAAAATGTAACAGGTAACACGTCAAAAATAGGAACAACTGTCATCTAAGCAATTAGAATGAAATATGGAAAAAAAAACGATATAAAGCATGCATCGAACAATAGCTTTCCAGTGTCCAGGTATAGGTTAAGGATATTTTCACCGAATTAAAACAACTTACAGGAAGTGTCTCCCATATTGCCTCGTCACTCATGCTTTCATCATCCCCCGGCATCAGAGCCCTACACATTCTGTAAACCATAGAAGTTGAGCTATCAGACATGAGGTTCAGCAAACCACTACTGCGCTAGGCATGGGAAAAATACTTTGTGACTTCATGATGGTTAAAAGAACTTCAAAAAGTACACCAACAGAAAGAGAGACTAACAAGCTCCGAGATCAGTTCCATTGAGATGGTATTTGATGGTGCAGGAAGAGAAAGATGATGAATTCAACAATATCACCAATCGCGTTATGGGCATTAAACGTATGTATAGAAAGAGACTGTGACATAAAGATTAAACAGATACATACTCGCTGATTAATGCAGTTGACTGAAAATTGCTTCTATAACAAATCAATAAGATAATACGATGCCTATGAGAACACCCAAGTGCAAACACAAGCAACAATCCAGATTCTTATTCTGTTCCCCAAGTTAGTCCGCATGAGCATGCAGATCATCTTATGCAAACCGGCCACCAAACTATCCCACCAAAATTTCTACAATTTCAATCTTAACACCGATGTAAAGATGACTTCATTTCTTGATTGATCACGCGATTATCAATCTTATTGATATGCACAAGCCAAAAAGAGAGAACATGTATTGCTCGCAAATAAATTAAATTAAACTGCTTAAAAAAAATGTCTAGCAGTCTTCCATCAATAGTAACATAAATCAACAATTGCAAGAGAACATACCTAAAGTTGTCAATAAGAATAATTATTTCCAATGCCAACAAAGGAAGAAAGACGATCTTCAAGTTCACAGCAGGATACCTATGAACTGCACAAGAAAGGAAACAAAGAAAATGAAGGAGATCAGTTATAACACAAAATGATAGTTCATAATTCTCAGGAATATCCCACTCTTACAAAGAAAAAGAGAAGATGAATCCACAAAACAACAGGAATGCATCGGGAAACCATGGAAAGACCAATGAGACAGCACAATATTCCATGCAAAGATATTGGCAGATATACAAAGTATGCAATTCTGAGTGGGCATGGTAGTTCAGAAAAACTGGAAAAACATAGGATAATCCAAAGTCTAACAAACCAATGATACAAAGAAGGTAGACTGTACCATAAACGCTCTCCAGATATATACAAAGAAGCAATTCAAATGCAACAAGCAAAGGTGTCGCCACAATGGCATGGCAAGGGGCCCACTGTCCAAAGAGAGAAAAGTCAATAAAGTCCCAGGGTCTTGCTACAAGATTAAGTTTTGACATATTAACAAACAAGGACAGGATGAGCGGGGCAGAAAGAACCACGCTTTTAGAAGCTCTATTGGACCTACATGACGATTATGAGGAACTGACGGTGCTGGTAATGAAAATCTCCCTCTGGCAATAACTGCATGAAATACCCAAAGTGGCAAAAAGATTATCCTGCATGTCAAAGTCAGCATACGTTAACCCCCATATTACTTGAGGAAAAAAAGAAAGTCGTGAAAAAGCAAGGTTGAAGACATGTCAATGCAGATATATGCTACAGGATTTCCAAAGGACACCGAGAGGTGCGATCACTCGTCATGCGTCTAACAAATCTGCATCTTCGAAACTTAATTTAGCATGCTTAATCACTGGTTTCTTCAGTCTTGCCTGACATCCCATACAGGAGCACTAACAAGTAACATAATTCCGATGTTCACGAGATTAATGGCTTAAGCACTGTTAAATTGATTATCACCTCCTCATAATTTCCTACATCCCTTCCCATCGATAAAACCATTGCAAGAGTGCATTTGCCAATTCTCAATGATAGGGGTAAAGAATTCCCAAGAGCCATAACTTAGTGCCTAAATCATGAAAAGAAAACCGAATCCTGGATCTATTTTGGAATAATCATGCGCTTAATTGGCATACAAGAAACGCGCATACAGGGTCAAGTATCAATAGAACACAGGAAATCGTGAAATCCAACGCAAGTCACTGTCCGTCAAGAAGAGACTGGCGATTAGACTAAGAATGTTTTTGCGGACCACAAAGAAATTAGGAAAGGGACAAAAAAAGTTCCTTGCCCAGAAAACGAAACGAGAAACGCAGCTCGGACCCAATCAATCGCACAATTAACACCTTTAACACACAACGACTCAATCAACAGAGCCTCAGATGACAAGACCTAGAAATCGTCGAAATCATCGACCACAGAGATATGAGACAGGACATTCCCCCAACGCATCAATAGCGAACTAGCAGAGAACTGACCACCAGGAGTAGGAGACGACGTAACCGAGCTTGAGAACGAGAAGGAGAGTGAAGGCGAGCAGGAGGCTGTGCGCCACCAGCGCCTGTACGGACTTCAACACCCTTCGCCAGCTCATCATCTGTCCGCTGCTTTCCTCAGTCCCCCTTCCTTCACCAATTCATGAACCAAAGGAGAAGAAGACTCGATCCGATTCCCACCAAAGAGCGAGAAACCGAAGCCCTAATCAACCGAATCGCTTCCTTCCCTGTCTAGCGATTGAAGGAAGTCAGAGTGAGCGCCATGGAAGGAAACTCGACGTCTTCAATCTCTCTCTCTCCCCCTCCCTCTCTCCCTCGCCAGCTAATCGTTGTGGGTTCTGTTGCGCATTCACTCTGGGATTCGTTTCTTTCGGGTTCTTTTATTGATTGACATAAAACAAAACGCATTTACTGAGGATTCGTTAGCCCTCTACCCTCCCTCTGTCTCCCTCTCGCTCTCTGTGATGACTGATGACTTTCCTTTCACGGCAAAGTAAAGCTCACGCCACCACCGGACCGGTTCACTTCACGAACCGGTTCACTTCACCACGCTGCTTCGACCGACGACGACCGGTTTCTCGGACCGGGTTAGCATCCCCATCCCACCCATTCAGCGGGAAAGAGACTCTTATGTCGTTTTTCATATTAATTTGCTTTCCGACCCAAAAAAATAAAAAAAAAAGATTATCCTCTGCTAATAATCATTAATCGGCCCCCAAAAAAACAAATCTTTCGGTAATATAAACAAAAGTTTCGCGGCGTCATGCGTTGACATTCCCTAATCGTGTCCCGAGCCAGATTTTTTTTCACGTGACGTGGAGGAATCGACGGCTAGGATCGAGCCTTTAGGTCACGGTCCCGTCACCGGGGTTAATGTGAAAGTTAGGAGAGAATGCGGAGTAGACGACAACCCGGTAAAGTTAGGGAGCGAAAGCGGGTCGGGTTAGGCGAGAAAGCCGAGAACAAGACCAGCTGCACAGAACACTAGCTAGCGACTGACTGGTCCTAAATGAAATGGCTCCGAGGAGGCAAGTGCGATGCCACGTGGGAAGTTACGGCTCTGCGTGCGCGCATGGGATATGCTGCTTTCTTTAATTCTCACCAGCCCACAGATAATAATTCTCACCGGCCCACAGATTAAGAAAATTATTGGAGGAGAAAAGTTGGGGATATTTTTCATTTTAAAAAAGAAAAAAAAAAAGGATAAAAGTTATTTTCTCCTGGCGACTCCCTCCCCTCTCCCTCTCATTTAGTCTGCATTTGATCGTAAGGATAAAAATTAGAATAGGATAAAATTTATTTTGTCTATTTGCTCCCATCCAGGACAAGATAAAATAAGATATAAAGAGATATAACTTTGATAAAATTATCCAATCAAGAAAGTGGGATAAAGGTGGATAGGATTTCTTATATTCATGATAAAAAAGCTATTTTTTTCTGGAATATCAAACTTGTTAAATGATAAATTTAAAATAATAATCAAATATGAATTGCATTTGAATTCTAATATTAAAAAAAAAAAAAAACATTATTTTTTATTCTTATATGTATTTATAAATTTTAATTTCTTTTTAATTTATGATATATATTTTGTTCATATGTATATATAGAGAGAGACACACACACACTTCATATCTATATTGTTACATATTTTAGGTATGTTAGTATAGTTTATTATTTAATAAAAAAATTTGTTAAGACATGATGGAACGGAATAAAAATAACAAAAAAGAGATAAAAATAAATAAAAAGTAAATAAAAATGAATTAGAAGAGCCCAAACTTTAAATGATCAAATTCGAGCTTGAAAATGATCTTTCTAATTTTGGAAGAATGTGGGGCAATGAAATTTCTTTATAAAAAAAAAAATAATCTAGAAATCTCCATATTCTTTTTCTGTGTATCTTTGGTTCATGTTAAAGTTTTACCACTCATTTGTATTTTTTAGTTTGCATCAAAGCTCTACGAAAACGATAAAAGAGTTGAAACTTCTTCTCCTTCGTAGGTTTATGGTTCACGTCAAAAGTCCATGAAAGCAAAGAGAGAGAGAGAATCAAAAATCCATTCTCTTCCATAGATTTGTGGTTCTTTTTGAAATTTAATGGAGGTATCGAGAGAGGCAAAACTTTTTATAGTTGCAAATGTGAATGATCATATTTTCTCTCTCTTATTAGAGTTAGCGAGTGAATTATGAGAAATTCTTATAGTCTCCGTTTGTTGACACCTAAATTTTGATTCCCCTTAGTATTAATAGCATTAATAGCATTTTAAAATTATTGGCTAACCTTAGTTCCTAGCACAAATATTTTCATATAATTTGCATTGTAATCTTCTCCAATGAATACGTAATAAAACATTTCCGTTTGTTTGGATTGGCGGTGGTAAACGGAGCTCAATTGACACGCGGTGAATCGGAGCCATTTAAAGCCAGTCGGTTTTCCCTCTAATTTCAAATCTTGAAGATTGATCCTTGTGCAATGAGCCGGCAGATGGTGAAAGAACGTAGATACATTCACGGTATTATTGGTAAAACAGAATAAGAAATCGAAAGATTGCAAATCAAGGAAAATCTTCGCAAATCAAGGAAAATTTTCACAAATCAAAAACAACCCCACAGTCCGAATGGTGAATGAACGTAGACACATTCACGGTATTATCGATAAAATAGAATAGGAAATTGAAAGATTGCAAATCAAGGAAAATCTTCACAAATCAAAACAACCCCACGGTTCGAATGGTGAATGAAGGTAGACCCGTTCACGGTATTATCGGTAAAATGGAATAGGAAACCAAAAGATTGCAAATCAAGGAAAATCTTCACAAATCTAAACAAGCCCACGGTTTCATGCTTTCCCACAGATCGAGAGGGGACTTTTTTTTTCTATAAAAGAAGGGTTCACGTTCACAGCAGGGGCCATTCATCAGAATACACAGCAGCCACGTTGAGAATTCTGAAACAGAGAAAGAGAGAGAGGGATGGGATCATACAGGAGAGCTTTTTCCCCTCGATAGAGGCCAATTCATTATGTACACGGCCAGAGAGCTTCACGTGCGGATCTTCATGGTTCTGAGGCCACAAAAAAATTCAAAACCTGGCAGATTTGTGAGAGAGAGAAAGGACGGAAAGGAGAGAGGTCTGCATTTGAAGGAACTAATCCCATTACATACGCAAATGAAATTACTCTAATTAACAAACCCAAAAACTTACTTGAATCACCGATAAAAAAGCACATCACAGAACAAACACACATCGGATTTTCACAAAGTAAATATCCACAATGCAGTGAGATAGTCCAGTCGTCTACCGATTTCTCATTCATAACACGAGTGGGGAGCGTCGTTTCTCCGTCTTGTCTTCTGTTGTTTCTCTATCTTGTCTTTCTATCTTGTCTTTTGTTGTTGGAACTGACAGAGAGGAAAACGTGACTTTTTCAAGTAAAAAAATGGATAACTATCTTTAGCAGTTATCTAATATTATAAGGGGTATAGTAGCCTACATGGGCAGACCACGGTCCTTTCCATACACCCTCGATTTCCAACAGTATTGAAATTTCAAAGAGAAAAGAAAAGCGAAAAAGAACCACTTTCTTGTCTTTTATCTACAGTTTCCGCCAATTGATTGCCGCTCGTGATATCCATCAAGGAAACAAGGGATGGACAAGCAAGCTCCTCCCCTGCAGCCCGAGCCCGAGCTTCGCCATTGCACGTCGCTCCTGCCATCCCGGCCGGTTTGGTCGTGTCTCCCGTCAAATATCACAATGAGACCGGCCAATCTTTTGACTCCGGCGAAATTCATAGCCAGCCAATCGCCGAGCAGATAAATTGTTGACGTTCCTGCAGTCAATAATTTACTAAGTTCTTCGAGCTAATCACTGGATAGTCCCCATTATGTGAAATCCTTAAGTATTGTGCCTGCTGGAAATTATTTGCTATAATACAGTGAGGCAAAAACTTGTCTCTTGTGCAGGAGCACTTCCGTGACTCTAGGGGCACACTTTGGGACTCGCACAAGAAAAGGAAAAACATTCACCCCCGCCATCAATCGTGCGTGCGAGTCTCACCGAGCCGGTCCAAAGGTCCAAGATTGAGTTCCATCTCAATTCGATTCGAATTTTGGAAAGATAATATGCAGATAAGGTAAATTTTTATCTTAAGTATTTATGGAATATTCGCTTGCCTATTTTTCCATATTTACATATAGTTTTGCATATTATTATTTGAGCATATATTTGCATATTGCATAAGTAGATATCTTTTTTTTTTTTTTTAATACAAGTTGATTAGGAAATCTTTTCTAATCCGCAACTTGCCACACGTTCGAGTAAATAGAATACTCGATTAGGCAAGTATTTGAATTCAATCGTTAATCGTAAGATTACGAATTAAAGATTGGTTCAAATATTGCGAAATATTTTCAAAATTTGATTGATATATCCACTTTCTCGATTTTTTTTAATTGACATTTTATCTACTTTTCTTATTTGAATTTGTTGATTATCAATCATTATCTTTTAGAATATATTGTCTTGCAAGATATATTTTAAATTTCTAAAAGACATCGCATTTAGATAGTTTCTGCATATAAACTAGATTGCATCTTAGAACTAAAATCATGTAGATATTTACATGTTTGATTTAATTCTAGAATAATTTAAATTAGATTTGCATTCTAGGATAGAATCTGCATGTTTTAGTAGATTTTCATATCTAAAAAATAATCTATCTTTAATAGGTTAAGGTTTAGGCAAATTTAAACCCTAAAATATGCAAGATAATTAGCTTTAAGCATAGTCTTTTTAGGGTCATTAATTATTCCGAAAATACAAAAATATATAATTCATGTCATGTTATCATGCATTATATGTCATCTTTGCCATGTCATATAGATTGCATTTAAGTCTATATTGCATGTAGAATTGCATGTTTAGGGTTTTAATTAATTCACTCGTCACGTAGTCGATCTAATTGAACCGAAACATCATTTGTACTATAGTTTAATTTAACCGAGGTTAGTCATGTAGTTAATTAAATTAATTTCATATGCATACTCAGGATTTTCTAGCATTTAATTTAATTCATTTGCATCTTAGATTATATTCATGCATTGTATATAGGCTAGTCTTTATCCCATTAAAAAAGAAAATTCAAAAGTGAGAACAATTTACCTTGGCGCGTGCTTCCTACAATTACTTTGAGTTCTAATTGTTTAATTTAATTGATTGTGCACATACATGATAACCTTTTGTTAGTGACTTAGGTTTGTTAGTGACTTAGGTTAAAATCAATTAATGTTGCTTTATCAAATTTTGCATGAAAGAAAATGCTACCAAAAGGGTGTGAGAGTAATCTAACGTAATCAAGTCCCCGGAATCTTTAAGTCCTTAGACTTTCTAGTCGACCTACCAAAAAACGATTATTGGGGACTCCGAATTTAAAATACATTACATGTTAATCACAATGAACCATAAGTTGAGATTAGATAGCATAAATAATTAACTTAGTAATTCATTAGCATGGAATTTTCGAATTTTAAGTTGCAACACCGTTTATGCGTTTTCATTAGGTCATTTACATCGATATGTGCAAATACCAAATAATGAACGTGATACGATATGAACCTCTCCGTATTTTATTACTATGATTCAAATAACGTTGGATAGGATATAGCAAAATCACTTAATTATGAGTATACAATCCTATCCTGGTTAGAAATTCATATGACAAAATGTAGTCTTATTGGATTTCTCTCTTTGATAAAACTCACTATAAATCTGTTTTGCCGGAATTCGTCCCCACGAGAACATATGTTTCATCGAAAATCGTTCTTTGACTTTTCTTAAAAGTGTCAGGATTATGTGGCAACTCAGGAAATGAATTGATCCACGTATTCTCACCATACTACGATCTTGTTTAGAAGTTTTGACTCACATGATTTAGCGGCACTTGCTAAAGCAGGAAACTTTTTTTTGGGTTGGCCTTTTTTTTATTTGGGGGGAAGTCACGGTACATGCGCAATCAAATACCTAAGGCTATGGTGACGTTTATGTTCCTAGAATAACTTTTGGAACAGAAATATTTTTTTTTGTTCTTGTTCCCGGCAACGATTTTTGGGAACAAAAATGCGTTTGAGAACTACAAAAAAAAAATTTGTTCCCGAAAAAAAAAAAAAAACAGAAACGTGTTTGGTAACTACATAAAATTTCTATTTCCTAAACAAAACAAAAAAAAGAAGAAAAGAAATGCGTTTGGTAAATGCAAAAAAATTGTTCCTAATTTTTTTCATGTAATTAAGGGGACTATATATATTAAAATTAAGATGTCTTTATCTTTTTAACTTACTAAATAAAATTAAATATCATTTGTTCCTAATTTTTCATTCAAATTAGATCAATACATGTATAATTAATTTATGCACAATTTATCAAATTACATTATGGACAAGATAAACTATAAAAAAAAAATGAAAGAGAAGACGAAGTAGAATTGGACAATGAGAACATCAAATATATTTTCTATAAATAGGAAAAATTACAATTATGAGTCACACGTAAATGTTCCCAAGAAGTTAAAAATATGATTAACTTTAAACGGGGACCCCTAGAAAAATATTAATTGCACTTTGAGTGAAACCGAGGACAAAAATAAAAAAAATTTATGCATTTAGGTCCTTTTAGTCCAATTGTGCAATTTTTTCAAACATGAGGACTAAAATAAGGTGTAGGGTATTAAAGTCTCATGTCATGACTCTAAAATTTAAAAAACTTTGGCTAAAATGATTTTAAAATGAAAATTTTTAATCAATTTAGAATTATGTTCAATGAAGAGGTATGTGGTCCCATATTGAATTTTTAAAACTTTAAGAGGAAAAAATGAAAGGGGAATTAAAATAAAAATATGGACTATTTTTGCACATTTTTTGACCACGAATACTATTTTTCCTTATTTTTGGATATTTTGTAATTAATATAAATCCGAAAAATGTCAAAAATTACTAAAAATATCTTTTATTCAAAATTGGTTCCTAAGACTAGGCCAAAGCTTCCAAGGTTGATTTTGTAATTTTATGAATTATTTTGGTATTTTTAATTAATTTTTTAAAATAAAATGATAAAAAATCAAGTGTCAACATTGTGCAAGAACAAAATAGAAGAGAGTGTGTTCAAAAAATAAAATTGTTCCCAACTTTTTCTAAAAAATGTTTGAAATCTGTTTCTAAAAAGTGTTATAGGAACACGAAGTAAGTTTTTTTGTTTCTTATTTATCGCTCCAAAAGTGTTTGCTTTTCTCAAAAGTGTTACGAACACTTTGAAAACAATTTTTTTCCATAAGTGTTTCCATTCTCAAAATGTTCGGGAACATTATGAGAACGGAAATACTTTTTCCAAGTGTTATCATACGCAACCTAAATTCCCATCGGAACACATCTCGCAAAGGGAAAAAAAAATGGTTGAAGCCCTCGCCTTAGTTGAAGCTCCGAGGTGCAATCTTTCTCTCCAATCCGAAGAAGCCGAAGCCCTAGAGTTTGGAGGACTATCTAAGTTTGATGAAGTACGAGATAGAGACATACTGTAAGCCTCTTGTGAAAGCTCTCTCATGCCCACTGATAACCACGTGAGAAATTCACGTGCCAATCAGAAGATGCAAGGATATTTTAGTCCATTTTTCCAAATGTCAGGTATCCTATGTGTCAAGAGAAGCTAACCATATTGCAGATTGGGTAGCCAAAAATCATAGCAAACTTGTATTACCTCAGGATTGGGTTTCCTCTCTCCCTTTTGCTCTTTGGGATTTACTTTGTACTTAAGCCTATCTCTCGGGCTCTTCTGCCATGAGTTAGGTTTTAATGAAAAGTTTATTATAACAAAAAAAAAAGGGGGAAAAATAGTAGAGAGAGAGAGAGAGAGAGCGCTTGTGATGTCTCTTTGTAATACTAATTAATCCCTGATGAGTCTATAATTGCTGCCCAGTGCCCATCCGGCAACTTTCCACTACATAAAGCCTCTTTTTTCGGGTCAGCTTTCGTTAATTAAAGACTAATTTCGCTGGCCCACCACCAAACCTTCGATTCGTTCGGTTAATCATCGTCTTGATTTTTAATCACGACCTTGCATTATGACCAAAGAAGGGTCGGATCATGAGGAAAAGTCAAGACAGCGTCAAATGAGATTCTGGGCTTTTGCCTTCATCTATTTCGACAAAGACGGCAACGTACTTTGGGCATCGATGATGGGTTTGAGGGTAGATTTCGGTGGTTTTGGTCGTTTCTTTCGTGATTGTGCAAAGCCTCGGCTCCCGTTTCCGGTCTTTTCAAAGTTCATTGCTGAATTTCATTTGAATTTCGGAGACGATTGGATGGATTTTCCTGATGTCGTGTCCTCCTATCCGTATCTTCCTCAAAAGAGCATGGCGTTATCGTCATAATTCCGATTTAGAAAACGATTTGAGATGCATCAATTCATACAAAGGCGACAACAAGAGAACACGATCCGAACCCCGACTTGAATTTAACAAGAGAAAGACCTAACTTGGCACGAATTTATTGGTATGACATCTTCTTATGCAAATATGTATCATCGGATTTTGGTAATACCGATTCTAACGACTAATGACGGGTTACTCATTTGTACAGTTCGTTTATTGCCACACAATTCAATCTCCAGATTTCACGTGTCCGCCCTCTTCCGTCACTTTATTTCCTTTGCCATCATTCAAATTATTCAATCGATTAAAAATCTTTGTTCTCTCGAATAATTAATGTGGTACCAAATTACAAGACTATTAATCTCAAATTGTGGACCCCACTTATCCTCTCTCTATTTATTTTGGTCCTCCTATCACAAGACGACAAGTGGAGCTCGTGCGTTGATTTGCCGTTTGATAGAGACCTAATCAAAGATCGGGCCTACTATAATCATGTGTGCTTTGGTCGATAAGTGGGCCCTCGTAAGTATATTCAATCCAACTTAAGATCGACTCCGGATTTGCTCAATCTAGTAACAAGGAAACAAAATCATCGGACGCCACGAGACAAGGTAATTTAGGAATTATCGAATGTCACTATCGACGCCAACACGAATAATCAAATTTCGGCTAGGAAAGTAGGCCCCACCAAAACCCCAAAAGATCTCAAAGGAAAGATTAAAATAAAAAATATATATATCTGGATAGTGACGTGGGCTTATCTTGTTCTATCAAGTATTTTGGTCTGCTTCGAGATATGATTGGAAAAAAAATTGGATTAAATAAGAAACTAAAAATTAGACAATTCAATTAAATCGAAAAACTGAAAAAGAAAACTTTAGATCTAACAATTGCCGCCGCCAAGGTGGCTGCAATCAAAGACGACCACCGCCAGTGCCGTCGGCGGGATGGATCTAAAGATCTTCACACCACAATAGAGAGAGGTGGGGTGGGGGCGATAGAATTTCATGTAACCACTCTCGTTGTCCGATGGTGATCGAGATTTGGGTTGTCGACGGTTATCAGCCTCTCCATGTCCTCCGCGAGGATTCCCGCTTCACGAGTTCTGGTCGCCGACAATTCTCGCATTGTGAAAATTTGTTTCCTGACCGCGACCACACCTATTGTTTTTTTTTTAAATTTATTTATTTCCATTTCTTTTTCGTAGTAATTAGCAAAATTCGTATCGTTCTTTTCCGAACCAACTCGGAAACGAAATTCTACGTGGCGTTGATATGAATGTTGATATTGTTTTGAGCGCAAAAGCCCACTGACTGTTTTTGTCCAATGGCCCAGTTGATGGCATTTGTTTATGGGCTTGGATCCCTCTCAGATTTTAACAAAAAGCCCACTAAGATAGAATGAATGAAATCAGAAACTTTTCGAAGCAGGGCAAATATCATGGCTAACCTAGTTGTACATAATTATTTAGCATCTTAAGCCCCCAAAAAAAAAAGAATAATTCACCATTATGATATAGGAGCCACGTCAAATGACCAAGAAAATAAAAAAAGAAAAAAAAAAGAAAAAATAACCTGCATCTGCAGAGCCGATCACAATCTTATAAAGGGACGTTTTGTTTCCATGCGAGTAGATTATTGAAATAGTAGGTAACTATCAAAAGCCGTTAGTGAAGAGTGTTACCGATGATCTGATTTCTCCATGACTTAGCGATGCTTTAGTGAAATTACAAACTCTTTGACAGTTTGCAAATTGCCGGTTCATCTGTTACTCCTTCTTTTTGCCAGTAGCGTTAAACTTATCAACTATTGTGCGCATTCTATCGATTTTTATTTGAGTGACAGGCAATCCGGTTTAGTTACCAAAACTTTTTGGGTTACCAGCTCTCATATGAGCTACTTACCTATGTTTTTTTTTTTTCTTCATTTACCAACTTTTCCTTTTGTTTACCATTTTTTATTTACCGTTCTTAAGACCGCCTTACACGCATCAAATCTTATATAAAATTCACCATCCTTCATTTGAGTAACTTACCAGCTTTTCTTTCATTAGGGTACCGACTGGTTTTGTTGGGTTAATTCTTATTTGAATTGTTTATCAATATTTATCTATTTATTTTTTGAAAACTTTACCAACCTTTTTAAGGAGCCATCAATTTTTATGCTGGTAATCTGAAGAAAAAAACTGTTGGGTACACTACCAAGAATTTATTTGGAACAAGAAGACACTTGTCATTTTTTTTCTACCGATATGTCTTTTGACGCTTGTCTTTGCTCGTCAAATCTAATTCCAATATTTCGACCAAAAACAAAAAAATTCTAATTCCAATAGCGAAAAAAGTCCATAATATTCTTACGTACGGCACAGCAGAACTTTTGCTTTGTCTTCCACGAAAATAGTTCCACGTGTCAAAAGGCTTCATTATTTTAGCTTTGTTTTGTTTACCTATTCTTGGCAAAAGTGGAATATGCATATCCACGCGATGATATAGACAAAGAATATGCTTTACGTGATATATTTTTTTACTTTTAGAATGACAACATATCATGAGTCTCAAAAAATAAATAACAAATAATAAAAAATTATTATCGGATCCATTCCTTTGAGAATATATAGTCCATAACATGCGTTATTTTCACAAAAAAAAGCGACAAATGCTCACAAATTTAATAATCCGACAAATGTTGTTAGGTATTTCGATCACACGAACTCCCAAATAATAAGTAATTTATGCAAAACATGCGGTGATGATGTGTGGATCTACGATTGAGAATGCACTGCTCATAAAAGTACTCTCGGGGAAGCATTTTCTAAAAAACTATTATGCTAGAAGCATCCTACGGACAGTAAGCCGTTTGATCCATGGTGCCGTCCTTACATCCAAGGAGAGGGAGTGGGCAAGGTTGAGAAACAAGGGACGTTCCTCTCTTGAGCAAAAAGATAATTGGGACATATAAGTCGAAGTTAGAAAAGAGATTTCAAGAAATACTTTCGATGAGCTTTTTTAAAGAGAAAATCCTCGAATCAATGAAGTTCTGAAAAATCAAATACGAAAACGGCAGCATGCGATATATTCGTTTTTCGTTCAGTTATTCATGCGAATTGACATGTAAACGCACTTTGCTATGCTATCTAATTATCTTATTTTATTTACGTAAAAAAAATCAAGGGTTAAGGCCTATAAATCCAATCCCAATGATTAAAATGGAACTAATTCAAGAGCAATCTAATGAAATCACATAACATATATATATAGAGAGAGAGAGAGAGACTTGTGGGTTCCCCTTACCCAAAGGCGATCGGATAAAAAACAGAGAGAGCTTTTCTTCACGTGGCCCATTTGCTTTCCCATTCGAACATCTTCAAATAGTGGATCAAACAACGTAGGACAAACATAATCAACTCACTCTATATAATATATATATATATATATATATATATATGTGTGTGTGTGTGTGTGTGTGTGTGTGTGTGTTTTGTCACCCTAGAGAACTGTCCCGAACATGGCCAGAAACTCCGTGAGGCTTAGCTCTAGTGAGCTGACAAAACCCTAATCCCTCTCGAGTCCCCGTCGTCACATTGTGACTTCTCTCCTCCAGACATGTACATTTGCTGGGGAAATCATACACCCCGTTTGTTGTCATCATCTGCGACCGACTTGCTCGGAAAGCTCGACTAGAGAACACGGGAAATAAACTACAGATCGACGCGATATGATCCCGCTGAAATCTAGGAGACCTGGCCATGTATAAAGTTGCAAAATATTCATGGAATGATTAGATCGAACACATTAACATCGGATATGAAAACTACTTCAAAACCTCCAAATTGCAAGAGCTCGCAGGAAAGAAGATAAGAACAAGCATAAATGGACAAGCCTACATATAGCTTGCTGCATGAGAAGTGAGTGCATAAAAGACACCCAAAAGCCATTCCACATTTGGAAAACGGTTCATCCCCTCACGCACCGGAGCCGTGCAATAATGCCCTTTCTCTGTACAAATATGGAAGAGGATTTGCAGAAGCACCCCAAGCGAGATTGAGACCACAAGCGTATCCCCTCATGGATCACAGCTGAATGGGGTGTGTCTGTTGGTAAATGCAGAGATACTTCGCACCAAGTTGAAATGAAAGCACTAAACAGAAAAGGAAGTGAAGATGAAAGTAGCTTTGGGAAGGGGGTTTACGCTAGCACCATCATCAACGCACATCACCACAAAAATGACGAGCCAAAATACAATTCACATTCACCACCCTTGTCTTTTTCTTCGTGGTTATCATCTCCTGTTTGAAAGCAACCTGTGACAGAAAGCCCTTGTGTCTAGCAACATATGTGGTCCTTGTAGCGATGTCCCTCTGAAGAGAGAGAGAGATTGCGGCATGTATTAATGGAAAGAGAGCAAAAACAATGTGACAAAAGGGCATGGGAAAGTGATGAAATCGAACGGAGTGGGCAACTGCATCTGAAGGAGTATGTTCATCATTCGAAATAGGATGACGCAAAGACCAAATTTGAGGAGGTCGTGATCATGGCATAAGGTCATTGTTTAAGGTTGTCGAGAGGGGAGAGAGAGAGAGAGAGAGAGAGAGAGGAATGCTTGGTATCAAGAGATGTAGAACGCATATTTGATAGTCTTGTCATGAGGAAATAATATATAGAAATTCACAAGGTCTGAATCAAATATCTCCTCAACAACGCACGTGACAGAGAAACCGAAATTGAAAATGAAAGTTCATTCATTTTATAGATAATGGGGCACGCCTATCTCGGATCAACGGTCGCAAATGACGTTAGATGACGATCTCTCTGCAATCTTAAATTTGAATATTCCACAGCGAGTATATACTTTATGGTACGTTCAAAGAGAAGTCGCGCTAATAATTCATCTCCTCCTTTTATCTTGGGCAAAAGAAATTGTTATAAGCTAACTAATGATCCTTCGGTTGTGGCAAGGTTTCTTAATTATTCACCTATCATGGATTATATACGTCTTCATCACATGCCTACAAATTAATAAACATGTACATATCATATGATCTAATTACCTAATATCTTTGTGCGTACATTTATCGGAAGCAAATCATTAGAACATAGAAGACGACCCCAAAATAACAAAACCGATGCAATAGCATTATCAGAGAGGGAGAGAGAGAGGGAGAGAGAGAGAGAGAGCAAATATGAAGATTTGAACCCTTGGCTCAGCTCAAAGCATTATGCAGGCATATTCTATCTTCGGTCATGAGACTAGTGACTAGTCCACACCATCCGACTCAAACATGCGACACCTCAATGTTAACGAAGGCGCACGCACAATTTACAGGATCGTTTGAAAGAACGAATGAATAAAAACGGTAGAAGCAACGTTGATCGAAAGAATGGAATAAGAGAGTTTGAGTAGGATTTTGTTGGGAGCCACTTGGGTAATATTATTGTGTGTGTGTGGGATAGAGAGAGAGAGAGAGAGAGAGAAAAAGAGGAAGACATGTCAGATGGGCTAGGTCACCATGGGACAGGGAGTGACTTATTGTGGTAAGATGCATGAACATGCATGTTCTCTCTCTCTCTCTCTCTCTCTCTGCGCGTGATTGCGTCCAACCCTAGGCAAGGACAGTCCACTTTGACTATGAGTCCCCTTCTCTCTCTCTCTCTCTCTCTCTCTCCAAGAAAAACCTCTCTCTCTGGGGTTTCCCACTCATACAAACATAAACAGATACGCCATTAACCCATGCCCTGTTGTTGAATCAGACATGTAGCGGCGATCCCAAGTGTTTTTGCCCTTTCTTGATCGTTTCTTGATTTGATCTATCATTAACTAGGAGCCCCACTTCTGCTTTTAAGGGAAGAAAACCTAATGTCAATCCACAAAGGTTAATCTACAGAAGTAATCCTCAAAAGTGTCATGAGAACACTATAAAAAAAAGATCGTTGTCTCTTCCTTCCTCCGCAAACATACATACCCATTTGCGCTCAAGAATCTCTTTCCCATGAAATTCCTTTACTTGTACTTTATAAAGTTGGTCCGTAGTTGCTTATTAAGGTCTTATGTTGTATTAGCCCCAGGAGAATAGAATGCACATTTCACTGTCTCCTTCCCAAATCTGGGGCTGTATCCTTCTAGCTTTGCGGTGTCTTGAATTCGGAAAGAGATCAAGCTTCTAAATCCATGTCGCACTTGTCCTAATCCTCCTAGCCCTTTGTCTGTGGCTGTGCAGTAGTCACAATTGATTATGCGCAATGTTTCACTCAGACCACAGTACCAATGACCTCATCTCCTCCAGTGAGCAACCAATTCTTCATCAGCATCCCATCTTTCATGACGTTAGCTTTGATTTCAAACAAGAAGACCCTCCTTTCTCTCTCTACAACTTCCCCTCTCCCTCCATCTTCTGCGGCGATGATAGCGAGGGTGGTGCTTTTCTTCAAGTTCACAACAATCTCTTGTCAGAAGGGCAGCAACCATTGAACACTCCTCACCAAATGACCGATCCAGTGACCTTTTTCTCCGGCGGTTGCATCGGATACAGCACCGGAATGAACCCCGAAGAGACTGGTGAGCGGGTTGTTCCGGCAGAGCGGCTCTCGAAGAAGGATCGGCACAGCAAGATCAACACCGCTCAAGGCATGAGAGACCGGAGGATGAGGTTGTCCGTTGAAGTCGCTCGCGAGTTCTTCAGTCTTCAGGACATGCTCGGGGTCGACAAAGCTAGCAAAACTATCAAGTGGTTGCTGGTCAAGTCGACGCCCGCCATTAAAGAATTAGCTACAGGCCTTCAGAAGACGAACGACGGCGAAAGCATCCCCATTATGGGTGCTCCTTGCACATCAGAGCGCGAAGTGATGCCTGAAATAGGCAAAATCGCTAAGGATCATCAACAAGAGAAAATTGGAAAAAAGCGGAAGATCAAACCATCGCGAAAGACTGTGTTTTGCCCTACGGTGAGAGAGTCAAGGGCAAAGGCGAGGGAAAGAGCAAAGCAAAGAACAAGGGAGAAGACGATCCTTCAAAAACTCAATAGAGGGGATCGACCTTGGGACGAATTGACCGAGAGCGATCTGAACGGCCGACTACTATGCAATTGTTCCATTGGAACTAGCGATGACTCTGGAAATCGAGGAAGCGGCGTCGACGTTACTAACATCCATGTGCAAGTTCAATTTGAAGGAGAAAGTTCTTATGATCAGATGACAATGGCTGATGATTCATCCGAAATTCACAACTTCAACCATGCTCAAAGCGCCCAAGTAGAGGTCAGTGCCGGCTTCGATATCTTCCCCCTTGATAGATATTATTGTCAACCAACAATTCGAAGCATTCAAATAGATTGGCTAGTTATTTGTTTTGTTCTATGTTCCTCAAGCACCTATGAATTGCCAAATTCCTACGAAGCCATCACTTGACCAATGCATACTTTTGCAGCATCAGTTCACTGAATCTGAATTGTTTTGCACGCCATGGGAAGGCTACTCCGACCAATATATGCGCTAAATTGGACAATTTCTAAGCACTCCTCTCCATGTCAAGAAGGGGAAATTTTTTTCAGGAATCAGCCCCGACACCAACCGGTATAGTGCATCCGTTTCTGTCTGGATTTACTTGGAATGTTGCTGCAACTGTAAAAAGACCTAAGTCGCGTTATTTTTGTGGTAAATTCTCTTTCTATTTGTAGATATGGTGATGTTTTAGAAGGTATAATAGGAAGAAGCTAGATTACCAAGCTTCTTCTAAGCTGCTCCAAGGGAACTTAATATCTACGCTATATCCAAGTTTGTGGACCTTGATGCTTGTTTTCCTTTTTGTGTCATCCTAGTAGACATCGTCAACATGCTTCATCTGAATTATAGGAAGGCATTAACTACAATCCTGTTTGATGACTCGATTGACCGTCGAAAATCACAACTTTGAGCACCGAAGAAGATTGAGCAATTTGACATCATTCAGTCCCTGCCTATATGGATATTCATTAGAATTTAGAACATAATCAGTTGTGTTGGAAAACCATGGATAATATTCCCATTTTATGTGAGGGTAACTGTTATATCCACTATTCAGTTTTCTAGTATGATCAAACATATTTCAATGTCCATTTACTGTTTCTTTTCCTAATTGCGTTTAAGATTGTCAACCCTATAATTCATTGCTTAAGTTTCACTACTTGTTTTGCAGTTTTATAAACCAAGTCCATGGTTTGTTAATTTTAGAGATGACTATCCAAGTGTGATGAAAATCTTTTATGGGCTCTCTTTATTTTCCCTACATAGCACTTCATAATAAGATGCCAATGAATACTCAGACACTGATAACTGAAGGAAAAGTTGCAATAGATGCATGCTCATTTAGAGAAAAATGCTTGATATAGTTGCAAGAATGCATGCACTTTATGCATCTGTTGCGTGACTGATGTAGTGTAATTATCCTATTTATAATGTCCACCATGGATCTCCCAATCAACTTTATGGATAAACTTTCAAGAAATTCTCAATCTTGATTGCTCTTTCTTCACCTGTCGATGTCACGTAGTATAACTGCTATCCAAAACATATTCTCATTATAAAGACGTTTAATCTTGATGAGATCGATACTTTCGATAAATTAGGAAAGGAAAGCTAGATACTATATGCGCAGAATTTATACTAAACGATATTTGATTTTTCAGTCATCTCATTCAAATTAAAAATGGACTCCCTCCATCTAATTTGCCAATAGCAAATGTATAGCACTAGTCCTAAGTTACAAGTATCACCTAACGCTTCCAAGAACACTGAACACATGTGAAGAATAATATCTCGATTGGTTAGAACCATTGCTCCAGGGAATATAATAAAGGATGCATCGAGTCTCTAGATAACAAGATGAACTCGGAATTCTAGAATCTGATTTAATTGATTTAGGTATAAGATTCACGCCACGAAGATAACATATATGCACACTTGTTCGCATACGCATATGTACTAGAGTTAGGCAGTAAGACTGGCTGTTACACCACGAACATGTTGACTTGAGAAGAAAAGCTGAAGGAGAAGGCTTTTGAGCAGTATTAGGTTTGATAAAACTTTCCTAGAAATATCATAAGCGAGCCGTATTCCAGAAAAGAGGACGTCGAAGTACGATAGTGAATTGATCAAAGCAAGAGGGCTGCAGCCTCATCATCAATCTTCTAGGGTTTCATAGCTCCTTACAAGAGTTTTCCCGTGTGTTGGCCACAAAAACAAACGTCTTTCTGGGAGCATTCGTGCCAAGAATGTCGCAAAAAAACAAAAGGTTGGAAAGTCTTGGCATGTCAGTTGTTCCTAGTGGTCCAGCCTTCAGCAAGTGTTTCGTGACCGGCGCGCCGAGTGCAAGTATGAGGCCTCGAGAATGTATTATGTTGATAAATGAAGTCGATTAGAGCGCGAAACTCTACTCGAAAAAAAGTTCTAATTTTCTACCAAAATAAGATCCGTTTATCGGTCTATGCCATGATTATTACAATTACTTATGTATGCTTTGCATATATCAAAATTTAAGTTCTTACCCATCACCCCTGGTACTTAGTAGGACCTACACATTCTATTTGACGCAAAACCATGCATGATGTCCTTGCTCGGGTACACATGATCCTAAAAGATATATGCCCACATGCGGCACAAAAAGTAATTCCACTATTTCGATGGCCGTGCTTCTGAAATTGCTTCAATTTTTATCTGTATTAATCTTTTGAGATTTGTCCTGTCACGGGGAAATAACTAGGAAATAGAAATAGCTTTCCGAAAGGACTTCCACACATCATGATTTATCAAAAATAGAAAGGAGAAAAAAAATCAAAAAGGGAGTTGCCGAAGGGAGGATGCATGACGGATCGTAGGTTATATCTGATCCGACAGCACACGGGACCGACCTCTGAGGCGGAACAAATTTAAGGGAGAAAACAACGAAGGGGTCTTAATCTTATGATGATGACGAGACCAACTGTCCCCGGAGAAAGTAGCCGCTCTTTTTGACTCAGCCCCCTCCCTAGAGATTGCATTGACTCGAACGGGGAAGAATGCGTACTCGAGAGGGACGAGATCTCTCGGACAGGGGAAAAGATGGCTACGAAACGGTTTCGAGCATTTAAGAGATCCCCTTCCAAATCCAGAAGCAAAGGGACTTTGATCCTGGGATCCGAAATTCGTATCATGAATCATCCACGATCTCGTCCATCTTACCAGTGACGTGCTCGTATGGGTGATTCGCGGGGAAAAAGCATAGGAAAAGTCTTAAATTTATTGCATTGATGGCAATTTAATTTTAAATTTTTTTTATGACAATTTATTTTTAAATTTTTTACATTGATATCAATTCAATCCTTAACTTTTACATTAATATCAATTCAGTCCTTAATTTTTAACATTTATAATAATTAAATCAATTCGATCAATTTTTATCGAAAATCGCCGACATATACATCAATTATCTTAGATAGCACAATTAAAGGCTGACGTAAACATTTTTTAATATTTTTTTAATATTTTTTTTTCCTTGTCTGTCCTCATTAAAAAAAATTGAGAAAAAAAAAGAAGAAGAAAAATTTAAAAAGTCTATTAAAACTATTCAAAAATATTATTATAATATTAAAAAAATTTCACGTCAATGATTTCCGATCAAAATTGATCGAATTGACTCAATTAACATAAATGCAAAAGCTTAAAACTGAATTGATACCAAAAATAAATTTAAGACACAAATACACTAGATTCAAAACTCTTTGATACTTTTCCCGTGATTCGTGTCATGCCAAGAAAAAATATCTAAACGGCATAACATGGTAACCTATTTTTCACATTACAGACACCGTGATAAACACGTGCGGATATGCGTCGAGATTCAGGAGCACATCATGTGCAAATTGTCACCAGGGTTGCAGAATGCAATGACGGAACTCAACTCGACTCAGAATCATGCCTTCGTGGAAAACGAAATGGTGTTCATTGAGCTCAAGACCAAAATTCCCCCAATGGCCTACTGGGCCTCAAAGAGCACGCCTAAGTATTGCCCTAGAATGACCATGACTTAGGGAACCAGGACAGGTGAAGAACTGTCTACGCACGTGCAGATGCTGCGACATCATCTCCCTATTCCGAAGTGGAAGCACATGTCTCTCCGACGCAACTCTGCAGGAACTCGCCTGAAAAGCCTATAGCTGAGAAGCCAAAAAGATGCGCCCAGTCTGACCGGATCGATCTAAGCAATAGCTCGTACATATAATATTCTACACAACGCCATACACGATCGGTTCAACTATATAATGCGATCCTAGCACATTGAGATCAAAAGGGGAAAAACCTCTTCATCATCTGTTTAGCGGTTTGTTCTTTATTTTAATTCGAAATCTTGGAGCATTGCTGGCCTCCGATGTCTCAGCCCTGGCCTCAACCTTCGTAACTAGCATGTTGGAGCTGCCCACCTCGTTTGTTTTTCCTTGCACAGTCACCGATTTGAACTCAGGTTCCTTGACTCCGGGGTCTCTGCTTCTACTTGGCAACCCCATCGAAGTCTTTGAAGGCTCATTATTCAAGAGCTTCGCCAGTTCCTTCTCTTTCCGTTTTTTCTCCTTCTTCAAGCGCTTGCGCTCCGAGTACTCCGAGTCTTCCTTGTGTCCTTTACGGTCTTCTCGCCTCCGTTTCTTGTCCTTGTCGCTCTTCGCCTTCTTTTCTTTCCTATGAGGAGAGTCACCTAAAGCCAACGAACCGTCATTTACTGTAGCTGCTGAAAGACTTCGGAGACTCGCATACTTGAGTGCATCGGCACCTAGATCAGTGTCTCCAAGGAGCCGAGGGTGCACCAACACATTACCCGAATCGGCAGTGCATTGGAGTTCCTTCCCCAGATCATCGCCCTCGCAAGCCAGCTTAGCACTGCCAATGCTAGCAGTCACACGGGAACCAGGATTTTGACATGAATTAACCTCTTCAAGATTATGATTGCTTATGCTAACAGCTTCGGTGAAATTCCTTTGAGGGGCATCCACTGACACTGAACTGCTAGCTGCACGATCAGGTCCGTTATTCCTGCCTTGAGATTTTTCGGCAGCAGACTGATTTCCCGTTTCGTCTCCTTTACTGGTGGCAGTCGAGTGTTTAACTTTGATCTTAACAACCGGTTTCTTCCGTTCATGACTACTTGAAACGCTATCTGCCTCCTTCGGAACTTCTATGATTGCCACATCTTCAGGTGACTGGTTGGTGATGTTGACAGGAGTTTCTAGAGGCTCTGCTTCAGCGGCAAAACTCGGAACAATATTCTCTTGTTCGCTATGAGCCCCAGGATCATCTGCATGAAATGCTTTATCCCTGGGGACTCCATAAAGTGTTGGGGGCCTGACAAAAAGAAGAGCTCAGAATTACAGTCCCATCCCCATTAAGAAGCAAAATATCACAAGAAGAAAAAACTATGGCGAAAGTTTATCGATTTGACCAATCAGAAGAGAACTTCTCTTTTCATTCCAAATCAAAACACAGCACAAGTACTTGAAAGCAACTTTTCTTCACTTTGATTCCACAACTAACTACATGCGGCATTTCATGCCCACTTCAACACATTATCACTTGCTAAAAGATAGTTCTGAAACACCGATGATAGTTGCAATCATCTTAAAACCCATAAGTAGTGGCAGTAGTCTTACCTTCCTGCAAAGATTTGTAAAATGCAGAACAAGTAGTGGCGAAGAAAGACATTGTTAAAAGCCATACGACCTTCAAGCATACGCAGCAAAGCCACAAGCGTTATGCTTTGAATGTCATCAGCTGAATCAGTTGGCCCCCTCATCTGACACAACCGCATAGCATGCATGCCTAATTTGGTCTGACCTGCAATCAAGGATTAAAGGAACCTTATGACAAAAGCATGACTGAGGAAGGAAAATAAAAAATGTTACATAAAAATACCACATGATTTGTTTAGTACATCGATTTGATAATATTACAACCTCTTAAGGATGGTTCTTCCTCTATAAATTCAATAAACACTGACAGTGCTGCATTAAGGCCTTTGTACTGGAACTCAAGATCAAGAAGAGCCCTGCTTGCTTCAACTCTGACTTGCCACAATGACTTTAGATTCCTGAAAGGCTTAATTAGATCGCAGATTCGATCCTGCATCAAGTGTTGACAACCCTAATATGAGTCATGAATAATTTACAATTAAGTGGGTCATCAGTTATAGTATGGCAACTTACAAGAGGGATTAATACAGAGAATTTCAGTGCTATCTGTGTCAATGTCCGGATGCAGCTGACAGTCAAGATCCCATTGTAGCTAGGCATGAGCCTGTGTATGACATATTCAATAACATTAAATCTCAAATGACAAAGCCATAGTAAGGATTGATGGATACAAGAAGCAAATGGATCACCTGTCAAATTGCAAAAGCCGGTCAATGCGCTTGAGAAGTGATGATAAGAGGAGAATAGTCTGCCATGAAATCCCAGCAATTAAACCTCCATAAGTCAGTCTCACTAGGAGAGGCATCAGGGAAGTCGCATTTCATGCTCTTAAAGTGCTCTAACTGATGAACAAGACATAACACCTTCCAGTGCAATCAGAATTTATTATAGCATTTATGCACTCTAATGCAAACCAGACATTCGAAGACTTATCTAGCAATTTATAGTTTATGCCAAGTCCTTTTTATAGGCATGCTTTTCAATGGCTGTGTATTGTTAACTCCAATCATGCTTTCAACAATTCATGACTAACGATTAGCACAGCCACATATTTGTTCAGTTTAAGCATCTACTCTTTCCATTTTTTGCCTGGAGTTTTTGGGCTTAAACGGTTGGTGTTCTTTTTTTTTTTTTTCGGCAGGGTTTTTGTTTCTTATTTTTTATTTTTATTTTTGTGGGGAGGAGAGGTTTGGATTAAGCTTTTCAAATACGCCTTTACAGAACCTGGTACCTCAAAGAGGAGAGTTACATGTGAGATTCACAAAGAGGAGTCCAAAAATCACAATGTATGTACTCGAACAATATATTAAGTAAATATTAAATACTGATTAGAGTAGATAGCAAGACAAGACTACCAAACCTGTTGCCCAAATTCAAGCTTGCCAATTGATTGGACCAAAGTTGCAAGCCAGAACACATCGGAATAAATGTTGCCATTGTTGTCATTATACTGTTGACACATAGTAAAGAAGCACCAAAATCACTTAATGTAGTTAATATTCATTTCATAAAGAAGGTATGAAGAAAAGTTATACACTCCATAAATATAATCTTGCAAAGATCCAAAGCAGTGGGCAGGGACAAAGTGAGAGAAATCAACAGAAGCCCTGTAGCTAAACATGTTACTTCCCTCTCACAACTCAAAAGACAGTATCAGCGAAGGATATACTGATACCTACGATTAATACTGGCACAAGACCAAGCACTGCCATTGAGACAACTCACAGTTTATGAGTGCAAAAAAGGTAACACACCCTATGAATTCTATCAAGACTTTATGATGAATAGTACAACCTTCATTTTCAGAACATGCTGCAAAAGTATCTTAGCTCTTATGTAGCATTCCTTAAACTGTGATTTCAGTAACACAAGTGTAAAAGGAAAAAGAGAGGACAACTTGTCAAGCTTTGTAAGGCTCTTGGAAAAAAGCCCAAAAACTTCAATTTCAGTAGACAAAACACATTATCGTCATAGAAGACCATCGACTGCAATAATAGTCATGAAACAATGTTGATGGGTTGTGCAAAGGCAAGCAACGCTCTACCTTCAGAAGTTGCAAAACAAATTCGACAGCTTCTCTTGGACTTTTTCCATCTGCACCTCTAACCATAGCCACAGCATGTGGAATCGCCTGAAAGAATATAATGCATATGAACTGGATAAAAGTGGCTACTGATATCAGATGTAAATTTAATGAGCACATAAGCACTTAATTGTCATGAGTTCCGAATATGACCAACTGGACGCTTTGACAAAAAAAAGAATATCCTCAAGAACTTGGACATCTAAGGACATTAAGACTTTTCACCTGATACATAGTAAATTCAGGTTTAAACCAGGAATGATCCCAAAAACACAATAATTATCTCCATTGTCCATCTCTACCCCTTTGTTTCCTTCAATAGTTACTCCACTGCCCACAGAATCTTGGTTCACCTTTGCTTCAATACAGCTTTGCTCCTTTTGCAGACCATTACACACAAGTTTATGTTTAGGCATCCAAGACTCCAACCAGTGATGATTCTATCCCCCTTGCAAGCACAATATCTGTTTGCACTTCAACATTCATTTCAAGTGGCGTTCATCCAATTTGGAGCTCTAAAACATCTCCATATGATTACAACAAAAGTGCATCGTCGCCACATCAACCTCTGCATTTCATTTTATTGGTCCAACCAATCCAACCATAAATTATTCTACAACCAAAAAATCAGCTTAGTTCCCCTATCAGCATATCAGAAATTACTCCAATCCAATAAAATCTAATAGCCAAGGGATAATTATTTACCACTACCTATCACTCAGACAGAGAAAAAACCTGATTCCTGTTTGTTTTCATCAGGACACTGTAGACTCGTAGGTAACAGTGCACTATGATTATCTCAAGTTTCTATTGCTCCTCATCTTCTTAAGTCACGCCTGTATGTCTTCTTGCTTCCTCCTTTCCAGAAGACTCCCACTACCAATATTCTATACCTATATAAAAAGCCGCTTAAGTCAATGAATTTTTCCTTTCTCCAGTGGCAGTAGTGTAAATTGAGAGAACATTGGATGCATTTTGCTCCAATTCATTAAGCAGTATGCGTTACAGTGGCACGGGCCTTCTAACTTTTTCATTTGGTTTTCCAGCCATCCCTGGCCCCACCTTCTCTATCTCCCAGTCACTCTATAGTAGCATGTCGTTTGAACCACTGATTTGGTGGTGGGCATGCAATGTTTTTTTATGTTAATCTTCTGCTTCTGGCTCACCCCACCTCACGGCTGCCCCTCCCCTCCCCGTCCCCCTCCCGCCTCAGCACCCCCCCACCCTTCTTCTCCCCCTCCCCCTCCTGCTCTTTCTCTCTCTCTCTCATATGATGGGTTCACCTTTAACTTAATTCATGATATCTAGTTCTGCAAATCAGCTCTATAATATTTAAGAATAAGCACTACGAAGATTTTAATCAATAGTAACAGGGAACAACTTTTAGTTGGCTGAATCAGACTTAATAAGAGTAAATTTGATTCCATCGCAAATGACTCGAATTCTTCATCAGTATGTCGGAAGCAAACGGAATCTATATAATAGAAGATCCACTAAATAGTCTTTGATCTTCACAAAATCCCAAAGGTGTATTACAAACAAGAATGCCTCGTGGCCTTAAACTAAAACCCATATTCACACACAGAGGAGTACGATTAAATGATTAGGACATATTAAGCCTTGCTGATGTGATGTGATACTAATTCACGTCATCGAAAGCTCTATCTTTATTCTAAAAAGAGAAATTATAGAACGGTGAAAATGCTACCACACGGAGAAGAGGATGAACTTTATTAGTTGAGACAAGATGCGGAACCTCTACATAGGATCATAACGCCCATCCACTATATGTGTAATTTTCAAGAAGTCGGCGATGGTGTCAGTGTCATTATCCCACGTATATACTACATAGGGTACACCTCAAAAGGATAGAGTAATCCATTCACTGAAATAATCCAGTACCAAATCGAAACAAATATAAACCAAGAAGAGGGGGGAGCCAATAAATGCGTTCTTGAAGATGGAAACTGTATTACATAACCTGGATCTTTATGTGCACCATACGTAACTTTGATCAGGTTTCAATTTTTTTTTCTTTTTTTTGATAAATACATGATATGAATCAACAAAATCAACGTGATCAAAGGCCAGCAAACAAGGGGGAAAGTAAGAACACCAAGAAAAGCTAAAGTTAAAAGCTCAAGCTGTTCACGTAAATTTGCAGCATTGCTCTCATCAAGCTACATAAACTTAAAGCAATAATTAGTATTCTGATGCATAGAAATTTTCAAAATATTGCAACTCCTCATTTAGATCAAGGTACAAAACACGACCGGCACTTGTTCTCTGTATAGTTCATGAAAAATTGGATAGCCCCCTCTGCCTGAACCAAAGGTCGACATTGTATATTTATGTAATTCAGCACCCGATATTAAGAAGTACATAACGGATCCCATGTTCTCACCAACATAATTATTGCCTTCTGCAATTACAATCCTTCCAAGACTGCATCAATCCACACCATGTTCAAGATAAAATCGATGCAGCTGCTTTCAGTGGAAACATCAAATAGCAATACTATTCCCAGCAAAATCCTCACTCCAAAAACAGAACTAATGTCAATGTGGCCACAACTTCACAGAAAAAGTACCCGACACACCATTATTACGGAAACCTATAGAGTCATATGCTAGGGATATAAAGCCAAAGAGTGAGAAGTTTATTCAGGATATTTACGCTCAAAGTGAACTGCATGCAGGTCATTATTCGCATTTTCCCTTGCACAAGTAATAAAAAGCTAAAGATGCATAATTCCAGAAAGAGCAACCAATGGAGGAAGACAGCAGCTCCAAGAAAAATGAATTATAAAAAACACAACTAAGTTTGGCAACCTCACATGATCACAGACAACTTAATGTGATCCTACCTCGATGCATTACCTCAAGAACAAAGTACTCGGGAATATCGCGGAAGTCATTTGGCCTAGCACGAGGAAAGTCTTCTAAATCAGAACAGAATTGACAAGTCTACCAATATAAACTCTCAAATTAGTGAACTTACTTGGGAAGCCCAATATTGGCATCAAACCTCCGGCCTTTGTAAAACTTCACTAAATGAAGTAGACCAGCCCAGTCAGTGTCCTGCAAGTACATGGAACAATGGCCCATACATGAAAAGAGAAGCATACAAGGGTCTCCAAATGCAGATGGGAAAAGCATCAGATTAACCAGCATGAAAAGTAGAAAACAATAAAGCCTAGAATCTCGCTCAAGCTTACATTTTTTTTTTTCAAGCTTGAATTGACAGACTAGAACTGAGCATGGCTTATTTATCAGCAATATCTCTCATAAATATTGGCATGAATAATTCAAGAAATTTAGTAGAAAGACATTTTGAAAGAATCATAAAATCAACTTGTTGAAGTATGTCCCACATTGCTTGACAAAGGGTTCTAAATACTCTTTATATTCATGTGGTCTCCCTCCACCTACTAGCTTAAGCTTTTAAGTTGGATTTTCTAACATGGTATCGAGCCAATGCTATTCCTTTCGCGAATGTGCGTGGTAAAAAAACTCCACGTGAATAAGCGTAGTCAAAATTTCACGTGCAGCTCGTAATCCGGCTTGCACGTGATTCGCGAATGTGCGTGGTAAAAAAAACTCCACATGAATATGCGAAGTCAAAATTTCACACGTAGCTCGTAATCCGGCTTGCACGTGAGTGGAGGTGTTGAAGCATGTCCCACATTGCTTGACAAAGGGTTCTAAATACTCTTTATATGCATGTGGTCTCCCTCCACCTATTAGCTTAAGCTTTTAGGTTGGACTTTCTAACACAACTGAATTATCCAACTGAGTTCATGGTGAAAGTCTTAGTACCTCCGATGCTGTGGTAGCCAAAGCAAAAGCTGCCTCAATTCGAACTCTCCAGAAGACCTTGAGAAAGCAAACAAACTGCTTTATTGCAATGAACCTAACAACAGTAAACCATGTGCAGTACGAATTTGTATAAATAGATTACCTTGGAGTCACATAGGAAGTTATTTAGAGCATTTACAATAGCAAAAGAACACTCCGGTAGTGCTTCTAAAGTTGCAATAGCCTGTGCTTGAGCAACAACATCCTTGTCCTTCTCCAACTGATTGACCTGATCACACATACCAACAATGTTAATAATGATCTGCAAGGAAATCAAAACAACTGAAACAGCCTCATCTAGAAATAGGAAGACCATCCACTTCGTCATTTGGAATCATCTCCGTACCAATGAATTATCAGGACAGTAATGGGTGTGTGTTGGTGCAGAGTTGCAGTGTGCGTACGCATACAGAGTACGAACATACGGGGAGAGAAAGAGAAAGATTGGATGTCATATAAGTTTAATCAATATCAAGGTCTACTTAAATAAATGGGAGATCAATAGCCTCAACCTTTTACATTGGCAGTTTTCATGCAGTCACCCTGAAACCATATGGCTGCTAACTGAGCTCCATGGACACTCAGGCCTCATGAGAGCATGCGTGCAAGCATAAAGAGGTACATTCATAACAAAGAAAGATGATAAACAACCTGGCCAACGAAGCCTTTTATATGCCTCAACATGCATGACGTATGCTAACAGGATGATCATCACCAAAAGAACTTGGAAAAGCATCCCTATGCTACATATCCTTACCCACATTTGCACAGGTTGATTGAAATGAATTTCAGCAATATACTCCATCTCCGGATCTGCCCTAATCCATAGTAGGGGAGATTCAGAACTGCAAAAGGAATAAACATATGTCCTCAAAGAGCAATTAATGTGATTTTGTGCGCGCGTGAACACACACACGTGTGTGCAGGTACAAACGGCCATTATTGACAAACCTAGAACGAGCATCTAGTGCTGCATCACCATTATCATCCGATCCATCAGCTTTTGAACCCTTTTTAGGCTTCAGGAAACGTCGAGCGGCGAGTTTCGAATGGCATTGAATTTCCAACAACTGCCAACTGTCCCCAGCCATTGGAAGAATGGGATGGTCATACATACCATCCAGTTCGTTAACCCTGATACTCATCATACCAGGCCATCCTACCTCAGCTTCACGAGCTTCAGAATCAGCATTAGTGTTAGGGGGTTCTGCATCAGGTTTAGCTGTACAACTCCTCAAAACTGCCAATTCGACCATATTCTTCCGCTTGTTATAGGAAAACCCCATCCTTCGGATATAAACACAGAGTCAGCAAAATGGATTAGAGGTGCAAGGACCGAATGTTACAGAACTTCTGGAAATCGCACCTTAGCACTGGACACCCACATGATCCCACCCATCTGGGAAAAAACTCTTTAAGAAAAGGCCGCTCTAGATTTCCGACCTTATTTGCAAAATGCCTGAACTGCATATTTTATTTATGTTACATTTCAGAACAACTAGATTAACTCGAATTTGCAATAGACAATGCACAATAATACTGCTAAAAAGAAATCACCTCTTTCGTGCTCAAAGTTCTTGAAGGCTGGGTTGCATCTAGACCACGAGCAACAATAGTCTGCAACATCTGTATATTTAAAAGAAATGAAAAGGATCAGACAGAGCAAATCGTCCACAAAGTACAGTCCAGTGACATTCATTACTACTAAAAACTTAATCAGAAGACATTCTGGAGAACATACAGAACATAAATCAGATCTCTTTGCTTAAAGGAAAGACAAATTTAAGTTAAATAAACATTTGGTGCAAGGAAACATGTTCTATTGATTTTTCTTCAAGGTATAATCTCTAGACTAGTAATATATGTCAAAGGATGGAATGCACTGAACCTTTCCGAAAAAAAAAAAAAACAATTCTAGTGGGCCCTTTTGCCTTAAATTCCAAGTGTCACCCATTCTATGACATACAAGTAAAGCTGTGAACAAACTGGTCAAAGGACATAGGGCTTAACATAAGGATAAAATAGTGTGAGTGCTAACAGAAAGTTGATTGCAAAAAACTAGAAAATGGCACATGGCTCGACTATAGCAAAAAGGTAGCAGCAATGCATCTCTCTCCCATGGAGAGACTGTCAGACACCTAAAGCAAATCAGCAAATTGTTCATCATAATAAGCCTTTCCATGCTCATATGTTAAGCCTCACACCAACCTCGTGCCATGATGTGTGTTGTGCCATGTCAACAGGGACACTCACCCTTGTTCGCCAAGGTCAACTAAGGGAGCCAAGGACTTTGACAAGAGTACAAGAGATAGAGGATCATATAAGAACCGTTGGTTTGATATTTCCTTTATGGAACATAGGCAAACACTGAATGAAATGAAGGGCGCACTTTAGAAGAACCACTTTGGAAATTCATTTACATTACAACAAAAAACTGTAGTGATGAGTCATAGTATCAGCAAACAGTCAACCAACTGTTTAATAAATGATACAAAGTATCTCACCTTTATTGCGCATCCATATTACATAATATCGCACTCTCTAACATAATGCAAAAAGTAAAAAGGCAGCTAGAAAGCTTACTTTACAGAAAGATTCGGGTCCCATCTGCTTTTCCAACATCTGGAGGACTGCGACCTTCACAAAATTACACAGTGGTCATATTCGCCACCCAAAAGATGCAAGACTATAGATGACCAACAAGTGTTGCGAGACAGAAAATTTCATTGATGTCAACTTACAGACTTCCATGATCTTATCTTGCCATATAAACCAAGAGACTGAGTCCCGTACAGATCCTTACAAGAAACGGAGGAGCTTAAAGTAGTTGCGCCACCATCATCTGCTTTGCAAACTGCACAATTTGCCTGCATTTGGGCAAAATAAGCATTCTGGTGATGTTCAAAAGTATTCAATTCATTAAAAGAAAGATGACAAGGTTGATGATGACAATATTAGTGTCCACCTAACTGTGATTTTACGGCCAATGTAAAGATATATAATGAGCCATAACAATACATCAGACAATGTGAACATAAGTCAGTACACGTCTTAACTTCTACTAATCCAGTCTAGCCCCAACCCCAAACCCTAACCTTTCAAAAGGGGATAAATCAAAACACCATTTCTGCACATCTTACAGGAGCTATAATAGCTCAAAAAGGACACACCTGTTTGCACAGCCACATATGTGGGCTACAAGAAAGAAGCAAAGTCAACAATGTACGTTTTCTCCCAAAAGCCACAGGTAGACAACCCCATGCAGAAACCCTAAATTTTTAAACCTAGAGATCTAACTGACAAGGCTCCTCAAACTAACTTCAGATCGTTGTAACAAGATGCCTAATCTATTATAAAATCGTAAAAAGCATTAGGCAATGGACTGTCAGTGTTGGATACCAAAGATCTTTTTCCGGTTAAGTATCAGACCATTGCACAAACATACATGAATACAAACATGTAAGGCTGAGCATATAGGCAACAAGAAATTTGAGAATCTAAGTATACAAAAGCAACATAAGTTATAAAAATTAAGCTGAAAGACGATATCCAATTCTATTCTTCCACTGCAAGTGTTAAAAGTTGCATTTGTTCGAATGCATCACATTATGCAGAATGAAATATGTCTTTCTGAACAAAATGAGGCATGCTCAAACAAATGACAAACCTTGAACCTCCGATAGCGTGCCTCATTGTTTCCCAAATATTTCTTGATATAGGAATCTGTAAGAAAACCGGCAAGACCATCCAACAACCATTCTGCAAACCAGAAGAAACAAGTGTCACTGCAAATGTAATCTAGCGGAGTAGTTCCGTCAAAAAGGCATAGAGGATAGAAACTGCCAATAGGAAGAAAGGAGTGAACAAAAGAAATTTGAACTACTTACCATCATCCGGGCCAGATGGGATGATGTATACACCAAACCACTGTCTTGCAAGGGCATAAGCTAGTCTAATCCTTGTGTCAATGGTCTGTAACAATAAAATTAATGTCTGCCGTCATTAACCTAACTTTTAGAATCAGGAAAGCAACAAACATGGACGCTTTGAGGTCATGGTAGCTTAAGGAAGGTGCAACTGGGTGCCCGAGACTTGAGAAAGCATCACAGGACAGGGAGATGGTCCAATAGTTTAAAAAATCTTTGCTATAAAGGGCATGGTCAAATAAACAAGAAAGAGTTTTGTCCACACGAGAGCAATTATTACTACCTTGCCGTTGCTCCGTCTACACGTCTAAAGGTACCATCACAATATTATTACTACCTATTCCATACTTTAAAGGCCTCCCAAGCATTGGGTGTTAGCACAAATGCACGTTTCTAAGCTTACATAAAGGCAAAACCACACTGATGTCATAGAGCCAAACCTTGTCGATGATATTCTCATCATGTAAAACTTGGGAACTAAATATGCTCATTGAAGCCCCTAAGCTCGATGATGACACTGCCATCTCAGGTGCAATAAAAATTTGCTTGTATGATCCAAATGGAAATTTCGCTCCAAGGTATTCCTCGTAATGGCTGCTAAAAATGAACTGTGCATCAACTATGCTATAGAATACAGCAAAATCCAGCAAACTTTTAAGTCAATTTCCAATGCAATCTATGTTGGTGGACGAACCTGAAAGCACCATAAAAGAATGCCACAGTATTTTGTAGCTTGGACTTATAAGCAGGCAAACACATGTGTGATATCAGACAATTCTGGGGGTCTGGAAAGATTTCGAGTGGCCCAACCACCAAGGATATCCACCAAGCACTAACTGGAACATCTAACCTGTATACATAAGTCTTGCGAGGAGGATCATCCTTGCTCAAAACCTGCAAAACATGTGCAGAATATCACACAATCAGCAATCATCAACTGGAAAATTAACAAAATATTGCTTCCTATGAAGCTCAAACTGAGTAATGCAGAATTATTAACCGACCAAACAGAAGTCAAAATATCACTGTCATATAGGACTTATCTGTCATTAGTAATTTAACAGACATACACACGACATGCTTGTGGATAAAAGAAAACATCATATTGCAAAATAGCTCATATTGAAATCCTTGCAAGAATTATAAACTTGCTTAACAAGACATCAGCGTTCAAATCATATTCATTCTTAGCCCTACAAAATAAATGAAAAAGAGGAGCAAAGAAGTTGTAAATACTAACAATGACATGCTATGCCCTGGATGCTAGTAGAGATTCATGGCCTCATGCCAGGCTTTGGTCAATCACTCATAGGAAAATAGTCAATTAAATCATCTATTAGAATAAACTACCACTAATCAAGTTTACGTTTACACTGAATTCCATGCATGTCATTTAAGTCATTGACAATATTCAAAAAAGCTTCAACATATTACCATCACTTCTGAGAAAGAGAGAGAGAATCTATTTCATCACCTCACTAACATCTAAATGAATGATGGCAGGATAAAGGGGAAAAGAATAGAGCCAGAATGATCAGCTTTGCACATATATTCCCTCAAAATGATGCGCGTACTGACCATACACTCATGTCAAGCTCACAGATTGTCCCGACCAAACATTTTTCTAAAACTAAAGGTGTGTCAAAATGCGTCACGGTATGTCCCAACTCTCTCTGGGGGAGAGAGATTCACCAAACATTGGTACATCATCAGAAGAAAGGACTATAGAAAGACATCACACATCCAACCACTTGAATCAGTCATGAGTTTGTCCATTATACATCAAGATTATTGCCTGCATTTCAGCAGCAGAATTATACTACTTATCTTATGTGCGTTACAGTAGATTTCTTTATCTTCGCCATCTCACCTGATATAGCAATTTCCCAGTGCTGACAGCAACAAGATCATGGGCCACTGTGAATTCCAAATCGTAGCTGAACAAAGTAACAGAATAAACCATAATTCTTATTTTTTTCTATATAAGAATATAACAGAACAACCTTTAGAAAAGCAACATGCCAAGATTAATCCTCTAAGACTGCAAAAATTGCCGTCGTATAATACCAGCATTGCTGTGAGTTCTCGTCCATACAGGGAAACCAACAACGAGCCCGCCTGATCTGATTATCGGTGTGAAGAATATTATCCTCAAAATGAATGCCTGTCTCTGCTTGGTCCACCCAATACTCAATGCGCACCAGCTTTACATTCTGCATAAAACATCAACCTACATAAGATCCAACAGAAGTTTACCTCATGAAAACATATTGACCATGCCAAACTCAATAATTTCTATGCATAAACTCAATAATCCAAAGGCAACAAACAATAGAAACCATCACTTCCACTCGAAACAGAAGTCTAAGAAGGAAAAGGGGGTAATTTAAGGTCTGTCAGCAGCTAATTACCGCTCTTCTAAGTATGGATGTAGGAAGCATAAGCAAGACATAGTAGATTATTGTCAGTTCAGTGTAGAAATAGAAGCTTGAATAGCTGATTTTAGAATTCTACTTTGAGCATATTTTCCTCAAACAGCAGTTCATTGGGCAAAAGCCAAGAAACTAAGCTCACTCTTCAACTCAAATCAGATCAAGTAGCCTCTCATCATTTAAAAATTGACTCAAATTACCTGCTTGACCTCGCCAGATGACTGTGAAGCATTCTCTACCACCAATTGATCCTGCGATTCATTTTCCACCTTGAAACCCTTACAGCAATTAATTAATAAGTTTGGGACCAATTCCCTATCTAGAGCTGATAGATACAAAGACCCAGCAACATCAGCAGCAGAAGCAGGAGACATGACAGAGCTCCATCTTCTCTCGTTATCTAAATTCTGATAGTGGGGATAGTATTCATACTCAGAAGGCTCTCCATCAACCAAAACACTAGAGATCCCAAGATTTTCAGCATGTAATCCCACTATTCCAATATCTGGAACTGCAATTTCTAGCTCCGTATACCTACAAAAATGCGAACAAAAATAGCTGATAAGGCCACCCAAATATCAAGCTACTCCAAAAAGACAAGCATTAGTTTGAAGTGCATAAAAAATGAGTGGACTTAAAATTATTCTAAAAACACATCAGGTGCAGTCACTGCATTGGGACGAAAACATAGAGACACAATCAAGTCGGTCTTCTTTTCCGATTATCAGGAGGAGAAGACCATAATAACATACAAAATTACCAGCTATGAAATTCAACTACAGAAACACGGCGGTTGGGTGTGGGGAGAGAGAGAGAGAGAGAGAGAGAGAGAGAGAGAGAGCATAGTGGACTGTTCTCGAGTGATATCAGACATGCAGAAAGAAGTTGATGGGTTTTTGCAAACGTCGAGGCCTTGAGTATCTTATAAATTCCTCGACGAGCCAAAAATAACATAAATCGGCACAATCAACAAACGATCAACATCTGACTGCACAGGACGAGCTGCGCAAATGAAACCGGCAATTCGACATGCACCGAGCAAGAAACTCCAATTCCAGATTGATTACAGTTCCAAGATCGACAGACCACATATGTTCAGGTGACAAACACTAGACGAGCTGCTCCTCAATCGATTACCGAAAAAGAGGAGACAATCGCAAGGAATGACTCGAACTCCTCAACATACTTAACACCGTGCGTGCAACGGAGGGTGGAAGCATCCACAGTGTGGCGATTCAAAGCCATTAGCTCGCACTCCAAAGGCGCAATTGCAAGTCAGAGATTGAGCAATGGAGAACGCGGAGAAGACAGAGCAGAGAGCACAGTCCCGAGCTCAAATTTCAAACGAGAGTGAGAGAGAGATAGTGACCCGTAGATTCTCCTGTTATGGAGGTCAACGGAGAGGCAGAGCTTCTGGTGGCGGACGACGGCGCCGGGATGATCGGGCTTCGCGTCGTCGTTGTTCTTGGGCTTGCGCGCCTTCGCCATCTCTCTCGCTAGAGAGAAACGAGATCCGAGCGAGAGAGCGAGAGAGCGAGCGAGGGAACGATAGGATAAACAGCACGAGCTCTGCCTGGATTTATAGATGCTCTCGTCGTTGGGCTCTGTGCTAAGCGCTGACCACGTACGAGCCCTAGATTTTGGGCCGCCCCGACTGGCTAGCCACGTCACGCGGATCAATGCCCCTTAGGATGTCCTCACCACCGCCCGTCCAAATTTATTGAGAAAATCATGCCCTTATTTTCTGATTAAAGTAGATTTTATTTTTAAGAAGAGTCCGAAATGTCTTTTTTATTTCAAATATCATCATTGTTTAAAAACAAGGATAACCCAAGGCATTTTCATTATTTTTTAATTTTTCTCCATTTTTCTTTCTTCTCTTCTTTTTTTATTTTTTCCCCCATTCCGTCTCGCCGGAGGCCGGTATGGTTGGCCACCACCTCACCTAGGTGAGTACACCCTCGAGGCCAGCGAGGACCTCATCTGAGCATGGCAAGGACAGCCCTCATCGGCAAGGAAAAAAGCAAGAAAGAAAAGGAAAAGAAGAATGAAAAAAGGGGAAAAAAATCAAAAAAAGCAAGTGACAAAGATGCCTTTGGTCGGGCCTTTTTTCGAAAGAATGACGATACTTCGACCTTTATTTGAAATAAAGTTCACTTCAAGTCTTTATTTGAAAAAAT
Source organism: Rhodamnia rubescens (assembly GCA_021437795.1). Taxonomy (NCBI): domain Eukaryota; kingdom Viridiplantae; phylum Streptophyta; class Magnoliopsida; order Myrtales; family Myrtaceae; genus Rhodamnia; species Rhodamnia rubescens. The sequence goes on along the minus strand of JAILYA010000005.1, from coordinate 5,605,405 downwards.
AAAAGGCACTTTCGAACCCTTATTTAAAATTTTTCCAAATGCATTTGAATCCACCAGAAATGAACAGTGAAACACCCCACAAATTAATGAATCGATCTATGGAAAATTTGTAGACTAGAATTAATTGGTAAGTTGATCAAAAAATTAGTTAGTAACTCAAATTAAAATTGTTGATTCAATTTAAGGATTGATAAGTTAAGAATGCTTGGCAGATTATGCAAACGAAAAAGTCGATAAGTTATTACAAAAGTTGCTAATTATCAAATATATAGTGATGAGCGGCTCAAATATGAATCCGTAAATGGTAATTTAACTGGAAAAAAAGAAGTTAGGTTAGTCGCTTCAATTAAGATTGATAATTTATAGAAATTTGTAATTTAAACACCGGCAAGCAATATAAATGAAAGTAAATAAGTTAGGTGGATAATTCCAAAAAGGACTAAACAAGCATCGGTAAACACCTAAAAATTTGTCTAAAAAGTCTTAAATCTATTGTATTTTTGCTTGATTCCATATTAAACTTTTTAATTGTGCTAATTGAGTCCTAAACACGTTTTTCTAATTGAGTCTATTTCGGTTAATTTTAGCCTGAAATTGCCGATGTGGATCGCACATCTTACGTGCAGACGGCTAGCGCAAACATGAATAATTTTTAATAGTATTTTACTATTTTCTCTTTTCTTTTCTTTTCTTTTCTTTTTTTTAATCAATTGTGGCCGGTGGGGCATCGGACGGCCGCCTTTTTTATAACGAATCTTTATTTTGTTTTGCCTTTTATCATAATATCATATTGCGATACACTTATCTATCATATCCAAATAAATAAGAAAATAAAAAAAAGTTCTTAAACAAGATGTTCAGTTCTACAGTAGGATTAATTGCATTTTATATGTTTCGAATCTATTTACTTACTTTTGAGGAACATTTCAATGCTGGCCATAGATATAAAAACTAAAAGAAGAGGAAAATATGAATATGAATATGAAAAAAATATATTAAGAAATTATTAAAAATTATCTACGTTAATATCGGTCAAATGCCACGTGGGGCGACTGGCGTCCACTTCAATTATTTCCAGTCAATATTGATTGGGTGGACTCAATTAGTAAAATGTGACTATATAAGATTTCATAGACGTGAAATCCGCTCCTACACACGAAAAGAAAAACCAAACACGAGTTCCATTTCGACTTGCTTTTTGGCCCTTTATACACCAATCACCTGTGTCCTGCGAGCTTAGCCCCAGCTTCCATGTTCATAAATCATAATGTTTTATAGGTAGCAGAGAAACCGTATTCAATAGAGAGTAACCGTACCGGACACGTGAAATCTGGACGCGGACGCTCCAACGCTTCTTAAAACATGTAATAAATTTTATTTTATTTTTGTCAGAAAACATGTTATAATTGACAGGCTATGTTCGGGCGCTTTTCATGGAAAAGGAAGGTTTAGACTTCCGCTTAGTTAAAGACTCAATACTTTCATCATCTTTTTTTTTCTGAGAGAGAACCAATTACCTCGAGATGAATCGGACTTGGGGCGGCGGGGCATTCTCCTTTGGCTGTTCGTTCATCGATCAGCACACCCTTCTTGGAAAAAACATGAAGGAAATCCGATGCTCGCGTGCGCTCTCTCTCTCTCCTCTTTGGCGATGCCGTGCTTGATTTCGATCGAAATGGCATTCATATTCACGCATGTTTTACGCTTTGAAGCATTGATTTCGACAAATTTTACTGACAAGCAAAAACTGCCGGCGAAAAAAACTTGAAAGAGAGAGAGAGCTGCGTGTGCAGCTGCAACACTTGAAATTAGTAGGGTGTCAATCGTTCTGTTTTGGTTCAAGCTTGAATCGAATCGAATCTCGCCTTGAAGTGAATATAAACCGAACCTAAAATCTAATACGGTTCTGTTTTTTTACTGTTTTTCCTTGTTCTTTCTTTCTCTTTTTTTTTCTTTTTTGGTTCGAAGCCGGTGGAGCCACTAGCCATTGGCTGAGGGCCGGCAAGCCCCGCTGGCCCCTTCGCGAGGCGAGGGCGCAGCAGCGAAATCGAGCACCACCCCTTTATTTTGAAGCTCCTCAACGGGGTAAGGGCGTGGCCTTCATCTAATGAGAGACTCGCACACCAAACAAGCAACAACGCTAAAAAATGCTATCTTTCGGACCTCCCTACACAGCCACAAAAGCTCCGCCGATTCAGACCAAACCCAGAAACATCGAAGCTGAATGACTCGAAAAGAGCCAGGAATCAGATTGCGAAACGGCGCGAGGCAAGAGCGCGGTGGCCCTCGCCCAGGCCCCCCCCTTTGCACTAAAAAAAGAAACTAAAAAAATAAAAAAATGGTTATTTTTTAGATTCTCAGCGATTTGGTTAATCGAATGGAACCGAAATAACTGAATTAAAAAAAAAGAATAGTTATTTTTTAATTACCCAAATTGAAAACTGAACCGGATCAAAATGAATAAATTTTCGTTCCAGTTCGATTTTGATACCCCGAGAAATTAGATGAGCAGCTACTTCTTCTATCTTCTTCTTCTTTTTTGGGGGGGTCAGAAGATGAGCAGCCTCTTGAAAAGTAGTTTTCGCAGCAAATAAAGATCAAGACACAAGAAGCTACCGAGCGTTCCCAGGGCAGAAGATAAAGTTGGATCAAACTTTTTGGTAAAAAGAATCATTTTTCAGTGGAGAGATAAATTAGCGAAAGAACGGCAGTTGAGATGAGGGTGGTCCCGAGACCCTAAAGTTTCCCAACTCAGCCACACATTGAACCATGCCCACAAACCAAATTGATGAGAAGAATGGACAGGGCTACAGAGAACATGGAGGCCTTCATTCACTGACTCAACAACTCCTACAGCTCATGGTCCGTACGTTGAACATGCAGTTGCCTTGCCAATTTGGACAAGGAAAGATTGTGTTGAATGCTCAGATTCCACCTTAAGAAAGTGCCCATTTTGAGTGACGTTTATGTGGTAACCAAATCAACCGGCGCTAACCGTAGGAGTCTGCCGACCCGACCATATAATCTCCCTGCATTCGTATACTGCTCAATATACTAAGAATGGCTACTAGTTTTGTGGCCAATCTTAGTATATTGAGATACATTATAGATAGATATAACCATTAGTTACCGAGTATATACGTATTTCAAGATGGGTACTTACTTAAACGTGAAATGACAGCACAACAATTGACCTTTAATACTCTCCCTTAACATTTTTAACTTCTTGTCATGACTTTACACATCAAATGCCATTGAGAAAGCAGCATAAGATCTGCCCAAAAGACAAACTCAGCACTTCAAAGTTCAGTTCAGCTTCATGCTGATGCATAACCTTGTAAAATAGATCAATGGTGACCATCATCATGAACCAGCAAATCACAGTTCAGAAGTTGAGCCAAATTCAATGATTCCAATGAGCTTTTGAGTGATAAGCTCGACCCATCAGAAGAAACAATACGAGAGGAATAATATAGTTAAGACTCTGGACTTGGAGCCCAAATATAGAACAAGCGAGTAAGCATGAGGAAGAGAAAGAAACAGCACAAGTGCCTGATACCACCGGCTATAACCGGTGACCCAAACTAGGTACCAACTACCAGCAACTTGTATAAAATACATACCCACAAACACATTACCCATTTTCAAACTCACAAGCATTACAATCTTCCTTCCAGTACTCTCCATATCTCTCAAACCATGGCCCGTGCGTCGCAAGGCCACGGCTTGAGCTCGGCAAAGCGGCTGTCGCTCAGCTTGCTCATGTCCGTGTCGGCCCTCATGGCCCTGTGCACCAAGAAAGCAAGCCAAATCTCAAGGAAGCTCATCAAAGCCAAGCCAAAGAGTTCAAGATTCATGCCAAAACTACCATTAAGGAGTCCCGGCAAACAGGTCTTCATCACGAAAATCACCAGAAGAGACAAGAAAAAGGCGGCCTACGGCGAGGAAGATGGCAGTGAGGTCGCCGGAGACGGAGGGGTGTGGCGGAGGACGATCCTGATGGGGGATCGATGTCAGCCACTGAACTTCTCCGGCGTAATTTACTACGATGAGAACGGCAACAGGCTAGACCAATTGCCGCCAAGATCGCCGCGCCGCCCGGCGAGTCCCTTGCCAGGCTACCTCACAAATGCATTTAAATAGAAGTACATGGTCACCAATAACTTACCATCTTTTCTCTCTCTTTTTCCGTGACTGTGCTTTTGTTTATTGATTAGTTTCCATGAACAATCTGTAATATTTGTTGCTGTCAATGTTATGTCATGCATTGTTTGTTATAGTATGGAAAGGCTGGGAAGGAAATGAAAACCCCAAAACTCTCCCAAGCTTTGAATCCAATAGGATTAAGGTCCTTAGTGGAAGGACAATCTCAAACTCACCACCCACAACTATTCAACTAATGCAGCTTCTCTTTCTTGGCTAACATGTCAGCTATCACTACCACAGTTTTCTTCCCTTCTTCTTCTTCTTCTTCTTCTTCTTCTTCTTCTTCTTCTTGGAGTGTATTGCATTTTTAGTTTATTTGGAAATGTTGTATTATGTTCAGAGACCCTTTCTCCATATAGATAAGACCCACCTAATATCATGCGCCATGGATTAAATGTCGTGATTTTTAAGCTTATGAGGCATCTACTCCATTGATTAACCTACTCCAAGACAGACCTAGCCACCAACCCTCCAAACCAAATCCTATGCTATATCATATATGTATAGAAAAATAGATACTTGAATCTAATAATTCTGGTTTAGGAATGGCCCAAGGGTTGAACGGAAGAATAGTTTTCAATCAATATTGCGTACATTGAAGATTTAATGCTTTAGCATGTCATAAACAAGAACACAAAATAATACAAAGCATAAGAAAAATTGACTAATGCCACTCCAAAAGGAAAAGGACATGCCACTCTATATTCACAAAAACGAATATCTCAAGCTCGAACAAAGCCAAATTATTAGCCAGTTCACAAATGAACGAATTATGGGACCATCATCCAACATTATGCATTTCCATGTAAAGTGAAATGGAGAAGATAACGTCAAAAGAGGACAAAATTTCGTACAAACATCAAGCCAAAGGGGACATCAGCAAGCTGAAAAGGCAAAGGGATCATAGAAATGAACCATAACAAAAGTCTTAAGATTGTCACTCCATCAAAATTCCAAAAATATATGGTCCCTCTCTCCTCATGTGGTCATGCCCCGGGAGCCACATCTTTCAGCTTGCTATGCAAATACCCACCATACTCTCTGGCATAGTCCTTCACGTGGCGGGCGGTGTCGAAGATCCGGTTCCGTGCGTAGTCGGCCCGGTCCGACCCAGGCGGGTGGAACCCGCGGAAGTACCTGTACAGCCACGACAAGCCGGCCAAGGCCGTGATGCCGAACCCGCAAACGGACAACAACACCACGGCCGTCGCGAACATGGCCACACAGAGCGGGACCCATATGGGGCTTGAGATAATGATGACAGGCGTGAATAAGATCAGGCCAATCACCGTGCCGGTCACCGTGAGGCCGGTGAGGAGGAGCAAGATGCCTCCAGAGACGAGGAGGCTGAGGAAGCCCAGGAGTTGGGCCGAGTTCGGCGCATGCTCGTGGAGCTTCTGGAGGAAGGCACTGCCGGGGGTGGCGGCCGGAGCGGCGGCAGTGGGTCTTGGGGCTCTCTGGACCTGGGCTGGGCTGGAGTGACGATCAGCCATTGATCTGAGTGATGACTTCAGGAGCTCAAGAAGGTGAAGATGCGCGAAATCAGTGTGTGAGTGGGTCAAAGCGTTGAAGGGTTATAGCGGAAGTGTCAGGGTTTTGGGAGACAGGTGTTGAGTGGATGCTACTTTGTTGGGAATGAAGGCATGCAAAGTGACACGTGGAGTGAGGAAGCATGCAGTTCAGAAAACCTAGACTCGGTTGAAAATACATCGAGTGGGCATCTTTCCGTTAGGTTAACTAACGAGCCATGTTAAGCTCCATTTGGTTGAGATTTCGATGGTGAATTTGGTAGGCAATATAGGGATTGCTTGAGACTGGCATTGCCATTAGCATTGGTGAGGAGTTGTCGAATTGTATTAAAATGTTTGGTATGGAAGTGTTGGATTGAGCTCACTTGATGGGTGGAAGCGAGACGAGCTGTGATCTCGAATGAAGGATCTTTCTCGATACCTAAAAGAAGACAAAATGACTTTATATGATAGATGATGCATATAAAATTTGATCATCACATCTCGAATGATTTCTTTGCTGCGTCTGCTTGATAAGGTGAGTTAACCTATGTGGGCACACGTACTAGGACTTCATTACAAATCCACGGGGGCAAAGCTTTCTACAGAACTAGGTAAGGAAGGGTTCAACGGGTGGACAGGATTGGAGTTTTTCTACTTTCAGGAACCTCGTGAGATTCTAAGTGAAGGCTCTCTTCGCACTTTGCTTGCTCACCAGAAGTTTGCTTGGCTAAATTTTCCTTCCAGGAGTCGAGAGAAGGAATGCTCTATGGTCATGAATGTATTCTGTGGACCACATTGGAGGCAGATTGGAGTGTTTGATTGGTTTCTCATCCTTTTCTTATCCACTACTTTTTCAACCTCATAGTAATGAAAAAAACTTGCCAAAATTTGCCTAGAGAGATTGAGACACCCCCAGATTGCAAATTACAATCAGTAAAGATGCTCCACCAGCCAAAACTGCTTCCATCCTCCTCTCAACTTCTTCGTTCCCCCACCTTACCTCAAATCCAAAACCCTCCCATTACTCCATCTCCTCCGATCACAAAGCACAACCATCTCAAGATCTCACGCAGAGACCTTGCTTTATGTGCCAACTCTTCTTTACTTCTTTTCTTGGGCTCTCAGACGCTCCAACCACTCAAGAACACCAAGGCACTAGCAGAAGAAATCCCACAAGAGGTGGAGACCAACACTATTGATGAGAAACCAGAGAACCAGAGCAGTGGCAACACAGGTTGCACCAACAAAGTCCCAACAAAGAAAGCATTTCTTGATATATCCATCGATGGGGACCCAGCAGGTCGAATTGTCATCGGGTTGTACGGAGACGACGCCCCCGTGGGAACAGTGAGATTCAGCAACCTGGTCAGTGGAGCTGCAGGGATCACATACAGACGGAAAGAGTTCATAAAGATCATGCCAAGCTATGTACAACATGGCGGAGTCAGATCATATGGTGTGGATGCTGAGATAGCAAAGAGCACAGGCAGTGATTTGACAAACCAGAGTTTAATACAAGAGTGGGAGAGAGAGAATGGTAAATGTCCGGGGACAAAGAATTTGGCTGGAACGATAGGAATAATTGTGAGGGATCCATCAAAACCACCACCAAAGTTGAAGTTGGTAGCAAGGAATGGCAAGCTAGAGATTGACGAAGAGGAGGTCGGAAATGAACCAAATGGGACCGAGTTTGTGATGTGCATTAAGGACTCACCAGAACTTGATGCTTCAGCTCTAGTGGTTGGCAGAATTTTGGAGGGAATGGAGGTTGTTGAGAGGATTGGCCAGGTGAAAACCGTGCAAGAAAATACCGGCTCTCCTTATTTCAGGTGAGTTCTGGAGACGCGATCAATAGAAATTAAATTTTACAAGTAGGGCATGTTGACTTAAAAGCGCCAGCACATAAGGCTCTCCTAAAATAATCACTACCTGATACCTGAGTAAGAACTTGATGGGCTGATTTGGTCTAAGTCAAAGCATTTAGAGGAATGCTTTAATGTGATGACAATGCTTCAAATTGGTTGGCAGGGTTGCCAAGCTGATCGGAGATAAACGGGCTGTTGTAGCAGAAAGAGGCTTCAACCGGCCATACTCCAAGGTGCTCGTCACAAATTGTGGTCTGCTGGAGTAACGAATGCGAGTACCATAATTTTCATCAATAGTATTTTTTTTTTCCAGAGGAGAGGATCCACTCATGTTCTTTGCTATTTAAATAGCCGAAAAATTTAAAGCACAAGAAATTAGGGGTAAGGTAAAGACATTTGAGCACTCAATTTGACTTTGGGCTAGACCAAGAAAGGACATTCAGCAAGCATTTCATCTATGTTTGCCAAGAGCAGCACCTCCAATTTTTGGCATGCATAAGAAATGAGAAAAACCTTTCTGAAGTGATCTGCTGATGCTTGCCGTAATTAACTCATGGATTGACGGCACTCCGTCATCACCATAAAATCTTCCAAAATTGATCTGCCAATGCTCAGGACTTTAGCTTGAACTATGAGCGGACTTCATTCGTTTTGATGTGAAAAGCCTCCTCACTGAGGTGACTGGATCATCCACCTGCACAAAATAAACAAACATGATGAACATTACCAGCACAAATTTGGAAATTAAGCTTGTTGAGAGTACTATTCTTAGATGATCAACACCCCCATTTAGTAGCATAAGCAAAGGGTATGGTTGGTTGTTTCTGTGTGCACGCGCAAGCGTGCATCTGTGTGTGTGTGTGTGTGTGTGTGTGAGAGAGAGAGAGAGAGAAGATGTTTTCAAACTGTAAAGCTTCAAAAGGTGAACAATACTACCACTTCACCTTCTAGCAAAAAGTCTAACCACAGAAAGTTCAATTATTGAGCAATAGTAGTGAAAAGTACCTTGATAAAGGAATCCCATGAAGGAGATCTTGTAGTTACAGAACCAGAAATGTCCTTTTCACGGTGTAAGGCGGATAGTGTGTGTTGCCATCCTGGCATAGCACCACCAGTTGTTGAAATCCATGGACAGAAATGTCTATGCTGTCTGACTGAATCAAACTGCCTGCCTTCATCCCCTGATAGGTGCTTGGTAATATTTTCTGAGATAACAAGGAAGAACCAATGAAAAACGTCCAATAATGATATGAGGTACGATGATGATTATGGGAAGGAAATTAAGGTCCGATGCAGATGTCTCGTTCTCAAAGAGTAATAAGACTAACAACGGGGAAATCAATTCAAATTTCATATGGGAAGAAAAGATTGCAAGTCAGAGGACAGTAGAGTAACCCTGGAATGCATTTTCACTATGTCCCCTAACCAGAAGGTAAATCTTGAAATATATAGATCGTTTGAGGTTGCCACAGAGTTTGTTCTGCAGAAATTGGTTTAAAAATATGCAATTCTTCAGTATCTGGATAACTTTGTTCCACTAACAATCTAAGTGAGTTCAGCTCAAATACAAACTTCTTCAAACTTGCCAGTCATGCTTCCCAGATGCCACCAGAACATAAAAGGTTAGCACAATCATATCCCTAAGATTGTAAGTCATTATTCTCTATTTGACCCTGGGTACAGCACTATACAAAACTTAAAGGAAATGAAAATGCTAGTTGCTGGATGTGTGATATTTCTCTATCAGGCTTCTCAGATCCAATCTTAAGTGCTTAGAGGAACCTTAGCATCTAAAACGTTGTTCTGATTCATAGCACAAATTTACATAAGATGAATCAACAGGCGGCCCTATCAAACCATGAAAAGTTTTCCACTGGGTCGTGAAAAATCTTAATCTCTACATGACCTTGTTCAACCTTGGACAGGACTCCTCAGTAGATAATCAAGCGAATGCGTCTACCATCAGACAAATCAGATGACCAAAGAACAGCTAATTTTCTGGAAAATCCTTTAGCCTAGAACAGAATTAGTAACTCGTGGAGATTAAGCACTTAATAGGTTCAACTTTATGCCATTGACACATGATCAGCAGCAGAGGCTATCAGTCATGCTTTAGTTGAGGTAAGTTCTAATCTCCGCCTGGTTGAGTTACATGTCGCACAACTTATACCTCAGTAACTTCAGTTAAATAGGAAAGTCCAAGGTGCTTGAAGAGACGTGCACCAGGAAATCTACAGGGTGCCTCTAGGGATTTGCTCCCCCTTGGTGCCCTGCAGTGAACTTCTGTTTACCTATGCCAAAAACTAGAAAATACTTTCCATATTCCTCTTTCCTTAATATTATCATAGAATTTAGACATCAACTAAGATGAGGCAGAAGTCACTCGAATGAGGATGTATTAATCAACTCTCAGAATCAAAATAATGACGGAGAAAGATTTGCAAAGAGTTCTTTCACTATATTTTCCCAGAATTGAAACAGACAAAACTCGTAACAATTCTTTCGCACGAAAAAGACTTATTAACATCTGGTGAAGCTATAAACTCCACGCAAATTTCTCATAGGTCACACCAACTATGCTATAAGTTAACCCATCTAATGTGGTTGGTTTCATAAATCATCTTCATTGACCTTGTTTTGTCAAAATTGACAGTTAAGTCACAAGAACCAATCCAATCAAATTATTGAGCACATTGTTTAAGTAACGCTTGTGGAACAAGAATGAAATCAACTGAAGTACATTTTACCAAGTATAACACCTAGTGTAGAGACAGGCCCTGATTTCCCCTTGCATTGGAAGTCTCCTGTCTCAAGAAGAAATTGGTTGTGGCAAAGAAAAAATTCTAAAATTGTCAAGGATAATAACTCAATGACATAAGCACGGAATTTCGATCCCCTTCTCAAACTATGCTCATCTCTTTGTATCCAATTCAATAATGAATAAAAAATAAAAACCCAATTAGCAGGGTTTAGGTCTCACCATGCCCCCTTAGGCCTTTTTTGCTATTATCTATGTGATCCTAACAACTATCAATGGAACCGAAAGTGTTACAAATTCAACACCAGGTATGACCTGCCAAGAAGAGAAGCCCTTTCCCAATCAAGACCTAATGGTACCCACAACTTAATATTCGTAAAGATTATTAATCTTTTTGAGAGGTCTATCGATGCACATGCACATATGCCTGTGCTGTGTGTGGTGAGGAAGGAAGGGAGGGGGGTTGCTGGCGTTCAATTTGTTGACTTAAATACTTCAGCTACAGATCCAAATTAAGCTTGAAAATGGCAAAAAAATGAAAGTAAACACCGCATCAAAGGTCTCTCAAAAATCAATCACAATCAACAGCTAATTTATAGTCGAAGCCGTTGAAAGATCAAAACATTCGACAGCGAATAAGAGATAAGGATCTCCATAAACGGTGCCACCAGTTTAACCAATACTTGCTAGAAACATAATGAGTAATATGATGCAGGCCCCTGTACGCCTGAAGATTATGGGACTGTTCATGAAAACTCCAACCACATCCAACAGAAACAGTAAAGCTCATCTTTTACGAAGTCCCTTCAGTGTTATTAACTGCCTATTTCGGAGGTTTTTGCAACCCGTGAGCTCCAGGATACTTTTTTATTCATTCTCAAGCATGACTACAGGCTTTATTTTGGCTGAATAAGATCCCTAAATATTTCAACATGATTTTTATTTGCATTGCAAATTAGAACTGTCTGAATGGTCCATCAACTTTTTACCTATACATTCCAAAAACAAGCACAGATCTGGAAACTTTTCCATGAGTTGGCAATATTTTAACCACAAACAATAGTTCTTAATTTTTCAAAACACAGAAAAGCTCATCTCCCAGCAATGCAGTCTGAAAACTAAGAGAACAAGAGAGAATATCAGTTACCTGCAGTAGAGGCTACTAATTCTTTCTTTGCAGGAACTCCATTTTCATTGTCATCTCCATGCCCTTCCTGGCAACTAGATTTGGAGGAAAAGTTATTTTGCACTTTAAAGCATGTCTGTTCTTCTCCAAAGTCCTCAGCATGGGCAACCGATGGAACTTCTTGACTGCACAAAGTAACTGATTCTGACGTTCCATGCGCATCAATTCCACCTGTGACAGTAATGTCAGGATTTGAAGGAGGCTGCTCATCAGTTGTACACCTATCAGTTTCTTCTGTGCTCTCTTTATTTTGCTCACACAAAGTTGTGGCCTCCAAAAACAATTGATGCTCAGCTTGAACAGAATATATTCGACTTCTAAGATCAGAATCAGATGACAACCTAGCAATAATACTCCTGCCAATTACAGGCAAAGAAATTGTAGCTTTGAAGTTCTGCTGTGTTGGAGGTGGACCCCCTGCAATACTCAAGTTTAAGTTTGATGACGTCTCATTTGAAGGAGTTTGACTATTTGATGTTGTGTCCAACAAATTTGTCCTAATATCAACAAGGTTTCCCTGGACTGATTCATCGGTACTGGAATTCTTCCCATCATCAAGTTCCGTTAACCCAACCAGTCTTAATATCTCCAAAGGTCGAGGTATTGTGGGAGAAAGCCCACAATCCAACGCTGGCACCACAAAGCTTGCATTCCAGAACCACAGATGCAGGATCAAATAATGAGTCCTTTAAATCCCTATGGTTTTCATTTGCCCCTGCAGTATAATTGTTCCCTGTAGAATCAAAACAGATAAGTGTGCTCTCTTTATCGGAAATTCCACATGATGAATCTGCAGTATTGGTGTCCTTGCCGATAACCATGTACGGCAATGAGCGAGGCTCCCAGCCACATAAACTTATGATTTTTATTGCCTGCATGTCATTTGGGAAAAGTAGTTACTACGGAAGTACACACATGCACGGATAGAGAGAGATACAGTTAGCAAGGAATTAGTCAATAAAGTTACTGAGCCAAAAAGAGTGAACCAAATATAATCAAGATACAACAAAACTCTCAAACATCCTTCTTCCTTCCCCAAAAGAGAACAAACAAAATAAGGGAAAGATTCTGACCTGATAATACAGGATAGAAGAGTCCTGATCATATCCATCTCCAGTGTATTTTGCCAAAGACAAGCCAGGAGACATGTTATCACACTTCAACATAGAAAAATCTCGAAGAAAATTATCCAATTGAGGGCTCATCATCAATTGAATAGCTGAGGACGATATGACAGGAAGAGCCAATAGTTGTAAAAGAGAAATATAACGTTGCCTAAATTGATTAACCAAAACTGGAGGTGGTGTGGGAGGAAACTGAGCCAGAGATTCATCACAGGCATTGTCAATCCATGGGCAGAGTGATTTATGACCATTGTCCAACTTTAAGCTGAATACCAGAGCTGCCTTCTCAACTGCAATGAATGAAAGTACAGAGAGATAACATACAAGGCCACAAAATGATTTTATTTTATTTTTTCCTGAATTTTGTTTCGGGTGATATAGCACAAAATTCCCCCGAACTTTTGGAGTTGTGTAGGGTTGACCCCGTATTTTCCAACCGTTTCACAATACTCCCATGAACGTTGATTTTATTACAGCATTTAGCCCTCCATTGATTTTTCTGTCAGCATGCGCAATGCACGTGACTTTTAAAGATTAAAGGTTCAACTAAACTAAAGAGCAAACAAAAAGAAAAACAAACCTTGCTCTCGTGACCAAGATAATGGTGTTGAAAAAAGTACTCGTGCTCCACATGCTTCACATGCTATAGTATCCACATCAACATTAACCCAGCCTCTTCTAGCACAATTTACAGCACTTACAGCCTAAAAAAAATGCAAAAAAAAACATTGTCAACTTTTGCGAAAGGAGAAAATATAACAGGGTAAAAGGGAAGCTATCAAATTTTCTCTATTTATGCAAAGTTTCTTAGAAGAACAGCAGTAAGCCACCAAATCTTCTCGCCTTGTACAAAGTTTCTAAGAAGAAACAGCAGAAAGGCACTTCTCACAAAGACCCACAAAGGACAAGCACTTCAGGACAATGACATCAATAAGAACAGTTACACTTGATTCAACAGATGCAAACACAAAACTGCCAGCCAACTAGAAAACAAGATGTTGCTTCAGAACCTTAGGTTTGGCGAACCATGTCATAGACTTGAATGTGGATAATCTCCTCATAAGATCACCACGATCCCACGGTCTGCATTCTGGAGCTTGGGATGATCCAGCTGGAGGCCGTAAAATCTGAACCTCGTTTTCCACCTCGACTCCTGATATGGGATCAACTAATGCCAATGCAGAAGTCAGATTTGGGCGCTTCCTTCCCCTTGACAATTGCGAACCAGGCGAGCTGGAAATCAGGCAATCGGAAATCAGAATCTTGTTGACCTCTCTATAACCAAAACAAAATCAGGACAGACACAACCTCTCTCTCTCCCCTTCTTTGGAACAAAAATGCAGTTTCCAGAGCAATTACAGTATTTCTCTCATTGCCAACATTCCAAGAACAATTACAAATAACAGGCTCCTACACAATAAAATTCCAATACCAAATCGTCCAAGATTCAAGCACTCTGCTATTCAAATATGCAGCAGCAAATAATGAATCACATAAAAGTCTACTTCCTCCAGCGTTCGATTCGACGCGGCAAAGAAAAAGGGAGAATTACAAGGACGGACAAGATAAGCTGCAAAATTCCATCCAAACGATATATCACCATCTTCATTTTCAAAAAGTTAAATCTCCTTTCTCCTACACGATTATGCACCGACTCCAAGCTCGCCCCGAGGCCGGAAAAAGGAAACGAAGGCGACAATTAGGGAAAGCAGAGGTCGTAGGCAGGGCAAGAACCTGGACGACGGGGTGGTCGGAGGAGAGTGGAACAGCTTGTCCATGATCGAGTGAAACCTCTTCTCTGAATCCTGCGCCATCCGACGATTCTCTCGCCTTCTCTTCTCTCGACTCGGCTCGACTAGACTCGGCCCGCTCTATGTACTTCTTACAGTTACAGGGCCATTCGACGAACTCAAAGTCTTCGAAGAGAGTGGTTGTCGCTCGCCAACGCACGGAGCTCCAAGAATCAAGACACGAGACCAAGCAAGTGCCGAGGCGGGTTCCGCAGCTGTGAAGCTTAATGCTTGAGATGTGTCTCGCCTGCAAGTCACGTGACAAGTTTCCGAAGCAAATTTCTTTACAATACGATCTTTAAATTTTTAATTTATTTAATATAATTTCTGAATATTTGATAATTATTCAATCCAGTCCGTATACAATATGAAAATATCAAATAGTACCCTGCCACTAATTCAATTTCAATTATAATATTGAATATTTTCATATAGTATAAATACTAAACCGAGTACGTATCAAAAAATTAAGGATCACATCAACAAATTAAAAATAATATATATTAAACGATCACATTGAATAAATTAAAAATTCAAAGACCACGTTGCACATTAAGTTAAAATTTAAAGAACATTTATGTCATTTTTCTCAAGGGTTAATATCATAAAAACCCCAAACTGGTACACGTGCAATAAAATTTACCCTAAATTATTTCTTTGACCATAAAAAAATTCAAACCGATACACATGTGATAAATTTAGCCCAAACTATTTTTTTTTACCATGAAAAATAGTACCAAATTGGTAACTTGTGATAAATTTACCTCAAACTAGAACACATGTCGATAAATTTACTTTTCCTTAGTTTTCATTCAATTTTATCGTCAAATTACTGAGTTGAATGACACGTGATAATTGACGGATATACAAATTTTAGGTTTTTACACTATATTTATCAC
Organism: Rhodamnia rubescens; assembly: GCA_021437795.1. NCBI lineage: Eukaryota > Viridiplantae > Streptophyta > Magnoliopsida > Myrtales > Myrtaceae > Rhodamnia > Rhodamnia rubescens. The sequence continues at coordinate 5,590,066 of JAILYA010000005.1, read as the reverse complement.
AAATGTATTAATTTGGGGATTTTCATGGTATTAACCAAATTTAACGAAAACTAATGAAATGTAAATTTATCATGAGTGTATCAATTTATTGATTTTTTTGTGATCAAAAAATTAATTTGTAATAAATTTATCACAGTGTCTTGGTTTGGATTTTTTAGTGATTAAAAAATTAATTTTTGGTAAATTGGTTAAAATGTACCGGTTTATAGTTTTTTTATGGTAAAAAAATAGTTTATGATAAATTTGTCATAGATGTGTCAATTTAGGGTTTTTATAGTTAAAAAATGATTTGAGATAAATTTATTGTAAATATATTAAGTTGGGATTTTTCATTTTATTAATTATTTTCTCAATTTACAATAGAAAATGAGAATTAAAGGGGTGAAAAAGAAACCGTGTCAAAAGTTGAACGGGGGATGTAAAAATGGCCATAAAATAAAAAAGTGCAATGTGAGTACAAGGCTTGGTTGGGTGATGTGGAAATAACAACGCCTTTTGTAGAGTTTAATTGAACGCGTAAATCGCTAGAACTCCTTAAAAAGTACGACATTCCGTTATTTTTAAGTCGATAAATTCTATTGGACCCAAAAAAAAAAAAATATCGATAAATTCTCATAGTGCAAAGTTATACAAAACTAAATCCTTAAGAATTCCCTATTATTAAAGAAAATTTTCAAATAAAACCCCGAAATATCCTCATTTTCTTAAATAAAGGCGCAAAGAAACTTTTATTTTAAATAAGAACATGAAATGCTCTTTTTGTCTCAAAGAATAACCTGATCGAAGCGTATTTTAGTCATTCACATTCTCTAAATACTTTTACTTTTTTCCCTTTTTTTACTTTTTTTTTTTCCTTTTTTTCCCTTCAAAGAAGGGAACAACCATGGGCAAGGGCTGCCCTCACAGGCGCCGCCGACCATAGGCGAGGCCGCCCTCGATGGCCGCAAGTGAGGGCCGACCATCATAGAGGCCGCCCTCACTGTTCCAACGAGGTCACCCAATCCTCGCTAGTGGCCGTTCCCTTCCTTGAAGGGTAAAAAAGGGGAAAAAAAAGGAAATAAGAAAAGGATAAATATTCAGAAAATATAAAATGACTAAAATAGCATTGATCATGCCCTTCTTTGAAATAAAGAGAAGTACTTCAGCCCTTATTTGAAATCTTCCCTATTATTGATGAATCGTTTTCAATTGAACTTAAAAATAGATTTAATAGTGTGATTATCGTGCGGGAAAAACAAAAGGTAAGAAAGAAAGAGAATCCAAACAACAGCCAAAAAAAATTGATAAATTATGATCCTTCACGTGTTTTATTAACATAAACAAGTTGAGATACACGATATTTGCTTCTAAACACTATTTTATCCTTTCACATTCTTTTGAAATCGACTCATTCATACAAGAAACATATGTTCATCAAGAGATGTCCTGCTCTACCATTTTACTAATAAATTTAACGATCAAGAGTAAGAAACTATGGTTTTCCATGCTAAAGTTAGGTTATGAGCCATAACACCTCATTATGTTATGTAGTATAGAGCTTAACATAAACGGTGTCTATAGAGGCAATCAAGTGGTATTTGGAGTCAATTTTCAGGCATCATCAGTCTCTAGCTGCAATGATAAACACTTTTAAACATTGATATCGCTCGATCGAAAAACGTGGCAGCGATTATGTTACTGTACAAAGCATCTTTTTCTCGAGGCACAATAGAAAAATTAAACTTTGAAACATCAACGGCTAGATAGCTAGATTTACTCAACATACCAATCCTTCTCCGGAAGAACAGTTATACCAAGTCAAAGATCTTCCTCCACTTCTCCCGCCTCCTCTCTCTCTCTCTCTCTCTCAACTGAACAAACAAACTCTAATCACTCTTTTTAAGTGCATCCATATCTACTTAAGCAAGATGCAGAAAAGATTTGACAACAATGGCAACTCCTCACATGGGCTCGTGCAAACTATTGCTTCCTCTCCTTCTCATCTCTTCCCTCCAGGTCTTCCTCGTCGCGTCCACCGAGTTCACGGTAGGCGGCGAAGGCGGCTGGGGCGTCCAGAAGCCGAACAAGGACAGAGACATGTACAACGAGTGGGCGTCAAGGAACCGCTTCAAAGTCGATGACACTATACGTAAGTTGCTTGAATAGATCGTAGAGGAGCGACGCTGCGTTCGTGTCATGTAGTCGGCGACATCCGATCCTTGTCTTGAATGCTTTTTTGATCTTCTCCTGCGTGCCTCTAGATTTCAAGTACCAGAAGGACTCAGTGATGGTGGTGACGAGCGAGGAGTACGACAAGTGCCGATCCTCGCACCCCCTGTTCTACTCCAACAATGGCGACACAGTCTTCACGCTCGACCGGCCCGGCTTGTTCTACTTCATCAGCGGGGTCGCGGGACACTGCGAGAGGGGCGAAAGGATGATCATCAAAGTGCTGGAAATGGAAGAAACCCCGCCGCCTCAGTCTGCAAACGAAAATTCAACCGAGACCTCTCATTCTTCTCTGATGCCATGTCCCACGTGCTCGGTGGCCGGTGCCGTGGCGCTCTTTGCAGTGTCATTCCTTGCATAATTTTTCTTGTTGAGATTGGATCTTTCTTTCCTTCTGGGGCACTAGGAAGGGACTGGTGCTGATCTGGGTTTGGCTTGCAATTATTAGGAGATTTTATGTTATGAGAGGAGTTATCCACTTGATCATGGACAGTTTAGGAGTTCGAATAATTCAAGAGGAACGCTCTACTCCTTCATTTAGCGCTTCTTTTCTGTAATTGCTATTTGTTGCATTTCACTAGCAAGATGGCCAACAGACAGACAACAGCGACAATATGCCCGACCAAACATGGGAGTTCAATCTTTAATCGACATCAGATTGACACCTTATTTTGATTAAAGATTAAATTAGTTCGATGGGTCATTAGATACACGTTTAATAGCTCGCTAAATGCTAAAATGTGACCTTTTTCATCCCAATGAACATGCTGATAGCCCAGGAGTCTTTACTTTTTATTGATCATTTGATTCTTCAACTTCTCATGCAAAATAATTCAAGGTTTATATGAACATCACCGAGACCCAAGCGGGTCGATACGCATTCTAGTCTTTCCCTTTTCTGCCGTGTCCTAAAGAAGATTCGAGTTTAGAAATGAATACATAGCAATGTTACATTATACTAACTGGTAAGGAAGACTTAAATTCATCCGGAAACTACATGCAAAATTTCTTGCAGGAACATCCATCGTTTTGTGGCTTGTTTCTGCTAGTATCTTACAAACTGTCTTGTATCACCTTCTCTCTGCCTCCCATAGGGATTGTTCTCACTGAATCCATGCCGGCTTCCTTCCACTTTACGCATTTTTTTCCTGAACTTGGATGCATTGCTATCGATATTCAGGTTAACCTTTGGAGGGCAAGAGAAACAGAATGAAGCTGCAACTGCCTGTTCATAGTCAACAATATGAAGTCATTAAATATAGTGTTTCCGATTTGTCATAATTATAGAAGACTTTTCTAGCATCCTTTTCTCCTGGATATCACATTTAGCGAGAAAAAGTAAGTCCATGTGCTTGCATGCAGGACTGATGTAGTGCGCATATGAATGCACGCACCAAAACTTCTGTCAAGGAGCAAATTTGTACCTGGAGATCGAGGCGGTGAACATTAAAAATGTCTTTCATAGAATGTGAATTGTATGCTAGGATGTAGGATCTATAAGCATCTTTAGCTGACTTGTTCAAGTAATAGTTGTTAGCCACCAACTTCTCCTGCACCATTCCGGTTTACACAATGTAAGTCGTCACTCAATCAACTATGAGGGCAAAGAAGTTTATGAGGCATGTAAAAGCAGAAAATACCAGGTGTGACTGAACGTTCGCCAGCTTCTTTTCATCATATTCATACTCCTTCACTGGAACTTTTGCAGCCTAACAAACAGGACTGACAATTTCAGAATGCCAATCCAAAAAATTTTACACTTAAAGTGAGCCCATTCTTAGATCCTAGAAATTCTCTTGGAGGACCTAATCTTCAACACTTGAGATGTGCTTTCACATGACAAAGGGGGAAAACTTGGGGGCTACTCTCTCTCTTCTGAACAGGGTTTATATCAGAGCTACAAGAATCGATAGCCTCCAACAATATAATATTTCACCATGTTAATACCTTTAGGTAACGAAGAAACTGAAGTTCTTCAGGGATGAGAAAAAGGAGAGCATTTCCTTTCCCACCCTCGCCACGTGCTGTTCGACCAACCCTATGAATATATTCCTGAAACAGGGAAACTATGCTATAAGACAAACGAATTGACAACCAAATTGAATGTAACCGGAAATAAATGTCTCTGAGAGATGAAATCCCGCACCTTGGGTTCATCAGGAGGATCAAATTGCACAATCCAATCCTACAAGTGGAGAAAGGGAAAATGGCCAAACAAAAACAAACATAAGCAATGAATTAATTATCATTGGAACTCTTTCAGCGTAAGAAAATATTTACGCAATAGTCTGTATGTAAATTGCAGAAGCAGTCTTAAAGTAACACTAGAACTACAAGTTGTCACCAAAGTCCCATAACAAATCTGAACAAAATATACTCAGTGTACATGAAATATATGCAGTATAGACAATCGTGCAATTGATTCTTCACGGGAAGAACATACAACTAGCCACCCCCTCAGTAACAAATTATTTTGATACTTTTGCTTCATAATGTTAACACAAACAATTTTTAATGTTCCTCCTTCCCCTGAGTTTGTAATAAACCATAGCAGTGCATATTTCCATGTCTATCACCAAAATAGAGAGGATTTTACTCAAACTCAACTTCGACAGTTGTAAAAAGAATGGGCACAGACGGTAAAAGAAAACCAATAAAGATGCTGAAAAAAGTTTGCCCGATGAAAAGACCAGTCAAAGAATGGTGACACAAGTTGCACAAAAAATTCCAATTAACCACGCATGCACTCACTCAACAAGAAGAGGAGGAGGAGGAGGAGGAGGAGGATAAGGTATAAAAGAAATACAGCACCATACCACTGCAGGGATGTCAAGTCCACGGGCAGCAACATCAGTACACAGCAAGATTCCCTTCTCAGCTTTGCAGAAGTCGAAAAAGGTAGTTGTTCGTTTCTGTTGCTTTTGCTTTCCGTGAATGTCAAAGCAATCAACTTGGATATACTTGAGAAGTTCCGAGTGGTATTTAACCGAATTGCATGAAGAGAAGAAGACCATGACTTTCTTTGACAGGTTTCTCTTAAGGAAGGAGTACAAAAGAATAAATCTTTTTGCACTGGGCACAATGCAATAACCTTGCTGCAGTCCTTCGTTTGTAACCTATATAAAATAGATTATATCAGTACAGTATTAAAAAACAAAAAGAACCCAAACACTATCTTCCTCCCTTCCTGGTCAATGAGTTAATACAGACAGACTATTTACCTTAGTCCTCCCATCATCCACATCAATGTAAATTGGAGTTGTCTGAAATGACAACCGAGCAAGATCTTCAACCTGTGGCACATCAAGGGAATCCATGATAAGCAGAGGGTCGGAGCAATACTACTGATTAAGTTATTAATTTATGACCATATAGAGAGCGAAAATGAGAATAACACTAATAGCATCGCACTGCATCCTATAATAGAAGGATAACTAAAAAATGTGTGACAGGACGCTCATACCTTCTTAGTTTGGGTGGCTGAGAACAATGCTGTCTGCCTTTTCTGCACATTTAGAACTGACACAATCAACTTGAGAAACTCATCCGTGAAAATGAAACACCACTTCCTGAATCTAAAAGGGAACGGCAAAACATATCTCTGAATATAATCAAATATGCAGCAAACCGAAACCTTTTTGTGACCTTTGTTTTTCCTTTTTGTCTGACAAAAACGAAACTATACAAAGCAAAGAACTTGTCTGAATGTAATCAATGTGTTGATGGAATATGATTTCCCTTTGAACAGAAAGCCGAAGTTAAAAAGCCTGCTAGACGTAACAAGGACACAAGTAACTGAGCACTTGTTTAAGCCATCTTCCACATTCGAGTGAAACCACTCAAGATCGTTGGATTAGCATAAATCTCCCTTCTCATTGCAAGGTCATGAGAAGGTTCACTCCACAGTACAGATCGACACCATGTACAATAATGCCATCATAACTTTATTTGTCAAGTCTTCCAGCCATGCATGCCAGTGGGTGCACTTTTGTGTGTATGTGTTTTTTTTTTGTGTGTGTGTGTGCTAGAGAGAGAGAGAGTATTTTGCTGTCATAAGGTAAGAATATACATGAAGAACGTTGGAGTCCAAAGGGTTTACGTTAAGTCAAATAAGACCGAAACATGAAGTGAGTCACAAGGCAAGAGGGAAACCCGTCAATTGCTCACAGAGGACCCAAGAAAGATACTTCCAGATATTTAGGATCAATATCAAAAGGGAGAGATTGAGAGATGAAGCCAAAACGCGTGGATGAAATGGCGCAATTTTTGTGGACCAAAATCCCCTTAGCTAAAAGAAAATTCATAAACCAGTAAGACCCCAATGATCTACGAAGTATCCCAACAACAGAGCATAAGATGGAAGTAAAATGAGAATGGTAAGGAGCCACAAGAATGGATAAAATAAGAAATGAGGATATTCGACAAAAGTTGGAGTAGTATCGGGGCAAAAGATGAAGAACATCGTTGAGATGTTGGACATATTCTTCGAAGACCCCAAACGCTAGAAAACGTGTGTTATAGGGAGCACACGAGAAAGGAAGTCAAACTTACTGGGAAAAGTAGAAGACAAGATTTGTTGGAGTGGACATAGATGGCGTACCATTTGTCTTAGGCAGGGAGGAAAGCGATTAACATTGTGGAGGGCAAAATTCCATGTTCCTGTCCCTTTGTTTTCTTTATATTGCTATAGCCATGTTATTGTATTTTGTTTTATTTTATAGCTCTTCGGCCTGCTTTTTGGGTTCATCGACCCGACCCCAACTAGTTTGGGTTAAAGGTGATGTTGATGTTGATGTTGTTGAAGGTAAGAATATACATATTAGGGAAACGGCCCTTCATAACTAGTGGCCATTGGGGGGGCCAGCTACTAGTAAAATCAGCAAAGGCCATGTTATCCACAAGCAGTTAATGATAAGGAAAATAGAGCATATACCGCCAGTGTAAAATAAATTTTACAAAATCAGCCTCATCAACCCTTGATTTGAGGATTAGTGTAAAATTTACTTCCCACTGGTGCTGGTGCTATAAGCTATAATTACTGTAATGATATATACAGCGAATATTTCAAATCATGTCACAATACTCATTTTATACATAAACAAGGGATAATACCACAATAAATAAAAACTACCTTCGGTAGAAGCTTGATAATTTGCTTCATTTCCTCTTCAAAGTTTGCTTCCAAAATCCTGTCGGCTTCGTCAATGATGAGGCACTGCAAGTTTAGAGGGAGTAAGCAAAAGCTCATATTCTTCAAATAATCTGTGCATATGACTAATGCTCTACATTACTAATACCAGTTTTCATGGTAACGTCTAAAGAGAACCATGTCAACAGTACAATCGCGATAAGTCAACCAGAAAACCACACTCCAAGATGACTATCCTTAATTGAACACTTCAGAGAGTAAAGGGAGACAAAAATTCTACAGGACCTTTTTCCTTTTTTTTTGCCCGTTTTGATCATTCAACTAGAATGCTATTATCTAACAATGGAGCACCTCGTCTTGGACCACATTCATACTACATATATCACGACAAGTATACCAGTATAACTAAGTAGACAGCAAGACCACATTCATACTACATATATCATGACAAGTATACCAGTACAATTAAGTAGACACCAAGATAACAGCAGATGCCAGCACTTACTTTAAAAAAACTTAACGAAATCCATCCAATTACCTTCAAATTTTTGTATATGAAGCCCTTGGTATTCTGAATATGGTCTAAAAGCCGGCCAGGGGTTGCTACTAAAAGATTAACACCTTTTACAATACGTTCAGCTTCAGTTCTTCTAGCTGCTCCACCAATAACCAAGCCAAGTGTCTGGGAATGATTTTTCAGCAGTTCTTTCCCCACAGCATGAGTCTAAACATTTCAAATGATGCAAATTAATAAACAAAAAAAAAAGGCATAAACAAGAAGGAGAAAATACAATCCCATATTGTTAGGCCAATTTTTTCAGTTGTTCGTCCGATGTCGCTTTTCCTATGCACAAACACCTTAGAACTCTGCTTAAATTATTGCATCAGTGTCTTTGCTAATGGAAATTTTCGACAAATATTAAGGGCAAGAACTGTTCACTGTTAATTCAAGGTGGAGGACAATTTGATAGGGTTTTGTATTTTCAACTCTCTCCTTTTTCTTTTTCTTTTTTTTTTTTTGGAGGGGGTTTGGAGGTGGGATTTGGAGAAAAAAAATCCAAGTAAGGACTTATATTCACCCAAAAAGACGTTTTATCCTGCAGTTGTCAATCCAGAGGCTGGTAAAACATAATGAAGGAATCGGAGAGTAAATTCAAAATTTTACGGCTTGAAAGCCTTAATAAAAACAAAGAAGTCAAAAGATAAACGTTTAGATTGAAAGCTCAATATAATGGTGTCTTGAGAGGAAAGAAGTATGTCCTGACTTATGTTAGTCAACGCATCTATCGTCTTAACAGATGACTTTAGCCAGCTAAATTCATATGAGAGTTAATTTGCAGTAGATGCAAAAGAATCAAATAAAATTTTCGTTTACTTTCCGACAACTTAATAAACCAGCTCAAATAAATTGTTCAATGGTAGGTACTAACTTTAGTTATAAACATCACTCACCTGAATGGCAAGCTCCCTTGTTGGGCAAATTACAACAACACCCGTTCCATTACGAGGAGTAAAATGGATGTTATGTAACAACTCCACAGCTGGTACCAGAAAGGCCAAGGTTTTTCCAGAACCAGTCCTTGCAGCACCAAGGACATCTTTACCCTCCATAAGTGGAGGGATAGCTCGGGCTTGGATCTGCATTAGCAATCACATTCCGACATAAACCTTGAGAAAGAGATAGTGACACAGAGGATTGTCTGCGGAAATTCTCCTAAATCACCCTATGGAACGGGAAAATGGACTGAAATAATTCTTTACTTGAAAATTAGTGGGTTTTTATACTAGGCAATTGTTTTGGCAGACTTAACCCCACCAAGGTATCCACCGCAGTCCCAGGGAACTCAAAATACCCTCTCACATTTGAAACTAGCTGAAAATCACCGGTAAACAGCTAAGAGGACTCGCATTGTTCCGGTCCTTGATGGAGCTACACATAGCCTCACTAATGCCATCACCTGCCACCTCCTCTTTACAACAGCTTCGGATATTTGGATCAACTTAACACTCCAGTAAGCATTCCCAGTCCCAAAATCCAATTTTATTGCCAGTATCTCGTCTCAAACTCATGAACATACTATTTTACCAAACCATGTCTATATGGACCGACCTCTATGACTTGACCACGGTAGACCACCATATACAATTCCAAGTAACTTAAAAACCAGGTTAACTAAACCAAAAGAGGCAAATTTACCTGAGTCATGTACTGGAACCCCATGTCCTTAATTGCATTGGCAGTGTGCTCAGACAACCCCAGCTCATCGAAGGACACCGTACTCATAATCCCGCTCCCGACGCTCTTCCCCTCCCGCGGCTTCCCTTCCTCTCTCCCTCCTCCTTCACCTTCCTCTCCTTCCTCGCCGCCACCATCCTCCTCGCCGCGCCCGTCGTTGCCATCCTCATCTTCATTTAATTCGCTCTCCCCCTCCTCCTGTCCCCTCAGCGCTTTACTCTTCTTCTTCTTCTTCTTTTTCTTGAGACTAGCATCCTTCGACTCGTGAAGGTCTCCTTCGTTCCCGCTCCTCTCTTCCGTTCCCACGGCTTCCTCGGCCTGGCCGGGGCTCGCTTGCGCGGCCTTCTTGTTTCTCTTCCTCTTGCGGTTCGTCTTCTTCGCCTCCACTTCTGAAGAATTCTCTGGTTCGGCCATGGCGGCTCAGTGTTACGCTGCTAAACAATAATTTCGGGGTTTTGAAGAACTGGAGAAGAGAGAGGGACTTCTCGTTCGAGTAGTGGAAGTGGCTCTTCTTGATCTTGCCCTTGTTTTGCATTGCCCTAACCGAGACACGCTTATGGGTATGATTGTTGGGCCTTGGGCCCACAAGGTACGATTTTTGGGCTTTGGGCTTTGGGCCCGGTTTTATGACAAGCCGAAGGCACTATTTTTATTTTTCAGCCCGAATTTAAAATTTTGTCTAAATTTCAAAAAAGTTGTGAGAAAGCTAGGTATAAATTAAGAAAATTTTTAAGTAACGACTCGAAATGCTTTTATTTTTTTAAATAATAACTCAAAGTAGACTTCATTTTAAATAAAAATTTGAAATGCCCTTTTTGTTTCAAAAAAATCCTGAATAAAGCTATTTTTGTCTTTTTTTTTTTCCTTTTTTCGTTTCTTCTTTTCTTTTTTTTTAGTTTACTGTCCATCGTCTTCTAACTTCCTCCATCTTGTTCTGCGTCGTGTTGCAGGTCATCATATTCACCATACTGTTCATCGTCTTCTACCTTCTTCCATCTTCGTTTGCGTCGAAGAACCTTCCGGTGACTGAGGTTCCCGACGAAGGAGCATTCCGTCTTCGCTTGCACGAGCTGGATGTACTTGGCCTTCGAGAACCTCGCGAACGACGAGCTCGGGTTTCACGCGACGAAGCTGGTGGCTCTCACGGACTTGAGCTTCCTGAACTGATCAAAGAAGATTTGGGGACTTCGCTCGACGATTCGTTCGCGAGCGCGAAGCTGGGGAAGTTGAAGCCCTCCAAGATCGATTTGGCCACGGACGATTCGATGGAGAAGTGCTCGCGGCTCGATGAATCGGATCGCCTCGTCGAGGTTCCAATTCGCCGTCTCCATCTGGTGAACCATGGATTTCGCGAAGTGCTTCACAGATCGCAGAGCGTAGTGAAGGACTAGGACGAAGTGGGTCGGGCTCAAAGACGAAAGCTTGAAGCTGTCGAGCAGAGGCGAGGCCGTCCTCAACAGGCGCGAGGGCTGGGCGAGATCGGACGAATGTTCGCCTCCACCATGCGTCGGTAAAGAATGACAACTAAACGGCGGTATCTGATTTTTTGGTGGTGAGAACGAGAAGGTTCTGCCCAGCTTGGTGAACAGACCTGTAACGCGGTTCAGAACAAGATGGAAGAAGGTAGATATGATGAACAGTAAACTGAACAAGAAAAGAAGGAAAAAAAAGGAAAAGGAAATAAATAAATAAATAACAAAAATATCCTTGCTCAAGCCCTTTTCGAAACAAAAATAGAAGACTTCATGCTCTTATTTGAAATAAATTTCACTTTGAATTTTTATTTAAAAGGAAAAATGACACAAATAGTCCTTAAACTTTGACCCATATGCGATGTGGTCCCTAAATTTTTAATTTGTTCAGTGTAGTCCTTGAACTTTAACCTAATGTATAATTTGGTCCCTAAACTTTTGACTTGTTCAATATAGTCCTTGAATTTTTAGTAAATATTCAATTTAGTCCCTGAACTATATGAAAATATTCATTATTATCCTCGATCTTAAATTAATGAAATGACTACATTGAATATTTTTATATAGTTAATGGACTATAATAAACATGTAGCAAAAGTATAAGGATCGCATTGAACAAACTAAAAGTTCAAAGATCATATTGAACATTAGGTTAAAATTCAATGACCATATTAAATAAATTTAAAGTTCATGGACTATAATACACATTAGATCAAAGTTCAATGTATTTATGTTACTATCTCAATTTAAAAGAATGAAAGCACTTCAATTCTTTATTTGAAATTTTCCCTATAAACTATAAAGCTATTTTTAAAGGTTTATATGGATTGCAAAGGCTTTGCGTTAGAAAACTTTATGGTGCGTATGCTGTAAAATTTGTAATAAAAAAAAAATGAAAAATCAAATATAAAAGTTAGTTCAGATAGACCTCCAAACATGACAAGACAAATAAAATATAAGGTGGTCAAAAAGTTCTCCAAATATAAATTTCTCAGGACTCCTTGGAATATTATTTGTTCGTGGAAAAGTTTTCACGTGCATTTTACAATCGGTCATAAATAAATAACTTTGACTTGCACGGAATTTAATAAAATAGGAAATATACTAAAAATCTTTTAAACCTCGTAAGGAATGCTGAAAATGACACGATCGAAATAAAATAGGACCGGCGAAAATGAATTATGAGGATAAGAATATAAACTAGTTCACTGAATATAGTCATTAGTACCAAATTAGACACGTGCTCTTATCGTACCAAATGCAATGCTTCATCAGTAATCCAGCTACGCTACCTATTGCTTTTGTTTAGTTCTTCTCATTTATCGTTTCATAAGTAGTTCCCACCTTATGCTTGCTGATAAAAAAATTTTGTAGCAGAGGCCACTTTCATTTCTCGATTTTGTGCTTTCATTCGGCCTCATTCTAACTAGCCAAACGGGATTAGTTAGGGAACGAGGCCCCTATTATAATTTCAGGATTTCATTCTCAATAATCAAACGAGCAATAATGTCCTATCTTCCGTTTGGAACCTTTTCATCTCCATGAATACGAAATCCAATTTAAATATCAATTCAGCTGTTAGAAAATGAGTTTGTATGAAAGCTAACATGTCACGTTGCTTCGACTCTCGATGGTCGCGTCTTGGGACTTATCCGATGGCGTTAACATATCTCCATCATTCCGAAAATAGTTCATTGCACGTTGGAAACCTCGATTATCAAAAAAAAAAAAACATGTCACGTTGCTCTTGATTTGTTGGTTAAAATTCACCATGCTCAAAGAAGGGTTAAAACCTAGGCTGCTCTTCGCTTGCATGGTTACGTTAGAATTTAACTTTGGACAAAAATTGAGTGTGCCTCGAGGCCTATGTGATTCCACCCACCCCAACATGCAAAGGCTATAAAGTCCAAATACTATAGCGTTATACTGTGCAATCATCAATGGACCATGAGGGCCCAAAAATGAACTTGCCCTTATTAGAGAGCAAGCCCACTTTCACGTACTATATCGTGAATTTTACTTTTGATTGTCCCTTCGCCACAAACTCTTCATCACGCCTCTCTAACTTCATCGGTCAATAGATAAGTTTAAGTATCTAAGAACTTAACACTTTAATTTTGTCATCCCCATCAGTTTTGCTGGTTATGATATCATTTTGTGTACCTAACACAAGTTCAAACATGTGTTTGTTAAATTATGTTTCGAATTTAAGCCGTGTACAAACTCGATGCGAATTGGACAAGGTGTATTGGGCGACTCCTGTTCAACGAAGGTTATTAACTTTGTTTTACCTTTCCTTCTTTGCGACGGTGGCAACTTGGTAAATTATGATATCATTTTGTGTCCTATCATCAAGTTCAAACACTATTGTTAAAATATTAAAAAAGCGAATGACGAGGTGTTCTATTCTTTCTCAAATAAAGGCTATTAACTTTGTTTTAATTTTATTTCTAAACTTGGTAAAATCGAAAAAATAACACTAAAGTCTCTCTCATGTCCTTTTGTAAAATTTCAAGAAAAGGGCATGACCAAATAAAACAAATTTTTATTTTAACCGTTTTAATTTTTTTTTTTCTTTTCTGTTTTTATTTTCTTTTTTACTTCCCCCTCTCATGGCTATCGCCGGCCTAAGGCGCTTCAGCACCAGATTCTTCTAAGGTAGCTGATGCAAAATCTGGAATTCATAAACTGACTTGGCCTAGTCAAAAGCAAATAATCCTCGTTAAGGATCATCACTGTACGCTTTTTTTCTGTTGTTCTGGACAGAGGAAGACTAGTTCGAGTACCAAGTCTTGAGCCGAATTGAATCGAGTCGAAGACCCTAAAGAACACAAAAGACATCGAATCTCCTTCTCTAAATTTGGAATAGGTTAGAATGCGACCGCAAAAATTAGACGAAAATGCCTCCTCACCTCTCTTCTCTCGGAGAAAATATTCAGTGCTTTGCTATCACCACGTCAACGTCATATGTGGCGTATATTTGTTCAATCATATCCACTAACATATTGACGTGTGTTCATCGATTTATGTCAGCAACTGAGGTGGAATTCAAGTAACAATTTTTTCTCTCTTCACCTTTTTAGCTCCGGTCTTCCTCCTCTATTTCTCCGTCTCATCGTTCTTCAGCTCTCGAGATCTGGCCGTCCATGGCCGAAATCGTCAGCCCTTGTCCAAGTTTGAAAGCGTTCGGGCGTCTTCTCCGTCGTCTTTATGGTCGGCTTGGTCTTCTCGAGCATGACCTCTACTTCCTCTAATTTTCGTTCTTAATATTCGAACTCCGTCCATGGCCGTCGAGATCTCGACCTTTCCCGTCACGGCCATGAACGAGCCAGTCATGGCCAAATCTGAAGGCGGCTTCAGATCTGGAAACCATGCCTTCGCATTTTGCCAAATCCGCCGTCAGAAAAAGCACTACTTGACCTCGGTTCTGAATCAGACACTGGAGGTATTTCTCAATAATTATTCCGATACGAGATTTCAATGCCCCCCACAACATTCAGCTTAATTAATCGTTCTAGTTGCATATAGCTCGAACATTCCCGAGGCCTACCGATCCTTTCCCTTTCCATTAAAGGTGCAATCACCACGCCATATTAAGTTAAAAACCAAAGATCAAGACCCACCTAAAGCTAGCTAGGTGGGGGGAATCACGCAGCTCGTAATCATATCGAGCTTGGTAGGCAACCTTTAGCATTTACCCTCTTTTTTCAAATATGGTAGGCTCAACAAGAGAACAAAACCGGCCTTAATGCTTCACTAACTTAGGATTATGCCTCTTTTCTCGAGAAAAGCATTGAAACCCAACTCACATTTGCGGTCGTGGGTGCACCCCATCTATTACCACGCCTAAAAACGAGAACGATTGTACCAAAGTAGACCGATTTTTCTTAGACGGCCGCAGACAATCAGCCGCTCTTGGTGGGCTTCCCGAGTGCAACTTTAAGTCCCATCGGCAATAGTATCTCCAGTCCCATGAAATGACGATGGTATTTTCACCAGTAGGTTAGATTTCTAACCCTTGTTGTTAGCTTCGAGTAAAAGAAAGGGATGCGGGCCGACCAACGTCGACGGTGGCTCGCCATTTCATATAAGTCTCGATTTGTATCGCTGCGATTGTTCATTTGACCGAGCCACGTTAGTGTCATTGTGTTATCGCTACAATAGAAAGGGGGAAAAAAAAAGCGAGACTTGAATCGGTGGCCAGAGGCCACAAAATACAAAATTACACGAGACTAAACCTTACAACACTTGGCCGACCACCATAGCGATGTCTAATGCTCATCAAGAAGCTATCTAATGGCTTTATGGGAGCACGATACGAGTTGTTTCGCCACTTGATCAAACTCGAAAAATCCACCGTCGACGACCATAGCAAGCCTACGCTTTTTCCCTACGTCAGGCGACCGGAGTCGCTCGCAGCATGCGTTTGACTTGGCTCCAAGTCCCGTCATTGTCTTCTCCGGCCGAAACCAAAAGACCGTTATGACAATGATGAATCCGAACGACTGCTCGGAAAAAGAGGAAGTTTTCTTCGTCGCGAGTCGAAAGCCCTATAACATGGCAAACCAAATCATGCCTGCATTGTTTAGTCGCCCTAACAAATCACCCACATCCTAAAGAACAGTGGCCATAGCCATAGCTCAAACGAAAAGTGCTCAAATGAAACCGAACCGGGTCTCCCGACGGTCAGTGGGGTTCTGTTCTCTTTCCGTTTAAAATGGGGGGCTTTTGCCTTTAACCAACAGCGATCGAGCTTTAGGAATCTTTTGAAGAATGATAAGCAGATTATGAAAAACCCTCAAAGGGCCTCTCCTCGGTTTTTGCGGGAAGAGGAGGGGTCATCGTCATCGATCTCAACGGATCTCTTCTGTCCCAGCTGTAACCCACACCCCCTGAACTCGCCCCTTCTCCTTTTCAGGTCGCCGCAGAGACAGAGTCCCCCGAGAGATGGAGGCAGAGGAGCTCGAAATGGGGTAGACAAATCCACACCAGCTGCAATGGCACGAACTACCCCCACATCGACCGCATTGCCTCTTGCATAGGACGAGGAGGGTCTACCGACAAAGAATCAAGAAAGAAACTGCAACAAAACGAAAGAGGGTTGCGATTCTTGGCACAACTGTTCCACGATTTAGAAAAAACAGGGACATCTTCTGAGCAATTTCTGTTCACGAAAGCAGGAGATGCCCAAAAGCAGAGGACATCATATTTGGAGCCTTGTGACTGATGCCATCTTCTCGATAGGCTTATCATTTTGCTGCGGCAAACTCCAAACCGATATAATCACGATAAATTTATCTAAAATTAATTTTTTTAATCATAAAAAATTCAAAACTGATAGACATGTAACAAATTTATCCCCCGTTAATTTTCCTTAAATTTTCCCTTCAAATTATTGAGTTGGATAGGAAGTTGAGGCTTTTTCTTTTTTTGGTCGAAGATGGCACATTGAGATTGATAATGTAACAATTTTGGATTATACCGGCCATTTATCATAGTTGTGCTAATTTAAAGATTTTTGGGGCATTAATCCAATTTAATGGAAACTACCTATTGGAGAGTAAATTTATCACGGATACATCAACTTGAAGATTTTCGTGATAAAAATATTATTTTAGAATATATTTCTCGTTATTGTACAAATTTAGAATTTTTGTGGTATTAATCATTTTTCTAATGCACATAAATTCACAAAGTGGCGAGCTTTTACTTTGAATGGCAATAGTGCAGCCACTAAAATGAGCAGAAATGGAGTTCCAAAGTTGGGAAAAGGAAAAGGATTGCCAGGGTGGAAAGTAGTCAAACGAGATAAAGGTTAGAGAACAAAAGCCAAAATTTCGACTGCACAATCTTGCCAGTGATTGCGATTTTTCCTTTCTCTTTTTTTTTTTCTTTTTGCATAGCCTGCTTTTGATGAGTTCTATGATTGAATTCCAATAAATATACCTTGGGATCAGTCCACTCAAAATCACACAACACAATGTCATGATTGGAACATCTTCCCACTTTAAGACCGAGTGCTCAAAGCTTAAGTTCAGTTGATGGATCAACATGTCAAGCTGAAGGATCCAATCTTTGATTGTGCCAACAGCAAGATTGGGGAGTGGGGGACTTCTTGCGTCCCCATCTTTCCGGCTCGAGCAAGAGCGAGACCGGGACTCGAAACGGGTCATTCAGTTCTCTAGATGAAAGCGGTCGCCGGTCGGCATAAACTCGACTAATATGACAGCATGCAGATGGTTTAGACATGAGTTTTTTGTTCCCTCAGCGGTGAAGATGATGACCAGACAGGGCATGAGTATTCAGGGGGAAGGGTTGAAGGCAAGAGCCGATAACATGTCCAGACCAGAATCTAGCTGAGAGTTAAAAATTCTGGCACGGCAAATGAATGGCATGGCATTAATGAATAAGGCGAACAGCAATCATTGACTGCATAGACCCTCCTCCTCCTCATTAATGATTACTCATTAGAAACTATACATATACAACTTCGTCTGATCCCCACTGCCCGCGTTATACCCCCCCCCACGTATACCATTTCCCTACCTCCCAAGAAAGCAAAGAACATGACAAGCAAACTGACTCAGAGGAAAAGAAACAGAGACAACACGAAGAAACAGAGGAAGGAAAGAAACTAAACTAGGCCTCGGATTCGAAGATCAGCTAAACAAGATCACCATTAGCATGCTTCTTGCACCAGAACCCGAAAGGCCCAAAACACAAAAAAGTTGTCGGAGGACTCTGCTCGGAGAGAGACAGAGAGAGCGGCTTCCATGGCATTCGTTTTGCTTCAGACCCTGAGCAGATAGACACTGAGCTCAGGAGCTCCATTGCAATCTGGATTCATCATGTAGAAGGCCTCGCAGTCTCTTGACCCCACGATCCTCTCAAACTTGGCCCTCATGTACATCATCTCCCCCTCGCCGCCGCTTGGACCACCGCTCTCATGGCCTCCTCCTCCTTCTTCTTCACTGTCCAGAGGCAAGACGCCAGCACCCATCGAAATGGGCTCCACTGCCTTCAGGACCTTCCACTCTTTAGGCCCACAGTCTCTCCTTGCTGCAAACCCACACTTCTTCCCATTGCAGTAAGTCCTCCACACGGGTTCTTCCAATAACCTCTTGGTGTTGCTGCTGTTGCTGCTGCTGTTGCCGCCGTTGTTCTGGGCCGGTTTGTCGCACTCGAGAGCGATACGGACCAGGCCGGAGGCCATCTCCCGGACCAGCCCGCTGATGGGGGTCGCGAGCTCGACCAGGAAGGCGGGCTGAGAGTTCGCGTCTTTCTGCAGCGAGAACAGGACGTGGCCTCGGCGTCGGCCGAAGATGGTGCCCACGACTCTCGACCCGAGGCCGCCGCCGCTGCCTCCGCCGCCCGGAGAATGAGACCGGACGTTCTTGGCGAATTGGACGAGGACGGACCGGAGCTTGGAGACGGCAATGGCCTGGAGCTTCTTCTTGGCGGTTGGGGACTGAGAGACCGAGTCGTGGGTGACGACGACCTCCTCGCCGCTTCGGTCAGGTCGCAGCTTGCCCTTCTTGTCCTGCGACTCGCTGCTCTTCCTTTCATGTTCGCCGAGAAGAGCGTGGACAACATGAGCAGCCCGGTCTCGTTCTCCTTCTTGCTCTTGGTCGTCCTCGTCGGCTCCGACCTTCTTGGTCCAGTGGAAGTGTCGCTTGGAGGAGAAGTCCTGGGAGTTTCTCGCCATGAGCGGCTTCATGTCGTCGTCGTCGTCGTCGTCGTCGTCGGAGTCGGAGTCGGAGAAGTAAATGAGAGGATTCTTCTTGGTTTCGTTCTCTTTAATGAAACTCGAACTTTGGTGGGGCTGGTTCATTAAAACCTTTGTGTTCCTAGTCCTTTGCGGTAGCAGTGGCAGCGGTCCAAGAGAATCCTGACAAAAGAGACACACTCCTGACCCCACCAACATATTCACAGAGAGAGGGGGAAAACATAAAAGGGCAAAGGGAAAGGAATCAAAGGAGGGGACAATGGGGTGTGTAATTTCGCTTTCGAGTGTTTCGGGTTGGGATAGGAAGGAGGGAGAGATCTTTGCTTGACTGACTCTTTTTTTGACTTTGAATGCCAAAAAGCAGCAACGAGTTTGCTATTTTGCTCTAGGATCAAGACACGAACAGTTGTTTCTGTCCACACCGCTTCCGTTATGCTAAACCAGATTTGGCCACGCATGAAAGAACGACGCCCATTTAGCACATTTTCCTCATAATTGGCATTTGCCAAGACAAGAAGGCTCATCGTTATCCCCTCGAGTCTTGAAATTGATACCGTCACCGAGACGGTGGCCGGAGAAGAGCCCCCTATCTTGTAGCAGCTTAGAGATGTGTCTTTTTTTTTTTTCATTTCAAAGAGCAAAAGGCCCGCTTGTTTCGCCGTAAATAAAATCGAATGTCTTTCTATTCACTTTTTGTCAAGATTCAAAGTAGCATTCAACTTTTTTTTTTTAGAGATTACAGGTGTATGTTATATGTCGACATTCAAATGATACGGAATGTTTTTGGGGATTTCAAATTCTAAAATGAATCAAAACACGCGCGATGGGAAACATAAGATAAGTGAAAGACCAAAAATAAGAGTCAATTCGGTGTCTTTGGGGTTTCGAACAATTGATCACAGGACTCTCTCGGCCTCTCTATGTTTTGTTGGGTGAAGTGACGGGCTTACACTGCCACATACCCGAGTCCTGACATCTCCCCACTGCGGTACGGCCCTTGGTTGGGCCCCCCCGGTTCGAAAATTCTCTCCGAATTGGACAAGTCCGACATAGACACCTCGGCGAATTCCGTGGGCCCCCATGTCTCCCACCACCAACGATGTCGTCTGGGCACGCCCCCAACATCGGACTTGATCAGCATCCCCCGTCCTAACGTCCGTCTGTGCTGTCCTCTTGCGAAATTCCTAACTTTGAAAATGGCTCAAAATGACCGATCTTCTAATCACGCGGGACTTAAAGATAAAGAAATTGAAAATCACGGTGCTGCCTCCTCCGGAAAATCTGTTCTTGCACCCAAAAATATCGATAGAGATTCATGGGGCTCCACGTGTCGTGTCGGTCGGAACTTGCTTTGCGGTATTCACTTAGCGTTTGATTGTTAGGCGCTTTGATCTTTTCTCGTGACAGCGATTTGATCCGTTTCGATTAAGACACCATGGAAAAGCATGTCTTATATGTTTACGCGGTGTTCTGAAGTGAACGACTTCCAATTAAGAGCTATGTAGTATTCATATGCTCGTCGAGCGTCGTTATAATTCCAGTCAAAACTTACGAGGCATTGCGGTAGCCTGAAATAAAGAAATTGACAAAATGCAGGACTAGTCATCGTTGGGCTTATCTCAATTCGAAATGTGTTGGCCAACGATGGACCGTGGAGCCTGCCAATCCATCAGGCCCAATCAGGACACATTCCATGGCCCAATCCCATGATTAGCACACCGGCAAGGAAAAAATATTCGGAAAATTATAAAACGTGTCCTCTTGCTATTATACGAATTCAGTTTTTGGTCCTTAATATACTGTATTTCAAGCACATTTAGTCTTTCGACTTATCTCTGGTAACAATTCAAGGACGAAATTCAACATTTTACTACACGTGGACGGAATACGTCGAGTCAACACTTGCAAATCGTGGTAACACGCTTTTGCATCCTATCTGGTCGGAGTGACATTCCTTCGGTTTCTAACGCCAGGGGTCTTCCTTCCCCCTACATAATGAGACATCGTTGTGTGAAATTGGGCTTGGCCCAAGCCTCCTAACCGAGCCCAGGATTGGCCCATCAGACAAATTATCAGTTCCCACCTCCTAGTATGAAACTCCACCGCGAGAAAATATTGAATGGTTTGCAAGGGCCACTTCAACGGCTGATGCGGCGTGCTTTTATTTACTAATACCCAATTAAATCTCGACACATGGATATTGATTTGAAAATTAAAAGATAATATTTTTTTTCTTTTCTTGTTCTCCTCCATCTTCTTCCTTGGCCTTCCCTCCCACGCGCCACTGCCTTAATTCCGATCTCACTCATTGCCACCGCCGACTCCGCTCACATGTGCCCGCCGACGAACACCACCGCCATACTACCTCCACCAAAATCCCCAAAACCGCACCATGTCCTTGCAGGAGGAACTATTAATAGGCCGAAAGTTGTTAACATCTAATCACAATAGTCAAGTGTTATCCATTAACATCTGTCATACACAGTATTGTTACGTTATGACATTTTTAGTTAATACCATTTGGTCATACAGACATTGACAAAATCATAAGATAACTGCATAGTGCGTTGCGGCGTGGCAATAAATTTGGATTACCATTTGGTACGTGGTTTTAATTCGAGCTTCCCATACAACTTTGGACTCGGATGTGACGAAATAATTTGAGTTTTGTTGAAAAATTATATAAGGACTAGTTTTGTTGGATTAAAATTGAACGGTCCTAAAAGCACATGGACCAAAAATGTAATTTTCTTAGGCCTATTGTAATTGAACTAATTCAATCCTAAACTTTATTTTTTTTGCTAATTGAGTCTTAAACCTTTTGCATGCGTATTAATTCAATCCATTTGGCCAACCTAAGCATTGACGATGATAATTTTTAATTATTCTTGATTTTTTTAATTTTTTTACTTTTTATAGTAACTTTTTCTCTTGTTATTCTCTTTTCTTTCCTTTCCTTTTTGTTAACCTAGTTGGAGATTGTCGGCCACTAGGCCAAGCCCTCATTAGCCATTGGGCAAGGGTCGAGCCCTCACCCGGTGGTTGGTAGCCTCCTACCAGCTCTAACAAAAAAACACGATTTTTTTAAAATATAAACAAAAATTAAAAAAATTAAAAAATTATTAAAAATTATCAACCTCGGTGCGGTTTGCCAAATTGAATGAATTAGTACAAATACAAAATATTTAAGACTCAATTGGTTAAAAAAAATTAAAACTGAATTGATATAATTAAAATAGGTTTAATTTTTTTTTTGTAATTTTCTCTTATCAAAACTGGCACACTTAGGTGCCATATGTCTATTTGCCAAACTTAATATATCCCATCATTATTTTGACGGTAAATTAGAGTTTGTCCTTCAATTATAAAGCATAATCAAACATAATACATGAACCAAAATTGAATTTGGCTAATAGCACAGGGTTGATTTTGAAATTTTGGCCAAAAATTATATTCACTAGTATGTGCGTGGTTGGCTTGTGTCTACTAGAGGTGATCGATTTTCGGTCCGGTTCTTAGAAGACTGGTCCCATTTTTGGGAGCTTTCAGTCGATCTCATCCCATGTCCAATGACCCAATAACACGATCAAATTTCGGTATTAGCTTCTTGGAACCAATAACATGATCAAATTAAAAGCTACATGACTTTATTATGGGGAGGGCTCGATAAAGTCAAGATAAAAACTCAAAAATGTAACCATCAATTTTCATTTTCATGTTGATTTACTCTAGTAATCTCCATCGTCCAAGCCTACTCAGTTCCCTAGTTCCCATTGAGGTTAGAGCTAGTGCAAGGGTTCAATGTCAGCTGGTACTTCTCCAACAACATGCACATTGACATCTCTTGGGCAAAAGATCAAATTATATCCAAGCTTTAAAACTCAACAACAATTTAATGCGTCCTCATTTGATCATCAAAAGCACATTGAAAGCACACCCAAAGGAAAAAAAAAAGAAAATAAATTTGACCTGTCCTGTCCCTATGGCCCTAGAATAGGGAACCATGCACCCACCACCGATTCCAATATTAAGAATTGGAAACCGGACCAAACCTATATAGGATCGGGAACCGGACCACCGATCTGGTTCGGTCCGATCCGTCTCAATTCGATCATGTCTCGATTTGGGCGATTTGCTCACCCCTAGTGTATGTCTACTTTCCATTGTCTAGTGCATGCATTCATCATCGGTTGCCATGTTTTGGATTCTAAAATCCTTATTAATTCACAATATGTTTGGAAAATTTAAAAGTTTTCCTTTCTTTCACTCACATATATTATAGGAAATGCTTAACTACCTAAATATGTTATTTTTACCACCAATCTCCAAGTATTAGGATAGATAAGTCGTCTTGAAGTTGCGATTTAGTGCGGCAATTGAAAATTCAATTGAATTGGACAAAACACCGATTGAACCGGGAAGAAAAACCGAGCAAAAGCTTGTACAAAAAGTGAATGGACTTGTAATGGAGTAATTTGAATTACTCCATTGAAATATAGGTGACTACCTAAAAGGTCAAAAAGTTACTTGTTTCTTATAAAACTAATAAGCTAATATAATGTAAGGAAAAAGGAAACTTTTAAATAAGAGATGAAATACCATTGTTGTTTGGAAAAAGAGTTTGATTAAGGATATTTTCACCATTTGCTTTTTTTGATATTTTCTCATTTTCTTTCTTTTTTTCCTTTGTTTTTTCCCTTCATTTTATGAAAAAGAAAAAAAAACAAATGATGAAAATGCCTTTGTTCGTGCCTTTATCTAGAATATAAAAAGCGCGTCAGCTTATTTGAAACAAAATATACTTTAAAGGATTTCGTCTTATTTGAAATAAAATACACTTCAAGTCCTTATTTGAAAAACGATGGCACTTCAAGTTTTTATATGAAATTTTTCTTAGGATTAAAATTTGAAGTTCAATGAACTAAAATTTCAACAAGTCATTTATCCTTTTTTTTCCGGATTGCATTAAAAAAACTAATGGATAGAATCGAAATCAAAATTAATGATTTTAAATTTTTTTTTTATGGAAATGATTGCCTATATCGATTGAAGTAATTAGTTAATAAAAAAAATATTGTATTAATTATTTAAATAATTCAAGAATTTCTTTTATTTAGCTAAAAGTATTTTTCTAAATTATTCAATGTTTCGACACCAAAAAAAAAAAAAAAAAGTTTTGGCATTCTTCCGTCTACCGCCCGTGGGGACAGTCACACTCTAGAATCACGTCGTCGTCTTTGCTCTCTTCGTCTCTCTAGCCTCCGTGGCCTTCGACACTCGCGACTCGCGAGGTCCGGGCCGTGCGTTCGATTGCTCTCTCTCGCCTCTTCTTGATTAAACCCTAAAAATTCACCGTTTCTTCCGCTCGATCCTTCAATCCTCGTGCTGGGTTTGACTGCGTCGCTGCTAATTGATTCAATCCGACGGATATGGTAATGGATTCGGACGAAGAGGATTTCGTGTTCTTCGGCACGCCGATTGAGCGCGAGGAGGGGGTGTCGAGCCGCAAGAAGAAGGCCCTCGCTGAAGCCTCTGGTAATTTGCGATCCTTGCCCGCGTGGAAGCAGGAGGTAACTCTCCTCCTTTCGAGCATTTTTTTTCGCTTTGCTCTGTCAGAATATTCGAAATACGTGGAAACATGTGTTCCGCATTTGAAGTTCTCGTGTCCCTGCGAAGTCTCTGTGCTTTACCAGCTTTTCATATCAGAGAAGTTAGCCGGAATCACGTTCATCCGCTGTAGGTTTTTGCTTGCGATAATGATGATAGCTGTGGAAGGTCGTTTAGATAAGTAACCTGTGTAGCCTGATTGATTAGTTTGTCAATGAAAAGCTATGGCATGTTGGGCCGCGTAGAAGCTTAGAGTATTAAGACTGGCGTAAACCCCCATTTTGATACTTAAACTTGATGTTGTTTTGGGTTACAAACAGACGAACGATATAATTGACTGTTTCCTGGCATTCTTTCATTGGTGAATTCTGTGGATTTTCAATTACCTACAGCAAATAACATAAAAGGTTCTTAAGAATAGCAAGGGACTTTCCTTCTTTGTACTTTTTGAAAAATGCTTTGCTCTTGTGTTCAATGCCAGTTCTGGGAATGGGCTTATATGCAGTGAGATTGCAAGTTTTCGGTCTGCACATACTGAAGTTGAATTGTCATATATGAGAGACACTTTCTTCATTGAAGCTGAGTGCACAGACATTAGTTTATACTCTGCAATTCTCCAGGTCAGAGACGAAGAAGGACGGAGAAGATTCCATGGTGCATTTACGGGAGGTTTTTCTGCTGGATATTACAATACAGTGGGTACCAAAGAGGGTATGTCTCATTTTTTTTTTTTCACTAGAATGCTCACATGTTTACCAGATAAACCTTTATTTTCAATTTCTCTTACAAAAATTTCAGGGTGGACTCCACAGTCATTCACGTCATCCAGGAAGAGCAGAGCTGAAGTGAAACAGCAGAACATTTTGAACTTCTTAGATGATGACGAGAAAGCTGTAAGTTCTACTAGAATTGTCGCTTATGTATATATGCGCTTGTGTGTTTGCATAAGAACTAGCTTTTACAATTGTAAATATGGCGATTTGTTATCTCATTTGAATTCTCTATCAGATTTATATGATTGCATCTATTACTTCAACATATATCTACTGCTGGACTTCTGTGGTGTTTGGGATTTAGGATTTTTAGGAGGACCAGTCTATCTATGAACCCATACTTTTTAGTGCATACCAAATAGTAGAGTTTAGAACCCTTACCACCCTTTCACCTATAAAAGAAAGTTGAGTTTAGAAAAAAATATGCTGTACTTGGCTTTGATAAATTGCTAGTGCTATATAAAAGCGTTGAACTTATTTTCATTGGAGTGCTGTTTGATTTGGCATCTATCCTTTTGGAATTATCTGTCCGGAGAGGGCAAGGTAGGCTTGATTTAATTGGAAGGCCTTTCTCAATAAATTATATGCCAACATCTGTGATAATAATAGGCTTGCTGCTTACAACAACTTGCAAAGTGAGCTTTCCATGTCTTTTGGGTTTATTAAGTGCGATAACTAGCCGCTGAAATGGAAGGGGCTTAGTGCAATACCATAAATTAGCTGATTTCGGCTTTGGTTTTGTGTTTTTCGCTTGGGTTGTTATCATTGTTGCACTGATAAGTTTGGCTGAGTTTGCAGCAGTCTATGACCAGTCCCTCCCTCTCTCAGTAATAATTTTGATGAAAGAATAGCAGTAGGGGTGGCCACGGTTCGGAACCAACCGAACCGTTGGTTCCAGCTCGTGGCCACCTTTGCACCGAACCGGCCCCTCAAGGGGTGGTCCGGGTTCCGGTTCGGAACCGGCGGTTTTGGGCGGTTCAAGGGCCGGCTCTGGTTCTGATTTTTATATTTAATTTTCAAATAATAAATTATGAAATAAAAATAATAAATTATTAAATATAAATTATAATCAAATTGTACATTGTAATCAAATTTGGAGGGAAAAAAAAGAGGGGGAAGGGGTTTGAACTTAATAAATTATCATTAAGTGCCTACATATGTTCTTGGGGATAGAAGAATCAAAGCTCATGTAACTCTTTTACCTTTGATAACCCCAATTTACCTCATCGTTACTCGTCGCTACTCGTTCCGATAGTCGTGGCGGTGGTGTTTCCATCATCATCATCGAAGAATTCGGCCTCGCGTTGCGATCCATCTCTTGTTGTTGAAATTGAGCCTTTGTCCAATCATCGAGACAAGCTTGAACATCCACCGAATCTGGATGTAATCTCGAACGTCGGTCGTCCAAAATTAATCCTTCAAAGACTAAATGCTTGTTCAACCGCAACCGTTAAACAAGGGGTTGCTAAAATCATCTTGCGATGAGAGCGAGGGTTGGAAATTGGGTTGAGTGCCTCTTCCACCACTCTAGAATTGGAAAATCTTTGCCTTCGGATTCATCAAACTCAAAAGAAATGGTTAAATAGGTCTCTATTTCAGAAATATTACCTATTCCTTCCTTTTGTCTTTTTTGACTACTCATCGGCAATTTGTGCTTTCTACTAATTCTACTATTCTCCCCGTTTTGTAGGTCACTAGGTTGGGAAGATCTACTATCACTTGAATTATATTTACTATAAAATTCACTTTACAATTCTACTATTGCTTCTTTAACCTCTCGCTTGTATAGTTCTAACATTTACCATTTTATTCAAATGTAAACATTCATAATAGCTATTCGGATAATCACCTAAACCATCTAATTTCATACGTGGATCGAAAATGAAAGTAACCAAATAAATAAGAGGAATTTCGGTATAATAAAGCAGCCATTTTACTCGCATTGATATAATAGTCGAGCTAATTGATCATTTTTTTCGTGTTCTTCAAAAACACCAAAGAATATTAACACATTTTATTAAAAATAAATGCATAGTAGGATAATAAATACCGGATAAACTATAAGTTGCATCGTTGAAAACTTTTAAAAAATCTAAATCTTTTTTGCAAATACCCACTTTTGTGAGAATAAATTAATGTCGGAAACATTATTCGAAATAAATGCATATAATAAATCTTTATAAGCAAAATATGGATTAAACAACTCATAGGTAGAATTCCAATAAGTCGGAACATCTTTTGAATTTTTTTGGTTTTCTTCTATGTGCTTTACAAAATCTACCCCATTCTTCATAATTGGAACTTCTATGTGTTTTACAAAATCTACCCCATTCTTTCATAATTTGGAACTTTTATGTGTTTTACAAAATCTACCCCATTCTTTCATAATTTGGGGATGTTTCCATAAAAATTGAATTGCTTTTTTTATTGGGTTGAGAAAAGCATTAAAAGTTCGTAAACCATCTTGTACACATAAATTTAAAACATGACAAGCATATCTAATATGAAAAAATTGTCCATCAAAAGTAGGTTTACAAATCTTTTCTAAATCAGGAATATAAGCTGTGTTTGCCGACTTTATTATCAAAACCAACTAAAAAAATTTTATTAATCAAATTATACTCTTCTAAAACTTGCTTAATTATTATATAAATATTATTGGCCTTATGCCTATCATAAAAAACTCGAAATGTAATAACTCTTTTTGAATGATACAATCGTCACTTATCCAATGACATGTGATATTCATATAAGAATGAGTTTATCAAGGATCACTTCAAATGTCGCTACCTATATGTACACGTCCATTGAAATTCGTAAAAAAACTTTTTAAATCTTTTTTTTTGCTTTTTTATAAAGCGTAAAAATTTCCTGTTTAAGTGTATTTCTTAGAACGGATTTTGCTTGCGGAGTACATGCACTATTTATAAAAAAATTAAAACCAAAATTTTCACCAATATTAAATGGTAAACGATCAATCGCAATATCACAATACAAAATATTGAGCTAACGTGTTTATTTATAAACTTTTTTATTGTAACGAAATAAAAGAGGAGTGTTAGGATTGGCGTATCCAGTAATTTGTTGTTGGCTATTGTCGATCCCCGCTTGCGTTGCATGTTTTGACCTCGAGATGCCGTTTAAATGTTCCATAGTAGCCTCCACCTATAAAGTGTGGTTTCACAATATTTATATTTTACCCGATATTTATTTTTGCCTAAATGGTCTTTCGTGAAGTGTTTCCATATATTGGATGTACCCTTCCCGTTCCGTTCTTGTGTTGTCGACGTTTCTTCGACACCGGTAGAATGATGAAGACTTTCTTGCGTTGGGAAGTGCTCGACGTTGGGAATAACGTTGATATTATCATCTTTGTCTACCCAACATGCAAATTCACGAGAATTAAATTCATGAGGATGAGGATAATCGGATTCCCCCATCCGCATCGCGCTCTTTCTCTTGTCATCAAATCTGCTTCCCCTTGCCTTTTTTTTTAGATAATCGAGCGGAAAGCGGATTTAGAAAATTGAGAGAATTGAGTTGAGATTGAGAGAATTGAGCGGATTGAGAGAATGGAGAGAATTTGAAGAGAATTTGTGAGAAGAAAATGAAAGGGGGAGGGGTATTTATAGAGATTTAGGATAGTTTTAATAAATTACAAAAAAATAGGGGGATCTGTGGACCGTTGCAGTGCAACGGTCGGGCTGTGCGGGAAAGAGCCTAACGGCTAATTGGCTGGTTCGGAATCGGCCCGGAACAGCCAGTTCCGGAATAGGCTGAACCTTAACTGGCCCGTGAGGGCCGGGTCGGTTCTGGTTTGGAACCGGCGGGCCCAGTCAATGGGCCAATTCTGGTTGGTCAATGGGCCGGTTCCGGGCCCTAACCGGCCCATGGCCATGACTAAATGGCAGGCTCTTATATTGTGCTCTGAAGACAGCCATAACAATGCTCAATTTAAATAAGTATTGCTGGGACATTTTTTGTATTTATTTCTTTTTTTTTTTTCATTCAGGAGCTGGAGGGTCATTCTTTGGCGACGTCATCCCAATTTGATACGTTTGGATTTACAGCTGCAGAACTTGCTCGCAAGCAGGCAGAAAAGGAGCAACAACACAGGTTCATCTCATAATTTTGTAATATCTTACTGTCACCTGGTGATCAGATTGCAATACAATGGGAGTCTTTGGTAATAGTTGGTTCTTGGTTATGTTGTCATGACATCGAATCTGTCTGGAACTTTATAATTTTCATTATAATGTTACAGCTAGAGAATCTTGCATTTGGAAATCAAAATGTAGGGAGTTTTTTAGCATGGATGTTCAATTGAACCTAGCAGCCCACAAAGCCACATACCTTAATTTATGTCCATCCAAGTTCCTTGAGATTTCTATATGCTTGAAGTGAATGCGATTGGTTTTTGTGTTTCACTAGATATTTTTCCATCTTTAGTGGACATCAATTATTTTGTCTGCTTATAATGTATCTTCTCTTTTTCAGGCAGTCAGCCATTCCTGGACCTGTTCCCAATGAACTCATTCTTCCAGTGACAGAATCTATTGGTTCGTTATAGATACTTTTAAATTATTTTGAAGTTATGCTAATTTTTTTTTCCATTGCTGGCAATATGCTTATGCTGCATTGATTTCCTTTATTTTTTCATTTAGGTGTGAAATTGCTCAAGAAGATGGGATGGCGTCATGGTCATTCCATCAAGGATATGCAAACTAAGTCGCTCTACGGTATGTTACTTTTGTTAACCATCTACAGTTAATTTTAGAGTATTGATGTACTTGACTAGATCCTTGTGAGAAATGTGTCATTGATTCATTTGGAGTTTACATCATCTGCTGTTTTAGTCTTGAAAAGAGTCAAGGTGTCACTAGCTTATACAGCTTCAGTTGTATGGCCGGATGGGACATGCTTCAGTGGTTTTGTCCTACCTGGAACTCTATTATACAGGACTATGAATCCATATGTGAGACCATAGGATGGCGGGTCTTGTGGTTAGTTCATGATTACCTGGGTAGTTCATAGGTTCCTATTGTATGTTCAGGTATTGTTTAGCCAAGTAAAATGGCCTTTATAAGAGGCGGAACTGGAAGAGTATGTTCTGTGCCCTCATTTAGTCTAGAGATGAGGACACCTTCCATCGTTTATTTTTACATTTCTGGTCATTAGCCAAGTGAAATGGCCTTTATAAGAGACGGAATTGGACGAGCATATTTTGTGTCCTTACTTAGTCTAGAGAGTATGACACCTTCCCTTGTTCATTATTTATGTTTCTAATCTTTCAATCTGGTGTGGAAAAAACTCTAATTTTTTACTGCTAACAGCTCTATTTGCAAATTACCTTGCCTTTTGAGTTTGCCTGGATTTTACCCCCTCTAATGGTTTACATGATTGTAGATGCACGTAGAGAAGCTAGGAAAGCTTTCCTGGCATTTACATCTGATGAAACAAATGCACAGCTTGAATCTGAGCCTATCAATGGTGATTTTGAAGATATTCTGGAGCTTCCCGCAGATACTGGTTCCAAATCATCTAAAAGCACTCCTGTAAGAAGGTTATCTTGCTGATTTATTTGAGGATTCATGATTGCTTATGTATTTGTTTTGTACTTAGGCTGTCTCTATCCCATATAGATGCTAGATTTTGAAGCTGGCAATTGCATCTCTTATGTTTTTTGCTGTAGTTATGCGTTCTGAACCCAAAGCAAGACTTGCATGGGTTAGGTTATGATCCCTACAAGCATGCTCCGGAGTTTAGGGGTAAGTACTTATAAGACTAATTTGTCAATCCTTCTTTCTGCTCCAGAATTTAGGGGTAACTACTTATAAGGATAATTTGTCAAGCCTTCTTTCTGCAACAGCTTGTGCTCACTAGCCTCCTTGTAACTTTCAGAAAGTAAACGGTTGCGCACGTCTGGAGGAAGAGAGCATGCGTACAGCAGAGTTACAAAAGATAATTTTTCCAAGTGTAAGCTATATTATTTACAGGGTTCCAAAGTGAGAATTCGTTTTTGGTTCCATATGTGCATTTCTTTCACCTTTCCCTTTCGGGAGAGCTCCGGATGAGTTGTTTTGTCATTTGCTTAGTGAGGGCCATCTTATGTCAGTGTTTTGGGTTAAATAATGTCATTGGGTTGACTACTGTCATTGGTTTGGGTCTTCTCAGCAAGAAATATTGCTCCTGGTTTCGGTATTGGTGCACTTGAAGAACTTGATGCTGAAGATGAGGATGTCTATGCATCCGGTGAGTAATTTTATTAGGGCACATCAGCATTGGAGCATTTACTTGCCGCTGCTGATGGAGTTGATATTTCACTTAGTACTTGTTAATGGACTGGAACATTCTGTCAATGTCTCTTTAATGTAAATGCAGAAGATACTATCTTCTTCTAGTAAACTTGCATGCTATTTTGTTATCTTGATACACTGTCAGGTTAGGATTGGGGAAAATCTTGGTTGGTGGCCTTTCCTGTTTTGTGAAAATTTACTTTTTTATGATCTAACTTCCCAAAAGCAAGAGATAAATGCTGTGCAGACGTTGATCTTTTCTATGATGCAAATATTATAATTGAATACTTCACTACTTCTCTGTGACTTCCAATTATTCCTTTGTTATTTTTTTGAGAAAATTCTCTTCAAGGGCTCTAATGTCTCACATAATGTACATTTTGCTCAGGTTATGACTTCGGAACTTTTGTTGAAGAAGTGGAAGAGCCGTCAAGACCTAGTTTGGATTTTCAGGACAGGCCAAGATTGACTGGAAAGGAAAATGGGATTCTGCCTGGCTTTAGACTTTCTTCAAATTCTGATCATCAATTTCGGAGGTAATTTGAAATTGCTGCCTTTGATCTGTATTTAGGCTCTGTTTGTTTTGTGGAAAGTGAATGATTTGGAAAACATTTTTACCGCTTGAAATAATTACTCAATAAAAGATGTTTCATTATCAACAACAATTTATGTCTAAACAATTTCGAGGAAAACGAGAATATTTTTCGTTTATTCATTTTGTAAGGGATACAAGCCATCAATTTTAGGAAAATATTTTTCAAATCATTCAGTTTCCTAAAAACAAATGAAGAGTTATTTTTATTTTATTTTTTTGCAGCCAGTGCTGTCTGTTTTGCCATTAAGGTTAAATATCATTTTAACTTCTTGAGCTGCTGATTGTTAATTCTTAGCTTCTGTGAAAACTTTGATAAAATGTCCTCATAGCTGACATGAAACATGGTGTCCTCTCCAGATTTGATCCTCCTGTAATTCCAAAGGATTTTGAACCTCACCATAGATTTGCCGGGCCTATTGAGACTGATCGCTCTCTTTATGACCCTCCCCCACCAGAGTCTCCACCTCCTGAGGATAGTAATCTGAAGCTCTTAATTGAAGGGGTTGCATCTTTAGTGGCTCGATGTGGAAAGTTGTTCGAGGATCTCTCTCGGGAAAAGAATCAATCAAATCCTTTATTTAGCTTTCTTTTTGGAGGAGATTTCTGTGGATATTATGAAAGGAGGCTTTGGGAGGAAAAGCAGAAACGCAATCAAAGTAAGCCGCATATGGAAGGAAAGTTTTCTGTTGATGTTCCAAAGATGACAGCAGAGAGCCGGGGCAAAATCCTAGGTGAAAGGCCTCTGGAAAGAAGTGCGACAACTCCCACCTCATCTGTCATGCCTGCGGATGTGAAATTTCAGAGTGATCTGTCTGAAACATTCACAAAAGCTTCAGTTCCCGTTAGTACATTAATTTTTTAACTGTTTCTTCATCCTCGGTACATTGCTAGGATTTTTGAAAATTTATTTATATCTGTTCCTTGTTCCAGAGTGGCACGGTTGAAGTTTCAAAGCCGTATAGAGATGATCCTGCAAAGCAAGAAAGATTTGAGCAGTTTCTCAAGGAAAAATATCACGGGGGACTCCGTTGCGCTGATTCAGGTGGAGCAAATAATATGTCAGAAGCTGCTCGTGCTCGTGAGAGATTAGATTTTGAGGCTGCAGCTGAGGCAATAGAGAAGGGCCATTGGAGAAAAGAGTTCACCAAGGGCTGCATGGAGTCCTCATCAACTGGTGGCATGCAGTTTACTTCTGGAGGGATAGAGGTGCGTCTCTTTCAGTGTAGCAGTTTGGTTTTTATCTTTAAAGCTTTCATTCATGTTGTTGGTGAATGTTTTTGGATGCAGCAAGTTAAAAGCTCTAAAGATGAAGACTTGATGACAAAGGCGCTATACCCCAAGAGGGAAGAATTCCAGTGGCGGCCTTCACCGATCTTATGCAAGCGCTTTGATCTCATTGATCCGTACATGGGGAAGGTACTAATTGGGTCATCTGGGAGTCTCATTTATCTGTGTGGTGACAAACATGGTCGGGCAAATAGGTGCAGCTTAGTTTTTGCGCTAAAAATGTTCAAGTATTATAATCCCCTTTTCAAATGTAAAAGGAATTGGAAGAACACAGAGAAGGAAACAAACTTTATAATCCATAACATACTCCTCCATGTTTATTGCTCTGCTTTGCCTCCTTCCCTTGTCAAATATCTTGGTTCTATGATTGCATTAACCTAGATTTATCCTCATTTGGCCTTACTGGTCATGCAAATGGTTATTGAGCTTGATTGATGAATGCTGAATTCATGTTGATTTTGTGAATTGTATAATTATTGCACCTTGGTTCCTAGTATCTATTAAATTAATCTTGAGCAATTGGCAGCCACCACCAGCTCCACGGGCAAGGAGCAAGATGGACTCTCTTTTTTTCATTCCAGATACTATCAAACTGACAAAAGTGGAAGAATCAGCTATTACAAGCTGTGATACGTTGTCTTTGCCTCTGGATAACCAACAAAGTAATTGCATAGATGAAAAGACGTCTGAGGATAAGGTGGAAGTCGAAGTTGTTGGGAGGCCGGTTGACCTATACAAGGTACTTTTTTCTCTGTCAAGTTCCAGTGTTCTTTGCATGCTTCAAGCCACAATATGGCGTCATTCTTGATGGGAACATGAGCCTCTTTTGTATGGATAAAATGACGAGCTGAAGCTTGAAAATGCTGTCAAGCATAGATGCACATATCTATCGTAAGTTGCTTTGCTTGCATTCTTTTGTCGCCTGTTTTATTTGTTTGCACTTGGTTATCTTCTTATGGGTGGTAACCTGTTACTGTAACTTATTTCTTGCTTCATCTCGTCTCGTGATAATTTTCGTGCTCCCCAGGCCATTTTCTCCGATGACTCGGATGAGGAAAAGGAAACTTCCATTGTGAAAAATGTTGAAAATCCTGACAAGAAGGTTCAGGCAGCAAATGCAACACTGAACCGTCTCATAGCTGGTGACTTTTTGGAGTCTTTGGGCAAAGAACTGGGTCTAGAGGTCCCTGCTGATCGACCTATCTCATCAAACCAGGACATGAATCCCAGGGAGAAAGATATTGCCCATGCTAGCAATGGAGACACTAATATTCTCCCAGTCCATGACAGGTCATCTGCTGTTCCTCAGAGAATTTCCCAGAACTATGAGTTGCCGAAGGACATAGAATCTGCTCAGGAAGGCCTACAACCTAGAGAGAACAAAATTGTTTCTGGAGGACCAAGGGAAGATGGCAAACATGGCAATGACAAGTTATTTGAAAGATCAGCAAAACTTCACGTGGATAACTTGCCCCAGGATGAAAAAATTAGAACAAGCGGGGAAAACCGGAGCCATTCGTCCTCTGAGGATGAAAAAATTAGAAAAAGCTCTAGGCGAAGCCACTATAGCAGCGACTCTGACAGTGATTTATCAAGTGGTCACCGTAATCGATATTACTCCAGGTCTAAAGAGAAAGAGAGAGAATCTCGTCGAGAAAAGAGGCGCAGCAGAAGGAAACACTCAAAGCACCGCAAGCATGGAAGTAGAGACTCTCCTGAGAAATCTTCTCGTCATAGGAGTGGAAAGGATCGCACAGATGTCAAGAGAGAAAGAGAGTGAGATGAAAATAAAAAATCAGATTCCACCCGGTTGTATCCGGGACAATACAATGACTAAAAAGGTTCACGGAAGATTTGCATTTTCTGATATTTTGTGCCTTTGGCGTTGGGGAAGCAAATGCTGAGCCTGAGTTGATTGAGAAGGTACACTTAGAATTTCACGGGGTCCATAGTCCAGGTCTTTTTCAGAAGAATCATATCTGCTGCCCCTTGATGTGAAGCATCCGCATCTACTCTTGTTCCCTCAATTGCCATGACAGAATTCAGAAGAGTATTGAGCATGGAGCGTGGATGAATTACACTCTGTACAAAATGACATCAGATGAAACTATAGAGCTTTTAAGTTTTATTATAAGCTTAATCATGATGGGACACTCGTTTGTCGTCCATGGCAATGTTGAAGTCGGTCTTTGTATCTACTCATTACCACCGTATCCTCATTCGTTGCCTTGTGCTTACCATCTTTTTATTATTCCTTTCTCCTGTTTTTCTCTTCTTCTGTTTTAGCGAGTGTTCCTAGTGCCACGTTGTCTGCCATTGCTCTGGAGATTGAATCTCCTTGACAAAAGTAGCTAGTCACGTTATAATCTCCCTGATGGTCGTGCTAGATGTCCTCTTAATGATCTGTTTTAGAAAGGAGGGAGGTGGGGGGCGCTGATGGTATTGTGAGGAAATTCATGAGTTTTCCGATGGACCGAGCTTGTCGATAGAGAGAGGATTGAGGGAAAATCCGAATCCGAGTGTCCTCCAATTATATTGTAATTCCAGTTTTAGATTTAACCGTTCGGCTTCTACCATAAAAGGAAGAATGATGGCAGAGAGAGAGAGAGAGAGAGAGAGAGAGTTGAATCAGTATCGCCTTCAAGAGCGCGGTCCTAACTAGAGGAGGAACATATCTCACTAGGACTGTAAAATCGCAATAGGACCTTTTGATGGATCAATCACATAGAAAAAGATTGCCGTCGTTATTTGCCTACTTTTACCAAAGGACTCCAATCCATGGCAATTGAAAAACCAATCAAGCTTGGGGGTGTCCGGCAGCATCATCCCTTGCGCCATCTTTCCTCCAAACCATCATCACCTTTCTTCTCCACACGGCGTTCGCGGGGATACAATCAGTACACTGGCCGAACTGCCTCTTAACCCACGCCGAACAGCTTCTCTGCTTGATGCTGTCCAACGGCGTATTCGCAGCAGCTCTCCGGCTGCAGATCCGGCCGACCAAGCATGAGATGATCGCGAGAATGGCGAGCACAGAGATCACCAGGAAGAACGGGACGATCGACCCCGAAGAATGCCAACCACTGGACGATGTTGATGAGGATGCCACAGCTTCAGGGTTGGCGACTGCAGCTTCTCCTGCTGGCTGTTGCTGCCCCGGAAAAGTTGGTGCTGAGGGAAATATTGCTGCCATCGCAAAAAAATGTGTGTGTAGTAAGAAGAAGTGCTTCCGCAGCTCTTATTTATACACGTTGAGATGGCACTTTGCACTGATCATAAAAGTTACAAAAAGTGTCGCTTATATTAAGACTCCTACATCTTGATGAATTTTGTGAATTTTGTTGACTTTTCATGTGGGGGAAATATGAATGTGATTTGCATCCATGCTTAACTCCAAAGATAAATTGTTACTTTTTCTCTCCATCTTGTCCTTCCTTCTGAGGCACGTAATGCCTAAAGAATCGAGACATTTCAGTATCATAATTTGAGACATCGTAGAATATTTATTAAGAATCTGATTTGTTTTTGTGGCATTAATGTCTGTTGTCATTTCATTAAAGACGTGTTTGGTTGAAATAACATGTATCCTTCTCTATTAAAATGAACGATAACCCATGTTTCCTTTCCTCCTTTTCAATATTCCGAAGCGCCCGAGACCATCCAGATCATTAGATTGTCCTCCTCGAAAGAAGAATCACGTTGTTCCACAACTTAATCTTTCACTTATAGATGTGCTGTAGATTCGTCCTTTAGAGCGTTCGATGCTGCTTTTGCATAAGCGGCTTCGAGCATCTAAAATCCCTCGAGTTCTATCATCTGCATTTCCGCAACCCTCGATTTCTTTGTGAGTCAAGAATGTTCTGTGAGATGGGAAAGTCCCGGATCAATCCCAAATTGAGAAAGATAAAAAAGGTGCTTCCCCATGAGTGCAAAGGTAGTTGGCCGTGCCTTCAACTGAAGGTTGATTTTGTTAAGAAGAATGAGTGGAAGCTCACATGGAAAGGCCAGAAAGCTCTGGAGTCGTCCAACTTCTTTTGTCCTAAAGAGAGACCACATGCGTTGCATGTATTGCGTTATCCTAACGGAGATGGGCGTCGTAAAGATAGCAGGAGAGATTCCTACTTTAAAGGGAGGTTTTCTTAATCAAATGATCGTCTTCAGTCTCTCACTTTTCATTCTCCCTTTGGCCTCTTCCTTAACTTTCTACTGATGATTTGACGTATGTCGTCTGTCGTAGAGAGAAGAAACTTAACATTGCGGAATGGATCGCAGAAACTTAAACGCTAAGAGTGCGTTTGACGTACTTTCTTTTCTTTTTTGGCAAGATGGATGTGTACTGGCTTCACTTAGTAGAGAAGACAACGAGGAATGACTTCATTTTGGTTTCGATTCTGGTGCCCGGTGAGTTGGCTATGACTCAACAAAATGTGAAGACGGGAAAAGTTGATAATGATTATAAGTTGTAATTAACGTCCGTTCATTTCAACTATTTGGTGATCGCAAAACAATAGTTAGATTGAATTTGTTTCAAATAAATTGCAAGTTCACCGAAGATTTGTTTTGAAGCTTTTCTGTAAAACCTTATATAAGACGACCTTACATAATATTTGTTAACGGATAAATTGTGCTGGTGGTTCATGATGCCGGTGATGACGATTGATAGATGGCTGTGGCAACAGTGGTAGAGTCAGCAATTGGTCCGAGACGGCAACCGGCAATGATGGTAATTGACCCATGTGGTTCGAGCTGTTTCGACCAAGTCCGCCCATTGACCCACCATCCGCAGTCACAGATGTGGCCAAATTATGCCAGTTTCATTAAAGAAACACCAACGAAAAGGCCTTGAATATCATGGCCGCGGGTTGATTTTCTTTCAAGACCAGTCGCGAGGCT
The DNA here is from genome assembly GCA_021437795.1 of Rhodamnia rubescens. Classification (NCBI taxonomy): domain Eukaryota; kingdom Viridiplantae; phylum Streptophyta; class Magnoliopsida; order Myrtales; family Myrtaceae; genus Rhodamnia; species Rhodamnia rubescens. The sequence continues at coordinate 5,551,824 of JAILYA010000005.1, read as the reverse complement.
AATAGCAAGAGAAACTCGGCCAGAGCCCAAGCTGAGAGAACAAACGGATGTTAAGCTGTGCTCGGGCTACCTTAGGAGTTCTTGGAAACGAGTATGCTTGCCTTAGCGAGCCTTGACGTGGATTCCACCGTATAGAAGGACAATATTCGATTTAATGCGTAGTGTCTCTTCTCTCGGCAGTCCAGGTTTGTCCTTCACCCTTGCAAATTTAGTAGAAAGAGCACATCTTCTAATCTGTCTCTCTGGCTCGAACTCAACATTCTCAGAGTGCGCGTGATATAACACTTCGAAAGTAGATTTACCAAGGTGCGCTTTGAAAAAAAAATCCGTTTGGTAATGTAATTTCGAAATAGAAATTCGTTTGGTAAAACTTTTTATTTTTGAAAAAAAATTTCTTTTATCAAAAATAACTTTTGGAGTAGAAGTAGAAAAATTAACTTTTGCTTCTAAGGATAAATAGAAAAATTAACTTCGACCAGGAAGTTGATTTATGAAAGTTCGACGTGTTACCATGCGCGTCCTAAGCCAACGAGATGAACGAAACATGCTATTTCACAATGTGATTGTAACTAATGATAAGATTTATCTATGTAACTTGCGAGGATGATTCCTAAATGGGTCATGATGAGCTTTTCTATTCCAACCGAAGAACTAAGGGTCTCCCTTTGGAGATGAGTGGTCAATCGTATAATTTTTGCGTTGGCATCCACCAAAGGGCAAATTTTGTTGGGTAATTCAGGATGGGATTACTGACACGGTCACTTTAGTATAACACTGTAGAATCACGATCAACGTAATGAACTGCATTTACACACACACAGTGTCACATACGGAGAAGAGAGAGAGGGAGAGAGAGAGAGAGAGACTGCACAGCGACCTTCTGGTCTGGGGAAGAAATGGCTGCAAATGAAACAGGGATCAAGTGGGTGGCTCAAAATGGGACTCAGAAGCGCCAAATAGGATCAGTGGACCCTCGCAGACCAATGATGAAACAAGTGTCTTTCCACATATGTCAAACCAAATCGAAATTTGCCCGTTTCTCAATTCTCATCGCACAATTTTTTGAGAACCCCCAATCGACCGGACATTGTGCGATCGGTCGACCCACGAAAGGAATTGAGCCCGGGAGCCACTCAGAGGTGTGGCCACAGAGAGTTGGGCAATCGGTCGGAGATGGCCATGAGAGCTTCCTCTGCTGCTGCTACTACTTCCAGAGTCTCTTGCTCTCTCTCTAAACCACCCCCTCAGAGGCCACAGCTGTTGAGACCCATCTCGGTGTCGTTGCCAACCTCGACCACACTCTCTCTGTTCGCTCTCTTCTCGCCTCCCCATGAAGCCAGAGCTGTCAGCCTCCCCAAAGACCAGATTGTCTCTTCTATCACGGAGGTAAAAGGTCCCGCCTTTTTTTTTTGCCTTCTCTAACTGGAGAGTTGCAAAGATTCTTTCAACGGCAAAAGCGTGCTTGCTTCCTTCTGTTTTGTTTTTGGCATTCTCTCACTACCAACCAGCGGACTTCATCTGGCTGTGGGTCTCCAAAACCCGATGCCGTAGGTTAAATCCTACGGAGCTTCCATTGCGAGAACCTTTCATCCGAATCGTAGATGTTCTTTCCGTGAACTTGTTGTTTATATGGCTCTCTCATATTTGGGAGAGAAATTGAGCTACTTGCGTTCCAAGGATAGTAATAACTCTTCAGAACCGCTCAAAAATGGGAAATTGTAACGAGAGCCCACCTCACAGTATTCAGAATGGTTAATCGATTCGACTGTGACTGGTCAAATATGTTGGAAGGAGTGTTCTTTCATAATATCTGTATTTGGATGGCTATCTTGATCTTTTCTTGTTTCTTTTCTTTTCGGGGTTGGGGGAAGGGAGGGGGTTTAGACCATGTTATTGGTTTCTTGAAGTTTCTTCTGAAATTTGAGTTGGCAGGTTGAGAAGACAATTGACCGGGTTCAGGAAGCGAGCTCGGGATTTTTGGACACTGCACAGAATATTTTCCAAATTGTTGCAGATGCTCTGAAACCGGGAGTAGATGTTGCTGCTCCGTTGTTGCAGAAAGCTGGAGAGCAGGCAGTCAAGATTGCTTCCCCAGCTCTTTCCGAGGCTTCAAAGAAAGCCCAAGAAGCAATGCAGAGCTCAGGCATTGATGCACAGCCTGTCATGAGTGCTGCAAAGGTTTCTTCCTAGCATAACTTTCACAGTTTGTATGCTTTGTCCCGACCCCAGTTATTATCAACAAATGTGAAATCACAGTTTCAGCAGACCCCCAGTATACTCTTATGATATGCTATAATAGGCTGAAAATTAACTGCTCATTCTTTCTAAAGCCATTGTTATTTGGAGAGGGGTTCTTAATGCCATCCTAGGGTTTAATTCAGTGGTCTTAGTATACCATTTGGTACTGGCGAGGTCAGCACATTGTTTTTTCAACGCAAGGCCACATTGACCTATGATGGGGCCTCACATGATGTGTTGGGTTTAGGAGGTCGATGGGATGCAACCTACCTGTCAACTCCCTAGGATGTAATATGCTCTTAAATTGGTGATATAAGCAATGAGTATCTACTCTTGATTACGACGTAAGACTGAAATTTTGCATGGTGCTGCCTTTGGCATTCTTTACACCTTGCAGATCCTAATCATGTATAAGTAGGAATGTCCCGTTGAAGAACGTAGACCGACCTTGTTAATGAAACTCTTAAAAGTTAGGAGGGATGAACTTGATCAATCTAGTTACTTATGTATGTAGCTTTGTGGGGCAACCTCTTTGCTGGTCTTATAGTCAGCCAGGGATTAATGACACGGGGAGGGAACTCTGTTTTCCTTCTAATACACAATGAGTTTGTTGAAACATATGCAGAGCTTTGGACATGCTTCCATTGAAATATAGGCTAACGAATTTCTGTACCACTTTATCTAAGAGAGCATCTAGAGGCGATTCTATTAAGTTTTTCTGGGGCTTTTCTAGACCCCACATAGTGACCATGAAATTCCCAGTATTTCACCCCACTATATGTTCAAAATGCCTCATCTGGCTCGTTGACCAAAATATCTTCGTAGTGCGCTCGCGCAGCTCATTGTTGTAGTGGTTTAAGACCACATTAGATGAGTGTACTTTACAATAAACTGGACAGTTCTTGAACTTTGGAATATGATACGCACCTTTGGCTGCAGACAGTGGCTGATGCTGCACAAAAGACCACAAAGGTAATTGAGGAGGCTAAGCCTATTGCTTCGTCGGCTGTTGAGACTATCTCATCTGCTGACCCTACCGTGATCGTTGGGACAGCAGGAGCTTTATTTGTCGCGTATCTTATTGTCCCTCCAATTTGGTCCGCCCTCTCTTTCAGCTTCCGTGGTTATCAAGGTAACTTTCTGTTGTTCCTTGGTCTAATTCTGTCTATATGATAAAAGGAGCTGATTAAGTTAAAGAATGTTATGAGGGAAAACAAGGTAGAATTCTTCTTTTATTTTTATTATGCTTTTGTTAATCAAACGTCAGGGGGTTTTTTGGTGGCCCACTTGACCTGGATGGCGGCTCACTCGGTCTAAATATGTCATGCTTTCCAAATTTCTTCCTCTTTCAGGTAAACTGACTCCTGCTCAAACTCTTGACTTAACTTCCACGAAGAGTCATATCTTGATTGATATTCGGTCAGAGAAGGACAAGGATAGGGCCGGTGTTCCTCGTCTTCCCTCGAGTGCTAAAAACAGGATGATCGCCATACCGTAAGCAATCTGTCCATGAAGTGCTTTGCTGCTTCCTTCACTGTTGCCTTTGATTTTATACTCTGTTAGATTGCTGCAAGAGGCAGATTAAATGGCTATCTTAGCATAGTGATTGTGTTATGATAGCGAGTAAAATACATTGTGTCGCACGGAGACAAGATGAGTTACGCAACTTATCTATCGGTACCAAATGTTTCCCGCTCTATATGTTCTGTCTGAGCATGCAGTCTCTATGTTATAGGAAGAATAACTTGAAAAGTCAATTACACGTTCATGCTTGGCATTTGCTTAGCCCAGAGAGATGGTCAAATTGCATGTTCTTTTTCTTTATTCGACTTGGATGTGCGAGCATCAGAATGATCCACTGTGCCTGGGAAATGTCAGCTTGGAAGAACTGCCCAGCAAATTGAGAGGCCTAGTCAGAAACGTGAAGAAAGTGGAAGCTGAAATTGCAGCACTAAAAATTTCGTACCTCAAGAAGATCAACAAAGGCTCCAACATTGTGATCTTGGACTCGTGAGTTCCGCTTCCGAGAATTTCTTCTTTTAGTTCTTTCCTTGGTACCGCAACACATTATTCAGTGAAGATGGCTGCTGCTTCTCTGAGTCTCTTCTGCTGGCATATTCAAATGCATTCAGGTACTCGGATTCAGCGAAAATAGTTGCCAGAACGCTCACTAGTCTTGGCTTCAAGAACTGCTGGATTGTAGCAGATGGCTTCTCAGGAAGAAACGGATGGTTACAGAGTCGTTTAGGGACAGATTCATATAACTTCGCATTCGCCGAGGTTCTCTCGCCATCACGGGTTATCCCGGCCTCATTGAGCCAGTTTGGCTCTTCAGGTGGAAAGTTACTTCCCGGGTCTAAATAGCTCGTCTCCTTTTGTCCCCACATTTTGCCAGAGCTGCCCAACATGTGAAGTCTCAGTTCAGTGTTAGCGTCCTCAAATCATCTGTCTGGTGCTGTTCTTTGATTTATGTCAATTAGTTGATTCGTCTCCAAATTCCCAACCCCATCATCAGCTGATGTTTATAAGGTAGTGTCTCTTTCGGCTGCTTTGACTAAAACGTTTTAAAAAAACAAATTTACATGATTGTTCTTTTGGTAAAGTTGCGGTTACAAGTCTTTTGATTTTGAGAATCAAAGAAAACACTATGTAAACAAAAACATTACAAAACAAAAGCGAGGGTCGAGCTCGAGAAGACTCGGAAGGGCAAGGGAGTCGGATATTCGGAGCCGCGTTAGGCGGTGGGACGTTGGGGCTGCATGACCTCGGTGAGGGGGCTGCGGGGCAGCAAGATCGCCAGTGATGCATTGCTGGCGTAGCACGAACTCAGGCTAGAGACCCAAGCAAGATTTGCCTCGCCTGGAATGCTCAACGCCGCCAGCTGACTCGCTTGGGGTCACGCGACCAAAGAGTTGCCTCACCGGGGTCATGTGACGGCCCCGGGCAACTCAGTGGGGCCGCTGGCCGTGGTGGTCGCATCCAACGGCCACCACCATTTCTCTCTCTTTCCAACCACCTCTCCTCTCCGTCTCAAGGCCAGTAATCAAACGCACGGTTAATTATTGCTAGGATAATTCTTAAATTGATCTTTGTTGCACTTCGGATGTTAATGTATTTTGTGATTCTAAAGCTTCTTTTGTTTTAAAAAAAAAAAATAATTTAAATATTATTATTTTTAAATAATCACTTAAAATAATTAATTAACGAAAAATAATTTTTTATCGACAATAATTTATGTCCGAACATCTTTGTAGAGAATGAAAATATTTTCCATTTAAACATTTCTATATATTACAAGGGCGGCGTATTTCCACTCCCGTTTTGGCTAAACCATTTATTTTTTCAATTGACAAACCGAAATACCATTCTTTTTTTTTCCATTTATTGTTTCTTTTTTTTCGTGCTAATGCCTTTTTTTTTTTTTCTATTTTCTCTTAAATTATCAATTTGACAATAAATTATACCAAATAAAATATCATCTTATGATGCATCATTTTATCACTTTGCCTACAAAAGGTTGTTAGTTTTAATTTATGGTCTCATTTTGTTAATTACAAAAGTTACATAACAGGTTAGAAACTTTTAAATATAACGAATGATGAATATACAATTAACTGCCTATTTTTTTTTATTTATGGAATAGCATGATAGAAACTTTGTTTCAAAGTTAAAACATTATAACTCAATATGATTATCTAGCGGATTTAGACGTTTTGAGTGATTTTTTTTGTAATAAATTTGTAGGTTTATAATGTTAAATATCGCTGAATCGTGCTTCTTTTTTAGCTTTTCACGGTTTAATCTGAATTGCAAGATGTGGTTAAAAATTTATTTACACATTTTGCACTTTTAAACTCGTGTAAGATTGTTTAGGGAAAATTTTAAGTACATTTTAAAGTTTCGATCCATTTGTTACGAGATTGGATTTACAATCAATATTAATTACTTTCCCCCTAACTACATCAACAGGTTTCATTGTTTTTTTCTTTTTTTTTCATTTATACATTTATCATTTGTTAATATTTAGATATGGTCAAAATATAAATATATTTGACATTTGATCATACTTTAACGAATTAACCTTTTCCATATTTTGATCACTTTTTTTTTTTGGTCAAGATTGGCTAGGTAATTAAATTGAATTTTGATTTCGACTTTGACATATAGTTTCACTCATACTATTTTGACGAAAAACATTTAATCTTGTGTTCATAAGCTTCCATAAATATAAATTTTTTGTGAATGAAAATATGAGACCGTAAATTAAAATTGGCAACATTCTCTAGGAAAAATAATAAGATTTGGTTAATTGATATCTTCATGGACGTAATGGAGCATAACGAAAGAAGATAAAAATAATGGTAGTTTTGTATATTAGCGTGATAAAAAAGAAACAATAATTGAAGAGAGAGAGAGGGAGGGTATTTTGATAAGTTAATTGGATGAAAGGAGTGCCTTAGCCAAACTGAAAATGGAAAAAGCATTGTCTTGTTATAAAAGCGATCATTTTTAAAAAAATATTTTCTATACCATCAAGTTTTCGTGAAATAAAGGGAGCCCGAATCTCGTATGATGTTATTAACTAGTTGTTTCGAGAACATTCGTTAAGGCAACTTAATCAACAAAGTTTTAAATGCTAGTTTTTTTTGTTTCTTTCTAAAGACACATGCAATTATTGCTTGGTAATTCTTTTTTCTAGTTTACTTTTTCTTTTATAAAAAAGTTATGAGAAATTAAAAAAAGATTATCTAAAAAGGATACGTAAATAACGAGTGATTGAGGTTTTGTCATTTCAAGCTCCTTACGACATGACATTTAGCTAGACATGTGTTCCGGTAGCTTGATTCCTTTTATTTTTTAATTGATTTTGTGTTTACCAAGAGATTTTCGATAAATTACCTTGACTTATTAAAGTTCGGCATGTGCCCAAAATTAACAAAAAAATTCAGTTTCTATGGAAAATCATGTTTACTGCTTTGAAAAGAATTGATCCTAAGTCTACTTGATGATGGTCTACACTATTCCTTGTAGAGGGTCCACGTGTTCAAGTGTTTCAACTATCCTTAAGAATCCCAACCAAACAAACCAAAACAAAGCCAGAACGCTTCCGCCGCTGTCCTACAGCCCCTCTCTACCACTATCTCGTCTCTCTCCAAGTTCTAACTCCCTTTCTCAATTGTGTCCTTGATTCCTATACGAAAACTTCGTTTAAGCCGTCGCCTCTCATTAGGATTTTTCTTTATCTATATCGGATGAGTTTAGATTAGGGGAAGCTACCGTCTCGTGTAAGGCTTTTCGTCCATTGGCCCGACCACCTTGAGGTTAGGTTTTTTTTTTTTTTCTCTTTCATTGAGTTGGGATTGTTTGAAAGAAATTTCAATGAGCGGCGTTCAGTTAATAAAATTCAGCTTATAGAAATGTGTGCGTTTAATTAGCATATTTGCAAAAAAATGGACATCGAATTAGGTATTTTTTCACGGGATACAAATTTTTGCTTGCTGATGGTTTATTTGTTTTTATTACTGCATTTGGTCACTTACATGGTTGGTCGAGGGATCGATGTAGAAAGAGGGGGAGGCCAAGTCGTGAACCTAGAGAGAGAGAAATAGAGTCGTCGTGAACTTTAGAGTGAGAGAGATAACGGACGAAATAACGGGAGATCTCCTTCTGTGTTTTTGAATATTTTTACCTGTGGGGCTCGATATGCCACGTGTCAACCTATGAGTGGTTTTCTATTACTCCATGGAGTTTCTCACTCACCCCATATATTTTCCTCCAAATTATTCTAGAGATAGAAAATCACGTCGGTTATCGAAAGTGTTTGGCGCATTTTTCCGTTTATCAGGTAAGAAAATCAGATTTGGTTGCTTCTCTTAAGTAGCTGACGTGGCAGTGTCGTCTGTCGTCGGCGAAGTCGACAAGCACCCTGTCACTATGATGACAACCACTTCGCGCTCTCTGTCTCTCTCTGCGATCTTCTTCTTCTTCCTCTCATCTGAGCAGTCGAGCGAATGGATATGGCGTACAAATCCCTGGACTCCATCACCAGGTCCGACATCGAAGCCCACGGAATCTCGCCTCCTGTGGCGGAGAAGCTGAGCGCGGAGCTCGCGCGGATCGTCCGTGCTCACGGCGCCTCGCCTCCCGCCACGTGGCAGGCCATCTCCGCGGGCCTCCTCGAGCCCGATCTACCGTTCTCGTTCCACCAGTTGATGTACTACGGCTGCTACGAGGACTTCGGACCCCACCCGCCCGCCTGGTTTCCCGACCCGTACTCCCTCTCTCTCTATCCCGACCCAAACTTGAACCTCGTTCTCATTTGTTGTCTCGTGTTCGCTCGGGCGAGGTTGTCGGCAATCTAATTTATAATCTGGTGCGGCGAATGGTCTTTGGCAAAAGTTTATGTCACTCGGTTCGGTATGTGATAGGGTTGATCAGGATATTCGATGCTTTGCTCGATCTTTCTCGATTGAGATAATTAATCGTTAAATAGTTGGGGCTCGTATGCGTCCGTTCTCTTCTCGGTTACCACTTTCTTGCAGCAGAGCAAACTCTGTGATGCTTAAATTCTATCAATTAAGGAAAAACTCCATCACAGCGATGTAAATTAAAGGAGTTCATTTGGTGGAACTATATGACCTTTGATACGGCGAGTTTGCGAGCATTTGTCTGTGGGAAAATGCACTTTGTGGGACAGATCATAGGTGAGTTGCTAGAAAAATTTGAGTGACCGTATTATAGATCCTCAGCCGACTTACTTTCCTCACGTCACAATTTTCTTTTCCAGAAAACCCTGTTTCTTTTTGACCGGGAGTCTAGTATTAGTCATCTGCCAAATGCTTCTTATTTCTTTGCTCACTCTATAAGACGTTGAACTCATGGATGTGTAAGTCTCTTTTAGCAGTAGTATTCTTGTTGAGATCTGCATCTTTGCTGTTTATTATTGTGCAATAAGAGACGGTACATACACTGTGGAATCTTGCAACTTCTTTTCTTATCGTTGGATGATAGGAAGACTGCTCAGGAAACAAATGTTGGCCAGTTACTTGAAAGAAGGGGGCAAGAGTTTTTGGGTGGGAAATACAAGGATCCCATTTCGAGCTTCTCTGATTTTCAGAAATTTTCCTTATCGAGCCCTGAGGTGCAATTCTTGTTATTGTTATAACACGTCGTACTTATGCCTGCGACTTTCTTACATCATTTGTTCTTTCATTTGTTTGGTAGGTTTATTGGGCAACTGTATTCGAGGAACTAAGCATATTATATTCGGAACCTCCTAAATGTATCTTACTTGAGGATCCATCTGACAAAAGCCATCCAGGGGGTCAATGGCTTCCTGGAGCATATTTGAACCCAGCAGCGAATTGCCTGTCTTTGAACAATAAGAGGGCCTTGAATGATACAGCGATTATATGGCGTGATGAAGGACATGATGATCTGCCTGTGAAACGAATGTCTGTAAAGGAGCTACGAGAAGACGTGTGGTATGCCACTTATCCTAAAATCTCTGTTGAAAGGAAGTTAATGGCTTTTACCATGCATGTACCTAAGTATAGCGATTTATTACTGAATTGGTTGAATGTGAGTCGACAATGTGGACCCATTCAGAGACTGTATATATGTTAAAGCAATCATTATAAATGCTTGTTTTGGGTAGCTTGCCAAGGTTCTAACATAGCATGTAGTGATTTAGAGTGTGTGTTCTCTAGTACATATATGGACTCCTGGTATTTATTTGTGAAACCTAATTTATTTGGAGTTGTGGAGCCTGATCATGACTTTCTGTTTCATTTATTGTCAAACAACTTTCTTTCGTCTTTTATGAGTATCTAATGCAATTTTGGTATATCATATGAGTTGTTTTGTATGTGATGGGAGAACAGAACACGGTTTTGGGATGAGAGTATGTTAGCTCAATTCTCTTGTGCCAAACTTGTAATGAACTCCGATATGCTTCTTTCATTATTCACAGGTTGGTTGCGCATGCCCTCCGCAGACTTGGTTTGGGGAAAGGATCTGCAATTGCAATTGACATGCCAATGAATGTTCATTCTGTGGTTATTTACCTAGCTATTGTTCTAGCAGGATATGTAGTTGTATCAATTGCTGACAGCTTTGCTCCACTTGAAATATCAACGAGACTTAAAATATCCGGAGCCAAGGCAATTTTTACTCAGGTTCTCTCCTGTTCCTCATGTGGGATTCTTTGTATGTTTCTCTGCTTCATTGCTGAGCTATGTACCTATATGAGCTTTCTTGCTATCTCCATTGTCAGTGTTGTGTACTTGCTATCTCTGGGGTTTGAGATAAAGTTACTGACTAAATAGTAGGCTTGTCATTCTGTCAAGTTAAGAAAGTAACAAATAAAAAGACATGGTTAGGTTGCAGGAAGAGGTTAATTGATTATAGATATTGGCTTCTTGATGTTATTGTTGTTGAAGCAGCTTTCACTACCACGTTATTTTAAAATCTATGGAGCCTTTTCCTTGTTCATCTTATCTTGATGATGACAAGGTATAAACACTGGTAAAAGCTCACACGTCTTTTTGATGACTTGGACTGAAATGGGGGTAATAATACTGAAGCTGCATTTGATCTGCTTGTGATGCTTTGGATGGTGAAATTGTAGAAATAGAGAGTTGTCTGGGAGCTGACATTATTCTGTTGCTACACAATCAAAGCATAGACAACATATCTTCCCTGTACTATCCTTTAATATGTCCACCAGCTTTTAGTACATGGTTGACCTTAAAAGGCAAAAAGTGAAGCGAGCAGTGATAATATGAAGGCGGGCTATTAAGATTCTTGGCTCCTTTTTTCTTTTTCAACAAGTATCATGAGATATGGTTCTTGTCAATAAAGACTCTTTGAAAGTCTTTCCTGCATTGTTGTTGTTTTTTTATAGTTGTTATTTCCTTTTCAATTGTGTCGGTATTTTCATAGTTCTTACCCATTTCCTTTATTTTATTCTGATTCTAGCTGAGCAAAAGGTAAGTTCCCTTACTAACAATATTTCTTCAAGTTTGTTTTTTCAGGATGTAATCATTCGTGGAGAAAAAGTATACCTTTGTACAGGTGACTTCTCCATGTTCACAGTACATGGCTATGAATATTCTACTTTTCACTTTGTGGAGGTTGACAACATTGCTGACGTTAGAGCATCATCTCTGCAGTAGAGTTGTGGATGCCCAATCACCAATGGCAATAGTCATTCCTGCAAAAGGTTCCACTTTGGAATTGCGTGATGGTGACATTTCTTGGCATGATTTTCGACGAAGAGTCGAGCATCTCAAGTATGCTATCTTGTGCCTCAGCGTGATTTTCGTTTTATTGGGTTAAAATTGACTTATGTCCTTTTTATCTGTTCGTTTTTGTCATTTTTATAAATGCATGTGATAATGAATGATTCTGTCTAAATTACTGCACTATTATATGATAGATATTTACAACTCTGTTGGATATCTCTCTTATCTTCTTCAAACACTATCTGAAGTCATAAGCTTCCAGCATCTAAGTTCAGCATGTGGGTCTCTATCTCTCTCTGGCCCGCTACAAGGATATTCTGGATGTCGTTGTGGTCATGGCAACACATGAATGCACCATAAAATGCGGGATGTGGTTAAGCACAGTTTTGTTCTTTTTCACATTCATAGGTAGATCTTGCTTAAAAGAAGCCCCTGCATATGAATGTGTTTCCTTAAACTTAATGATCTGGCCAGGATCCTCTTGCGGCCATACACTGTGAATGGAATGCTTTACACAGTTTTATTTTCAACAAATGGCTTGATTTCTTACTAATAGATTATGTTTGTTTTACCATGTATTGATGCTGGCTTCATGACCAGTGAAATGTTGCTGCCTGCTTTTCCCTGATTCTTTCTCGATTTATAATTTAACTGCAGGGAGGAATTTCCTGCTGCAGAACAACCGGTGGAGGCTTTTACAAACATCCTTTTTTCTTCTGGAACTACAGGTCATATTTTTCTGTATGTGTGTGTGGACGAGCGTTATTGTTTCTCTGAATAAATCAATTTCTCAAGATGTTCAAGGCATCTATATTCCATCTATGATATGCTTGTCCAATACGTTTAGTACCAAAAATGAAACTGCTGTTGTTGGCTTATATGTACTTATTTCATGCTACAGGGGAGCCAAAGGCAATTCCATGGACACATGCGACTCCTTTTAAGGCTGCTGCAGATGCTTGGTGCCACATGGATATTCAAAAAGGTGATGTCGTTGCCTGGCCCACTAACCTAGGGTGGATGATGGGTCCCTGGCTAGTTTATGCTTCCCTTTTGAATGGCGCTGCCATGGCCCTATATAATGGATCCCCACTAGGTTCTGGCTTTGCGAAGTTTGTCCAGGTTGATATTCCAAATGCTGTGATTTTTCTGTGACCTGTAATTTCTATTGTTGTTGAATTACCACGATGTCTAGCCAAATTACTGCCTAATTGTTGAACTACTAATTAATTGTTACTGATAAATAAGTAGAAGTGAGAACTAAATTCTAGGAGCACTGTCATTTGGGGAATATTAGATCTAAAAGTTGGTGGCTATCTATCAGTTGAGGAAAAGTCGCATAAAGATAGTTGTCGATAGAGCAGAATGGATAAAAGAGGCACTTTTCGCAGCTCTTTTATGGTCAAAAGAAAAAAATTGTTCAAAAAGGTACCAGAGAAGCTATATTTAACAATCGTTCATTTTGTTGGGCAATAGATAGAGTAAAATCACCTGTCATCAGGTAAATTATTTAATTTTCCTTTCTCAGGGCATATTTGTCCAAAACATAGGAAAGATGTTGATGATCAGTGAAGAGTCATTGAAATGATTTGCATAGCTAAGAGAGGCTAGCGCTGTGTTATACTGAGTCTAAAATTAACAGCCTTTGTTGAATATACATTTATGCTCAAGAAACCGTTTACATAAACTGTACGCTTTTCTAGGGACAAATGCCGTAAAATTCATATCATACTTACGGACTCGTAGACGAAAGGGATTGAGGAAAGTAGCACTTTTAGCTTTAAGGAAAAGTATGGAATGGCACATGGATGCATGAACGTTTTACCAGTGGCTGAGTTGGCAGTTGTGTTTGAAGATATTGTCTCTTATTTTCTTCTAGCGATTTTACTGCTCCCCCTGCCCTCCCTGAGGGTGTTACACCCTTAAGAGAGATCATTTTCTAGAATATAGATCATGCAATTATATTGATGCTAAAGTAAATATCTGAGAATGTTATGCATTTCTTTATGACTGATTGTGACAGCTCATTCAGGATTCTTGTAAAACGAGATCTGAATGAGCTGAGAGATGCCAATCTTATGATTGACATTACATATTATCTGGTTTTTGTGCTGTGACTCTTCATTGAATTTGTTCTCCTAACATGTGGTTGAATCTGTCCTAGGATGCTAAGGTAACAATGCTGGGTGTCATTCCAAGTATCGTGCGAACATGGAAGATTTCAAAGTCCACATCTGGCTATGATTGGTCAGCTATACGGTAAGTCGTTCGCGTTGTCTACTTTAGTTTTTTGTTCTTCTAGTTTGTTTACATTTCATGTTTGGGTTTTATGTTAGATATGAACTCCGCATTTGTTTCTGTTAATTTTCAAGCAGTCTTTTGTATTGGATGTGGCAGTTGCTTTAGCTCTACTGGGGAAGCATCTAATGCTGACGAGTACCTATGGTTGATGGGCAGAGCTAAATATAAACCTGTTATTGAATATTGTGGCGGTACAGAGATTGGGGGCGCATTTGTTTCAGGCTCACTATTGCAGGCACAGTCACTGGCTGCTTTCAGTACACCAGTAATGGGTTGTAGTTTGTTTATCCTTGGGGATGATGGCCTTCCAATTGTAAGTACTGCATCTAAATTCAATCTTAAGAAGACATGCTTGCCCTTTGCTTTTAAGAATGTGTTGACTGGGAAACCTCTAGGCTTTAGAGATTCACAATACGCGGATCACTACCTTAGATTGGCCAGGTTTTTCAGATTCATGACGTGCTAGCTATTGTCATGCCTGTGAAAATATTTCCAGGTTTGCTTTCAAAATTGCTTGGTGAATTTTGGAGTCGGACACCTTGACTATATTATGATATTGGATACATTCAACTCTTCCATTCAACCACTTGTTGCATGTTTTTTCCCAGTTTTATGCTTGCATGCGCAAACTTCCCCAGAGCTTTACTTTTGTTGAAGTACAATTATGAAAATTAGTCGGTAGTTGATAGGTGGTCATAACAAGTAATTAGGGATTTTGAGTATCTCTCATGCTTTATGTACTCTTTTATCAACTCATTTAGTAGAGATGTTGCCTTTGAGCATTTTCTCTCCCCCTCTCTCTTGAAGATCCTAGAGTGTTTATGTGGTATCAGAGGCAATTAGAGAGGACCCAAATGAAAAGCCTAGCTTTTTTTATCCTCTTTCCTTCCATTAAAAAAGGAGAAGGAAAGAACCCTTGTTTCTCCCATCATCATTTCTACTCTTAACACTGAGACCACCACCGTTCGTTGATCCAAGTCCTTTGTTTTTTGTCCACTGGACTTCATCCTTGAGAGCAGCCACAATCGGTTGTCTCCACAAAGAGCATCATCCTCCTTTGCTTGTGAGTATCTGGATGGATAGAGATTGATCCCTTTCTACATATAGATAGACAGGCTCAAAGACAGAAGGACACCCACTGCTCTAAACAAGATACCTTCTTCTAATCATGGGCGGCACCTACTATTTAGTTTGTCGAAAGATGCAGTTACAGCCTTTCGGGCTTCGAAAGACATTGTTGGAATTACACAGTGAACTCGATCGACAAAGGATGGCAGTACTTGAACCTCACATTTCAATATCTTTTGATTCTTCCAATCAAGAGAAAGGCTGTAACAAGCCTCTTTACCCTTGGAAGGATTGAAGTTAACCTCGATCCACCAGCCATCTAGGTCCCACTCGACTGCAGTGAAAATAAGGTTTCAGTCAGTTAGATAAATCATAAATAGTTCTTACTATTGAAAAGAGAAATGCCCATAGATCGAAAGACTGATCTGGCCTTGTTTAACTTTTGAGAGCAACGTATCTCGTGAGCCACTTGTCTTTCCGTCGTCATCGGGGGAGTTGTCATTGTTCCCTTTGGCCTCATCAGTCTTGTTGCCGGCATCCTTGTGCTGGTGAAGTCTGCCACAAATCGAGCCTCCATGTACTCGAGCTTCATTCCATCGTGCACCTCTCTTGATCAGGGTCATTTTTTCAGCTTCTCTGCCAAAATCAAGCTACTGTCCTATTTAGCTTGCTGGCTTTAGTCTTAGTTTTTGTTTTACTTTCATTTGTTTGATGTCATTTTCAATCCCCAAAGATGAAAAACACAAAAAGGGACTTTCAAGGGGCCTGTTAGTGCTCAATCAGCAGCACCTCATCGTCAGAAACTTCCCTAATTTTTGGTCCTCTTAAATCTCAATGAGCCTGCTATGGTTATTAAATCGTTGTGTGACTCATCTTCGATTGCCCAATTGTCCTCTGAAATCCAGTTTGATGTATCCACATCCAGCATCTAGTGCAGCTTGCACGACACTTCAGTTACAAACTGCAGAGGAAAGTTGCACCTATTGGACAAGTTGGATGTTCCAGATTGAGGAGTGTGTTGGAGTATATTTTGAAATACTAGTCAGTAGTTAGTAAGTGGCCATAAAGAAGGTAATTAGGGTTTTTGGTGTCTCTCACACTCTATCAATATATTTCCGTGTACTCTTCTGTCAAGTCATTTAGTAAAGATGTAGCCTTTGAGTATTTTCTCTCTCCCTCTCTTAAAAACCCTACAATACTTACAACTTCGATGACTATTGAATTAATCGGTTTTTGCTGGTGCTCAATTACAGCCACAAGATGCTCCAGGAATGGGGGAATTGGCACTTGGTGCGGTCATGTTTGGATCTTCAAGTACACTACTTAATGCGAACCATTACGATGTCTACTTTAAAGGAATGCCCCTTTGGAAAGGAAAAGTGAGCTCATATATTGTCAAACCTTTGGAATTACACGATTATATGTTATTCAAGGTTTGGCGATCTTTTCTCCACGCAGGTTTTGCGGAGGCATGGTGATGTATTTGAGCGTACTTCTAAAGGATACTATCATGCACATGGTCGTGCAGATGATACTATGAATCTTGGAGGTATCAAGGTATGTTCTTTGCCTGGATATTATTCAACACCCCAGTCTAAATTGAGTACCCATAACTTCCGTTTACATATGGGATTATCAATAAATGAGTCAACTTGATGTCATACTGGAAGCTTAAGGTCCTACGGGAACATGTTTTCCACCTGAATTTTGGTGGATAATATTTTTGCAGCAAAATGGCATGACAGTGATATCTTCTAGTTCTTGCTAATTTCTTCAGCTCTATAAGGTGCATGTTGCTGAACCTTTCATGTCTAAAATGAGGATATTATGGGGGATTTTAGCGTGGACTACAGAGTTAGATCAGTGTTTCTTTTAAATACTTTTGTTTTCTGATGACATATTCCTCTATTCTGACATGAGGCGGCGGAAATGGGAAATGAGAAAAATGAGAAATGTCATGGCATGGCATGGAAGATGACTGCAATATTAAGATACTTTCCCTTTTATTTGGTCTCAGATTTCATCAATATTACTAACTTTCGTACTTAATAATTATGTGAAATCTTACTCTGTTGTTGGGTCCTTTTACTAGTGTAAATTGGAGAAGTCCGGTGTGAGTCAGCTAATGACCCCATGGAGGCTTGGGCTTTTTTGTGATTGTTTATCTGAAGAACATTGCACATAAAAAATGCTGATGCCGGGTACATTCCAAGTGCCCAGAGTTTGTGTATTATATTGTGAACCTTAACTGAGGGGCCTTTCTTGAGGGTGATTCAACTGCCTCCAGAGCCATGGCTGATACTAGTACTATAATCTGAGCAGTAAGAATACAAAGAGGGGCCTTTTGAAGATCCCTGCTGGAGGAAGAGGATTGCATGGAGTTGGGGGATTAAAGACTTGGGTCTCTGGGTGGAGGAGGATGGGCTCCTAGAATTTTTTTTTTTTGGTAGGGTGGGTGGGGGGATGATCCATTCAGTGTTATGACTCCTCTAATAGAATGTTAATGGTGAATTTCTTAAGCGCCAATTTGCATTTTGTATGACATCCTTTTACCAAGTATAGATTCCAAAACCAACTGAGAATGTGTATCTTGGAAGGGAAATATAGGATGTTGAGCATGGTCTTTATGCAGGTGCTTGCTGCTTGGTCAATATAAGTAATGCATGCAAGGATATTGCAGTTAATTATAGAGTTTGATTGAGTTGTTCTTGTAGAGGAACTTAAGATATGTTGTCATGAAATATGGAGTTTTATACATATCTTCAGAGGTAAAATAGATTTCATCTGTTTGCAGTACTCATGTTTTCTAAATTTATGATCATTTGTGATCCCTGTATAAGCTGGCAAAGTTCACGAGGTGTTCCTTAGTAATTGCGGCTGACCAATGATTTCTTTTTTTTTTTTTTTTTGGGTCAAAGACCAATGACTTCATTGAGTGAAGAAAATGTGAACTTTTGACTGGCTTGGTATTTTGGTTTAACAGGTGAGTTCCATTGAGATTGAACGAATTTGCAATGCTGTTGATGAAAATGTCCTTGAAACTGCGGCGATTGGGGTGCCCCCTGCTGAAGGTGGACCTGAGCAATTGGTAATAGCTGCAGTGCCGAAGGATTTAGAGAAATCAGTGCCTGATATTGATAAACTAAGGATGGCTTTCAATTCAGCTGTGCAGAAGAGACTAAACCCTTTGTTCAGGGTACCAACTTCTGCGTTACATAGCCATGCCCTCAACCTCTTGTGCTAACACCAGTTGTGTTATTTACAAACAAACTACTTCTGTTTTATGTAGGTTTCTCGCGTTGTGCCCGTCCCATCTCTTCCAAGGACAGCTACAAACAAGGTTATGAGAAGGGTTTTGCGACAGCAGTTGGTGCAACTTGACAAAAAGCCTAAGCTATGAAGGACGAAAATGACTGAGCCACATCATTCTAGGAAAGGTATGTGCCCATGGTCATTTGGTATACACTAGGAGTACCGAGACAAATGATAATGAAAATGGAGGCCAATGCTTCTGCAGGTGAACTAAAATTCTTCGATTTGCAGCTCTCTTCTTAATGCTGATTTGGAGATTATGTTGTTCAACCGTTTGATTATCCTTTTGATATCCTTGCAGCTAGCAGCAGTTCACAGGGAATCCTCTGTGACCATGTTATATGATCCGTGGCATCAATTTTCACTGAACCAAGATTTTACCCTCTGAATTATGTGACACAGAAGCTTGTGTCAACTGGGAGGCCAAGTACTGTAAACTGGTGTCATGAACAAAGATCTATGGTAAAATAGATAGATGGGATACGAGATGGGTGGACTTGTGACGATTGATAAGGCTGAGCGCCAATATTTGTCGGATAGGTGAACGAAAATGAGGAAAGCAGAAATACCCAATAGTACTGGGATCACATCATGCAAGAGTAGAGTCCTCTTCCCTTGGACTGTGAAGTCATCAATCCTTCCAACCTTCACAGTTCGAGTTAGATCTTGTTGTCAAGTTCTCTTGGACTCTGCAACATATGTTTCTGGTATGGGTACTGCTTGTTTTTGGAATGCTTGGTTA
This sequence comes from Rhodamnia rubescens, assembly GCA_021437795.1. Classification (NCBI taxonomy): domain Eukaryota; kingdom Viridiplantae; phylum Streptophyta; class Magnoliopsida; order Myrtales; family Myrtaceae; genus Rhodamnia; species Rhodamnia rubescens. The sequence goes on along the minus strand of JAILYA010000005.1, from coordinate 5,532,918 downwards.
ATCTCCACCCATTATCATTACAGCAGAGGAGTCAAAAAGTGTTAATGTACATGCCCGGCTCGAGTTTTACTTTGCTAATACCATTATTTACCAGAGTATTATTTAACCCTTTGAAAAGTTTTTTCATTTCTTGAGAGAAATGAAAACCTACTGCTTGTTAGAAAAGTTACTGAAGACAGCACTATACTTGCTAATGTATAGGCGCCTCCAATTCCTCCCATCACAGGAAATGGACATTACATTTACTTGTAGTAAGATAATCCAAACACAGGAAAATGCAAACACAGAGAGGTGAGGCCTGGGGCAGGGGATGAGACAAAAACGGACTCCTCAGTGTTCGCCAAACTATTTCCAATGGAATTAATTGAACAATTTAGTAGCTTTGATATGTAACAATAGCTTAACTGAAGTTCAGTTAAAAGACATAGGTCGTTTCAGGGTTTTATTTATCTTCGAAAGAATATATTGAGAGGTTTCGGTTTATTCGAATGAACATTTTTTAGACAAACAGTGTTTGGACGTAATAAATTACTTGAGAATCGTCGAAGTGTTAAAAACATCTTTCTAATGGGAAAAAGTGGACAGAACTAGGTAAAGAGAAGCGTATAAACGCACATCGTAAAAGCGCTAATTGGGTGAGTTTACGACAGTAGTTACCTGGATGATTGCAAAGGAACAGAGGAGGTGGAGCTGATCCAAGGCCGAGAGACGCACGCAGATGGAGAAGAAGAGGCCAATGAAGCCGTGACGACAGAGGCTTTACGGGTCCCAGTGTTTTCCTAGTCTTTCCATTGCCTCTTCCTGGCGCTCATCGATCGATCCGATCAACCCCTCCCCGTCCCCCCTTGCTCATTTTCCAGTAGGTGCAAGCATTGGATAGCAAGACTTCCAGTCGAGTTCTCCGAGCCCGGTAAACTGGCTCATTCCAGCACCGGGGCCTCCGCCTCCTTGCTTCCTCTGAACTGAGATTATGTTTCAAGACCCGTCAACTGGCTGATCGCGCGCAGCATGTTAACTAAAGAGGTCGCTACTCGCTCTGTTATTAAGATGTCTGGGAGGGATGTACAAAAGCCAAGATCCAGCCTTCGCGAGTCGTTTCAACATTCCAACGATATGCCCTCGCAGATTCAGGCTCTGCAGATCGCACTGCTCACACCTCGACTCTGGAAGAGCTTTGAGCCAACTGCAGACATAAAGGTTAAGGTGCCTCCGGCAACTTCTCGACGGGCGAGTTTTTAAGATGCCGAGCAAAGCGAGCCCCGATGACACTTCATGAATTCAGGATACTTAAAAACGGAGCAACCTCGACCCAGCGGTCCCAATACCTTTAACTGTCAATCTTACTTTCACCATCAGAACCATGACCCACCCTTCTTTTAGCTTTGTCCCCTCCAACATAACCTGCAAGGTCATGCATTAGATCGCGCATCTTGCATGACCTTGTGACGCCCCGCTCATCCTTAAGACCAGCTCTGATGGCGGACACCGTGCTCGGCACTTGCTACTTTCTTGCGCTGTTTTTGGACACCAATGCATGTTCCCAGGCTTCAGGGAGGTCGCAGAGGCCGAATGTCCGGCCATTTTCTCAGCGGCGGGCGGGGGGCCGCGTCGGCCATTTCTCTCTTGGAGCGGAGACGAATCCCGCTGGCGAGTGCCTCAGGAACAAGATGAAGACGTGCTGAACCTCTACTGGTACAAGGGCGTTCCTTTTCTCCTAGAAAACACTGCGACTACCGCCCAAGTCGTCAATTTAGAACCATAAGCATTACCCGTTGTTAATGCATCCGCCACGCATCACAAGGTCTTTCTTTTAATGCATGTGGGCTTAGTATAATGAGCCATTGCAAAAGTCGCCCTAATAGTGGATCCGTTTCTCAATGTCCCTTGAGAAACTTAACTTCGTTCCAAAGTGGCCCGAGACTTGATCACTTTTGACTTGATAATACTTCGTAGGAGCGTCTGTTTCTCAAAGTTTTCCTCTCCGGCTTAATTTTGTTCCAAAATCGCATATAAGCTTGATCACTCGGATCCAGTCAACGGGCCAATTCTGGTTGGTCAATGGGCCGGTTCCGGGCCCTAATCGGTCCATGGCCATGACTAAATGGCGGGCTCTTATATTGTGCTCTGAAGACAGCCATAACAATGCTCAATTTAAATAAGTATTGCTGGGACATTTTTTGTATTTATTTCTTATTTTTTTTTCATTCAGGAGCTGGAGGGTCATTCTTTGGCGACGTCATCCCAATTTGATACGTTTGGATTTACAGCTGCAGAACTTGCTCGCAAGCAGGCAGAAAAGGAGCAACAACACAGGTTCATCTCATAATTTTGTAATATCTTACTGTCACCTGGTGATCAGATTGCAATACAATGGGAGTCTTTGGTAATAGTTGTTCTTGGTTATGTTGTCATGACATCGAATCTGTCTGGAACTTTATAATTTTCATTATAACGTTACAGCTAGAGAATCTTGATTGATATTCGGTCAGAGAAGGACAAGGATAGGGCCGGTGTTCCTCGTCTTCCCTTGAGTGCTAAAAACAGGATGATCGCAATACCGTAAGCAATCTGTCCATGAAGTGCTTTGCTGCTTCCTTCACTGTTGCCTTTCATTTTATACTCTGTTAGATTGCTGCAAGAGGCAGATTAAATGGATATCTTAGCATAGTGATTGTGTTATGATAGCGAGTAAAATATTTTGTGTCGCACGGAGACAAGATGAGTTACGCAACTCATCTATCGGTACCAAATGTTTCCCGCTCTATATGTTCTGTCTGAGCATGCAGTCTCTATGTTATAGGAAGAATAACTTGAAAAGTCAATTACACGTTCATGCTTGGCATTTGCTTAGCCCAGAGAGATGGTCAAATTGCATGTTCTTTTTCTTTATTCGACTTGGATGTGCGAGCATCAGAATGATCCACTGTGCCTGGGAAATGTCAGCTTGGAAGAACTGCCCAGCAAATTGAGAGGCCTAGTCAGAAACGTGAAGAAAGTGGAAGCTGAAATTGCAGCACTAAAAATTTCGTACCTCAAGAAGATCAACAAAGGCTCCAACATTGTGATCTTGGACTCGTGAGTTCCGCTTCCCAGAATTTCTTCTTTTAGTTCTTTCCTCGGTACCGCAACACATTATTCAGTGAAGATGGCTGCTGCTTCTCTGAGTCTCTTCCGCTGGCATATTCAAATGCATTCAGGTACTCGGATTCAGCGAAAATAGTTGCCAGAACGCTCACTAGTCTTGGCTTCAAGAACTGCTGGATTGTAGCAGATGGCTTCTCAGGAAGAAACGGATGGTTACAGAGTCGTTTAGGGACAGATTCATATAACTTCGCATTCGCCGAGGTTCTCTCGCCATCACGGGTTATCCCGGCCTCGTTGAGCCAGTTTGGCTCTTCAGGTGGAAAGTTACTTCCCGGGTCTAAATAGCTCTGTCTCCTTTTGTCCCCCCATTTTGCCAGAGCTGCCCAACATGTGAAGTCTCAGTTCAGTGTTAGCGTCCTCAAATCATCTGTCTGGTGCAGTTCTTTGATTTATGTCAATTAGTTGATTCCTCTCCAAATTCCCAACCCCATCATCAGCTGATGTTTATAAGGTAGTGTCTCTTTCGGCTGCTTTGACTAAAACGTTTTAAAAAAACAAATTTACATGATTGTTCTTTTGGTAAAGTTGCAGTTACAAGTCTTTTCATTTTGAGAATCAAAGAAAACACTATGTAAACAAAAACATTACAAAACAAAAGCGAGGGACGAGCTCGAGAAGACTCAGAAGGGCAAGGGAGTCGGATATTCGGAGCCGCGTTAGGCGGTGGGACGTTGGGGCTGCATGACCTCGGTGAGGGGGCTGCGGGGCAGCAAGATCGCCAGTGATGCATTGCTGGCGTAGCACGAACTCAGGCTAGAGACACAAGCAAGATTTGCCTCGCCTGGAATGCTCGACGCTGCCAGCTGACTCGCTTGGGGTCATGCGACCAAAGAGTTGCCTCACCGGGGTCATGGGACGACCCCGGGCAACTCAGTGGGGCCATTGGCCGTGGTCGTCGCATCCAACGGCCACCACCATTTCTCTCTCTTTCCAACCACCTCTCCTCTCCCTCTCAAGGCCAGTAATCAAATGCACGGTTAATTATTGCTAGGATAATTCTTAAATTGATCTTTGTTGCGCTTTGGATGTTAATGTATTTTGTGATTCTAATGCTTCTTTTGTTTTACAAAAAATAAATAATTTAAATATTATTATTTTTAAATAATCACTTAAAATAATTAATTAATAATTTTTTATCGACAATAATTTATGTCCGAATATCTTTGTGGAGAATGAAAATATTTTCTGTTTAAACATTTCTATATATTATAAGGGTGATACTATTTCCACTTCTGTTTTGGCTAAACCACTCATTTTTTCAATTAACGACATAAATACCATTATTTTTTTCCATTTATTGTTTCTTTTTTTAATCATGCTAATGCCTTTTTTTTTTCTATTTTCTGTTAAATTATCAATTTGACAATAAATTACACCAAATAAAATATCATCTTATGATGCATCATTTTATCACTTTGCCTAGAAAATGCTTTTAGTTTTAATTTATGATCTCATTTTGTTAGTTACAAAAGTTATATAACAAGTTAGAAACTTTTAAATATAACTTTTAAATATAACGAATTATGAATATACAATTAAATGCCTATTTTTTTATGGAATAGCATGAGAGAAACTTTGTTTCAAAGTTAAAACATTATAACTCAATCTCATTATCTAGTAGATTTAGACATTTTGAGTGATTTTTTTGTAATAAATTTGTAGGTTTATAATGTGAAACATCGCTGAATTGTGCTTCTTTTTTAGCTTTTCATAGTTTAATCTGAATTGCAAGATGGAGCTGAAAATTTATTTACACATTCTGCACTTTTAAACTCGTGTAAGATTGTTTAGGGGAAATTTTTAAGTATATTTTGAAGTTTCGTTTCATTTGTTACGAGATTGGATTTACAATCAATATTAATTACTTTCTCCCTAACTGGAGTTGTACATCAACAAGTTTCATTTTTTGTTCTTTTTTTTTTCATTTATACATTTATCATTTGTTAATATTTAGATATGGTCAAAATATAAATATATTTGGCGTTTGGTCATGCTTTAACGAATTAACCTTTTCCATATTTTGATCACGTTTTTTTTTGTCAAGATCGGCTAAGTAATTAAATTGAATTTTGATTTTCGACTTTGACATATAGTTTCACCCATACTATTTTGACGAAAAGCATTTAATCGTGTGTTCATAAGCTTCCATAAATACAAATTTATTGTAAATGAAAATATGAGACTGTAAATTAAAATTGGCAACATTCTCTAGGAAAAATAATAAGATTTGGTTAATTGATATCTTTAGGGGCGTAATGGAACATTTATATTGTGAAATTAATCAAAGAAGATAGAAATACTGACAGTTTTGTATATTAGCGTGATAAAAAAGAAACAATAAATTGGAGAGAGAGAGAGAGAGGGAGGGGTATTTTGATAAGTTAACCGGATAAAAAGAGTGTCTTAGCCAAACCGAAAGTGAAAATGACGTTGCTCTATTACAAAAGCGATCATTTTTAAAAAAATATTTTTTATACCATCAAGTTTTCGTGAAATAAAGGGAGCTTGGATCTCGTATGATGTTATTAACTAATTGTTACGAGAACATTCGTTAAGGCAACTTAATCAACAAAGTTTTAAATACTAGTTTTTTTTTTTTTGTTTCTTTCTAAAGACACATGCAATTATTGCTCAGCCAATTCTTTTTTCTAGTTTACTTTTTTTATAAAAAAATTATGCGAAATTAAAAAAAAGATTATATCAAAAAGATACGTAAATGACGAGTGACTGAGGTTTTGTCATTTCAAACACCTTACAACATGATATTTAGCTAGACACGTGTTCCGATAGCTCAATTCATTTTATTTGTTTAATTGATTTCGCGTTTACTAGGAGATTTTCGATAAATTACTTCGACTTATTAAAGCTAAATTAACAAAAAAATTCATTTTCTATGGAAAAATCATGTTTACTGGCTTGAAAAGAATTGATCCTAAGTCTACTTAATGATGGTCTACACTATTCCTCGTAGAGGGTCCACGTGTTCAAGTGTTTCAACAACCCTTAAGAATCCCTACCAAACAAACCAAAACACACCACGAAAGCTTCCCCTGCTGTCTCGGAGCCCCCTTACCACCACCTCGTCTATCTCCAAATTCTAACTCCCTCCTCGATTGTGCCCGCGATTCCCAAGCGAAAATTTCGCTTAAGCCATCGCCTCCCATTAGGGTTTTTTTTATTTGCGTCAGATGAGTGCAGGTTAGGGAAGTCGCCACATGTGTAAGGCTTTTCGTCCTTTAGCCCGACTCCCTTTATGTTAGGTTTTTTTTTGCATCTTTCACTGATTTGAGACCGTTTGGAAGAAATTTCAATGAGCGGCGATCAGTTAATAAAATTCGACTTATAGAATTGTGTGTGTTTAATTGGCATATTTGCAAAAAAATAGACATCTAATTAGATATTTTTTTACGGGATATAGATTTTTACTTGTTGGTCATTTATTTATTTTTTTTTACCGCATTTGGTCACTTACATGGTTGGTCGAGGGATCGATGTAGAAAGAGGGGAGGCCAAGTCGTGAACCTAGAGAGAGAGAAACAGAGTCGTTGTGAACTTTAGAGTGAGAGAGATAACGGACGAAATAATGGGAAGATCCCTTCTATGTTTTTGAATATTTTGACCTATGGGGCTCGATATGCCACGTGTCAATCTATGAGTGGTTTTCTATTACTCCATGGAGTTTCTCACTCACCCCATATATTTTCCTCCAACTTATTCTAGGGATAGAAAATCACGTCGGTCATCGAAAGTTTTTGGCGCATTTTTCCGTTTATCAGGTAAGAAAATCAGATTTGGTTGCTTCTTAAGTAGCTGACGTGGCAGTGTCGTCTGGCGTCGGCGAAGTCGACAGCCACCCTGTCACTATGATGACAACTACTTCGCGCTCTCTGTCTCTCTCTGCGATCTTCTTCTTCTTCCTCTCATCTGAGTAGTCGAGCGAATGGATATGGCGTACAAATCCCTGGACTCCATCACCAGTTCCGACATCGAAGCCCACGGAATCTCGCCTCCTGTCGCGGAGAAGCTGAGCGCGGAGCTCGCGCGGATCGTCCGTGCTCACGGCGCCTCGCCTCCCGCCACGTGGCAGGCCATCTCCGCGGGCCTCCTCGAGCCCGATCTACCGTTCTCGTTCCACCAGTTGATGTACTACGGCTGCTACGAGGACTTCGGACCCGACCCGCCCGCCTGGTTTCCCGACCCGTACTCCCTCTCTCTCTATCCCGACCCAAACTTGAACCTCGTTCTCATTTGTTGTCTCGTGTTCTCTCGGGCGAGGTTGTCGGCAATCTAATTTATAATTTGGTGCGGCGAATGGTCTTTGGCAAAAGTTTATGTCACTCGGTTCGGTATGTGATAGGGTTGATCAGGATATTCGATGCTTTGCTCGATCTTTCTCGATTGAGATAATTAATCGTTAAATAGTTGGGGCTCGTATGCGTCCGTTCTCTTCTCGGTTACCACTTTCTTGCAGCAGAGCAAACTCTGTGATGCTTAAATTCTATCAATTAAGGAAAAACTCCATCACAGCGATGTAAATTAAAGGAGTTCATTTGGTGGAACTATATGACCTTTGATACGGCGAGTTTGCGAGCATTTGTCTGTGGGAAAATGCACTTTGTGGGACAGATCATAGGTGAGTTGCTAGAAAAATTTGAGTGACCGTATTATAGATCCTCAGCCGACTTACATTCCTCACGTCACAATTTTCTTTTCCAGAAAACCCTGTTCCTTTTTGACCGGGAGTCTAGTATTAGTCATCTGCCAAATGCTTCTTATTTCTTTGCTCACTCTATAAGACGTTGAACTCATGGATGTATAAGTCTCTTTTAGCAGTAGTATTCTTGTTGAGATCTGCATCTTTGCTGTTTATTATTGTGCAATAAGAGACGGTACATACACTGTGGAATCTTGCAACTTCTTTTCTTATCGTTGGATGATAGGAAGACTGCTCAGGAAACAAATGTTGGCCAGTTACTTGAAAGAAGGGGGCAAGAGTTTTTGGGTGGGAAATACAAGGATCCCATTTCGAGCTTCTCTGATTTTCAGAAGTTTTCCTTATCGAGCCCTGAGGTGCAATTCTTGTTATTGTTATAACACGTCGTACTTATGCCTGCGACTTTCTTACATCATTTGTTCTTTCATTTGTTTGGTAGGTTTATTGGGCAACTGTATTCGAGGAACTAAGCATATTATATTCGGAACCTCCTAAATGTATCTTACTTGAGGATCCATCTGACAAAAGCCATCCAGGGGGTCAATGGCTTCCTGGAGCATATTTGAACCCAGCAGCGAATTGCCTGTCTTTGAACAATAAGAGGGCCTTGAATGATGCAGCGATTATATGGCGTGATGAAGGACATGATGATATTCCTGTGAAACGAATGTCTGTAAAGGAGCTACGAGAAGACGTGTGGTATGCCACTTATCCTAAAATCTCTGTTGAAAGGAAGTTAATGGCTTTTACCATGCATGTACCTAAGTATAGCGATTTATTACTGAATTGGTTGAATGTGAGTCGACAATGTGGACCCATTCAGAGACTGTATATATGTTAAAGCAATCATTATAAATGCTTGTTTTGTGTAGCTTGCCAAGGTTCTAACATAGCATGTAGTGATTTAGAGTGTGTGTTCTCTAGTACATATATGGACTCCTGGTATTTATTTGTGAAACCTAATTTATTTGGATTTGTGGAGCCTGATCATGACTTTCTGTTTCATTTATTGTCAAACAACTTTCTTTCGTCTTTTATGAGTATCTAATGCAATTTTGGTATATCATATGAGTTGTTTTGTATGTGATGGGAGAACAGAACACGGTTTTGGGATGAAAGTATTTTAGCTCAATTCTCTTGTGCCAAACTTGTAATGAACTCCGATATGCTTCTTTCATTATTCACAGGTTGGTTGCGCATGCCCTCCACAGACTTGGTTTGGGGAAAGGATCTGCAATTGCAATTGACATGCCAATGAATGTTCATTCTGTGGTTATTTACCTAGCTATTGTTCTAGCAGGATATGTAGTTGTATCAATTGCTGACAGCTTTGCTCCAGTTGAAATATCAACGAGACTTAAAATATCCGGAGCCAAGGCAATTTTTACTCAGGTTCTCTCCTGTTCCTCATGTGGGATTCTTTGTATGTTTCTCTGCTTCATTGCTGAGCTATGTACCTATATGAGCTTTCTTGCTATCTCCATTGTCAGTGTTGTGTACTTGCTATCTCTGGGGTTTGAGATAAAGTTACTGACTAAATAGTAGGCTTGTCATTCTGTCAAGTTAAGAAAGTAACAAATAAAAAGACATGGTTAGGTTGCAGGAAGAGGTTAATTGATTATAGACATTGGCTTCTTGATGTTATTGTTGTTGAAGCAGCTTTCACTACCACGTTATTTTAAAATCTATGGAGCCTTTTCCTTGTTCATCTTATCTTGATGATGACAAGGTATAAACACAGGTAAAAGTTCACCCGTCTTTTTGATGACTTGGACTGAAATGGGGGTAATAATACTGAAGCTGCATTTGATCTGCTTGTGATGCTTTGGATGGTGAAATTTAGAAATAGATAGTTGTCTGGGAGCTGACATTATTCTGTTGCTACACAATCAAAGCATAGACAACATATCTTCCGTGTACTATCCTTTAATGTGTCCACCAGCTTTTAGTACATGGTTGACCTTAAAAGGCAAAAAGTGAAGCGAGCAGTGATAATATGAAGGCGAGCTATTAAGATTCTTGGCTCCTTTTTTCTTTTTCAACAAGTATCATGAAATATGGTTCTTGTCAATAAAGACTCTTTGAAAGGCTTTCCTGCATTGTTGTTGTTTGTTATTGTTGCTATTTCCTTTTCAATTGTGTCGGTATTTTCATATTTCTTACCCATTTCCTTTATTTTATTCTGATTCTAGCTGAGCAAAAGGTAAGTTCCCTTACTAACTGTTAGGAAATATTCAAGTGAGGGCAGAATAGTCTTTTTATGTCTATAGGGTTTGCTTATAACCTTGTAATCTCTCTTTAGTTAACGATAACAATCATCTTCTCCTTAAACATGGATTGCAGTTCACGGAAGCTTCTAATCAGTCGGGTCCTTGCTGTTTCTTTCTCAACGCTTTGCAAATAATTAGTTGGTTTGATTGATGTTGCTGCTTATGATTCTTCTGCCGTGTTACTGCATATGGTTATTCTGAAGGGCTGCTGATCATTTTATTTGAGGATTGATTTTTTTGCTGCGATTGGAGGAGACAAATGGAATTGAGTGGCTTGTGGTAATTATTTGTGGCTGATTTTGATAGTAGAGTTAAACATTTGATTAGCTTGCCATTCCTTGTTTGCTAATGGCTGCTTCGGGGTCCTCTACTGGTTTGCCACAATTGCAAATGACCTCCGTCAAGTTAGATGGAACTAATTATGCGTCTTGGTCTACAGCTGTTGAAGTTTACCTCACCGCCACTAAACAAAGTGTTTATCTTAAATCTATGGTCCCTTCGGATGAGAGTAAAGTGCCCGATTGGCTTGCTGGAGATGCAATGATCCGTACTTTGTTGTGGAATAGTATGGATCCTAAAATTAGTCCTCACTTCATTCAGTGCAAATCTGCTAAGGAAGTCTGGGGAAAAGTGTGCTTTACTTTATTCTGGTGAGAATGACATGACACGAGTGTGTGACACGTGGGAAGCTCCGTTTGATCTTTAGCGTGGAAATCAATCCTTATCTCGAGCATTATGCTCGTTTCACGACACTTTGCAGGCAATTAGACACTTATCTTCCAGCTTCAACGATCCGGCTGTTCTCGTCAAACGACAAGAGGATCTTCGAGTTATACTATATCTCAAGACCCTAGGGCTTGAATATTTCTCATTTCGCCAGCAGATTACCTCTCGGAGCTCCCTTCCTACCGTAGATGAAACCTTCTCCCGAGCTCTTCGTTCCACCCCTGCCGACAAGATCACCTCGGCTGTAGAGACAAGTGCTATGATTTCTCATGGCACTAATGTACGTGGAGCTCGTGGTCGTGGTTTTCGTGGTCGTGGTTGTGGTTTTACCCCGATTGGAGGTCGTGGAGGCCGTGATGGAGGTACTTGGTGCTCGTAGTGCCTCTATCTTTGGGGGAGGTCGTGGCTCCCGTTTTTGTACTCATTGTCAAAGGACCGGACATACGAAGCTTACTGTTATGCACTTCATCCCGAGCTCCGGCCTCACTGTACTGCCTATGCAGAGGCGGATGATTCTTTCTTACGAGACTCCACCAGACTCTACTAATATGCGGAATACGGGTGATTCTATTACATTGACACGTACTGAGTATGATACCTTGGTTCAGTCCCAACAGGTGACAAGTCCTTCAGCACCTACTGCTACTCTGGCACAAACCTCAAAAGGTAGTTCATCCTGTTTACTTTCTGCAGCTTCTGACTCTTGGGTCATAGACTCGGAGCTACTCATCATATGACTGGTAATTCTAAGTTGTTGTCTTCTTTTCGTTCCAAGCCTCTTGGGATGTCGAATTTTGTTACATTAGCTGATGGTTCACAATCTCTAGTTAATGGCACTGGAATTGCACATTTGAGTCCATCTCTTTCTTTGTCATCTGTCCTCCATCCTCCATCTCGATCCTCATATAATTTAATTTCTGTTAGTTCTTTGACTAAAGAACTAAACTGTTCCATAACCTTTTTCTCTTGTCATTGTGTCTTTCGGGATTTGAGGACTGGATAGATGATTGGTGGGGGACATGAATCCAATGGTCTGTACTACTTTGACAAGAAGGTGCTAGCTGCTAGAGCTGTGACAGACACATCCTCCGATGTGTTTCGGATGCATTGCCGTGTTGGTCATCCGCCTCCAACCACTCTCGGCGTTTATTTCCCGAGTCTCAATCTGAGTCCGAGTTCTTTTCAATGTGAAGCTTGTCGGTTTGGTAAACACCATAGGGTTTCCTTTCCGTCTCACATTCGAGTCGTGTGTCGAGTCCATTAGAGCTGGTTCACTCCGATGTTTGGGGCCCGTGTTGTGTTCCTGATATTTCTGGTTTCAAGTACTTTGTTACATTCGTGGATGATTTTTCCCGAATGACTTGGTTATTTTTAATAAAGGATCGTACCGAAATTTTTCACTGCTTTCGCCTATTCTATTTTGAAGTGCTGAATCAGTATCATACTTCTATTAAAATTTTGCGCTCGAGATAATGCCAAAGAGTATCTTGCTTTGTCACTTCAGGTTTTCAACCTTTTCTTGATTCTCATGGTATTATTCATCGGACTTGTTCATACACTCCCCAACAAAATGGTGTCGCTGAGCGTAAAAATCGCCATCTTCTTGATGTTGCACGTTGCCTCATGTTTCACATGCATCTACCTAAAATCTTCCGGGGCCATGCAGTTCTTACAGCTTGTTTCTTAATTAATCGGCTTCCAACTTCTGTTCTTCGAGGGGAGACACCATTCTCCATATTACATCCCGACCGTCCTCCCTTTCCATTACCTCTACGTGTCTTTGGTTGTGTTTGTTTTATGCATAAACTTACTCCAGGTATTGATAAGTTAGATCCTCGTGCGGAGAAATGTATCTTTCTCGGATACTCTCGCACTCGGAAGGGCTACAAATGTTACGGTCCTAATCGTCGTCGTGTACTCGTATTGGCGGATGTAACATTCTTTGAGGATCAGCCATATTACAATCCTCGAGATGGAATCTACAAGTGACTCCCGAAAGTGGTGGATGCGCCTTACCAACACTCCCTCCACTCTCACTCCCTTCGAACCGTCCACAGGGATTTCGGTTTGCTGACCGCACATATCATCGGCGTGGTACGGCTCCCACTCTAGTGGTACGAGACTTCACCAACACATGATTCATCTGTTCCCTCATCGGTTGCTGCACCATCCTCCGATCTTGATCTGCCCATCGCTTCTCGAAAAGGTACACGTTCTTGTGTTGGCCGCCCGTGGATCGTTATGCTCCTTCTTCTAGTCTTTCTTATTGTCTTCGTACTCGTCATCCAGTTTCAAATTTCTTATCATATGATCGTTTGTCTCCTAGTTTCTCTCTATTTGTCTCGTCTTTGTCCTCTATTTCTGTGCCTAGCAATGTTGCTTGAAGCCCTTGCTCATCCTGGATGGCGGCAAGCCATGGAGGACGAAATGAAAGCGCTCATTGAAAACCATACTTGGCAACTCGTTCACCTACCTCGCAGGGTAAGCAAACCGTCGGTTGTCGTTGGGTTTTCACCGTTAAGGTTCATCCTAATGGCACTCTCGATCGTTTGAAGGCTAGATTAGTTGCCAAGGGATACACTCGGACATACGGTGTTGACTATGACGACACTTTTTCACCTGTTGCCAAAATTGCATTTGTTCGTGTCTTTATTTCCCTGGCTGCTCGTTTTGGTTGGCTTCTTCATCGGTTAGATGTGAAAAATGCCTTTTTGCATGGTGATTTGACCGAGGAAGTGTACATGGAGCAACCACCCGGATTCGTTGCTCGGGGGAGAATTTGGTATGTCGCTTACATAAAGCCTTGTATGGACTCAAACAATCTCCTCGTGCTTGGTTTGGTAGATTCGGTGATGCCGTTATCAAGTTTGGATTGAAACGATGTCAAGTAGATCATTTAGTTTTTAGTTCCGTCTCCTCGGCTGATTGTATTCTTTTGGTGGTATACGTGGATGACATTATCATTACTGGTAGCGATTCGGATGGTATTCAACGGCTTAAGCAACTTCTACATATAGAATTCAGCACTAAGGATCCGGGATGTCTACGATATTTTCTAGGTATTGAAGTTGCCTATTCACATGTAGGTATCAATTTATCACAACGAAAATATGTACTTGATATTCTTGATGAAGTTGGATTTCTTGGAGCAAAGCCGGTGGATAGTCCTATGGAACCAAATGTGAAACTTGACGCGGAACATGGAGAACTATTACATGATCCGGGAAAGTATCGAAGATTAGTGGGAAAGTTGAACTATCTTACTTGTCACAGACCCGATATATCCTTTGCTTTGTTAGTGCGGTTAGTCGGTTCTTGAGTTCCCATCGTACTACTCACTCGGGATCTGTACTTGGATTATCAAGTACTTGAAGGGAGCGCCGGGTAAAGGACTACTTTTCAAGAAGTATGGACATCCGAACACTATAGGTTTTTCTAATGCAGATTGGGCTGGATGTCCTATTGATAGAAGATCTACATCGGGTTATTGTGTGTTCCTTGGAGGTAATTTAGTTGCCTAGAAAAGCAAGAAACAACATGTAGTTTCCCGATCAAGTGCCGAAGCGGAATATAGAGCTATGGCAAATGTGACATGTGAATTGCTCGGTTGAGGATGTTATTATCAGAAATTGGTTTGTCAACATCAGATCCATCCGTATTATATTGTGATAATCAATCAGCTATTCACATTGCAAATAATCCTGTCTTCCATGAGTGAACCAAACACATTGAGGTTGATTGTCACTTTGTACGGGAAAAAGTTCAGAAAGGGGAGATCATTCTTCAACACACAAGGACGGAGGATCAATTGGCGGATATCTTTACTAAATCACTAAGGGGGAGTCGAGTGAGTTTTCTATGTAACAAGTTGGGATTATATGATATTTACATCCCAACTTGAGGGGGAGTGTTAGGAAATATTCAAGTGAGGGCAGAATAGTCTTTTTATGTCTATAGGCTAACCTTGTAATCTCTCTTTAGTTAACGATAACAATCATCTTTTCCGTAAACACTAACAATATTTCTTCAAGTTTGTTTTTTCAGGATGTAATCATTCGTGGAGAAAAAAGTATACCTTTGTACAGGTGACTTCTCCATGTTCACAGTACATGGCTATGAATATTCTACTTTTCACTTCGTGGAGGTTGACAACATTGCTGACGTTAGAGCATCATCTCTGCAGTAGAGTTGTGGATGCCCAATCACCCATGGCAATAGTCATTCCTGCAAAAGGTTCCACTTTGGAATTGCGTGATGGTGACGTTTCTTGGCATGATTTTCGACGAAGAGTCGAGCATCTCAAGTATGCTATCTTGTGCCTCAGCGTGATTTTCATTTTATTGGGTTAAAATTGACTTATGTCCTTTTTATCTGTTCGTTTTTGTCATTTTTATAAATGCATGTGATAATGAATGATTCTGTCTAAATTACTGCACTATTATATGATAGATATTTACAACTCTGTTGGATATCTCTCTTACCTTCTTCAAACACTATCTGAAGTCATAAGCTTCCAGCATCTAAGTTCAGCATGTGGGTCTCTATCTCTCTCTGGCCCGCTACAAGGATATTCTGGATGTCGTTGTGGTCATGGCAACACATGAATGCACCATCAAATGCGGGATGTGGTTAAGCACAGTGTTGTTCTTTTTCACATTCATAGGTAGATCTTGCTTGAAAGAAGCCCCTGCATATGAATGTGTTTCCTTAAAACTTAATGATCTGGCCAGGATCCTCTTGTGGCCATACACTGTGAATGGAATGCTTTACACAGTTTTATTTTCAACAAATGGCTTGATTTCTTACTAATAGATTATGTTTGTTTTACCATGTATTGATGCTGGCTTCATGACCAGTGAAATGTTGCTGCCTGCTTTTCCCTGATTCTTTCTCGATTTATAATTTAACTACAGGGAGGAATTTCCTGCTGCAGAACAACCGGTGGAGGCTTTTACAAACATCCTTTTTTCTTCTGGAACTACAGGTCATATTTTTCTGTATGTGTGTGTGGACGAGTGTTATTGTTTCTCTGAATAAATCAATTTCTCAAGATGGTCAAGGCATCTATATTCCATCTATGATATGCTTGTCGAATACGTTTAGTACCAAAAATGAAACTGCTGTTGTAGGCTTATATGTACTTATTTCATGCTACAGGGGAGCCAAAGGCAATTCCATGGACACATGCGACTCCTTTTAAGGCTGCTGCAGATGCTTGGTGCCACATGGATATTCAAAAAGGTGATGTCGTTGCCTGGCCCACTAACCTAGGGTGGATGATGGGTCCCTGGCTAGTTTATGCTTCCCTTTTGAATGGCGCTGCCATGGCCCTATATAATGGATCCCCACTAGGTTCTGGCTTTGCGAAGTTTGTCCAGGTTGATATTCCAAATGCTGTGATTTTTCTGTGACCTGTAATTTCTATTGTTGTTGAATGACTACGATGTCTAGCCAAATTACTGCCTAATTGTTGAACTACTAATTAATTGTTACTGATAAATAAGTAGAAGTGAGAACTAAAATACTAGGAGCACTGTCATTTGGGGAATATTAGATCTAAAAGTTGGTGGCTATCTATCAGTTGAGGAAAAGTCGCATCAAGATAGTTGTCGATAGAGCAGAATGGATAAAAGAGGCACTTTTCGCAGCTCTTTTATGGTCAAAAGAAAAAATTGTTCAAAAAGGTACCAGAGAAGCTATATTTAACAATCGTTCATTTTGTTGGGCAATAGATAGAGTAAAATCACCTGTCATCAGGTAAATTATTTAATTTTCCTTTCTCAGGGCATATTTGTCCAAAACATAGGAAAGATGTTGATGATCAGTGAAGAGTCATTGAAATGATTTGCATAGCTAAGAGAGGCTAGCGCTGTGTTATACTGAGTCTAAAATTAACAGCCTTTGTTGAATATACATTTATGCTCAAGAAACCGTTTACATAAACTGTACGCTTTTCTAGGGACAAATGCCGTAAAATTCATATCATACTTACGGACTCGTAGACGAAAGGGATTGAGGAAAGTAGCACTTTTAGCTTTAAGGAAAAGTATGGAATGGCACATGGATGTGACACGGGCCGAGGTTTTCGAGCCCCGACCGGTCGTGCTTGAAGGCCAAGAGATGCCCCAAGACTTGCTGTGTCTTGGACCCCTAGGGTTTTGCTAGGGTTTTCTAATATTCTAGAAGGTTTCCAGGGGACGGGCGAGTCGGTAATTTCCCAAGGTTCTGGAACCTTCCTATTTATGTCGGTAGTTAGGAAGTCGGTAGACGGAATGTAAGCCGTTAGATGAGATCCAGATCTACGGTTGTAATCCGATTGTAATCCGAGGCCCTCCCTATATAAAGGGGAGTCCTCCTTCTCATTTGATCATCCACTGAAAGAAATACTAAAGCATTCCTCCCCAGGCCTCTCCCTCTCGAGCATCTCCTCTCTCTACGCGATCCGAGTCGAAATACGGTGAAAAGGCTTAGCTCGGGCGCTCCAAGATCAAATGGAACCCCGAGTCGCCGCGCGGGTTGATCTAAATCGGGTCGATCTGAATCTCCCGGCCCGTTGGATTCTAGACATTCCATTACGTATACCTCATTTATACCCACCCATATTAACCAATTCGTTTTTATGAATCGCGTCAATTCTACTCTTCCTTTTATTTATCATTATTCTGCATGTATACAATCTACATGGACGAATTCGTTAGGTCGAATAATTGAATAGCATAGGTAGAAATATCAGTATTTCATTGATTTAAAAGGAAAAGTTCATACCATTTTTTATTTCTATTTATTTATATATATATATATATATATTTTTTTTTTCGAATTATTTTCTTTTTTTTTTTGTGTTTCTATATCTATAGAAAATTTATATAGATTTCTTTTTTTTTGTTATTATCATTTTTCTTATTAAATAAAATAGTAATAGAAAATATTTATTGGGGTAGGTATTATATAAATTAAATGGGCCAAGCAGGAATTTTAGGAATAAAGATCTTTTAGATCTCTTTCCTTTTTTTTACAATTCCCTAAATCGAAATATCATAATCTTTTTTCCTATTCCTGTAGATCGTATAGTATATACCTTATTTGTCTATTTTTATCTTGATTTGTCTATTTTTATCTTGCCCGTGACAAGTGGTATCGGAGCGAGAAGTGGATCATATATATATATATATATATATATATATATATATATATATATTGTTACTGTTACAGACGGGGAGCTTCCCCAAGACAAAGCCTCGCAGGAGAAAGGCCGGGCCAGGTCAAAAAAAGAGACGCATCATCGGACGCGGTGTCCGCAACCAACAAGTTCGATTCGATGAAGAAGACAATGCAAGAGCTGCTCGATGGATTGGAAGATGCTAAAGACCGGATCACTGAGATGGACGACAAGATCCGTGAAGACTTCACCATCGGCCTCAATGCTGCCATCGGACTGCTGCAAATGAAAGACGAGGCTCTCGAAGCATCGATCGAGGCTTTGAAGCTCGACGTCGAGGAAAAGAACAACTCCAACCAAGCCAAGATGGAGGCGCTTAAGGTGGAGATCCAGGAGCTGAAGACCGAGCTGGTCCTGTAAAACAGCATAGCCAACGGTGTTACCGCGAATGGTGCACTGGCCATACAATCGGCGCCGAGGATAAAGGTGCCCGATCCAAAAGAATTCAAAGGCGAATGTTCAGCCGTGGAGGTTGACAACTTTCTATGGAGCATGGAGCAGTATTTCGATGCCGTGGGTATTCAAGACGAAGTGGCTAAGGTACGAACTGCCTTCCTTTATCTCACTGATGGCGCCAGATTGTGGTTGCGATTCGTGAGTGATGAAGTCAGAAAAGGCTCGATGAATCCCATGGAGTGTTGGGATGACTTTGTGAAAGCGATTCGGGATCATTTTTATCCCGAGTCGGCACCAAAAGAAGCTCGGAGCAAGCTGCACCGCCTTGAGCAACGAGGCACGATCCGGGAGTACATCAAGGAGTTCACAGAGCTCAAACTCCAAATCCCCAACCTGGGCGAGGAGGAGGCTCTTGGAGCGTTCATGGACGGACTCAAGTCGTGGGCGCAGCTCGAGTTGAAAAGAAGAGACATCCAAAGCCTCGCAAGGGCAATCTCCGTAGCTGAGTTGCTGGTCGACTTCGGCAGGTCTGATTCAACCAAGTCCAAGGGAAGTGGCTGGAGGGATCGAGACGCAGATCGAAAAGAAGAAGAAAACAACGCCGGTCGTGGTCGGGTAGAGCACCGAGGCCGAGAAAAGGAAAGAAACTGGGGAGAAGGGTCTTCCAAGAATCAAACCTACCAAAGTCGGGGCTACCGTCCCCCGAACAACAACAGCTACATCAATTCGGAGGATAGATTCAAGCATCCTCCCTCTCAGCCATGCGGCATTTGTCAAGGCGGCCACTAGACTCGGCAGTGCCCCAAGAAAAACAACGGTAAGACTCTATACACCGTCTCCGCCAAAGATGCTGGCAAGGAGCAGAAAGAGGAAGAACCAAAGGTCGCGCGACTTGGTGGCGTGGCTCGACTCAACACGGTGCAAAGGCAACCATCGGCCAAGAAGTATCCAAGAGCGTCGTCGCTAAACTTCGTGGAAGTCAAGGTATGTGGCAAAACTCTCACTGCCTTGGTTGACACAGGGGCGACAAATATGTTTATATCGAGCGAAGCAGCGAAGTGGTTGGGTCTCCGTGTGGAACCAACCGATCATTTCTTCAAGCCGCTCAACACCTCTGACCAGCAAGCCAACGGCATAGCCCGAGGCGTCAACATTCAAGTCGGCGAATGGATTCAAATCGGCGAATGGAGAGGAAAGCTAGATTTCGATGTCATTCCGCTCGACGATTACGATCTTCTGCTGGGTATGGATTTCTTCGATGAGGCGCTTGCGATGGTTGATCTGAGGACAAATACCATCATAATCACCGATCCCAACGGCGCATCAGTCGTCCCAATGATCAAGTGAATGCTGGAGCCAAAAAGCATCAACATGATTCGAATCGTGGAGAACAAAAAGAAGGCAAATGCTGAGCTGCCGGCCAAGCCAAACGCCAAGACCAGACCTTTGGCGATTCAAAAGAAAGAGTGGGAGCTGCCCACAACGACAACAGAAAATCTGCCGATCAGTGTGATGTTCCCGGAGTTGGAAAGCATTGATGTGGTCAAGACCAAGACCGAGTCGCTGATGACTCGCGAAACGGTGCAAGCATCGTTCAAAGATCAAGTCCCGAAGCCGAAGACAAAGCGCTCTCGTGGACGGAAGAACAAAAACAAAAAGAAGCCGACGATCCAGGTGAAGGATGTGGGCGGCCAAATCAAAAACTCCGCTGCGAAGAAATACCCCGAGCCAGGAGCACCGAGGACGGCGCTCGAATCGGTGGGGAAGAATGACACGGGCCAAGGTTTTCGAGCCCCGACCGGTCGTGCTGAAGGCCAAGAGATGCCCCAAGACTTGCTGTGTCTTGGACCCCAGGGTTTTCTAATATTCTAGAAGGGTTCCAGGGACGGGCGAGTCGGTAATTTCCCAAGGTTCTGGAACCTTCCTATTTATGTCGGTAGTTAGGAAGTCGGTAGACGGAATGTAAGCCGTTAGATGAGATCCAGATCTACGGTTGTAATAAGAGGCCGGAGTCCTCCTTCTCATTTGATCATCCACTGAAAGAAATACTAAAGCATTCCTCCCCGAGCCTCTCCCTCTCGAGCATCTCCTCTCTCTCACGCAAATACGTGAGCGATCCGAGTCGAAATACGGTGAAAAGGCTTAGCTCGGGCGCTCCAACGATCAAAAGGAACCCCGAGTCGCCGCGCGGGTTGATTTGAATCTCCCGGCCCGTGACGGATGCATGAACGTTTTACCAGTGGCTGAGTTGGAAGTTGTGTTTGAAGATATTGTCTCTTATTTTTCTTCTAGCGATTTTACTGCTCCCCCTGCCCTCCCTGAGGGTGTTACACCCTTAAGAGAGATCATTTTCTAGAATATAGATCATGCAATTAAATTGATGCTAAAGTAAATATCTGAGAATGTTATGCATTTCTTTATGACTGATTGTGACAGCTCATTCAGGATTCTTGTAAAACGAGATCTGAATGAGCTGAGAGATGCCAATCTTATGATTGACATTACATATTATCTGGTTTTTGTGCTGTGACTCTTCATTGAATTTGTTCTCCTAACATGTGGTTGAATCTGTCCTAGGATGCTAAGGTAACAATGCTGGGTGTCATTCCAAGTATCGTGCGAACTTGGAAGATTTCAAAGTCCACATCTGGCTATGATTGGTCAGCTATACGGTAAGTCGTTCACGTTGTCTGCTTTAGTTTTTTGTTCTTCTAGTTTGTTTACATTTCATGTTTGGGTTTTATGTTAGATATGAACTCCGCATTTATTTCTGTTAATTTTCAAGCAGTCTTTTGTATTGGATGTGGCAGTTGCTTTAGCTCTACTGGGGAAGCATCTAATGCAGACGAGTACCTATGGTTGATGGGCAGAGCTAAATATAAACCTGTTATTGAATGTTGTGGCGGTACAGAGATTGGGGGTGCATTTGTTTCAGGCTCAGTATTGCAGGCACAGTCACTGGCTGCTTTCAGTACACCAGTAATGGGTTGTAGCTTGTTTATCCTTGGGGATGATGGCCTTCCAATTGTAAGTACTGCATCTAAATTCAATCATAAGAAGACATGCATGCCCTTTGCTTTTAAGAATGTGTTGACTGGGAAACCTCTAGACTTTAGACATTCACAATACGCGGATCACCACCTCAGATTGGCCAGGTTTTTCAGATTCATGACGTGCTAGCTATTGTAATGCCTGTGAAAATATTTCCAGGTTTGCTTTCAAATTGCTTGGGGAATTTTGGAGTCGGACACCTTGACTATATTATGATATTGGATACTTTCAACTCTCCCATTCAACCACTTGTTGCATGTTTTTTCCCAGTTTTATGCTTGCATGCGCAAACTTCCCCAGAGCTTTACTTTTGTTGAAGTACAATTATGAAAATTAGTCGGTAGTTGAGAGGTGGTCATAGTAAGTAATTAGGGATTTTGAGTATCTCACATGCTTTATGTACTCTTTTATCAACTCATTTAGTAGAGATGTTGCCTTTGAGTATTTTCTCTCCCCCTCTCTCTTGAAGATCCTAGGGTGTTTATGTGGTATCAGAGGCAATTAGAGAGGACCCAAATGAAAAGCCTAGCTTTTTTTATCCTCTTTCCGTCCATTAAAAAAGGAGAAGGAAAGAACCCTTGTTTCTCCCATCATCATTTCTACTCTTAACACTGAGAGCACCACCGTTCGTTGATCCAAGTCCTTTGTTTTTTGTTCACTGGACTTCATCCTTGAGAGCAGCCACAATCGGTTGTCTCCACAAACAGCATCATCCTCCTTTGCTTGTGAGTATCCGGATGGATAGAGACTGATCCCTTTCTACATATAGATAGACAGGCTCAAAGACCAGAAGGACACCCACTGCTCTAAACAAGATACCTTCTCCTAATCATGGGCGGTACCTACTATTTAGTTTGTCGAAAGATGCAGTTACAGCCTTTTGGGCTTCGAAAGGCACTGTTGGAATTACACAGCGAACTCGACCAACAAAGGATGGCAGTACTTGAACCTCACATTTCAATATCTTTTGATTCTTCTGATCAAGAGAAAGGCTGTAACAAGCCTCTTTACCCTTTGAAGGATTGAAGTTAACCTCGATCCACCAGCCATCTAGGTCCCACTCGACTGCAGTGAAAATAAGGTTTCAGTCAGTTAGATAAATCATAAATAGTTCTTACTATTGAAAAGAGAAATGCCCATAGATCGAAAGACTGATCTGGCCTTCTTTAACTTTTGAGAGCAACGTATCTCGTGAGCCACTTGTTTTTCCGTCGTCATCGGGGGGAGTTGTCATTGTTCCCTTTGGCCTCATCAGTCTTGTTGCCGGCATCCTTGTGCTGGTGAAGTCTGCCACAAATCGAGCCTCCATGTACTCTAGCTTCATTCCATCGTGCACCTTTTTTGGTCAGGGTCATTTTTTCAGCTTCTCTGCCAAAATCAAGCTACTGTCCTATTTAGTTTGCTGGCTTTAGTCTTAGTTTTTGTTTTACTTTCTTTTGTTTGATGTCATTTTCAACCCCCAAAGACGAAAAACACAAAAAAGGACTTTCAAGGGGCCTGTTAGTGCTCAATCAGCAGCACCTCATCTTCAGAAACTTCCCTAATTTTTGGTCCTCTTAAATCTCAATGAGCCTACTATGGAGATTAAATCGTTGTGTGACTCATCTTCGATTGCACAATTGTCCTCTGAAATCCAGTTTGATGTATCCACATCCAGCATCTAGTGCAGCTTGCACGACACTTCAGTTACAAACTGTAGAGGAAAGTTGCACCTATTGGACAAGTTGGATGTTCCAGATTGAGGAGTGTGTTGAAGTATATTTTGAAATACTAGTCAGTAGTTAGTAAGTGGCCATAAATAAGGTAATTAGGGTTTTTGGTGTCTCTCACACTGTAAATATATTTCCGGTACTCTTCTGTCAAGTCATTTAGTAAAGATGTAGCCTTTGAGTATTTTCTCTCTCCCTCTCTTAAAAATCCAACAATACTTACAACTTCGATGACTATTGAATTAATCGGTTTTTGCTGGTGCTCAATTACAGCCAGAAGATGCTCCAGGAATGGGGGAATTGGCACTCAGTGCGGTCATGTTTGGATCTTCAAGTACACTGCTTAATGCGAACCATTACGATGTCTACTTTAAAGGAATGCCCCTTTGGAAAGGAAAAGTGAGCTCATATATTGTCAAACCTTTTGAATTACACCATTATATGTTATTCAAGGTTTGGCGATCTTTTCTCCACACAGGTTTTGCGGAGGCATGGTGATGTATTTGAGCGTACTTCTAAAGGATACTATCATGCTCATGGTGGTGCAGATGATACTATGAATCTTGGAGGTATCAAGGTATGCTCTTTGCCTGGATATTATTCAACACCCCAGGCTAAATTGAGTACCCATAACTGCCATTTACATACGGGATTATCAATATATGAGTCAACTTGATGTCATACTAGAAGTTTAAGGTCCTACGGGAGCATGTTTTCCACCTGAATTTTGGTGGATAATATTTTTGCAGCAAAATGGCATGGCAGTGATATTTTCTAGTTCTTGTTAATTTCTTCAGCTCTATAAGGTGCATGTTGCTGAACCTTTCATGTCTAAAATGAGGATAATATGGGGGATTTTAGCGTGGACTACAAAGTTAGATCAGTGTTTCTTTTAAATACTTTTGTTTTCTGATGACATATTCCTCTATTCTGACATGAGGTGGCAGAAATGGGAAATGAAAAAAATGAGAAATGTCATGGCATGGCATGGAAGATGAGTGCAATATTAAGATACTTTCCCTTTTATTTTGTCTCAGATTTCATCAATATAACTAAATTTCGTACTTAATAATTATGTGAAATCTTACTCGGTTGCTGGGTCCTTTTTACTAGTGTAAATTGGAGAAGTATGGTGTGAGTCAGCTAATGACCCCATGGAGGCTTGGGCCTTTTTGTGATTGTTTATCTGAAGAACATTGCACATAAAATACTGATGCCGGGCACATTCCAAGTGCCCGGAGTTCGTGTATTATATTGTGAACCTTAACCGAGGGGCCTCTCTTGAGGGTGATTCAACTGCCTCCAGAGCCATGGCCGATACTAGTACTATAATCTGAGCAGTAAGAATACAAAGAGGGGCCTTTTGAAGATCCCAGCTGGAGGAAGAGGATTGCATG
This sequence comes from Rhodamnia rubescens, assembly GCA_021437795.1. Lineage (NCBI taxonomy): Eukaryota > Viridiplantae > Streptophyta > Magnoliopsida > Myrtales > Myrtaceae > Rhodamnia > Rhodamnia rubescens. Next base: position 5,508,292 of record JAILYA010000005.1, on the reverse strand, counting down.
GAGTTGGGGGATTAAAGATTTGGGTCTCTGGGTGGAGGAGGATGGGCTCCTAGAAATTTTTTTTTTTGGTAGGGTGGGTGGGGGGATGATCCATTCAGTGTTATGACCCCTCTAACAGAATGTTAATGGTGAATTTCTTAAGCGCCAATTTGCATTTTGTATGACATCCTTTACCAAGTATAGATTCCAAAACCAACTGAGAACGTGTATCTTGGAAGGGAAATATAGGATGTTGAGCGTGGTCTTTATGCAGGTGCTCGCTGCTTGGTCAATATAACTAATGCACGCAAGGATATTGCAGTTAATTATAGAGTTTGATTGAGTTGTCCATGTAGAGGAACTTAAGATATGTTGTCATGAAATATGGAGTTTTATTCGTATCTTCAGAGGTAAAATAGATTTCATCTGTTTGCAGTACTCATGTTTTCTAAATTTATGATCATTTGTGATCCCTGTATAAGCTGGCAAAGTTCACGAGGTGTTCCTTAGTAATTGCGGCTGACCAATGATTTCCTTTTTTTTTTTTTTTGGGTCAAAGACCAATGACTTCATTGAGTGAAGAAAATGTGAACTTTTGACTGGCTTGGTATTTTGGTTTAACAGGTGAGTTCCATCGAGATTGAACGAATTTGCAATGCTGTTGATGAAAATGTCCTCGAAACTGCGGCGATTGGGGTGCCCCCTGCTGAAGGTGGACCTGAGCAATTGGTAATAGCTGCAGTGCTGAAGGATTTAGAGAAATCAGTGCCTGATATTGATAAACTAAGGATGGCTTTCAATTCAGCTGTGCAGAAGAGGCTAAACCCTTTGTTCAGGGTACCAATTTCTGCTTTACATAGCCATGCCCTCAACCTCTTGTGCTAACACCAGTTGTGTTATTTACGAACAAACTACTTCTGTTTTATGTAGGTTTCTCGCGTTGTGCCCGTCTCATCTCTTCCAAGGACAGCTACAAACAAGGTTATGAGAAGGGTTTTGCGACAGCAGTTGGTGCAACTTGACAAAAAGCCTACGCTATGAAGGATGAATACGACTGAGCCACATCATTCTAGGAAAGGTATGTGCCCATGGTCATTTGGTATACGCTAGCAGTACCGAGACATAGGATAATGAAAATGGAGGCCAACGCTTCTGCAGGTGAACTAAAATTCTTCGATTTGCAGCTCTCTTCTTATTGCTGATTTGGAGATTATGTTGTTCAACCGTTTGATTATCCTTTTGACATCCTTGCAGCTAGCAGCAGTTCACAGGGAATCCTCTTTGACCATGTTATATGATCCGTGGCATCAATTTTCACTAAACCAAGATTTTACCCTCTGAATTATGTGACACAGAAGCTTGTGTCGACTGGGAGTCCAAGTACTGTAAACTGGTGTCATGAACAAAGATATATGGTAAAATAGATAGATGGGATACGAGATGGGTGGACTTGTGACGATTGATAAGGCTGAGCGCCAATATTTGTCGGATAGGTGAACGAAAATGAGGAAAGCAGAAATACCCAATAGTACTAGGATCACATCATGCAAGAGTAGAGTCCTCTTCCCTTGGACTGTGAAGTCATCAATCCTTCCAACCTTCACAGTTCGAGTTAGATCTTGTTGTCAAGTTCTCGTGGACTGTGCAACATATTTTTATGGTATGTGTGCTGCTTGTTTTTGGAATGCTTGGTTAATCTCCACCCATTATCATTATAACAGAGGAGTCAAAAAGTGTTAATGTATGTGCCCGGCTCGAGTTTTACTTTGCTAATACCATTATTTACCAGAGTGTTATTTAACCCTTCGAAAAGTTTTTTCATTTCTCGAGAGAAATGAAAACCTACTGCTTGTTAGAAAAGTTACTGAAGACGGCATTATAATTGCTAATGTATAGGCGCCTCCAATTCCTCCCATTACGGGAAATGGAGATTACTTTTACTTGTAGTAAGATAATCCAAACACAGGAAAATGCAGACACAGAGAGGTGAGGCCTGGGGCAGGGGATGAGACAAAAAGGACTCCTCAGTGTTGGCCAAACTGTTTCCGATGGAATTAATCGAACAATTTAGTAACTTTGATATGTAACGATAGCTTTAACTGAAGTTAAGGTAAAAGACATAGGTCGTTTCAGGGTTTTATTTATCTTCGAAAGAATATATTGAGAGGTTTCGGTTTATTCGAATGAACATTTTTTAGACAAACAGTGTTTGGACGTAATAAATTACTTGAGAATCGTCGAAGTGTTAAAAACATCTTTCTAATGGCAAAAAGTGGACAGAACTAGGTAAAGAGACGTATAAACGCATATGGTAAAAGTACTAATTGGGTGAGTTTACGACAGTAGTTACCTGGATGATTGCAAAGAAACAGAGGAGGTGGAACTGATCCAAGGCCGAGAGACGCACGCAGATGGAGAAGAAGCGGCCAATGAATCCATGGACGACAGAGGCTTTATGGTCCCGGTGTGTTCCAAGTCTTTCCATTGCCTCTTCCTGGCGCTCATCGATCGATCCGATCAAACCGGCACCCCCCCCCTCCCCCCCCCTCCCCTCATTTTCCAGGAGGTGCAAGCATTGGATAGCAAGACTTCCTGTCGAGTTCTCCGAGCCCAGTAAACCAGCTTATTCCAGCACCGGGGCCTCCGCCTCCTTGCTTCCTCTGAACTGAGATTATGTTTCTAGACCCGTCAACTGGCTGATCCCGCGCATCATGTTAACTAAACGGTCGCTACTCGCTCTGTTATTAAGATGTCAAAGACTCACCAGCTTGATCTTCGGGAGGGATGTCAAAAAGTCAAGATCCAGCCCCCGCGAGTCGTTTCAACTTTCCAACGATATACCCTCGCTCAGATTCAGCCTCTGCAGATCGCACTGATCACACCTGGACTCTGGAAGAGCTTTGAGCCAACTGCAGACATAAAGGTTAAGGTGCCTCCGGCAACTTCTCAACGGGTGAGTTTTTAAGATGCCGAGCAAAGCGAGCCCCCCCCGATGCCACTTCACGAATTCAGGATACTTAAAAACGGAGCAACCTCGACCCAGCGGTCCCAATACCTTTAGCTGTCAATCTTACTTTCGCCATCAGAACCATGACCCACCCTTCTTTTATCTTTGTCCCCTCCAACATAACCTGCAAGGTCATGCATTAGATCGCGCATCTTGCATGACCTTGTGACGCCCCGCTCATCCTTAAGACCAGCTCTGATGGCGGACACCGTGCTCGGCACTTGCTACTTTCTTGCGCTGTTTTTGGACACCAATGCATGTTCCCAGGCTTCAGGGAGGTCGCAGAGGCCGAATGTCCGGCCATTTTCTCAGCGGCGGGCGGGGGGCCGCGTCGGCCATTTCTCTCTTGGAGCGGAGACGAATCCCGCAGGCGAGTGCCTCAGGAACAAGATGAAGACGTGCTGAACCTCTACTGGTACAAGGGCGTTCCTTTTCTCCTAGAAAACACTGCGACTACCGCCCAAGTCGTCAATTTAGAACCATAAGCATTACCCGTTGTTAATGCATCCGCCACGCATCACAAGGTCTTTCTTTTAATGCATGTGGGCTTAGTATAATGAGCCATTGCAAAAGTCGCCCTAATGGTGGATCCGTTTCTCAAAGTCCCCTGAGAAAACTTAACTTCGTTCCAAAGCGGCCCGGAGACTCGATCACTTTTGACTTGATGATACTTCGTAGGAGCGTCTCTTTTCTCAAAGTTTTCCTCTCCGGCTTAATTTTGTTCCAAAATCGCCCACATGCTTGATCACTCGGATCTAATAACCCCCGAGCTCACCGTCGATGGCCGATTAATGAACAATGTGCACGTTCACCTCTTTTTCTAAGGGCGGATTTTAGTTCGGAAACAATACATTTCTCTCATGCCACTCAAATTCACACGCACACCCAAAAAAATAAAAAAGTTTTCAGGGATTATGTTGGAATGGAAACAAGTCCGAAATAGGAATTTTGAGTAAAGTTCACGAGAAATTTTGAGTAAGAGAGAGGAATTTTATCGGAGGGGTGTCACTTGAGAGTGGATTTTCGATATCTTTTATTTCATTGTCGTGTCGAGTATTTCGGGTGTTGGTTTATCGGGGGATAATCGGTTGCGGGATGGGTCGGTTCTCACCCTAGCATCGGAAACCGAATCTGGTAAGGTCGGGTTCGGGCTCGTGGAATTGGGAACCGACTCTATCCACCCAAGAACTGGATTGGTCCGATTAGTTGCGATCCGATTCCCGGGGAACCAGGACCAACTATAACTTTTTTTTTTTTTTCTGTTTAGTCTAATACATAACAATATTATTGTTATATTACAATATGAGCGGTCATACATTGCCGTGAGTTACTAGAGGTTATCAAACACGGCCTTTTTGTCGGTCGGTCGGGAAGGCAAGAACTTATGCAGCCAGCAAGAACTCATCCTTCAGTCGATTGAAGGAGCTTGGCAAACAGTAAGCCAATTCTCCAGCATAACTCGTGTAAACTGCACCTCTTCATCTTGACAATGAATTCAACTTGAGCATACTTAGAATCCCACCAAAAAGAAATTTGGATAAATCTGAACCAATGAGAAAAATCAAACCTGAGTTTATATTGTTTCACCAATCCGGTTCAGACCGGTTCCGCTCTAGGATTCTAGAATGGGACATGTTCCCGTCGATTCCAAATTTTGTGAATCAAGAATCGCCAAAACCACTTGTTTTTTTTTTGTCAAAATAATAGTCCATTCATTGAAAAGAAAAAAAACACTGAAATATTATATTTCAAATTGCCACAACTTCAGAAAATGACAAGCTAAGAAAAAAACAAGATAAATAATTAGAATAAAGATATGAGTGACACAAATCTATGCCTTCTTCAAGTCAAAATCGACGATCGATTATTGAATTCGTCAATGATGAACATATCGAGATCTTCATCCATTCTTTATAATTTTGTCTTTCGGCGATGTATACGTTAAATTTAATGTTTCTAATACCATCACCGTACAAAATAAAAAAGTTGGATAAAAAGTGAAACGAAGATTCTCCGACTTCCTTTGAAATTATGCAAATCCGAAGAAAACGAAATCCAAAAAACATAGCTAAAAAATTCTCCGAAACGGGAAAATTTTACCAACGCAGTGGGCTCGGTCACCATGTCGTAAACGCCGACGCCACTCGTCGCGGCGTTCATATAAACCGACGCCGAATCCTCAACGGCAGTTCTTCTTCTCCCCTCTCTCCCCCTCTCTCCAGCTACCCGATAGGCGTGTCCCTATCGTGGTTGGAGTTGAGCCCCCAGCTTCGTCTTCAATCCCTGCTTCGCTTTCATGGAACTCCAGCTTCGCTCGGCTTAGGGTTTCTGTTCGTCCCGATTCCCTCGCATCGTCGTCATCGAAAGGATGGGCGTTCTTTCCCTGTCAAATCCCAGCTTCGCAACGCCTTTCCTCGGCCACAAACTGTAACCCCTCTCTCTCTCTCTCTCTCTCTCTGTGGATTGAATGAATGTGAACTTATCTACACGCGTGTTGTTGTTCATGTGGGAGGGCGTTGAATAGTTTGTTGCTGATTGCTCCTCCGCTGTCGATATAGATTCCAATTGGAGCTAGAATTGGACTAGTTGATTTTGCTTCTCTTGAATTGCCATGTGTTTAGCTCGTTTTTCTGTTTAGGTGGTAACTTTTGTCTTCTTGGTGTATGCATAGTGCGTGCAGTGGAACTTTAGAGAAGCCGGCGTCGTCTTCTGGTGCCATCGTCAGGACACCAAGATGTGCCCTTGAAGGTAATGTTCCTATGTGCTATGCGTGTTTAACCCTTTTCTTTTGTTATTTCTTTTCTTGGAGCTTTCTAGCCCGATGGATGCATATTTGTGTGCCTTATCTGTGTTTATCCATCATTTCTGTTTTACCAGAGGCTTAGTTTGCTTTTGGTTTGGTGCATGAAGCAATTGAGTGTTTCCATGACCATGATGAATGTAATGCGATAATAAAATGTAGTGTTCCACGCCTATTTATTGCACTTAACTTTGATGGAGATGCAAACTGTGATACAGGAAAGACACCCGTGCATCTGTGAGGAACCGTTGGAAGTTTTATTAGAGCATATAGGAGACGAATAATGAGGATGGGAGCCTGTGGATTTAGAGCGTTGTTTGGGCCGCACAAGAGTACTGGAACGGATAGTTATAGATGTATAAAGATTTTATTTTAGTTCGAAACTGCGTACATCACATCATTTCTGACTAAAGTCTGAAACTTAACTCAGTATCCACCAGATTATCCTAAAACGAATTGTGAAACAAAACAGCAGCTTTTTTTAAGATCTTGCGGACTGGTTAAATCATATTGACAAGTGAGAAAATCAGTTGTTATCTACTATTGTATGCAGCATTGCACCCTGCAATTAGCATTTAGATAAACAAGATGAGTTGTTTAACTCTTTTGGCTAAAACTAAGAGATTGTTGCCCTTGGTATTCTGAGACAGTGGCTTGAAAATAATGGCAGCATAAGTTATTTGTTTTGCCTAGAGATATGGTATGATCAGCTAACGATGCAATTTAAAATTCTCTAATTCCTTCAGCTTCTCCATATTCAGATTCTTCCTAGCAACAAAGAGATCCTTGAGGTGAACATTAGGTCTTCAGCAATAGACGAACATCCTTTCTATCACTAGGCCAAGAGAGATTCTTTGGTCATAAAATTGGAAGATATTTAATCCTCTGTGTTTTGAGATTGGTAGATGAGAATGGCTATTGGTGTACGTTTTCGGCAGAAAACCCTTTCATTTAGACAACTTTTAGTTTCGTTCTGGACTTAAAAAGCCCAAACCACCAAATAGCTTATAAAAGTTCAACTAGGGAGTTCTCTAGTCTCAGGAAAACATGACTTTGGTTATGTTTTCTAGTAGGGAGTTGATCTATTCCCAGATACAAACGTGATTTTTTTTTCCTTCAATTGTGCCACAGCACTATCTCAAACCCAAACACTATTTAACCTGGTGGCAATTCAAGGGTCATGTCACTTTTTAAAAGGAGCTTTTTTTTTTTAAAATTAAAATTGAGGCACATACAATTTTTAGAGGGTGGATGCACATTGCCATCCACTTGGCATGAATGGAACAGCTAAAACCATGCCTTATGTAAAATACGAAGATCACCTGTGATCCTAACAGCCTTACGTATTATATTGGTCTTATTTTGTTTTCACTGGTCGTTTCATTTTCATTTAGTGATTCAAGAAAACTCTCTTTTGGCAACACTTTTTGTCTTGCATAGAATTTTTTTTCAGAGCCATGTTCCAACATGGGAGGTGTTTTGGCAGGCTGAGTTGTGTATACAAAAATCCATTTGAGTGATTATTAAAATGGCCAACTATGAAAGGAAATGTGCTGTTACAAATTCATAATCGTGATGTCATTTCATATTTCAAGTTCAGACTTCAGAGGGCTGGCTGTCTGTTTCTTATCTGTGTTTTTGGTGACGGCTTTGGAGGAAATTAGAAATTTTAGAGTTTCCTATAGTTGACTTAGTGATGGTACCCAGATTTCATCTTGGAGGAGTCGTGTGAACTACGAGATGTTATTCTGGTTTTGTGGTGGCTGTGGGCGTGTTGATGTCTTGAGCTTTACTTCGAGATGATTCTTGTTTTCGCTTTGTTTTAGGTAGTGCTCCAACATTTCCTCGACTCAAAGTTTGGGATCCTTATAAGCGCCTTGGTATCAGCCGAGATGCTTCTGAGGAAGAAATCTGGGGTTCACGGAATTTCCTCCTACAGCAGTATTCTGGACATGAGCGTAGTGAAGAGTCAATAGAAGCTGCTTTTGAGAAATTACTGATGGCAAGCTTTCAGCACAGAAAGAAAACAAAAATCAATTTAAAAAGCAGATTAAAGAAGAAGGTTGAGGAGTCACCACCTTGGGTTCAGAATCTACTCAATTTTGTTGAACGTCCTCCAACTGATGTTATATTTAGAAGATTATTTCTCTTCGCATTTATGGGTGGGTGGAGCATCATGAACTCTGCTGAAGGTGGACCAGCATTTCAGGTTTGTCTTGTTTCTTATTCTGGTCATTGCAAGGATGATTATGTAAGCTGCTTCCTTATGTGTTTGGTGCATTCTTCCTCATTAGAATCATTTAGCTTGACTGGAAGAGGAATATATAAGTAATTGGGGACTTGGGGTGCTGCTTGGAATCAAGACAGTGCATGGATGAGCTTAACCCATAGAATAGCGGCATGTAGAAAGTCCAATTTTAGCAAGATGAGGGGATATTGCAGAATATTGGCCACAGACAAGGGCGGGAATGCAAATAAATAGGGAAGAAAGGGTACGTTAAACAAGTAAGACCGAATACATGAAGTGTGAGTTGGACAAGGCAAGAGGGGAGAACGCAATTGCCGGAAGGTACCCAAGAAAGATCTATATTTAGGACAATATGCAAAGGGGGATGAGAGGATGTAAGCCAAGAATCGGAGCGGGGTAGAGAAAGGCCCATCAAGATTTTGTTGATGCAAAACCCCTAGGCTAAAAGGAAAATTCTATAGAACAACAAGACGTGGGTCATACGAGAATGGATAAGATAAGAAATAAGGATATTCGACGAAAAGTTCGAGTAGTATCGGTGGCCGAAAAGATGAGAGAACATCGTTTGGATGGTTTGGACATATTCTTCGAAGACCCCTAAATATTTCGGTAAAAAAAAAGTGTGTTATAGAGAGCATGACATGAGAAAGGGCGAGGCAAAACTACTTGAAAAGTAGTAAGACAAGATTTGTTGGAGTGGGCATAGATGGTTCTGTTTGTCTTAGGACAGATTGGAGGAAAGCGATTAACATTGTGGAGGGCAAAAATTCCTATGTTCCACTCCTCTTAGTCCCAGTCTTTTGTTTTCTTTATATTGTTATAGCTATGTCATTTTATTTTGTTTTATTTTATAGCTCTTTCGGTCTTGCTTTTTGGGTTCATCGACCGACGACTCCAACTAGTTTGGGTTAAAGGTGATTTGATGTTGATGTTGATTATAGTTAGATAGATTCAAAGACAATAATGCTGTGGGGGGCAAACCTTAGATCTGTGATATCCGGCCCTACACCATTCTTTTCCTAAGAAGAGGTTGTGCTAGTCAGTCCCTTTTTTTTTCCTTCTCTTTCTCAACTTTGATATGCTGCTTACATAGATAAATAGATCTTGCAAAGAAGGAGCTCCTAATAATGAAGCTTAGCTATTGGACCCGGCATGTCTTGTCCATTGTGGGAATGTCGGCATCAATTACTTGGCAAGCATTCTGATGCTTGTGTATGGTGAACGGCATAATTACCTCATAAAGCTTTCAGTTGCATTTCATGTTCTCCGTTTGGGTAGCTTTCCCTTGTTTCTTACTATATTTCATGAGTCTGAGTAGAGTTCATATGCGACTCATCCCACACGGAGGAGGGAGGAAGGATAATCGAACACCCGTCATTTAATATTATGAGGTTTTTGTTTGCTTTCTTACTTTACCAAAGATGCCATATCTAGTTGGCTATAGATCTTGGTTCAGAGTTCGAATGCGTCAAATTTGTAAGTGAAATTTGATTTTTGCAGGTGGCAGTCTCTTTGGCAGCTTGCATATATTTCTTGAATGAGAAGACAAAAAGCTTAGGCAGAGCTTTTGCTATTGGGTAAGTACGACAATGCAATGCATGGCCCTTCCTATCTTTCACTTATATTGTGGTCATTTACCTTTTTAAACTTTTGCTGCTTGCAGACTGGGAGCACTTGCAACTGGCTGGGTTTGCGGTTCTGTTCTTGTGCCGATGATTCCGACATTTCTAATACAACCAACCTGGACGCTTGAACTCTTAACATCGCTAGTTGCATACGTGTTCTTATTTCTTGCCTGCACCTTTCTCAAGTGATGATGGTCTTAACTACAGTTGCACTGGAATTTTGTTACATCCAGAGTTTATCAAGAGACTAATATGTATTGCAAATTCAAATGTTTGAAAATGTTGGACTTCCATTTCATGTCCATCCATGTACAATCTCCTTGTTTGTCAGAGAATAGCATTGACAATACTGATTTCTGGCAGATGATGGTCTCCTCAGTTTGTCGCAGGTGGTCTATCCACAGATATAGCTTATATGCAAAACTATGTCCTAATTCCATTCGTTGGCCATGGTGAAAGCAGAAGCTTCTTTATTGCCATGTCGTGGTATTAGAACATGCTTCGGACAGGCAATGGCAAAACAAATGTTGGTTGATTTTGAGTCCTCTTATGAGAAAGGGTAGTGGATGAGGGAAGACAAATTGAATAACTTGCAGCATATGATGCAGGCTTTCTGGACTCATTACATTGCCATGAATATGCAACTCTAATGCTTAAGAAAACATTGTGATAAGTGAACAATGTCTATGTAAAGCTTCGTTAACTCCACAATCTAAAACCAATCAACCAAAAGAGTTCCAAGGTTGACTCTGGGAAGATCATCATCTAAGCCAGCAGGACAACTCAGAGCATCGGGAAATTCAAGGGTAGCCTCTGTACTTGGCATATTTGCGATCCTCGCGGTTGTTCCTGGAAGCGCAGCATCCGACGCTGTAGACTACCATGTAAATGACAACGAGAAGAACATTGCATATCAGCAAATTTCTCCATTCCTTCTTGCCATTGGCTAGGAATCCTCCTTTGCATGATTTGCAGTCGTAGCACAAGGTTTCCTGGTGGTTGCTCCACCCTAGACAATCGGTGTCGGGCACCGCTGGGCCCGACTTCGGAACCGTCCAATAGGTCGCATTCTTGAATTCGAAACCGCAATAACTCGGTGGCTTGCAGCAACCAGACTGAAAACAAGCGAAACCGAGATTGATGTGAAATTCATTTGCCCTTGCGCATGTACAGAGCCACGCATGCATTCAAATGACACTTCAAGTTTAGCAACAAAAGAATAATTTCACAATCGGGAGTACCTGCATGGCTGACAACTTCTGCCTATAAAAATCCGCCTCTGTCTGATGAACGTCTTCGCTGAGCCCCCCACAAAGGTTGGACTCGACCAAGCAGCTTCGAATCTCGTTCCATTTCTCCCCGTTCACCAGATGATCCTGCATCCAATGCGAGTAGTCCCCTAGCCGGTACTCCTTGAACCCTTGCCCGAGACCGCCTTCCCTGCGCTCTCGTTCGTCACGAGGAACGCAAACACGGTGAAGGCGATGAGCGCGAGGATGGACAGGAACAACAGGGTCAAGTAGGTGTACAGGAAGAAATTGTTCCGCCCGCACGACCCGATGAGTCCGATCAAGGAGATGACCAGCAGGATGACGCCCGTTATCAGGAGAGGACTTTGCAGGGACTTCTGGCATTCCGTGCTGCTGTGCACCATCAACCTGGCCGACATGCCGACTGCGACGAGCGCCAGGACGGCGGACAGAACGTTTAATATCGTGACGATGGTGTTGCTGATGCGAGCCATGTCGTGTTCGGGGACGAATCGGGGGAGAGCTTCTTCTTTCTTTATGTGCTTCAATGCAAGAATTGGAGGCGGGATTTGAGGGTTTGTGAAACAGATGATGGTTTAAACTTTAACGTTGGTTTCTTTCTAGAGGGGGAAGAGAGAATGGAAAGAGACAGCTACGAAGAGATCGTTTTCACTTCTGGATTCGTAACTGCTATTGTACATATTTGTGCGCTCCTAGAAAGATGTCGCTACCAAGTTGGTTTTTCCCACCATTCCGTTCGGGGAAATCCATAAATATGCTGTGCACATATTCATTTTGATTCCACGTGGCAAGATTTGATGAGTTTGCGATAGTGATATAAGAAATGTCATCTCTCCCGACAAGAAAAAAACAAAAGTTTGGTGCCAAGTTGGAACTGCCGTCTCTTTCCTCTTGGAACAAATCATGCTGCGAAAGAATACCAATTGTCGTCGACACGTTGCATTACTACTACATCTTGAAATTTTAGTTAATCCCCATCGTTATTATCCATCTTACGGATAAAGGGACAGCGCATTGACAATACTGAATCTTACGTAGAGCATGCAATCGAATTTTAAATCTTTGTATTGATATGGTTAGTTCAACATATTTTTTTTTTTTTGGAATATGCAAACAAGTTCAAGTGGTAAGAGAGGGAAATCTCAACGTGTCATCATCAATGATGTTGATACGCGGTTCGTGATCCGGTCACCGATTGTGCTTTGATGCGTCTTTGTGGAATGAACAAGTCTCTACAGGGTGTCTCAAGTTGATTTATCTTTCGGGTTTAAATTTTTTTTTACTTGCATTGAAGTTATATAGTTCTGTTTTAATTGAAATGAAAACTTTCCTTCCAACACACAAAAAAAAAAAAAGAAAAATTCACGTGATAAAATAGTATTGAAAATTGGCTTTGGTTTGCAGTTTTTAATATATGTTTTCGATTCCGTCATATTTTCTAGTAGAGATTCATGAGTTGGTTGGATCAATTGAAAGGTTTAAACCTCCGTCGCAAATTTAGGAATAATGATGCAATTTTGTAAATGATTTCAAGGTTGTCATGGCCAATCCATTGCATGCCACATGATTTTGTTTCCCTTGGATGGGGTTTAGGAGCAACATGAGGTCTGTATTTATTGTCATTCGTCTTGTGTCTAGATTATTAGTTTTGTGTAGTTTTTCCTTTTTCGAACAAAAAAAAAAACATTTTTGATCGGACACTCGCGCAAGAGTTAAAGAGACAAGACACCTACCATCTCTCGTTGTGGCCATGGGTTTCAAAATATAATAGGATCGCGAACTTGACTCTTGTGTGAAAGAGCGTTCTTCACGCGTGGCACGTCCGAGATGCTATATTGATGAGCTTGCCCATTTGAAGTCTCGATTTTCGAGATCTCTCTAAAGTTAAGATTTTGTCTGTATCAATTACGGATTATGCCGAGCATTTTTGAACGGGTGAGGAATTCTAATAGTAACGTTCTAAAAAGGGTCGCCACGAACCTTAGCCCCTCCCCACCGTTTATTTATCTATTTATCTATCTTATGATTAGTGCCCTTTAAATTTATCAAGAAAAGAGAGGAGAGGTTGGATTCACGAAATTACGAAAGAGCGAAAGAAACTTCATAATCCACCGTGGGCCGTGGGGGAGGGCCCAACATGTTCAAAGCTAAAAAGCCCACGTTGCTTTGCATTCCTCTTTCATGATCCGACCCGATCAGACGGCCCCGTCAAAAGAAGAACCCGATCCACCATCTCCCTCCCTCTCCGAAGAGCCCCTTCTTCAACCTTCCAGGCGGGAAAATTTTCAAAGGCCTACTCTCTCTCTCTCTCTCTCTCTGTAGAGTTGTGGTGGTTCAGATTTAGGGTTTCGTGCGAAATGGAAGGAAGCGAGAGCGAGGCCATGTTCGAATCGCTGAATCTCAAGCCCCAGCTTTTCATCAATGAAGTCCTCAACAGCGTCGACGATTTGCTCGACGAAGCTCTCCTCTTTTATCACCAGTAATCATTGCTCTCTCTCTCTGTCTACACTGCAAACATACGCGCATACATGACGAATCTACACTGAAATATGGCATCTAATTTTTTGTGTGTTCTATTAATGCTGTGCTCGTTGTTCCGCAGACAAGCATCCAAGTCTTTTGAGAACCGAGGGCTCGGACAGGGCCCAAGATCTGGGCCAGGTGTAACTCTTTTGATGTTCCGTTCGATCGGTTTCGTATTTGGCTCGATTTTGCTGGATGTGCGACTCTTATTTGTTGCTTTGCATGGTGCTTGATTTGTTTGGTTTGTCTTTAGAGGAGTGAAAGTCGGGCGACGGAGGGTATTGTATTTGGCATATTTGTGATAGGCTGCGAAAATCAAATAGAGAATTTGGAGAAGGCATGGAGAAACTTAGTTTTCTCATTCAGGAGGAAGAGACACGTCTTAGATTCTGTCCTCAGATTAGCAACTCAAGTATCTGTTTATCAGAACTCAACTAACTACCTACCTGGATAGCTCACAACAATCTAGATTTCTAAGCTGAGCAGAACACGTTAAATTATGTGTGCTGCTGATGCAAGCTGCGCGATTATAAGTCTAAGCTCGACCGGATGTATGCTTTCCTCCTTCCATCTAGTTGTAAGCCTCAGTTCTCTATGGCGAGTCGAGGGTAAAGGGGGAAACAGAGAGCAAAAATGCGTTTAGTTAAATGATTCATTTTTCTATGTCATGATCTTTTTTCCTTTGAACCATGAAACTTGCGAACTTTGGGGAGGTCAAAGATCTCCTGGGTAGACCTCATTCCAATCCTTTTATTACATTGCGGGCATGAATTTTCTCAGTTTCCATCTTGGACACTGGCTGGACTGTTTTAGATACCTTTTCTGATATGACCATTTGAGAAAATGGTTAAACGCTTCTTGTTTGAGCATCATTGTTTTTTACTGTTTCCCTTATTGCATGTTACGGGCCATGGTGTTAATTTCTGCATATAAATTTAGAATCGACAATGCTCCTTTTTGTTGTGATGAAAATTCTTCTAGGTATGTCTTAACTGCTTATATTTGCTAGTACGCTGTCTTTCTATGCAGGGTGTTGCCTACTTACACAATATGATTCAATCAGTTCTGGATAAGCATCTTGGTATGTGGGAGATGTATTGTCTGCGCCACTGTTTTAGCGTTCCCCAAGGATTTTCTTTTCCTAAAGATGTATGTTTTCTCTTAAGACATTTATGCTATGTAAACCTGCAAATTGTTACTTAGAAGTTGTTGTAAAAGAATGATTTTGCCACTTGTGACTTTTTGGAGTAACGGTTTGCCCAACTCTACTTTTCTTGTCAGTATTTAATAGTGAAATGATTGGATATTGTGACATTGTTTGATAGGACCCAGGCTTCATGTACCAAAAGAAAGGGCTAATAGTGCCCCTCTTATATGTTGCTAGACTGCCTTTGGATTGCAATTTGTTCTGTCAGTTTTGGAGAAGTTTGAATGCCATAATCTCATTATTGCATGGCCATCTTCAAATTTTATCTGCTGAAAAGTGTAATTGGATGAGGCAAGGAATTGTGACATCAAAAGACCTGGCAGTGGATGAACAGTCTTTATTTATTGGACTCTGATGAAAGGTCTCATTGATGATTCTTGCACCTTCCATTCATGGAACGGGGAATACTTTTCTGTTATCAGGCTTATCATAGTGTGGTAATCTTTTTTCCCTTTATCATTTGTCTAGAACTCCTCGGCTGCTGACATTCCTTCGTCTCACGATCCAATTGTTGATCTCGAGCTTCAAGAGCAGTTGGACTCATTGAGAAACAGACTAGTTGCGGTAACTTTATTATTGCCATGATTGAATGTTTTCCATTGGATTTCTGAGTTTATTCACTGAGGTAGATTACACAGGTTGTAAAGGAGTCTGTTGAGCTGAATCAAGAACTACAAGTACTCGAAAGGCAGACCGTCTCAACCGACCAGTTTTCTAAGGTTGTTACTGAAGCATTGGAATCCACCAGTCAGAGCTCTCTGCGCGACACATTCCAAGGTAATATTCCTGGTCAACACTTGTCTTCACCTTTATATTGGAGTTCTGGGGTTTGATATCTGGCGTGTGGGTGGGTTTAATTCTCTCATCTTTCTTTTAACACGTTGACAATTAAACTGCTCCATTCACATAGCAGCTGTTGACATTTTCTTTTGGATAAGCATGGCATCACTAGACTTTTGTGTGTATATTTCAACTATTTTAGTTCATCCTGGTACTTGATATTATATTCAAATGGAAGCCAATCACCATCTTAGGACGTGCCAATACTTACTTCAGTTTTTCACCTGTGCTGATCTGCATCCCCTGAAAGGGAGTGTGGACGCTGGAATTCTTGAAGTTTATTTGATGCTCAATTTTTTTTCCACTAGTTACATGATAAATTGCCAAGCCAGGATGAAGGAGGAGGGTTGCGTTAGGCGTATCGAGCCGGCTATAAAAAATTAGCTACCTTTTATGAGATGAACCCTATTGATATTTCGTTGGAGCGTACCCTTCTTAGCGGCAGTTTAGTTTGCGCCCGGATGTAGTGAAAAATGGGCAAGGGTCCTTGCACCAAGATATGCGGATGCGAGGGGAAGAAGCTAGCCTTGGGCCATCATTCTCGAAGTGATGCGCCGCATCAGTGCCCGGGTGGTGAGAAGTGAGCGAGTCCTCTACACTTCTATGGGCGAGTGTGGGGGGCAAGTAAGGCCCGGGGGTAAGGATTCGACTAGGGAGTTGGAACATGCAGGAACCTTGACGGTGTAAATTGAGGGAGTTAAGAGATACTTTTGATAGAAGAAGAGTGAATATTGCTTGCAAGCAAGAGACTAAATGGGTTGGAGAAAAGGCTAAGGAGGTGGAAGCCATCTGGTTAATGACGCTTTGGACATAGGCGCAAAAGAGTGTAAATGGAGTTGGGATTTTGATCGATAAAAGTTTCGGAGATAAGGTGGTTGATGTCAAAAGATCGGGAGATAGAATTATTTTGGTTAAGCTAGTAGTGGGAGAGCTAATTGTGAATATCCTTAGTGTGTATGCACCTCAAGTTGGACCGCATTTGACAGATAAAGAACAGATTTTGGGAAGAGTTGGAAGAGATTTTGAGGGAATACCACGCGAGGAGAAGGTATTCATAGGAGGAGATTTAAATGGACATGTCGGACAAAGTAGTGGAGGTTTTGGCGAAAGTTAATGGTGGTTTTGGCTATGGGACTAGAAATGAGGGTGGTGCGGACATCTTGAGCGTCGCTTTAGCTTATGATTTGATGTTGGCAAATACCTTCTTCGGAAAAGAGAGTTACATCCGATTACTTTTCACGGGTCAAAATTGTAGCCAAATTGACTTTTTCCTTGCTAGAAGAGATGATAGGGCCTCGTATGTAGATTGCAAAGTCTACCCTGGAGAATGCGTAGCTACATAACATAAGTTGGTGGTTTTGGAGGTTAGGTATAACAAAGCACGAAAGCAAAGAGGTGTCCATTTCAAGAATAAGTTGGTGGAAGCTAAAAGAGGAAAAACAAATAGATTTCAAGGAAAGAATGTTTCGGGAAGGACCGTGGCAACTAGAGGACGAAGTAAATGTGATGTGGAGCGAGATGTCTAATTGCATCCAAAAAGTGACAAGAGGGGTACTAGGGGAAAGTAAAGGGAACGGACATCAAGCAAAGGAAACTTGGTGGTGGAATGACGAGGTGCAGGAGGCGATTAAACGAAGAGGGAGTGTTTTCATCGTTTGCATATTTGTCCTAATGGAGAGAATTTGGCAAAGTTTAGATTAGCGAGGAAAAATGCCAAGAAAGCTACGGGAAGGCTAGAGGTAAGGTTTTTTTTCGACATGTACAAAAACTGGGAGCAAAGAGGGAGAAAAAGGTATCTATAGGCTTGCAAAGATAAGAGACAAGAAAAGTAAAGACTTGACACTGTTAGATGCATCAAGGATGAAAATCAAAAACTTGTAGTAAGAGATGACGTCAGGGAAATGTGGATGAGCTATTTTCGCAAGCTTTTTAATGGAGAGAGTGATATCATGAAGATGGATTTGGAGGACGTTTCCGATGATTCAAATAGAAAGTTTGTGCGTAAAATTAGAGCGCCACGAAGTTAAGGAAGCATTAAAGAAGATAAAGACTGGTAAGGCCTTGGGACCCGATAGTGTCCCTATTGAAGTGTGGAGATGCTTAGGAGTTGTGGCAATACGTTGGTTGACTAACCTTTTTAACAAGATTCTCTATACTAATAAGATGCTCGATGGATGGAGGAAAAGTATGCTTGTGCCTATCTATAAGAATAAGGAAGATATCCAAAATTGTTTCAACTATAGAGGCATTAAGCTTATGAGTCATACTATGAAGTTGTGGGAGAGTTATTGAGCATCGTTTGAGACTAGAGACTAAGATATCCGTAAATCAATTTGGATTTATGCCGGAAAGGTCTACCATGGAGGCTATTTTCTTGATACGACATGTTGATGGAGGGTATCAAGAAAAGAAGAAAGATCTATATATGGTGTTTATTGATCTTGAGAAGGCGTATGATAGGGTTCCAAGACAGTCTTATGGTGAGTGCTTGAGAAGAAAAAAGTACCGTCAAAGTATGTAGAGGCGATCGAGGATATGTATGAGGGAGTTACTACATGTGTGAATGCTTGTAATGAAACATCAAGCTATTTCCCAATCACAATGGGCTTACACCAAGGCTCTTTTGAGTCCTTATCTTTTTGCCATGGTTATGGGCGAGCTAACAAGAGATATCCAAGATGAGGTGCCGTGGTGTATGCTTATTTGCGAGATGATATTGTGCTCATCGATGAGACAAGGGCGGGGGTTAACGCTAAATTAGAATTATGGAGAAGTACGTTGGAGTCCAAAGGGTTTACGTTAAGTCGAAGCAAGACCGAATACATGAAGTGTGAGTTCGACAAGGCGAGAGGGGAGATGAACCCGTCAATTTGCTTCGGACAGAGGTATCCAAGAAAGATACTTTGGGATATTTAGGATCAATATTGCAAAAGGGGGAGAGATTGATGAGGATGTAAGCCATAGAATCGGAGCGGGTTGGATGAAATGGCGCAGTGAATCGGGATTTTTGTGTGATCGCAAAATCCCTCTTAGGCTAAAAGAAAAAATTCTATAGAACAGCCGTAAGACTGCAATGATCTACGGAGCCGAGTGTTGGCAAAAGATAGCGCAACATGAGCATAAGATGGAAGTAGCGAGAAATGAGAATGCTAAGGTGGATGTGTGGCCATACAAGAATGGATAAGATAAGAAATGAGGATATTCGACGAAAAGTTGGAGTAGTATCGGTGGCCGAAAAGATGAGAGAACATCGTTTGAGATGGTTTGGACATATTCTTCGAAGACCCCTAAATGCTTCCGGTAAGAACAAGTGTGTTATAGGGAGCATGACATGAGGAAAGGAGAGGTCGGCCGAAACTTACTTGGGGAAAAGTAGTAAGACAGGATTTGTTGGAGTGGGACATAGATTGGCGTACTGTTTGTCTTAGGACAGAGTGGAGGAAAGCGATTAACATTGTGGATGGGCAAAAATTCCTATGTTCCCGATTGCCGTTTGAGTCCTAGCCCTTTGTTTTCTTTATATTGCTATAGCTATGTTATTGTATTTTGTTTTATCTTATAGCTCTTTCGATCTTGCTTTTTTGGGTTCATCGACCGCCGATCCCAACTAGTTTGAGTTAAAGGTGATGTTGATGTTGATGTTGATGTTGATGTAGTTAGTGATAAATTAGCGTGACATTTTAGTGCTTGCTTCTGTGCTGTTTAGCAGCCACTTACAACTCGTTTTATAAGGGAAAATGAAGCTCCTTTCTAACTGTAGTTCCATTCGGTCGTTGCTCCTGTGACAGTGTCAGTTTAGTTTGTTTTTGTATTTCTTGGCTTGTTACACTATTGGCAAAAGTATCACTTTGACAATGATTCGACATAACTGAACAGAGGAGATAGTATTCAAGTTCATAGACATGGGTCTCGATGAATGATGAATTTAATCAAGTTTTTCTGACAATAGTCCGCTGAGCAATTGTTTTGTAGAGATGATGAGAACTGCAGATGAACTGCGGTGTAAAATAGCAAAGTTCAAGACCAGAAGGATGGAAGAGACAGAGCACTTCAAGAAAATGAGATTAGACCATCAAAAGAACAATCTCTCTATGGTAGATAGTAGTACTGGTAATGACGCTTTGCTAGCTCCACACTTTTAAAGATATATATAGGTAGTCATTGGCTATAGTTGGCATATTGATGTTTTATAACTAAAAGTGGTTGGCGCTATAATGGCGGTGACCGTTACCTTGCAGGACTCTGCAGTGCAAAGCTGGAAGATCTTCAACATTTTTTGACCGATTTGAAGAAAATGTGAATTTTGATGATCTTGGCAGTTTATAAGTTCTTCTAATTGCAGAATGGCTCGTGTGTCTGAAAACAAACTATACCGACCAGGGTTTTGTCTAAAAACAAGGGTGGCCTTCTCAGGCTTTCTCTGATTAGTGTGAAGGAGGCTTTGCCTCCGGAGAGCGT
Source organism: Rhodamnia rubescens (assembly GCA_021437795.1). Classification (NCBI taxonomy): domain Eukaryota; kingdom Viridiplantae; phylum Streptophyta; class Magnoliopsida; order Myrtales; family Myrtaceae; genus Rhodamnia; species Rhodamnia rubescens. Next base: position 5,488,334 of record JAILYA010000005.1, on the reverse strand, counting down.
CTAGGGTGGCCTGCCGTAGGTGGTGGTTGCCCCCCTTTCTGGTCGACAGCGGAGTCGATGATTTCACCACCCTCAGGCGCTGTCCCATGTCGTCAATGTCGGCTTTTGGCTGAACGTTCATGCGTACAGATGTGTGCATATGTATTCTGTATCTATATATCTTCGTACGTGCTTCGCTCCTACCAAAAAAAAGAAAAAGAAAAAAAAACTCGACGATAGTAAAGCAATTTGTCATAGCAAGTAGACCGCATGGGATTGATAGGTTTTCTCGTGCGGAAACCAGCGCGATATGTCCTTGGATGATGTTCGTGCATTAACTTGCAATAACAGCTATGATTTGTTTATGGTTCACAATAATATCACATGCAGTTATTTGAACATACTGTTTAAACTGATGTATTGGAGGATTTCAATCACTTTTTTCTTCAAATATTCTGAACTACATATTCTTAATTACATAGACAAATGTGTAATTACATAATATTATTTTATCTCATGTGTTTTAAAAAATAAAATTTGAATACTTTCTATTAAGAGTGAGCAAGTTGGGTGGATCGAATTGGGAACCATTTGAATTGATGGTCCGGTTCTGGCTTCTTATAGCTGTGGTCCGGTTTTCGATTTCATGGGTATAGAACCGGAATTGTAGATTTTATTTTTTTATTTTATTTTTTTAAACGTAATCCTAATATTTTCCTCCTTTCTTTCCCAGACCTCTTCTTTGCCTCTCTGGCTCTCACGCCTTGCCCTTTTTCCCTCTCTCACGTTTCACCTCTCGCCCTCTTTTTTATCCTTGATGGGTGTATTTTGCAAAATCTGAATGCAAAAACAGAATATAAATCAGAGTGTCCATACTTACGCATTTGTCCGTGCCCACACAAACGCATGTACTCGTGCTGGTGTGCTGTTGGTCCATGTGGAGAGCTAGCTCCTAGGCATTTGATGGCTTGCTGCTGGTCTCAATGTCTCATGATGCCTCTCATTGGGGAGCAGCCTCTCTCCATGTAACTTTCAAAGGGACTCCGAAGTTGGGCTTGGTGCATCTTACCGATTTCATCATACCATCCGAGAATTGGATCTCACCCACAGTCAGGTATCAGGTTTTGAAAATTAGAATTTGGGACCATCGATCGGGTTCTCGATTCTTAAGAAGAATTGAACTGGATCGAGAGCCGTTTGTATATACTTTTTATTATACTACGGCTTTTTAATAAAATGTCAAATCTCGAAATATTTTATCTTTCAACATATATTCTTGACAAAAAGAAATCCCTTAACGTTTCAAATGTTAATACGACGTATTCGCACACGTATCTCAACCCTTCTACAGCTGTTTCAAAAAATGAAGGAAAAAAAGAGAGAGAGACTAGACCATCACCTAAAAAACCGTACTGATCAAACATTATCACCCAATATAAATTCTCTTGAAATTGACTTTGTAAATACAAAGAATACTCTAAAAAAGCGGCTAATAAAAATTTTGTCTTTCGTATCACTTTTTTTTTTTTTTTGGTCGAATCTTTCGTATCACTTGAAAGGTAAATCATTTCGAATCATTTAGATCGGCAGGGGTGACTTGGCTAGAGTCCGGGCTAAAGCCCTAATCCAAGGAAAGAAGAAAACAGATGGAGTCTAAAACCCTAAGATAGCAGGCGAACTTAACAGGAAGGAAGAGAGGCGCCCCTGCTAACCGGCCGACCATTTGTACGAGGTGTTGTTGGAAGAGAGAGAGAGAGATGGGAAGCGACAGTGAAGCTGAGAGATCGCTGAAGGAGAAGGAGAAGAAGAAAATGCTAGCGCTCGCCCCCATTGCTAAGCCCCTCGCCGGCAAGAAGCTCGGCAAGCGCACGCTCAAGCTCGTCCGCAAAGGTAATGCCCATCAACCCTCTCGTCTTGCAGCTCTACGTTATCCACGCACCACCCCTTTCTCGTGTTTATGCGGCTCAGTCACAAGCCCATTCCTGAAACTCTCGGGGAATTGACAATGTCAGTCTCGTTTTCGCGGTAGCCTTTTGTTTTCTTGTTCCCTTTATTGGTGCCATATGAGTTTTGGGTACGTGGGATTTACAGTAACTGACGGTGTCGGCTCTTTATGAGATATTCGACGACACATTAGCTGGAACTAAGTGTATTAAAATGCCCTGCATGGAGAGAACAGCGGTGTTCTGCATTGTTGGACCAGTTCTCTCTGTAGATGAGCCGGCTATTCATTGTGAATGGCGTTGCGCAAGGGGGTGGGCTTAAATGGGTGCGCTCCTTGTTTTTGGTTCGACTAAGTTTCTTGTGGCTGACTATTGGCATGTCCTTGTTGTGGTTCTTAATTGGCAGCCGCCGAAGACAAATGCTTGAAAAGAGGCGTGAAGGAGGTTGTCAAAAGCATAAGACGTGGTCACAAAGGGTACAAATTTAACCTTTTTCTAATTTGAGCGCAAGTGCAGCCGATGCAATGTTGAATTAAATCTCTGTAGTTGGTTGGAGCCCCATCTTTTCTTCTGCATGGCATTGGCTGGTGAATGATTGGATTGTCGTTGAGCCCAGATATTTGAAATCGGTTGATTTTTCACGCATTTCTCTCTGTGCAGATTATGCGTCATTGCTGGGAACATATCTCCGATCGATGTCATCACTCATGTCCCTATTTTATGTGAAGAGTCCGACATTCCCTATGTCTATGTTTCATCAAAAGAAGTAAGCTGATTGCCTTCTGTTTTAGTCCATGCTGTGCTGGAGTGAAAACAAAATCTCTCTCTCTCTCTCTCCCCACTATGTCCATGTTCTTCATCTGTTAACGAAAATTACACATTTATCTATGTTCTTCAGGATCTAGCTAATGCAGGAGCCACCAAGAGGCCTACATGCTGTGTTCTGGTGCAAACAAAGCCAACAAAGGGTGAATTAAGCGCTGAGAAACAGGACAAACTGAAAGCAGAGTATGATCAGGTTGTCAATGATATTTCTGAGCTGACTTCCTCCTTGTTCTGAACGTCGAGAAGAAATGCAGTAACAACTCTGCTGCCGTTCTTTTTGAGTTTATACTCTTTGGTTGGATGTAAACAGTGGTGTTGTAATGCAGCCACACAGTGGCAAGATGGATGTAAACAGAGTATGGTCAATTGCTTGTATTTCTACTGCCTGTAATGGCGGTGCTATATAGGTCATTCCGTTTAGACTGGTGATAAGGATGGAAGACTGTTCAAATGTAGGTTTTCTGCAATTAAAATGCAGGGGTTCGGTTTGAACTGCCTCTGTGTTATGTTCTTCTGATGGTGCTGACTTTCTGCTTTACTTTTTAATATTTGGAAATCTCTCTTCATCGTATTTTTGCACCGGAAGCCTGGTGCTCAGCTTGGGCAGGTTTTTGGAATGAGATCATTACCTGATCGTTGGAATTGGATATTTCAGATGGAACTTTAATTGCGCGTAGTTGAGTAATCTAAATGGGGGAATGATTTTCAGGTACTTTTTCTCAGGAAAATGGCTCTGAAATTCCCGATTAGCGCCCTAGCTGCAATAGTGTAGTGGAAAATTTTATATTTTAAGATCCAGAGTTATAGCTGGAGAAGAGAAGTACAACCAAAAGGTCTGCACCACACAACAATAACTGTAAGCATTCTCATGCTTCTTAAGCAAGAGTTGCTTCATATGATTAGAACCTCCCGGCAAAAGCAAAGTTGGTAAGTTCAGATAATTGAGATCGAAATGTCGCTTTTGATTTCATCAGGTGATAAACTGTGACCGACACCACGTTCTCTAGAGGGAATTTGGAGTTGCCAAGTTGGAAGAAAATGTGCTGTGCATGAGTAGTGTCCAATGTATGGCCCAGAATAGTTGATTCCTTGCATATTCATGCTTACTGTCTGGGGAGATGAGGGACCAACAACCCCGAAAGGTAAAGAGAAGAATCTATGAAGTATGCCTCAACTCAGCTGACAAAGGCCAAGGGCCTTTCCAGCTACATGCATAATGTTTATGATCTCACTCGAATAAACGGGGGCCAAAACTCAGCGGCCACGACGCAGCACTTTATCTTACACGGATTCGAGAGGTGACTATCACTTTATCACACTTTGTTTTGTGTCACACTTAGTTTCCGCACCTCCAATTAGTGTAAACGTCTACATCATCTGTCAAGCCTCGAATCTAAATCTAGTCGGATCAAGTCTCCAAAAAGAGCGCTTAGGAGGTGAACGTTTAGGGACATGTCTGTTCTTTACCGCTTCACAATCTCTCTCTTAGTTCATGTGAAACTTTTCAATCAATGGCTATGGGCCAACTTCCGTTTTTCGCCTTTCAATCAGTGAACACTAACTTGAATCAAGCAATCTAATGACAGGTTATCATTATGCACTAAGGTTCAGCACAGATTGGTGATAAACACTATAGCTCTTTTTCTTTCTTTTACTGAAACATTCCAAAAAGGCTAGAAAGCATGTCCATTATAGAATCTCAGCGGACCATAAGATCACATGCTCCCCCGACCTCTCAGTACCCACTTCCATCCTTACTTCACAATTCACTCTTTATGTGGGGTACCTTCTTGTGCAAAGAAGTGATGAACGTCACTCCTAGCACACACGGTTGCCTGCGGCTCTGCGACCTGTGTGAGGCGCCCTCCTGTGTTTTCTTCTGCCAGAGACACTTGGCTTTTCTTTGTGCTGCGTGCGATCGGATAGCCCATGAAGGAAACACTAGTGATGCTCAACATGAGCGCGTTTGGATTTGCAATGCTTGCGAAAACGCCCCAGCTAACTTCGCCTGTGAGGCCGATGCAGCTGTTTTGTGTGCCAACTGTGACATCAAGATACACTCAGCCAATATGTTAGCTTGCCGGCACGTGCGAGTCCCAATGACTCCGTTGCTGGGCTCCCTCTACGGACCTCCCAGCTCCACCCTGGATCAAAGCACTGAGTCCGAAGGACAAAAGGCTCATGAGTGCATTGAAGATGATGAAATTGATTCCTGGTTGTTGCTTGACTCACCTAGTAGTAATGGCAACCAAACTAGTGATGAGTTACCCTGGGGTGGGGAGGTTGATGAGTATTTGGATCTTATAGAGTATAGTTCATGCCCCGAGCATCAAGGCCCCGACGAGTGCAATCCACTGGAAACTAACGTCGATCAGGGGCAAACCACCAGTGATGGTGTCGTGCCGGTTCAGTTGATGGATTCCACAGCCCAACAGAATGTCTGCTGGGACAAGAAGGATGGAATAGGAAAAGATGCTTTCATCAGCAACCCTTCAAGCAAACATAATGTAAGATCTGTTGAGTCTTTTTAAATATATAATGCGAACCGTTGATGGAATTTGTGGATATTCACACTAACTTGCCAGTTCAGAGGCCTTTCCAATTCTCTAGTGTAATTGTTTCAAAATGGTTTTCTTGATAATGAATCTGGAAGTCAGATTTTCCTCCTTTGGAGTTACTTCTGTACTGTATAGCCAGGTAGTATCTCCTTCCCTTGTAAAAACCCTTTTATATATAAATCTAGACTTAAGAAGCAGCAGCAGCAAGCAAGCAGAAAGTTTTCTTTACACATCTTTCTTTTTTGTTATTTTGCATTGAATCCTTATCTTGTTGTCTAGCTACTATGTCCAGCCATGTTAGGAAAATTCTGAGTCCAATTTGACCTTTTTTTGGCCAAAATTTTACTTGCCCTTTCGAGAAAGTCAAGACAAAAGCCATCATGTACGTGAATGAACACGGAACACCGGAGAACAGAGGATTAAAATGCTACCATAACCTTGGTTGCAGCTTCACCTGCAAGGAATGGAGACCATCTTCTCCTTTCACCATTCATTTTTCTTTGATTAGTTTGCATGTATGCATCTTCTTGCATCCTGCAAAAACCTTAATATCCGGATAAGAAATGCTCAAAACACTTCTTTCGGAAGCTCATTCTCAAAATTGTTGCATAAATCAGCAGAATCTTTGGCATTTGTCCTTTCGTCCTTTACCGTTTGTAAAGACTAGCCTCGACATACCGTCGACTAGATTGAGTCCTGTGATCAATCAACTGTCATCTGTCATAACACCTGTTCTTTTACTCTGTGATCAGGTTTCTCATTCACTTTTCCATGCCAGCATGTCAAGGCCTCAAACAATGAGCGAGATCCCAAATTCATATCCCAGGCATCCAATTGGGATGACGGAAATGTTCTTGAGCCCTCCACTCTTAAGGCCATTTCAGAATCCTACTGTAAACAGGGAGGCCAAGGTTTTGAGATACAAAGAGAAAAGGAAGGCGAGGAAGTTCGATAAGAAAATAAGATACGCCTTGAGGAAGACCTACGCGGACAGTCGTCCTCGAGTCAAAGGCAGGTTTGCTAGGAGATCAGCCACGGATCTAGAAGTAGATCAGATGTTCTCAATGGAAGACTATGGTTATGGCTTTATTTCGCGCATTAAGTTTTGTTGAAGAGATAGAGATCTGCTTGAGCTAGTAAGAGAAACAATTATTGTCTGCACCATCTCATGGCAGATATTGCAATCATCGCATGCGAACCATTTGGATTGATGTAAATCATGTATAAGTCTCGGATTTGCATAATCATTTAGCTATTTCACATTTGTTTTCAGCTTCTTTTTCGCGATCATAACCAAAACAAAGAACGTCAGTCTTACATCTTTCTGGGTCTCTGCTACCTCTTTTGGTATTCTGATTTGTTGCTGTTCTGACTAGAGCAATGAAGCATTACTAATCAAGAGAGTAATAAGCTTAAGCTAATAGGTGGAGGGAGACTATATAAATATAAAGAGCATTTAGGACCCGTTGTCAAGCAATGTATGACAATAATTCAACACCCGCTCTCATATGCAAGCCGGATTATAAGCAGTACGTGAAATTTTTCACTACGCACATTCACGTGGAATTTTACCACGCACATTTGCGAAAGGGTTAGCACTTGCTTTGATACATGTTAAAAAGTCCAACTCAAAAGCTTAAGCTAATAGGTGGAGGGAGACTACATGAACATGAAGAGCACCCGTTGTCAAGCAATGTGGGACAATACTTCAACAGTAATTTTACACCACAAGATGTTAAAGGAGAAACAAATATTTCCTAGATGGAAAGAGATGCAGGGAAAGCTCTAACACCAAGCCCCTCGGATGCTGTGTAAAAAATGGTCGAGCATCTGGGATATGCCTTTAAGTTTTCTTGCAAGAGTACTAGATAGTCCTTGGCTGCGCTCAATGTGCTGGAGGAATCCGTATCTCGGTTGCTATTGGTTTGTTCGCAGGCTATTTTGCAGTGAATAACTCTTACCAATGTATAGGCTAAGGATTTTTTTTTTCCTTTCTGTGAGAATCTTGAACATGATACTACTGTTCCATTTGGCTCATATGAGGGCACTTGCCGAAACATTCACACTTTAAAAGCTTTGGCAAGCCAGTAAGCACAAGGCTAGTTTCTTTAGGTTTAATGTATTGCAGTTTTTTATATTCCTAGGCTATGTATTCTGCTGGAAACATGAATAATCTCATCTTGATTCAAAGCTCTTCCTGCAGAAATAGATATTTTGTGAACTCTATGGAAAAAACTGGTTTCCTGTGTGAAACACAAGATGTCATTCATGCATGTACTATTTGGCTTCCATACCTAAAGTGATATCTACAAAGGATCCGATATTTGGATGGATAAGAAAAGAATAAATCTCTTACAATGACCTATATGAGGTCAAGGGCTATTCTCACCAGTGAACTTTGGAAAGATGAATGCACTTTATTTCACTTTTTTAGCAGAAAAGATATTCATCCATGTACAGAAGCCAACCTGAACCACAAGGAGGAAAGTGGGTAGGAAGTGAGTATCTTTGTGGCTTTTGGCTGTTTGGAGTTGATACTTAGGCCTTCCTCCTTTCGCTTTAAGTATCTGTTCCGGCCTCGCTATTGGCTGGGGTGCTGTCGTTTTTCTCCGACTCTCAAAAGGCACTAAGCTCGTTGTTTGCTTATTTGTCACCCCTGCTGCAACTCGAGCCACCAGAATCAACAGATGAAGTGCACCAATATCGAGATGCTGACAAGAAAGCCGAAACGCGGACAAAACATACTCTATGGAGGAATTCTGACCTCACAATCTCTCTACTCTCTTGCTCAATCTGTCATACGAATGAAGGCGCGCTAATAACTGCACATAAGAAGATGTGCAGTGACAAAGTCACACGGCAATATATGCTTGGCCACAATTTGGCAGGCAGTGTAATGGAAAGCAGGGGAGGAATAAAGAGGAAAAATACTGAAGGTGACGATCAATCAAGCGAAGATACCAAGTCTGATGGGCCTGCACGTGCAGTCGTTCAGGCTTAGATGAGTTTGAATCTAGATAGCCCCGATGAGTTCATATCTCAGTCGGTGCTTGAACCTTATATCTTGACTAGCACAAAGGATGTCTTGCTTGCAGAGTCTAGAAGGGGAAAAACATGGGAGTCAATCGTTACTAATCGGGATAGAAGAACTTTTAACAGTAAAAGGGGGTGAAAGGAAAGGACTGAAAACATCCTATGTTAGCATCAGGAGAATTTAAACTATCAATGATCTCAAACATCAAAAGTTCCGTGTCACACTTGTAATGAATTTGTGTCCGTAATTGTTTTGGCAAGAGAATCGATGTGTGTGCTGACAGGAAGTGCCGCGAGGACATGTTTATTCTCGAACTCGTGAATCAATCATGTCCATGGTGGCCTTGTTAACTTGTTTCGTTGAGGGCACAGGGTCTCCCAAACTTAGCATCTGAGTATCATCGCACGTACTTTAAGCAACTCCTACCCACGAAACAAATAGCGAAAGGAATGAGACCGATAGATAGTGAGATCTTGACATGACTTGGTTAAGGCTTTCCAAACAAAGACAATGCACCCCAGCAAAATAGAGTTATTTCTATTCAAGCATGGAAGAATGCCAAAAATCATGAGTTCCAACACCTACTACATGTGACTCTGGTTCTTCATCAATCTGTGTGGTCGTCATCATCCCCTTCTGAATCTGGATTAAGGAAAGAAATAACATGAGTCGGCTGGAAATCATTGTTGATGACCGTATATTCAGAACAAGAACAACCAAGAACCAAAACTTGTCTTAAAAATGATGAAGCCCACTTTACTGTACACTTGCTTGTACAAAATGAAGGAAGTAGAGTTTGGGTTGAAGCCCAGTTTCTGAAAGTGGTTTTACAGCTTATTCTTCCTTCTGTCAACATCTATAACTGTCATTAACAGCTATAAAATTTAGGACAGGGACTAGGGAGTATTAGCATAAGTGTCTTTAACATTGACAAGCATGCGCCTTTCTGGTCTATAAATTCTATTCAAACAAGTTCGCTGAATGCCTGCAGCTAATCCTGCATTAATGTAATCGAAGCAGGTAAAGGTGACTTGCTCGGATTTGCACTCTCTTCCTTGTCACCGAAAGGCTAGTCACCTTCCTGGTTTTATTTAAGTTCATCTTTAGTGGAGATGGAGATACCTCTTGGGCCAAACTTGAGTTAGGATTCCGCACATGGTTCAATTAACATTCTAATTTATTTCGACGGACACCTTTATCTTTCCTTTGTCCTAAAATTGATGTCCGAGTGTTGGTATCTATGCACATCTTTTAGTGGTACTTATGAAACCTGCGAAGAAAATGTTATTGCTGTAATGCTCCTTACCAGAACGAACATCATCACTTATCTGGCCTCTATCACGAACCTGTCTCGCTAGCATCCCACACAACAACCACCACCAATATAAATTAATAACAAGCAAGCAGAACAGAAGAGTATTGAACACATAGTAGCACAGAGGTCCAACAGCCACTTGCAGGTCCTTGTCCAAAGTCGGAAGAGCTTCATAACTGCCAGAATAAGATTCAAAACTTATGTCATTCCCCAATTTATTGAAGAAATAGAACAAAGACTATCGTGGTTCGAAGGAAAGCATGCAGAAGTCGAAGGAAACAGAGAAGGAGTTAATAAGAAAGTGTCCCCTCTTAAAGTAATTCAGCTAATGGCATCTGGATATTTGAGAAATTGAGACTATCGAGTCTCCATCTCATTGGCAGAAACTTGATGCTCTGTCTCCTCCGGCAGTCATTAAAATAATTATCTCTAAATCTTCAATTGAGGAAGTAGCAGAACCAATCTGAAGTTCCAAAACTGAGCACATATCTAAACTATTTGGATTTTTCCTTTAAATGTTTGTAATTTCAAAATAAGCATTGCATGGTTGCATACGTTAACCTTATTCCCGAAAAAAAAATAATACCATGCTCCAGTAAAGAAAATGAGCATAAAATGTTAAATTGAAAAAACCTGTCACATCTCAATAGTTGAAAATTTCTCATTAATTAAAGACCAGTATTTGAGATTATAAGATTCAACAGATTGAATCTGTAAATAAGATGTTATAGCAACAAAATCTTTCCTTGCAGAAGTGAAGTGTATTCCTGCGACTATTTTTCGCTTCTTGTTACGGAAGTTCCTTTTCCTCTACGAATGGCACGTCAACAACTATGTTAGCACAATATGCTAAATTGAGTGATGTCGTCATTGTACAAACAGGATCTACCATAAAATCTGATTAATGCTCCTCAAAATTCCATGAGACATAAGAGTTTTTCTTCATAGACAGAAATTTGCAAGGAAACTTTGTTCATCGATTGACTTCACCCTTTCACTATGTGTAAAGCTCTTTCACATCAGATTAATCTAGAGAAAGAATAATACTTATAGGTTTTCCAAAAACTGATCAGAAAGCTCAAGAAGCACAACGCAAAGACCTACTAGTGCGATTTGTTCTGGCCTTATTACGATGGGGAAAAGAAATAAATTGCAAAGGAGGTATCTAAGCCAAGTTGGACTTGACAGTATGTGCTATTGATAAATTGAAGGAAACATGTGCTAATTTGGTTAACTGGTAAGTGTCAAAAGAGTCTGGACATACTAAAGAGCTGAAAAAATTATATCAAAGAGCCTTTACGTAGCATGATGCACTTACCTAGTGCTCCTAAGGATCCAAAATGGAAAGTAGATGATGCGGAAGGCTGTAAAAGCAAGCACAAAAAGAAGAAAAAAACAGCTAGCAATCCTTTCATAGCCACTGTACTTCGACATTTTTGCTACTTCCATGAAGACATCGCTCGCGTCATGGAGTGCCAAGATCATCGAACCAACACGAGCAAACCTGCAAAATGCAGGAAGACCTGATTGAGGTAGAGAAGACTGGTACCATCTCTTTAAATTTTGCCAAGAGATCCCACTACAAAGCTAAGGGCATTTATAATTCCTTTTTATGAAATAGGAAGGATCTATATATCATCACATGGCACAAAGTTCTTGCCAATTTGCTCTCCACATTTACCTCAATACATTAGGACAATATGAGTAAATACAAAAACTTGAGGAGCGCACCTGAACACATATGATAAGACAAGGAGGAGGATAGATGCCACATGATGTCCCATTGAGACCAAAAGTCTGATCTCCTTGTTTCCCAGAAAAACAAGGCAAAAATGGAGTACATATAGAATCCAGAGGCATACATGTACAATACCTTTAATTTCAACCTGGCAAAAAACACGAAAATGATTAAGTAGACAAAAAAAATGAACCAGAGTTTGAGAAAAAGACATCAAGAGGAAAGCATGTCCGGTAATATTTTGCTAAAGGCCTTAATAATGAGGCTTACTTGATCTTCTGATCTGGCCAAACTTGATTCCCAGGGCCAACCCAGAAGAACTTGGTACTAGTGAACCAAGGCTCATCATAGGACACTGAAAGAGCCAAAATCTCTGCAGAAAGGAAGTACACACATTTCCACGCTGCCTCTTTGAATTTGTTAATCTTTTTCTTCCTATGATGTGCCTCAAGATCCGGCTTGGCATGTTTCTCTCCAAGTATCAGCCGTCTCGCTAGTTTCTGCCAAACAACCACAAGATCATTATGAACTCAAGAAGCACAGAAGCTACTTAGGATTAGAGGTTGACCATGTCAGGTAAGAAGTCTAGTCTTCTTTCTTCTAGACATATTATTGGTGAACACATATGATAGCAATCACGTTGTGGACTTAAATTTCGATGGGGATAAGATTAGCTAGTTATCGGAAAACAACTTCCTGCTACCTAGGGAAAAATGGAGTCTTTGTCTAAAGAACTGTGTTGAGAGAACACCCAATAGCTTATTAGGTACTGTACGAAGTAACGAACTTGCCAAATGTATCTATTTATCATAAAGAGATTCGTTGTTTGATGACGATTGTACAAGGAAGGTGTTAGGTGATAGAAAAAACATGAATGATATCGAAAACTAAAAAAAAAAGATCTATTCAATTCTTCTTTTGTATATGAAATTTATGGTTTCGGCCAATGAGGCGATGGGCGATAAGCTTCAACATCGAGAGGGAAACAGCATAGATCACCAGCTAAGGTCGCTAAATTCTGATTTTGGCATCTATAAATTATACACCTTTGAACTTGCTAATCTTTTTCCTCCTACGACGTGCCTCAAGATCCAGCTTGGCATGTCTCTCTCCAAAAATCAGCCGTCTTGTTAGTTTCTGCCACAACCACAAGATCACGATGAACTCAAGAAGCATAGAAGCTGCTTAGGATTGGAGGTTGGCCATGTTAGGTAGGAAGTCTAGTCTTGTTTCTTCTAGAAATATTAGCGCAAATTGATGAGACGACCTAATAATGTCAATGATCGATTTAGGTAGCACGAACTCGTTTTTTGATAACTAGCTAATCTTATTCCCGTAGCAATGTAATTCCACAACCGATTGCTACGATATGTGCTCCTTATAACTCGACTCACTGCAATTCTTGTACAAGTTCTGGACTTGCCCATTTTCATAATGAGAAACACTTCATACCAAATTGAGGCAGTACTTCAACTAATTTGAAGCTGCCTTTCTTATGGCAATTCCTGCGGTCACTTATATAATGCAGGGAACATTACCAGCGACACAATTTAAGTTGAGATACAGATGTAATGCTACTGCACGACGAGAGGCACAAGATGCCGACCTACACAATCATCAAATTTGCCTTTTCCAAAATGTTAGTTCCAAGCAACCCACAAATGTTTTGGTTCAGCAAGAACTTCAGGAAAGCAGTGATAGATGATACATTCCAGCACACACATAACTACCTAAAATAAAAGAAAGGAAGCTTTTTCCCTTGTTTGGCAATTGATCAAAACCGCTGAGCTCTATCGGCAAATCAAAACCGCTACTCTATAGCAATTGAATTTACACACCGTATTCATTTAAGAGAGAGACTGACATCCATGAAGATCAAAAGATGCCCGAAGAGAATCACAAGACCAAGAAATTTCAAGTTTCTGCTGATGAAGTCAGTTGAAGAGTTACCTCAAAGATGAAAGCATCAAGAAAGAAGCGGAGAGCTGGGAAGAAGAGAGCGAAGAAGGGAACAACTGCAAAGTCTCTGTTCGATGGGTATGACTCCGCACTCCAATTGACCCACAACCCCATTTAGCACCTCTGAGATAGAGGTACAGAGAGAGCAGAGAGATGGGTTTCTTCTCCTTTTTCTTGATCATGAATCATGGTGTAGCAAACGTGTGTTGGAAAGTTTGAGGCACTCGGTTTGACCGGTGCAAGCAACTGTCAACGGCAGGCGAAGAGATTGACTTTGACTAGTGTCACGGGTGTTGTCGGAAGCTACATTTGACCGGACCGGCCCGACCCGACCCGACGGAACGGGAACTAATGGGCACGTGGTCGGGTCGGCCCTGCTTTCTTGGAAGCTGCTACTAATTCATATGGACACGGGCAGGAAGGATCCAGTGGAACTGTCTTGGGAGAGCTTGGAGTTTTGAGTATCGAATCCATCGAAATATCTGTCCCAAGTCATTAGTTAAGTTGCCACGCGCATGACATTATTTTTTGTCGAAGAATCGCCACGTTATTTGCGTAATGTTACAATGCTACCTTCAATTGACAATTATTTTGGCAAATTCACGTGACTCGACAATTCTCGATAGAGGTCCTCATAATTTCACAATTCTTTCTTCGTTTCTGTCCTTTCAAGCAGGGGTGTGCATGATCCGGGTCGATCCGGTCCCGATATGGAACAAAGGACTAGATCGATAGTCCCAATTCCCAAATTTTTAAGACCGTGGATCGGACCGGGACAACTTCCATTATCAATCATCCAACCTAATAAAATATACACATCACCATCGTACAACCATCACATGAGTACCTATAATCCTAAAATAATGAGATGCGAGAAGAGTGACGACACCGACGAGCAAGAGGCGGGAACACGAAATGAGTGAGCACCGAGCAAAGCTGCATTGCGAAAGGCGAGACGCGAACATCCAGCAAGAGAAGAGGAGTGAGTATTGAATAGAAGATGGGGAAATTAGATTAACTATTTTATCGAAAATTTCTAATTTTTTTTCTAATTATATATATGCTGGGAAGTCCGGTCCTGTCCCATCCACCATGAAACCGGAGACCGGACCGCCTCCCTTAAGGACCGGACTAACCCGGCTGGTCCGGTCCGGTACAATTTGCTCACCCCTCCTTCTTCCGAGAGGTGCTTCATGGAAAAATGAAGCATTATCTTGTTTCCAAAGTATTCCAGGAAGCCCATGAACCATCGAATTTGGATTGGTATTCCTTGCGACGCAACTAATCAAGTTTGCAAGAACTCTCGAGCAACATGACAAAGCAGAAGAATCGATTCTGGTGATTATAATAAGCCAATACTCTGAATCATGAACGAGAACGAATTATGGAATTTCCCACCAATCCTTAAGATACCTTCATCTGCACTTGACTCGTCGACTCCACCTTGCCAATATAAGAAGCGATCGGAGATGATCCATCTGCACTCAGAACCTGCTGCATAATCAGGATGGACCATTCGGCTCCAAGAGGCAGTGATGCACTGCCCAACTGGAATACTGCTTCCATCTTCATCTGCGGCGGCCTAGGCCTGCTTCTCGGGATAGTGACGGTGGCTTTGCTAAAGCTTTCTTTTGACTGGCTCAAGCACGATGATATCAGCGCGGCCAGCGATGCCCAGAAGGCCGAGCAAGGCGGTGACGGCAGCGGAAGTGGCGGCGGCGGCTGCTGCCCTGCAGTGGAGGTAGTTGTGATCATGGCCGGTGGTCAGAACCCCACTCACCTGGCAAAACCTAGGGTTTTTTTTTAATTTGATTTTAAAAAAAAATATTTACGAATTTATTTTTTAAAAAAAATATTTCGCGATTTGGGTCTCGCTCGGCGGCCCCATTGCCGAGCCGGGCTGATGGTGCCGAGCCCGATGCCCGCTCGGTGCCGGCCAGCATGCTGCTCGGCATGGGCGGAGTGGAATTTTTTTTTTTAATTTCGTTTTCTTAATTATTGATGCAATATTTATTTTATTTATATTTTTTTGTGAAACATATCTTTATAACATAATTAGCAAAAATTAATGTAAAAATATAGTAAGATCTATAAATAATAAAGAATATTATGATTATGTAATTAATTAAAAATATTCATAAAATAAAATTGATAACATATATGAAAAAAAGAAATTGTCATAATATATAACAATTGGCAACAACAATTACATCTACTAATGATGTCTTCCTCCTATATGACCTCCTGTTCCTCATCCAGGGTTGTCTCCGTTTCTTCTGCGCAGGTCTAGTATTGTAGCGACGAGGAGAACGAGAATCCGAATGAGTAGGATGTGTATATGACGAAGGCATATCTTGTGAAAATATGTCGTGTCCAGGCGCTACATTAGGAGGGTATTGAAAAAAGAAGAGAAATCCGATCCATATGTATGAGTAGAATCGATTGGAGTATGAAATAATGGATTATCGGGAAATTCAAAAGCGGATCCCTCGTGAGATGGGCCGCAAACTGTGTGAAATCTGACCGGTCAAACCTTGGAGCAAACCTCGGAGTGAAATTTGTCGTATGATACTCCAAAGGGTAGGGGACGACATCACCATCTCGATGAGCACATTCGGTGGGTCATCATCCTGCGCGCCCAACGGCTACTGCAGAATCGCCGGTTGGGGCGGTGGCATCATTGTTAACCTTCTCTCCTCATTCCGAACGTATAGCATTGCCCTAGCTATATTCCCCACAGTTGCCCAAGACCGACGAGATGGATTGAAGTTATCTATGATATGTAAAATCTGCTCGACCCCATCACCCCGGTAATGATATGAAAATCAAAAAAAGTTATAAAATGACAATAAGTTATGTTACTAAAAAAATAATGAATGAATTAAATTGAAAGTGTTTGCACTAACCGTTACACCCATTGCGGCCCCCGGAATAGAAATCCACCTCCGAGTATGTCTACGATACCACTCCATATATCTTGAATGATAATGAAGTGCCTCCATTGCGGGATCGCCATTGACCGTATAATCGATACGACGGTCCCACATATCAATCCACCATCCGTGCTTACCTACCTAATCCTTCCCAACGGCCTTAATTCAATATCATGCAAGGCCGTATGATCACGCGGACGAGCAGGTATTGGGCTGCTGCGGACCAAACCGACGAAGTACTCGGTGCGGATAATGCCACTCAACTATCCAATAACAGACGAGTGAGACACGAGCCCTCCAACTGTCTTGTCCCCGTCGGCGATAATATGGTAGAGCCTCTAGAATGTCATCGAGGTATGGCTCCCAAATAATCTGGTATCATAATAAAACATATCAAATACCTTCAAGAATTAATTTATAAGCTAACATTATATTAAACTCGTTGGTTGCTATCATTACTTAAGTCTTCCGATCCCATTCTATCGAGTTGGTAACGTAAATGGGGCAACGTATGTGTAGGGACCTCTGTTATTAGTAGGCCTAAACTCCAGTTGCATAAAAAAAAAATATTTTCATATATTATACGCACTTCAAAGAATCAATGACTTACGAATTAAAAAAGCAATAAATCACATACCGACTACCGAGGGGTGCATCTTCTAAAGGATCATGATCTGCTAGGGATGGGGAGATACATCCGAAGCGCTCATATGCCCAAATCGTAATACATGCAGGGCACCCCCGATTTGATGCTTTGATGGATCGATCGCACCGCATAACTCCCTATACAACCACGCAAGCGCCGCCGAACCCCAACATCTATCGTGTAGGGTTGTTGAGGTTCGCTAGCAAGAGGAAGAAATAGCAAACTAACCCGTGCTCCCGATTTATCCGCAAAAATACTTCCTCCAATCAAGCGGAGAATGAATGCTCTAGCATGCTTGTACTATAGTGACATCATCGACATCCTGGAGGAAGATCGTCAAAATGTTCTCTCAAACCAACCTAAATTTATTTGCGTGCCACGCAAATTGGGTGGGTGAGCACCAAGTAAATCATCGCAAAGAGTGCTCCAATTGAAATCGGTGAGCCCGATTGACGCAGTCCATCAATAGGAAGCCCTGTGAGCACCGCTATATCCTGAAGCGTGATGGTGCATTCACCTTCCGGCATATGGAATGTGTGGGTCTCGGTCTCCATCGCTCGACCGCGCAGTAATCAAGTGCCAATCTAACTGAAAAAATCTCATCATATAAATTCCGTAAAATCCTGAAGCTTGAAGATACGGAAGTATACGCGGATCAAGCTCATCTACGTGCACCATCGATCGCCGGCATCTAAGGAGTGCATTTTGATCCGGCTGCTAAATATTATATGAACTGTTAGTAGCAATTTTGATATTGCTGTTACGAATGATATATAAACTGCTAAATTTCTCAATTACCCGAGCATTCCATACGGTCTCGATCTATGTCGGGCCTCTTTGTGTAAGTAGTAAATCATCCCGAGGTCCCGGCTGAATATGAGTCCTATGTGCCATATCTACGATTGTGATATTATCTCCATCATTAAATTGACATATCGAATGTAGATATGGAACAGATGAACGGAATAAATATATTGCAACTATGATATTATAACATCTCAACAAAGTAATATATAAAAAAAGGGTATACATTATTCGGAGGAACTTAATAAATATCGAACAATTTTGCATTATTCACAAAATAAAAGATTACATCTAATTTACATAATTCACACAAGTTTGCCGATATGTGATCTATTCTTGGGTCGATCTGTGTGCACAAGTACTCTCGTTGTGCCCTGATTTTCCACATATCGCGCAATGGATACTAGAAGTGCTACCGCCTCGGCGTCCTCTAGTCCATCTCATTACGTATCCGTGATGCACGAGGCTTTTCTTTCGTCTAATGCGGCTCGAATTTGGCACTAATGGCGGCGCGTCGGGTTCGATTAGTACTCAATATGTCCTAACGGATAAAACATATATTGATAGCATTGAAGGGTTTTATCCAAGCTGTACCACTCATCTACGTACGGCTCGTAATCAATTCCATATGTTTGACATGCTGCAATTACGTGGGAACATGGAATTTTAATCTCATCGAATTTTTCACATGTGCACGTTCGCAGGTCTAGGCGCACTATTTGTTTTTGGCCCCCGATCCTCTGGATGCTGTCGTGTCCATTTTAACTTCGAATATCCTCTATCGAGTCGAAACACGTCACTTCGTGCCTATTTACACGTTGACTATTTCTCCCGAGCGTCGACACCCGCAAAATGTGTAAATGCATGTCCTTGGTCCTTTTGCATCCCGTACATCGTTCTTCTCGTGTCAAAATAGTGGACCAACCGATAGAATATCTTCTCCACCATAGCCGTTATTGGCAAACCACGGTAACCCTTCAGCATGCCATTGACCGATTCAACTAAATTTGTTGTCATCGATCCATATCTTCTCCCTCCATCATAGGCCTTCGTCCATTTATCTCTTGGAATCTCGTCACACCATGCACAGTGTGCGTGCATCCATACCCCTAATTTCGTTCATGATGTGCTCAAACTTTCACTGTTGATTAGCGTAAGTCGTACATTACAAAAATAATTAGTACTTTGTTATCAAATTTATGAAAATATATTTTTCTCAAATTTTAAAATTTCAAAATTTACCTGCCGCCTCAATAAGGTTTTTGCCTTCGGCATTTTTGAAATGTTTATTGTAGTTGCTTATAAGATGCCGAACGCAATATCTATGGTGGCCATATGGAGGACGCCACCTGCTGTCTCCATTGCTCTTTTAATCCCAATATGCCTGTCGATATTACGCAAATATTGTCCCTACTAGTGACATATCTCCGCAATGAGTCATAAACCAAGTCCAATTATCAATATCTTCACGATCGATCACAAAGAAATGCCAACGGGAATATATGATTGTCGCCATCAAGTGAAGCCGCTACAAAGAGCGTTCCTCGGTGTTTCCCGTACAAATGGGTACCATCAACAAATATCACAGTCGACAACTTGCGAAACCTTCAATCGCTGCGCTTGAAAGTCCAAAACATCCGGTTGAAAACGGTGCGGTTCGATCTACGTTCATGTGATCATCGATCACAAAATGAGAACCTGGATTCCTTACCGTCATTTCGTTCATGAACTTTCGTAACATACCGTACGACTCATCTCATCCTCCAAAAACTTCGGCAATTGCCATTTGTTTAGCAGCCCAAGTTTTACCGTAAGTAGGTTCAAAGTGCGGCTTGTCTTGAATCTCTCGCCATCGGTGCCTTGATTCTAATATCGGTTGGGCGGTCACCATTACTTTTATCTGGCTGCATATATATCTCGATCAAGTTGTCGATGATCCCGTGACATTTGAGGATTACTACATGTATGTGGCCCATTGTACTTAATTATTTTCCAAAATAGGGTACCCGCTTTATTAGACGCGAGAGCCTCCAATCACGGGGTCCATTCCGATTACTACACTTTATCACATATTGTGACTTATTTGTGACATCGCTGCGAAAGTGACGATTTCTTATTAGACAAGTACTCTTTTGCAGCCAACCGTAACGCATCCCGTGATGGAAATAACATGCCAACATCAAATTCTTTTGATGTATCAAATAACATACGCCCGACTTGGCTCTTGTATAGACTTGCATCATATCAAAGTCGATCTCCGAATAAGGCGGCGGATGTACCAATGTCAAGATGGGATTGCTTGCAATGGATGTTGTAATAAGCCTCCGTATTATCACCTCCGACATCTTCATCATCACATTATCGGTGTTTATCCAATCATCGTCTTCTTCATCGCTATCATCTCCATCATGATCATCATTATGATAGGGATCCACGTGCTGATTATGCACATCAACGTCATCTTCACCAACATTAGAACCTTCCCCACTAAATCCCGTATCACTTGATGCTCGATTATGGTTGCATAAAACTCAAAAATCCCGTAGCACCGGTCCGAAGTGCAAATTGCTTAATCATCCTAACGGTACCATCATCATGCACCTCCGTAATGTCATACATGACACAATCCGGTGTTAAAATCGGAAATCTATATATCGACTTATCAATATACTAGTTGGGTGCTATATTTAATGCGCGTTCTATCGTACCACGTAACTCATCAAATGTCGATATGTTTCCAAACTCGAACATGATAGATTGTCCACCTTCGTAATAATGTCCATATTCTTTTTGCACTATTCTACCTCCCCAAGATACAACCGCAAACAATGTAGATGACATTCCGCTAAATAAAAAATTACAAATTATTTAGTAAATATTATCTGTTTATTAACAAATTAATATTATAACAATCAATATATCATGAAAATGTATGGTATAGCCTAAGGGCTTAGAGAATGTATGATTAAAGTGCATGGGCAAATCGAAAAAAATTTTGAAGCTAATTTGTCGGAAGGGGAAAAATCATCATTTTCGAAAGTCAAATTACCAAAATTAGAATTTGGCTAGTTCATTGTGGTTATTTCCAATATTTCGAAATTTTTTAAAAATTGTTCAAATTTTTTGTGAGAGATTTTGCCGAAAGCGTAATTTTTTTAAAAAATTCAGGGGCCATTTACCCACAATAGTCCATGGCCGAGTTGATTGTCGCCATTTACTATTTTTTCGATTTTTTTTAAAATTATATTTTTCAGGCCAAGTCAAATTCGTTCTATGATTCTCGGGCCATCCGATTACCTAGAAATTAATACGGACATAATTGCAAAAATAAATAAAAATAAAAATTAAAGAGATTATGGCACATTTTTTTATTTACCCTATCTCCAAATACGCTATCGTGTTATCTTTCATGGCTTTTTCTAACGGCTCCAGCTTACTAATCTTTTTTTTTAAATAGAGTGCTAGAGAAAGTCATGAAGGAGAACACGATATTGTACTAGGAGATAGGACAAATAAAAAATTTCGCCCTAATCTCATTAATTTTTTTTAATCATGTTAAATTTAGCCCGTGCTTCTCGTGCCATGCCATTTGATAATTTTTTTTCCCAAAAATTTCTTTGAAAATCCTAAAGCAGTAATTTTTTTTAAACAATATCTAAATTCGTAAACATTATATGCGAGACCACCGGTAGGAGGCACGGCCTTTCCAATTCCGGGATTTATACTTCTTTTAAAAGATATACAAAGTAAGTTAAAATCACGGTATTGTGTGACAAAGACAATCACCTGCGAAATTAATCAAGCGGTGGAGAGGAGCCCCGCGGGACTCTACACTTGTCTATGCACAATACTTAGATCCGACTATGCTTTGAATATTCTTTAAAAGATATGCAATATGGAGTACGAAATAACATACGAATATAGAAGACAAAGCCATAAACGCCACAAGTAGGAGCGGAGCCTTCCGCGATCCGTGGGTGTTCGAACTTATATAAGATGAAACTTCACAATTTTATTCATAAAATGTAAAGATTGCAAGAAACGATTCGTAGATCCGTGCATAAAAACTCCAAAAACAACAAAATCTACGATAGATCGACAAGACAATGAGATAAAGCAAGAAATATTTTTAAATAATATCTAACTTCGTAAACATTATAACTATTATTAAAACATTCGCAAAAATTTAACATAAATTACTAACAACCTATAAGTAATATACATGATTCAGGTATAAATAATAACCACATAAATAAATCTATATTTACGAAATTGTAAAAAATAGTCACAATGAAATTTACCTCAAATTATCGAGAAAGCGTGCGAGACCGAATGAGGAGGCGAGCCTATCAAAAGAAAGTATCGAATTAATTTCAATATTACAAAAAAATTAACATAAAACTTACTTGCGTAGGGTGCAGGTATAGAGAAAGAACTTGCTTGCGTAGGGCAAAGAGTATAGAGAAAGAACTTGCTCGCACGGGACCTGGAAAAACTAAAGACGCTGCTCTTTGCTCTCTTCAAAACAAAATAGAGATGTTGCTCTCTTGAAAATGAAATAGAGGCGGAAGAAGTGTCGAGTAGAAGTGTATGCGGAAGAAGTGCCGAAGCGAAGTGTATGCGGAAGAAGCGAAAGAAATGACGAGCGAAGCGGAAGAAGTGCGAGAGGGCGGAAGAAGCGCAAGAGGACGGAAGAAGCGAAAGAAGTGCGAAATAAAAATGCCGAGCGAAGCGGAAAGGGGGGTTTTGGGCTCCCCGCTCGCGATAGAGAACCTGCCGAGCAAGGGGACCCCCTCCCCTCGCTCGACACTTTAGAGGGGGGAGCTCGGCAGCAGCGACCCCCCGCTCGGCTTTTTAAAGGTGAGCGAGGGAGGGAACGGGCGGGGCCCACCCCCACCCGCTTGGCTGCCGAGCGAGACCCAAATTGGAAAATATTTTTTTAAAAAAAATAAACTCGTAATATTTTTTTTTAAAATCAAATTAAAAAAAAAACCCAAAACCTACTCCGTCCCGTCAACCGGTCGGTGCGGACGTGTGATATCGACCGGCGGCATCGGCCTGGTTACTAGTTCCGGAGTTCCCGGATGACAATGCCAATGTAATTTGTATGTAAATTCAGTTTTCTGGCTAGATGTCGGCCAAAATTCGTTCATTGCGCAAAACTGATGGAAACAGAAATTGTTAAAGTTAAGGACATAGCCAAAGCGATTTAATTGGATCTAAGGTGATGTTTATGGGACAAATCCATGTTGTCTGCTAGATGCTAGTAAATGTAATTACAGAATTTTCATATACTGGAATTTTATTTCAATCATAATGACAGCATCGACCTCGGCTTACTTGGAATCATTGACAAAACCCACATTCTTTAGAAAAGAGTAGTAGATTTTTTTAGAGAGTTGGTAAGTGTCAAAATAATAAAGATGATAAATTTAAGGCGTAATTAACGAGTAAAAAAAAAAAAAGAGCAAAAAGCTTGTGAACGATAAGACAAATCGGCAACTTATGTAAAAACAAATAAACATCTGTAGATATAAGTTAGTTGCAACGTAAAAAATTGGTGAGTCGTGCTAAATTTAGGTCGGTAATCTCTACAAGTAGTCAGTGTATTTAACATATTGTTAATGAAGCATATAACCTTTCTCAATTCAATAAGAAAGTTGATAGATTAAAAAAAATTGAGACATTGGTAAGTAATTCGAATAGGAATTGGCAACAAAAAACTAGTTGGCAAGTTAATCCGACAAATATCGTTAAGTCACTCTAATTTAGATTGATAATTTTATATAAAAGTTACTAAATTTAAAGCGTTAATCTGTTTAACAATAAAAGTTAATAACTTATGCAAAAATTGCTAATTTACAAACTCAAAAAAAAAAAATAGTAATTCCGGAAAAGTATTAGTTAAGTTGCTAACAATTTTTTTTTGGTCAGAAAGTTGCTAACAAGTTTTTTTTTTTTTTTTTCAGATAGTTGCCAACAAGTTACCCGGTCATTATCCTACCAATAGGTTTGAGGCACTCACCAATGCTTATTATCAAAGACATAAATTCTTATGCATGGAAAATAGAAATGTTATTATTCCACATTACATTTACAGGGCGGAGCAAGAAAATGAAGAACTTTCATATCCTATGATGCAAAAACCAAATGAATCTTCTCTTCCTCATCTCCGAGCTAAAAGCACATATCCAAGCAACAGTAGCAACACAAACCAGCACAACTGCACAGAAGAAGGCACATAACGTTAGTGAGAGAGAGAGAGAGAGAGAGAGAGAGAGAGATTCATACAATCCTCTGCAAAACCCGTCTCCTTTGGACTTAGTTTGATCTCCAGGATGAGCAACACCTCTGAGGCCTCCTTGACCTTGAGCATCTTTCATGGACATGGGATTCACAGGAACTGCTGGTGGACCCGTGTAAGAATTTGCAGGCACCGAAGTGTGTTCTGGACACATATTGTCAGGAGAACAAAAGTCCATGATCAACAATGGGGCAAAACAAAGAAAACAGATGAAATAAAGTACCACTTAACTGCAATGTAAATAAGCAGCCAAGGAGGAAGCTTACTAGGAAGATAATCCCGATCAGACATATTCGAGTCTGTTTGATTATGATTCTGAAAACAGATATGAGCAGGTTTGAGTTCCACTATAGAAGAAGATGCAAGCATATATAACTGAACAAAAGATGAGGTGATGAAGGTGATTATAGTGGAGTGGTTGTACTAGTAGCTGGCCAAAGAATGCAGCCAGCACCAATGAAACGCGTCAATAGTCTGAAATTGACACGACGGAAAGGTCGCGGAAGGAAGGGAGATTTGCATGATTAATTAAAACTCAGCGTGACTTACTTATATTCCTATGTTCGTTTAGCATTCTAGGTATACAAAAAGTTTAGGCATGTTGGGTTCTTTTTCCCTTTAAACTAATGTATATAATTGAAGAGTTGCATTTGCATTTCATCAGTCTCAATTTAACTGGTGTATATGATTGAAGAGGCAAGAGAACGAACCCACACTTGCAGAGTTCCTGGAACTTTTACTTTCCTTCATGCTGTTGCAGCTTGTGATTATATGCCAAATGCTTACTCATAATCCATGATGTAACACGTGTTTGACATTAGCGAGAAATATCCTGCAAAAACTTAGTGAACAGGATATGATCAACTTTTATGCCTTCAGCAAGTGGATCAAAGCCAATTGCATAGTACTATGAATAACAATAACAAAAGAATAGGCAGCCCAAGCACGGCGCTCAGGCGGCCGAGGAAGGGAAGCCGTGAAGGCCATATGAAAAGGAGGTTGCTCTGAAGAAGACCCCAATCACTTCAAGAATGTGGGATGTTACAGGAAACTTATGGCTGATGAATCTGCTGATAAACAGGCAAGTCAAAGCCAACTTGACTGCCCAAGAAAACAAGCACAGGGTTGGAGGGAGGTCATTGGTTTGGACTGAGTGACCCGGAAGAGCCATTTCAGTCGCCGATGAAAAGCAGAAACCTCAGACCACGTCTATCCATGCCTGCGATTTTGTGCAGCGGTTGCTAATTGCTGTATCATATTCTTCAGGAGTTGAAGCATTCTTCTTTGAAAATGGGCATTTCAGCTCTTCCTCTGTCAACTAAAAGGAAGGCAAAGAGTTAAAAAGTAAGAAGGATAACTCACATATTATTTCCAAAGGAAATTTGCCAAAGGAAATTTGCCCAAGAACGCCCATATGTTAGTGCTAGCGTTATCACCTAGAGAGGGGATGAATAGGGGATTTCGATAACTTTAAAAATCAATGCGTAATTTATACGGATAAACTCATAGCTTAGTTCAGGCGACAATCACTAACAAAATCCGAGGTGTCCTCAAATTCAGCGGCATGTACAATTTAGCTATCACAAAATAATAACAAGGAGCTTAAAGAATAGAGAATTTGCATAGAGATTTTATAGTGATTCGCTTTGTTCAAGCCTACGTTCACTTCTTCACGCCGGCAGCCAATCGGTTGAATTTCACTAGTAAATATCTCAAATATTACAACACAATGATTGTTCTCGAGTCGAAAGCTTTCCTACCTAACACTCACACATTTGAATGAACTCCTCTAAGTATTATAGTATTTGGTTCAAGAATATATGAAGGATGTGAAGCTCTCTTGATCTTGAAATTTAAGATTTTGCTCTATTGTATATATTCTCTAAAGCCTCGAGTTCGCTTTTTATACTCCTCTACC
This sequence comes from Rhodamnia rubescens, assembly GCA_021437795.1. Classification (NCBI taxonomy): domain Eukaryota; kingdom Viridiplantae; phylum Streptophyta; class Magnoliopsida; order Myrtales; family Myrtaceae; genus Rhodamnia; species Rhodamnia rubescens. The sequence continues at coordinate 5,462,378 of JAILYA010000005.1, read as the reverse complement.
TCCAACCGTATGCGTCGCAAGATCTCCAAAGAATTACTATCCAAACTTCCCATTTGGAGAGATTGCATATAAAGGATTTCGTAGCCATTGAGATTAACTAGAGAAAGAATCTACCATTAGATCAAATCGCTTATCTAATCGGGATCTGGGTTTCCAAAGATAGAGTTCTTCATAAGGTAAGTCATCCTTATCTCTCTTAACCCACGTCGTTGATTGATCTTCATAACTGATAATCTCCAAGAATAAATCTGACTTGATTTGCTAGCTGTTATAACAATATAATATCTCAATTAAATCATCTCAAAGATATCTCAAAATAATATGGTCATTGCACATGAAATATTCCATCGGAGCTTGAATTTCGTAACAACGTCCCGAGCTCTTTAAGCCTCTTTTGCTAGATTCAATCTTGTGTAACTATTTCTTAACATTCGAATACACATCAGGGACAATCTACAAAACAAGTACTTCATTATATTAACTCGGATATTAGATAATATGAATTGTTTTGTTAATTTCAAAGTCAATTAGGGGTTTTTCTCAACAATCTCAACTTTTTTAATGATGACAAAATTATCCTTAGAAAGATATCAATTTTGAATAAGAATGTAAGTAACATGATAATTTGCTACTCAATAATATATCATATAGTGCATTAGCAAAAGTAAGTTCGAGATATGGATGAATTCAACGTTTGAATTCGTCTTCAGAGCATGGTTTAGTTTCGCCTTTAGAACTTCTAGAATCTGTATGAGCTTGACAATTTAATACTTTCAGAACTTGAACAATTTTCATTTGTTTAGACCATGTCACAGCAAGTTCAATGTATTGGATTCATTCATGAACTATAGAACCAGTATAGCATGTATCATAGCATAAGAAACCTGTATAATTTAACTTTATTCAGGTTCAGAGCAATGTAACCTAAAAAATTCCTGTTTCTGTATCACTCAAAACTTATCATTCAGAGCATTTGTTCCTGTATCAACTCAGAATTTGTTGTTCCTGCAAGTTATTATCTCTCCCCTTTGTATAAGGCAATATAAGGAGTATATAAATATCTCAAGTTATTGTTTCTCCCCTTTGTATAGGGCAATATGAGGAGCGTAAGGAGTATATAAATATCTCTATGTAAGTGTTAGGCAAAAAATCTTTCGACTCAAGAATCGTCACGTTGTTGTGAATTCCGAGATATTCACTAGTGATATTCGACGATTGGCTGCCGGTGTGAAGAAGTGGATATAAGCTTGAACAAAGCCTAACAACTATAAATTTTCTGTGCAAATTCTTTATCCCTTAAACTCCTTATTATTATTTTGTGATAGTTGAATTGTACACACCGTTGAATCGAGGACACCTCGGATCTTGTTAGTGATCATCATCTGAAATAAGATCTAAGTTTGTCCGTATAAATTTCACATTAATTTCTAAAGTTTATTGAAATCACCTATTCACCCCCTCTAGGTGATCTAGCACCAACAATTGGTATCAAAGCTTGATGTTTTTATTTTTTGAAGTGCTATTACTTCTAAAATAATGATCTCTATGGCTAGCAATTTTGTTCCAACTTAGATTGAAGGAGGAAGCAACAACAAGCCACCCTACTTCAATCAAAATGAGTACAGCGACTAGCAAAACAATTCAAGGCATTCCTCATATGCCAAGATCCGTAAATATGGAATGTTGTACAAAGAGGCGTGGATCCCACCGCAAATACAACAAGCGATGCAAATTTAAACGCAGGGGACGACACCTCTAACAACACTGCTCCCACTGTAACTCTATCTACAATGGACATGACGAAAAGAGATGCACTAGATGCTAAAGCTGTTTACTTACTTTATAGTGCATTATCTCCCATAGAATACAAGTGTAATACAAATTGCACTTCTTTAAAAGTGATTTGGGATAAACTTCATGTGACCTATGAAGGAACGGACAGGGTCAAGGAGACCAAAATCTATATTCTCCTTAGCCAGTACGAAGCATTTAAAATGTGGTCCAATGAAACAATGAAAGAGATATTTGATAAATTAACTGAAATAGTGAATGGTCTTACTTATTATGGGCAACCAATGTCTGGCCTGATGAGAGTTAACAAGCTTCCGAGAGGGCTCACAAAGTAACGGGAAAATATCAAAATATCTATTCGAGAGACTAAGAGGATTAGTTCTTGATCCATGAATGAACTCATTGAAGCTCTTCAATCCTACAAGAATAAAAGGATCAATGAAGAAGCACATTCAAAAGGTAAGAAATCCATTACTTTAAATCTAATATTGATTCTAATGTCTCAAATTCTGAAGATGAAGACAACGAGGAATTAGCACTCATGGTTAAGAGCTTCAGAAGAATGGCAAAGAAATGCAGAAATTTCAAAGGGCAAAGAGATTTCAAGCAATGTGATCAAAGAAGAACATCTAGTAGCAAAGAAGAGAGCAAAGAAAAAATCTGTTTCGAGTGCAAAAATAAAAGGTGCATCAAACCTAACTGCCCACTTATAAAGAAGAAACAAAGGGATGAAAAGTCTGAGAATGCTCTAAAAGAAGAAACCTGAAACGACATAGAATGTAAAAGCAATGAGGAATATGCCAGTCTAATGGCTACCTCAAACTCTAAGGAAGAATTTGAGGTAATTCATTCTGGTATTCCTTTTGAGGTATCTGAATATATCAACGAATTATGCTCAGACTATAAATCTTTCCCTAAAAAGGTTTTAGAATTGAAAAAGGAAATTGCACATTTGAAGCAAAGTGATGTCTCGCAAAAGGATAAGATAAATTTCTTTCAAAGCGAATCTTCTCAAATTAAAGATAAATCTGATTTGATTTTAAAAAAAATGAAATTTTACAAATTGAGAATGATCCTTTGAGAAAGGAAATTTCAAATATTAATAAAAAGTTTTCATCTAGTTCAAAAACCCTAAAACATATTCTTTCTATATGAGATACATGCTATAACAAATCTGGACTTGGTCTTCAAAAGAAATCGATTTAAAATATTATTTTCCTAAAGTAAAAGAAAGACTTAGAAGAAGACCTTCAAAACCTGCATATAAAAATCATTTTTATAAGCAGTTCATAAGATCTGAGGAGCAGAGTTTCTCTAAATTTTTAAATAGTGGCGATCGAGATCAATCTAGATCAAAGGGGAGAGATAATAACTTGTAGGAACAACTAGTTCTGATTTGATACAAAAACAAATGCTTTGAATGATAAGTTCGGAGTAATAAACAGAAAGTTCTGAGTTTACATTGTACTAAACCCAGTGATACAGAAATAGGAAGTTTTGAGTTTGCATTGCTCTGAACCTGACTTGTGTGATACATAAACAAGAAGTTTTGAACTCTGAATTTCCTGTTTATGTATCACTCAGGTCAAGTTCAGAGCAATGTAAACTCAAAACTTCCTATTTCTCTATCACTCAAAACTTATCATTCAGAGCATTTGTTCTTGTATCAACTCAGAATTTGTTGCTCCTACAAGTTATTATCCCTTCCCTTTGTATAGGACAATATAAGGAGTATAAGAAGTATATAAATATCTCAAGTTATTATATCTGCCCTTTGTATAAGGCAACATGAGGAGTATGCAAGATATCTCTAAGTAGATCTAAATTAGGAACATCCTCCTTTGTCCATCTTCAGTTCCAGCAGCATGTGATTGCTCCCCCAAAGTCTGAGCTTGATTCTGGATCAAAGAGATTGGAGTGTCATACAGATTGGGATCTGAGGCAGTTTTGAGTACAGTATCCTCTGGGTTAGCAATATCCATGTCCATATGTTCAGTATGCTCCCCCTCAAACTGAGCTTCCTTGTCTGCTTCCATTTGAGCTTTCTATTCCAAAATAAGTTGTGGAATAACAGTTTGCTCACTCGTGCCATCTTTCTTGTCCTCATCTAGGACAGCTTGATGGTCTTCATTATCATCATCTTCCACATCTTGTGGATTCTCTTCTTCTTCCTTCTCCTTATCTTCTCTTTCTTTCGCTTCCTTTTCTTTGTCTCTTTGCTCAGTCTGAGCTGCAACAGCATCTTCAACTACTCTTCTTACAAGAATCTGAATGTCTAGCTCTATTTCTTTGTCTTCCATCATCATCCGTTATAGCTCAGCACTTGCCGTGGCTAGCTTTGGTTTGTGATATTTCCATTTGAACTCATCATAGCTCTTTTGCTCATTATTTGAATCACTTGCTAAAGATCCTTCAGAAGTATCCATTTCAGATTCATTTAGGATCCTATCAAGTAACTTCTGAGCAGGTTTCCTACTCTTTTGTTCGGGTCTAGTGGACTTGTGGGCTAACATTTTCAGCCTCATTTTTCCAGTGGACTCAGATGATTATGCAAGTGAAGGATCAGCAGACTATTCAGCTTCTGTAGGTGATAGTTCTACAGTTTGTGTTGCTGTTAATGTCTCTACCATAGGAAGATTAATTAACACCATAATGTTCTTTCTGTCTTTCCACTATCCATCTGAGACTTTATAACCCATCTTGTTCATCATCGTCTCCCCAGTGATAACTTGGGAAATTTGCAAAGAGCTGAGCCTTGTCGGTATGTCTATCTTCAAGTACTCGAAGATTCTGGTGATCAAGGAATCATAAGGCAGTTGTCCCATATTCTTCTTAACAGTTCTGAACCTATGTAGGAATACAATGTGAAGTAGAGAAAGGGGCTTGCCATTCAAAAATAACCCAGATGATAACAAGAAACATCTCTTTTGGAAGAGCCTTTGGGTCTGAGGCAGTTTATGAATACCTTATGCAAATCATACATCTTAGAAGGGAATGATTGTACTCAATTTGAGGCTTGTTCACTCTGGTAAGATGTGGATTTCCAGACAAAACTTTATAGATATCATCTAAGATAGGAATAGGGGTGAAAGTATACTGCTCAGAACTTAGAATCTATGCAAGTTCAAAGACACCCAGAATGAAATCTTGATTAAAGAGAGAGAACTTAATTGCATCTGGACTAAGCATGGAAAAGTTTGAGTAGAAATATGGAGTCAGTTCAGGATAACAAGGAGCATTTAGAGTGCAGAGGTTTTGCAGATGCATATTAAGAAGCAAGGATAAAATCTGTAGACCAGGCTTCTCAAAGTACTCAAAGTCAATAGGTCTAATGTTCATGAAAGTTCTAGCAAAAAGAGATTTAAAGTACTCCAGATGATCATTTGATCTGAACAACCTATCCTCCTATCTTTGTTTAGCAACAAACTTCATCTCCATTCTTTAAACTGAGCATAGAGCTTCCCATCATCATCTTCTCTCACATTTTCAGTCTAAGAGACAACTTTTTCTTCTCCAGATCTTTCTTCTGCCTCGACATCTGGAGCTTCCTCAGCCCTAGAGGATTTCCCAACTTTCTCTTTTCCTTTCATCAATAGTTTAGATGATCGTGCCATCCATGTCTCAGCTTTATCAACCATTTCTGTAGCTTCCCTAATTTTCTTCTTAAACAACATAGAGTCAAAGCCTCATAACTCTTGTTCATCCCGAAATTCATTTTGTTTCATCAAGTAATTAATAGTTCCTTCACTACTACCTTGCATTCTCATACTACAAATTGTTTTTGTGATTCTCCCAGCTAACTTAATTCTTCTATCTAAAGGAAGAGTAGCATGTTCAGTAAGTGTAGGAACCTTACTTGCAACAAACTTCATCTCCATTCCTTTAAACTGAGCATAGAGCTTCTCGTCATCTGCTTCTCTCACATTTTCAGTCTGAGAGACAACTTTTTCTCCTCCAAATCTTTCTTCTGTCTTGGCATCTGGAGCCTTCTCAGTCCTAGAGGGTTCCCCAACTTTCTCCTTTCCTTTCCTAAATGGTTCAGATGATCTTGACATCTCTGTCTCAGCTTTATCAGCCATTTCTGTAGCTTCCCTAATTTTCTTCTCAGTCAACATAGAGTCAAAGCCTTGTAACTCTCCTTCATCCCGACATCCATTTTGCTTCACCAAGAAATTAATAGTTTCTTCACTACCACCTTGCATTATCATACTATGAATTATTTTTGTGATTCTCCTAGCCAACTTAATTCTTCTATTTAAAGGAAGAGCAGCATGTTCAGTAGGTGTAGGAACCTTACTTGCAAGACGATGAATCAACTCTTGCTTCTTGCGAGCCTTAATCTCAGTAGGAGTCTCAATGCGTTGCTTGAATCCTCAAGTCTTTGCTCTTCATGACCTTCATCTGTCTATCCAATGAGATTATATTGCATTAGAGCATCGATTGGAGCCCTAGTCCTTGGAAATCCAATCTACCCAAGCGATGAGTACCAGTTGCAGGCTTCTTCGCAGTTGAAGAGTTCTGGAGCGCCATTGAAGGTAATGGAACAAAGCTTGAGAGATTTTGGGGGCAAACTGGGTTGAATCGTAGATGAGGGTTTGAGAGAGAGAGTGAAATTTTGAAGAGAGGTTTGGAGCGTGAAGGATAAAAGTTGAATCATTGCTAAAAGGTTTGAGAAAGGCGACGGTTCAGTAGAAGTAGAATTGAGATAAAAGTAAAAATTTGCGATGGAATTTGGATAAATGTAAAAATTTGAGATTTTTTATGAGACAAAAAAAAGAATTTTGGATAGAATTATCACAAATCTTAAAGTTTGAGTTTTTTTTTTTTGTATTGGGCCCAAGAAAAAAAAAATGTACACCAACAGTATTGACTAATTACCAGTGGGTAAGAAACAAAAGATTGATTGATCATGGTTTGCCATCTCTTCACTTAAACGACCAATAATTCAGAACATAGCACGCATATCGGAAAAGTAATTTGTGGGACTTTTTGAATGTATTTTCTTCAGTAAGCTAATTCGTGAGATAAGAGTGCCAAATTCAATAGCCAAAGAAACTTGAGCACTCACCCTTTTAATCCCCAAAAAAATTAGAAAAATTAAAAACGGATTAACCCAATTTCTTTCCGTTTCTTTTCTTGTTTTTCCTTTTCTTTCTCTTTCTGGCTAAGCCACACAGAATCACAACGCGGATTTAATGATTTCTCAAAACGGGTATTTGGGAAAGTTTGTAAGCATTCTCCATAGAGAGTATAAAGCCACAAATCCACGAAATGTGTTTGATTCAATCCATCAAATCACACACCCAGGCTAAAGGCCCCGGTCGACACATCGAAATCGGGATACCAAACCTCGAGACTTCTGTTGCATCTCATCGGCTATCATCGTCATCGCCTCTATCCAGACCAGAGCATCTTCCAATTGGCTTCGATTGAAGTATATATTGTGGTGGTATGCTCTTGCTTTTGAGTCTGTTCTTTTATGTCCGCCAATAATTTTTGTTTTTTAGTTAGAAAAAACATGTTCACTTACTAGGATCAAATTCGTGAATACAGTCCGCAAGATTCGGAGCAAAGTAAATCTCAAAGGTCCGAGGGAGGATAGAGGACCCAATTACTTGGTAAATACTTTTTTCTTTGGGCTTTCACAGCCTAATCAGCTACTCTATTGGCTTCTCTACTTATATATAGTCCACTTTCAGCATCGAGAAGGGCTTCAATAGACTGTCGGCTCCACAGATAATTACATCCAAGTCCCGCGTGATATGTCCGCCAACATGACCGCCCAAAAGCTCTATTTCAATTTTGAATTAATACCACAAAAAATTCCAAACCGATACATTTATAATAAATTTATCACAAACTATTTTTTTTATCACGAAAAAATCTCAAACTAAGACACTTGCGATAAATTTATCCTAAAATATTTTTTTTGACCATCAAAATCCGAAACCGATATACCTATGATAAATTTATCCCAAACTTTATTTTTTTAGTATAAAAAATCTCAAACTACACACTGTGATAAAATTACCCTTCGTTAAATTAGATTAATATCATAAAAAATCTTAAATTGATACATATGTGATAAATAGAGGGAAAAATTCTAAAATGGTATACCTAGGAATTGCCATGTATAATCTAACTCAGCAATTTAATAGTTAAATTTAACGAAAACTAACGGAAATTAAATTTATCACGGGTGTATCGGTTTAAGGCAAATTTGTTACGGATGTACGGATTTGAATTTTTTGTGGCCAAAAAATAGTTTGATATATCGATTTAGAATTTTTCGCGGTATTAACCCTTCAATTTTTACTCATAACCCTTTTGTTCTCCCTCAAGGCATCGTTATTTCAGTCGGCAACCAATTCGGGGCCGCCGACTTTCAAAATTCGAATATTTTGATTCATCCGGCGTGTCATTTCACGTGTATTCGATGACCGGCGCATGGCCATATTGACACGAAAGAATAGCATAATCAACAATACATTCGGAGAGTTAATTATGCGCTAAAACATGTTATTTGGCCCGAATCTATTTAATTATGTGTCATGTAGTCGTGTCGGGTAAATTAAAAAGTCGGTGCCGAGAATTAACCTGAATGTATAATAACATAAGCTTCGGCGGCCTGGCGAAAATAACAATCACTCTGCCAACGTCAGTGAACCCAAAACTCAGCACGCAGTTCTACTTCAATGGCGGACTGAGCGAGCCGTTCTGATCCCCGACTCAATGGGTCCTCCCTCGCCTTCCAATCCTCCTTCCGCCCCGCCCAATCCCCAGGTTCTCTCTCCCTCTCTCCTTATCTCTCTCACGCACACGCGACTCTTCGACCAGTTCTTTGATTCGGCTGTCATCTGAAGGTCGATGCCGATGTCGGCGACAGTGCGGGAGATGTGGAGGACAGAAAGCCTGATTCAACCGAGCTCTCCCCGTGAGTTTCTCTTCCTAAATCCCCCATGCAATCGCTGTGTTAGGGCTTGTTAAAACTTAAAACTTGGCGATAGTTGGTTTGGGACTCGTCATGGACAAGCAATCGGAAAGGTCGAGTTCTCCTGAATTTCTTGGTTTGAGCTGGATTTTGAAACGGCCGACCTGAAATTCGTTGTGTGTGTGGAGAACCATTTCAGCTAGAGGCGAAATCGGGGATGGTTGATGTTTCTTTCTTGAAAGGTTCGAATCTTTCGTTTGAGTGTCTTAGGGAAATTTTTACGGGAAGGTACTATAAGCTGAACAGGCATGGCTTCCGTCAAACTATTGAGCGTCGGATAATGTGACTGGTAAGAAACAACCTTCGAGTTCGACGGATTCATGGGCACTCAGTTCTGGAGTACTCTTTGGCTGATGTTAAATTATTGGAATGACATGTTACCCACAAAGTGCTTTTCTGATCAGTATAATGGTCTTAATCTATTATTGAGTATACCCCCATAGGGGGAGAATGCCGTTATTACTGTAATGGCAGGCTCATCTCCGTGATAGAATCAATTTTTCACTTGTGCCACTTTTGAGTTATAAGTTGGACTACTCTTTGGAGCATACTGGACCCCAGATTACTCTGATCGTGTTTATAACCTCTGGTAAAGATGGTGGTGAATTACCAAGTCCACTGTGCCACTGTGGTTTTGCATGTGGGCTGTATATGTTATATATGCATTGGATGGTCCTCTCTCTTTCTAGCTCATGCCGAGTTTCCTCCTGGCTTCACTTGCCATTAAGAGTATTTGAATAATGCCACGGATATTGAGAAGTAAACTGTCATTGTTGTACAATCGTGGAAATGACATGTGGCATTCACAATTGTCAGTGGCAAGGTGATATTAACGATGGTCTTGATATTGGACAGGGACTCCAATGATGCTGGGGACATTGAGAAGTACAGAAAATATGAAGCAGACTACACTCAGAGACTGATGGCAAAGTACTTCTCAAAAAAGACTATATACGGAGGTTAGTTGTTTTCTAGTCGAGTTTTTTGGCCTTTATGCTATCTAGGTAACGAAAGGCTGAATATTAGAAGCACAAAGGTTACAATGATTGCGTCTCTAACTGCTAGTCTAGATACTGGCCGCTTAATCAAGGACAAAGCTATGGAGTGACTGACATTCAAGATCAACATTGCACTAGTTTCTGTATGTGGATATGGAACATATGCGTTGTTTACCTTTTTATCTAGAACAATGGGCAAGTGTTATATACTTCATGTTGGTTGTGAGGATCAATGAGTTTTACCCTGAATCAAGTCTCAAATTGCAGGTGACATATTTGATGAGAAATTGACTATAGATGGTGAGGTCATAAAGTCCAGCAGGTTCACTGAATTTCTATGACTTAGTCAATTTGTGTTTATTATCTGCATCATAGGCTAAAACGGGTTATTTCTGTTTAGGTGGCCTTATACCCGATCATACGCAGACACTGTAAACAGTTTTGAGGACCAGAGCTGGAGTGGCTCAGCTTCGGCAGCTGAAACGGCTATGGACATCTCAAATGGGAAGCATCCACTGAAGAAGAATGGCTGACCCTGATGTTCTCGCTCTTGTACTTCGGTTGAATCATTTCATAGTTCAAGGAGAAATTGATGTCAGAGAATGTTAAAGCTAAGGAAGCATGCTTTTTTCGCGCTACCGACATCCACTCTTCCATTATACTCACTAGGCAAAAGAATCGAATGCTATACAGTCTACTGACCAATTAGTGGGAATCCGAATTTCTAGAGGAATTAGACGATGCCCTCTTTTGTATGTTTCATAATGAACTCTTCGTTTTGCTGATTGGCCCTGAGAATTGAGCTCACTATAGAGCAGGTCAATACCCTGCTTTTTGTAAAGTACTGCAAGTCAATATCTAGTCCTTGAGGAGATGCAATTTTTCGATGTGCATGGTTATTTGTAGATATAGATCGTCTGCATGGCAACGGTTCGATTCGAAAAAGTGATTCCGAATAGAATTTTTTTTATTTATTCTGTTCCTCGAATGAGTTTTGGATAATCAAAATTTGTTTGGTAATTATATAAAATTTCCGTTCCTGTAATAAAAATGCATTTGATAACAATATAAAATTTTTATTTTTGAAAATAATTTCTCTTTTCAATTTTTGTCGGTTAAGTCAAATAATTACGTAGTTATTTTGTGAAATTTCATCCTACATTTCAAATTAGTTGAAGATTAATTGATATCGATTCTCTTATATAATATATTGCGTATAATATTTTTTCGTGCTATTCCGTCTAATTGTCGTGCTATAATGAGTCATTTTAAGCTTTAAAAAGGATAGACTATGTTGGGTTAGTGTATGATTTCAGATTAACACGGGCCCTCGCAGCCTATACCAAATTGCGAAGGAATATCAAATTCGATCTTAGTATGATCGGTAGCATATGTATGTGTACATGTAAATGAAGTCGTCACCGCCTTTGAGAAAGGTATATCAAAAACTTTATTGAACTATCGGAAAAAACTGTTCGATTTTGCGCAATCAAAGAAATCTAGGGTTCAAGGGCTTGGTTACGTTGGTATTTCTACCGACGCCCTTTCGGCACCAAAGTGGAGTGTTTTTAAAACGTGTTCTATGCAAATTTTTAATTTCATTTTAAAATTATGAGGTAAGCCAATGCTATTGGTTGTTTTTGTCTTTTTCCAAATTTTCTAAAACTAGACTAAGTCTAAAGTACTTAAAGCTAGGGAAATCACAACCAATGATTAAGTGCACAATCAATGAATCACGACATTGATAAATTGCATCATAAATCCCTAATGAAGCCCTAATGGTTTAGAGAAATGTGGTTCGATTTAATTTCAAAGGTATTTATGATTTTCCTAAAAAGGTATTAAATCTATGGAATCTAAGCCCAAATTTATGAAAATGAGGTAAAACTAGCCTAATCTCGAGCTTATTCTATTTTTAGGGATTTTATGAAATTTTTTTCAAATTTTTTATTTTTATTTTATTTTTTATTATCTTATATATATAATGAAACCTCGTTATGTTTTAAGTCGAGTGAAAAGTGATGAGAGAACTAAAAAGGAAAAGTGAAAGATGTGGGACTTCGTTACAGTTTTTTGTGATTCTCAAAAGTGATTCCTTTTTTAGAACCAACTTTTTTTTGTGCATGTTTTTGCACCAAAACTATTCTCGAAAACGGAATCGAATCATTTACGTTACCAAAAATGATTCTCATAATTTTTTTATTTTAGGTAACAAAATCAAATAACTAGAATCGTTGCCATGCGGGCCCATAATCACTCAAATAGTTTCGCAAGTAGAGTTTAGTTGTGGACTCTGTAGACTATAGTAGTGAATTTGGGCCGAAACGTTTGGGCTGGACAAATTCAGAAACTAGTTGTATGAAATTTCTTAGGAAAAATTCCAAATAAGAGTATGAAGTAAATTTTGTTTCGAATAAAGGCATGTAGTGAATTTTGTTTTGAATAAGGGCCTAAAGTCTAAGAAGCACCGACACTTTTTGGGGGCTTTCATGTCGTGTCATGTCTTGTCCGACACTTTTTTACATTCCGACACTCTCCGATATGCGATCGACAAATGCCAACGCTCCGGACACATCGGCGACACGCGGGTCTAGCATTCCGACGCTCTATTTCGACACATATGAGGTTCAATTTTAGGCATTTTAAATAAATTATAGGTCAAAATATATATGTATCAAAAATATATATGCTTAAGTCATATATCTAGCAACTCCAAAATTAATATCTCAATCAGCAAAAAAAAATAAAAATTAATCATGATTGATATTTTTATATGTAAATAATAATTTACCATATCATGTACATATAAAAATATAAATTTAATATGTAACGCATTCCAACATATCGAAATTATCTATTTTTTAAAAAAATGACTTGAAGTTGCATGTCAATGAGGATGCTATTTAGCCTAAAATGCCTTGATTGTTTTAAAGAAGGGTCTGGCCAAAGGGCATTTTAGTCCTTTATTCTTTTGAATTTTTTCTTTTTTCCTTTTTTGTTTTTTCTCTCCCCTCCCTCGGCTATCATCGGCCTCGGGTGTCGAGCCGCCCTCTCCAGAGTTTGGCGAGGGTCTCGCCTAGGCTAGGCGGGCGAGGGCCGCCGTAAAGCCCGATGCCGGCAAGGGCAGCTCTCTCTTGAGTCCGGCAACCTTCGCCGTGGCTCGGGGAGGAAAGAGGGAAAAAAGGAAAAGAAAAAAATCAAAGATGTAAATGACGAGAATGCCTTTGGTCGAGTCATTCTTTTAAATAATGAGGATATTTGAGGTTCTTATTTAAAACAAAGTCCATTTCATGTCCTTATTTTAAAAAAAATAAATTTCTTATGCATGTTAAATTTATTTGAGCTCTCTCCTCAAAAGGAAGCATGAGAGTGGACATCTCACGAGCATATCTTTCTTGGTTGAGTGCCAACTCATATAGTTACTGCATCCGGAAATTCTTGTGTTCCATAAATGCTGAACTCCATCAATGCACGAGGAAGAACTTTCCTCTCTCTGCTTAACTTAAAAGCTCTTGCAGGATTTGATCAGAGTTAGCTGTTCGATGCGGTGAAACCCATAACTTAATATTTGCCGGGTCGATCAAGCTTGCATTTTTACGTGGGAAAAAAGGTTTTTATTTTTGCTAATTATACACAATCTAGGACTCCTTATGGAGAAGAGCATATCCCAGATTTTCATGTGGGAATCGGGCGATTCTACCAGATCTCCAGACTTCCCCTACATGCAGACCAAACTAAGAAGGAAGTCTATCAATAGTTTCTTGTGGAAATTACTTCTGGTTTCACATTGAGAAGACCGGAATGAGAACGGCAGGAACCAATGAGCCGCGAGCTATCTTTCTTCTCGGTTACACGAGTTTGGAAGGACATTATGAGATGGTGATGCTTGAATCAAATCCGGCTATTAAGAAGTTAAACTCATAAGAATGATCTCCGAGTGAGGGAGGGAGAGAAATCAAACCCAGATCAATGAGAGCAGACACCTAAGAGAAGAAAACATATCGACAAACCGTAAACGTAGTATTTTCAATATGTTCATTCAAGGAAGTGCAGCACATCATGCCAGTCGTGCATACGATAATACCCAACAGAAAGTACTATTTGAGATTGAAGAGCCATTCTTGTTGCTTGTCCATGGCGTCAACTCACGGATCGGTTCAATGCTTCGGACTTGAGAATGCAGGCAACTTCTTCCACATTCCTGAAGGGGTTCAACAGGTCCGTCATGATGACCTGGAGCGAAGAGACCTTCTCTTTGAGCTGAGCATTCTCTTGGAGGATCTGGTGATTGCTCTCCAGAAGGCTAATGAGTTTCTCGGAGAGAGCGGTGTTGGCGCCTCGGAGCTGGTCCACTTGCATTTGGAGCTCTTCGACCTGCTTCTTCTTCCTCAGCCGCGACCTCCGCGCCGACTCCCGGTTCGATATCATCCTTCTCAGCCTCTTCTCATGGATGACGCTACTGACATGGTCAAAGTGATGACGGTGGTTGACGTGATCTCTGTTGGCGTCATCAAAGGCAGCGGCGGCGCTGTTGCAGAGAGATGGGTTTGGAGAGAGCTCGCCGTTCAGGTGGGAAATCGGGACGAACCCGACGAAGGGGATCGGCGGGGATCTAGTGAAGTCAGGAGGTGAGATTTTAGGGTATGCATGGAGGGTGCTGAAATCAGGGTTTGGTGGTTTTTGTTGGACAGGGAAATGGTGGAGATTTTGAGCAGCGTTTGGCTGAGTGAGGCTGGAGGTTTTCACTTCACTCAGCTGAGTCAGCTCCAGCTCCATTGTCTGAATTCCAAACTTCAACTTCACTACAGAGAGAGAGAGAGAGAGAGAGAGAGAGAGGACGAGAGAGGAAGAGGATTGGAAGGGGCAAGAAGGTTTTTATAGGCAAGTGTCTCAAGATGACAATGCAACATAGGAGAGTTTTTAGAAATAACGTGAGCATCATGTAAGCAACGAAAGAGATTCGAGTATATATATTGTTACGGTATCTCATGTTTTCCGATCGGGAGGAAAGTACGCACGAGAGACAATCTGCTTACAGCAAGTTTTCCTCGACGCGATCTGTACAAGTCCTCGTATTCTGTTACCAAGTGAATTTGGGTAGAAGTTCAGATCAAATTGTTGGTCATTTTGATCGAGCTGTCTTCATTATGCCCTTAAACACTAGTCGCACCAGTCCATTCCGTCCGGTTGAATTCTGGGGCGTACTTATGGATTGTCGATGGTGCTCGACAAATACTATGAAGACAAGTATCGAGTATCAAGGAGCAACCGGCGTCGTACTTTAACTAATCGACGCATGATCGTATACGGCTAGCCCATTTTATCACCAAGCGAAACAAACCGTATGCCAGAGATAACTACATGACCTACCAAGGGGATCGCAAAAGGCATATGCCTTGTTGATTTTAATCAACAGAACACCTTTTCGCAAACTTGGAATCGATCCAAGTCTACCACATCACTCGATGAAAAGGAATCGACACATTACATGTAACCAGAGTCACATTCCAGGCTTAGATACGAAGATCGCACTGCTATGGCGATGATCTACTTTGTTGTGCTCAGCTTCGATCTCAGACTAATCAACTGAGGAAACTATGTCCAGGTCTTTTTAATCAAGCAGTAGGTTGGAGCTTTTATCACCATAGTCCAAAATGCGTAATGCACACCAAACCAACCATACTTAATGCACAAATTGCCATATCGCTACAATCTCAGGGTACGGAGCTACCTCCATTTATGTCTCGTTGACAAAAGTGGTAAGCACAATGTAATGAGATCAAAGCCAGATGTAACTTCGTAATGAAAATAACAAGGCAAGTAATTAATAGCTAGAGGACGCTCTCCACAATCGCGATTAGCTCTACTTGTCTTACGGATATTACAGGCAAAAACGAAACTCAAAGCCTCGAGAAAGATGTGGTCATATTTCATATAAGTCCATGTGCTTTACGCATTTGAAAGAGTGGCCGCGGCGTAAAATTCGGTGAAAAGAGATCCGGAATTATTACCCATCTCTATTCGGCAAGAAGGAAGATGCTTGACAATGACCATACGACCTAAATGAATCAAATGGAATAATTCCGCAAGGAAAATCAAACGACGCGTGTCTCGTTTCGATTGGCATCGTGGCTCTCGGGGAAATCAACGTATGACGAAAATGGTATGGACTGTGAAGCAGGCAGTTCCCAGCAAATCCTGTGTGTTGCTGATCATGGATATTGTCCCCGTGGTACATAGGCTGCTGTTAAGTAATTCCTTCTTGTGATGGAAATGCCGAATGGCCAAGTGTGGACCGACACAATAACTACCAGTGCTGTAATTCGAAGAATCAAAAGTCGGGTATCACCTTCGTGAAAGGAAAAAGACGGAATAGAGGTTTTAAAAGAGTTTTCATTTTATTTGTATTTTTTGGGTCTATCCTGTCTCTAACACTCTCGTCTCTCTAACTTTTGCTCTCTTGATACTAGCTCGCGCACTCTCCAATCCTTTAGCAACAAGATCGCATGCCTATTGGCAGAGTTTCCAGAGTTGATAATGCGACGGTAAGGTACATAATTACCGCAGGAGGAATGGGGGCGACGTTGGTACTCGAACCCAAGACCTTAGTACCAAACCCAATAATAGAATAAAGTGGAAAGGTAAACAAATGAATATATCATAAGAATTAGAGTTCAGTGTATCTTAAATAAGATTAACTTAATTTTACTTCTGGTGTTAACACGGTTTTAATTCCTTAATCATAAAAGCATTGGAGTATCAATAAGCGAAGGAAAAAGACGAAAAAAGCCTTTGTCAAGAGATGCATATACCATCAATCACAGGCAAAAAAGTACGTTGTTTCGTCGATTGAAAGGACACCTCCCCTTGATGTCGAAAAGCCAAGCAACTACTAAAAACTTGATTAACTCGAAATCTTGAACCTACGACCTCCTCTTTGCATAGTCTAAATCGGGATGGTCGTCATAATGACGAGGAGTACTTCTCAAAATCTTTGACCAAAAGTATATCATATCTGCCTCAGTTATTGCTTTCCTCTCTCTCGTGGCTGACAATACCCTCAACCACTCCCAAGCCCAGTTCTTGAAACATGGATGGTCGGTGATGCAAACTTGCACGCAACGGGCTGGAATCTGGAATTGGCATGAAAAAGAAATCGTCAGCATAAAACAATTCTAAGACTTGCCTACCATGGGGTCACACAAGATGATAGCTAGAGAGGATTAACCCATTTAAAGCACGACCAAAGAACAGCAGCTAGCATCCCACTTTTTGCCCATAAAACAACTAAGCAATATCTACATTAATAGTATGAAGTTGAACCATGTTGCGGCATAGCTTAGAAGGAATTTCCTGAGCAAAAAACCAGAGCTCTTGTTGAAAGGGATATCAAAAGTTTTCAGCTCTCCCCCTTTTCCTTTCGATCCCTAACCCCACGTGAAGGGACAAAGTTACCCAATTTCCGCAATAGATCCTTCCCCGCCTCTCTGATTTTCACACACGTAAGCCCTCAACAGTAAAGTCAAATGTGAGTGAGATTGCATATGCAACAGGTAAGTATTGACTTTTACCACAAATTGTTAGCATAACCAATATCTCAAAAAAGAAAAAATGAAAAAACAAAAAACTAGAAGTACTTCAATACGTTATGATCCGACAAAATTCTCACATTCACGCATGCAACAGATACAAATGTATCATTTCATGCATGTATTCAGGCACATGTGGAAGGTTAATACATCCATTAGGTCTGCAAATGCTCATGCATCCGTTTAATCTTATTCCTTCAGTTAGTTAATATCTCCTTCATTCAAACCTGTCATGGAGAATATACAACTCCAAATAATTTAAAACTTCATCCTAGGCTAGGAACGACATTATCCTGAAACAAAATCCTGAATCCCCAATGCAGCAAATATTAAGAAGCTCATCTAACAGAATACTCAGAGAGAGACAGAGAGTGGGGGTGTAGGTTGAGGGAGGGGTGGGGGTGGGGGGCGGAATCCAGACGGTTTTCTCTAGGCAATGTAGGTAAAAAAATTGTCAAATGATCTTGACCAAGTTCCTGCAAAAATTTTGAATGGCAGATGTTTAATTCCCTACAAGGAGAACACGAAATCCGTGTAGGCAGCTCATTAGTTGACTATATACATGATAATGCCTGCGAATTTAGTGTTGTAACTCACCCCTTTTTACCTCTATAATCTAATTATTCCATATGGCCGTATACATTATTGTCCTGGTTTTGGTCCTCAAAGAATCAACAAAAACCCAAGGAGAGCACTAGTATTGAGGCTATCTACCATTTACAGTTACATAATGAAAGATGCAAACGTGATTAGCGATAAATCCACATAAGTAACACTTTCCTAACACAAGAATCTCTCCCTATGACATAAAAGAGAAACAGTAGAACTCAATAAAATTCTCATGTACAACTACCTAAAAGATCTTCTGATGGAATCAGTATCTAATCAATTCCTCCAATCACAAATTCTTGCAGAATATATTTGAGAAAATAGAATCCTCAACAATTACCGAGTAAACAGGATTGCAGCATTCGCGACCCAGTAATTAAAGAGATACCATGTCCTGGCTGCAAAATTGCCAATTTTCGTACGCAAAAGTAAACATGAAGAGGAAAGAATGAGAATGAGGTATTTCTACACGCGAAGTCAAGTTATTTATTTACGGCCATACTGAAAAGATAACACATGCCTAAAAGAAGGCACATACAAGAAACGTGCGGGGAACGATCATGAACCTATAAATAGTCCCTTCTCATTAGGTGAAATGGCAAAAGATCAACCATGCAGGATACAACACCAGAAGTTCTAGTTCCACCCCCTTTTTCTCACTGCGATATAATAAAAAGGAGAAAGGCCAAGCACATTGCAGGAATAACATCCTTTCCAAACAAAAAAATTAAAATAGTGTCATTGAGCATGTCATCCTAATGAAGCAGATGAGGATGCATGATGCTGTCCAATTTCACAAAAAACCTGATACTTCAGAAGATTTTAAAAAGTATACCTGACCTCAGTCCATGACCAAAGATAGTCATAGTCTCTGCAAGAACCTTCTACCCTCATAATCAGATTCGTTAGAGGGTAATTCAAAACGACAAACAGGGCAAGTATTTCTCATGCGCAGCCAGGGGAGGATGCAGTCTGAGTGGTATCTATGACTGCAAGGCAGATCAATCACCTTTTCCCCCACATCAAACTCATCTTTGCATACAGGACAAGGCCCCTTATTCTTCTCCACATCCCCTCGACCTAAAACTACAGTAGGAAGATTCTCAATTACTGATGCAGAAGCTGGAGGCCTACCCCCAGAAGAACTCTCACTCTCCATAACTTGCCCGACCAAAATCTCACCGTCTGCCCCATCAGTGAATAAAGGTTCCACATTTTCCAAATCTGGATCCAAAAGCAAGTTATTAGCATTCAACAGAACCTCCCACTCCACGTTCCCCAGACCTCCAACTCTTTCCACCCTCACTCCATCACCATCCTCAGCAGCAACTATGGGCGTCGAGGTTGAATTGGACCTAACACTGCCATCAGCGTGAACAAACAAGCTCGAAGTCTCTCTCTCGTTGGTGCGACCATCCACTTCCTCCCAGTCGAAATCATCATGAACCTCGTCATTGTCCTCCAGGTTTAGAGAATCCCAAAAAGAGGGTTGCGCCCGAGGTCATCATTCTCATTATTGTCGCAATCAAACCCATACTCATCCTCAAAACACAAACCGGCCCTTCCATCGTTCTCCGATTCTGAATCGGACTCAGATCTCCCAGCACCATAGGGCTCCACCACACCTCCGGTGGACTGTGCTCCGCCAGAAAACCTCCTCTCCACAAAGAAGACGTCATCACCATCATCATGCTCACCGTAGCAATGCTCGACAACGAAAGACCCGTTTTCGTTCCTCTCCAATTCAAACCCGAATCCTAAACCTAAACCTACCTCCGAATTAGCGACGCTCAAATCGCCATCTCCCTCAATAACCGCAAAATTGGACTCATTCAACGAACCTGAGACTAAATCGGAGCCGACGCCGTCCTCTATCTGGGACTGCTCCACGCGCTGATGAAACAGGTCCATGACGAAATTGGCCTGGTTCTCGGGGCCGCGGAAGAGATCCGGAGAATCAGCATCGTACAGAACGTCGTCAGCGGAGGGATGGGATCGGACGGCGGTGATCGGACCGTGGGGGTGGAGAGGGAAGGGATCGGAAGCGTAGACATCAAACGGAGCGTCGTGATACTGGCGGTGATGGGACCAGAAGGGGAAATCATCGTCGTAGTCTAGGGTTGGGGAGGGATGGGCGCTCCGCCGTGGGCGGTGGTGGAGGAGGTGGTGGGAGAAGGGGATGGAGGCGTCCGCCGCCATTTCTGCGGAGACTCTTTTTGGGCTCTTCCCTCTACAGATCGTTGGTTTGGCTTACCTTTTATTGTCTTTTATTTATTTGTTTTCTTTTACCTCCTCCTCGTTTCGGAACACGTAATTTGTGGGACTCGAAATCTTAAATTGTAAGTTTTTGATATTTTGATATTGCGTATGAATCCGTACCAGCTGAGAAAAGAAAAGGAAAAGAAAGAGACGGACCGAGTATTAATCAAGGGACACTGTTACGTAATCAAATCACATTTCCATATTTAGCCCCTGTTTATTTTGCAAAAAGTATGGCGCTTTTCAAAAAATATTTTTTAGAAAATCGTTTTTCAGAAAAAAATGAGACGTTTAGTATGAAAAAATCCGATTTGATTTTTTGCGTCTTTATTTAGTTGGAAAGTATTGCATAGCATAATCGACACTAATATAAATAATTTTTGTTATTTAAAAAAAAATCCAAATGTTTTAACATTTTTTTATTTTTTGAATTTTTAAATTCTTTTTATTTATTTTCTATTTTTCTATTCTCTTTTCCAGCCGGATTGACCACAGAGCCTTGCCGTGGCTGACAGCCAAAAGTAGAAGAAATAAAAAAAAAAAAACTATCAGAAAATTTGGGATTTCAGATTTTTTCTAAAAATAAAAAGAAAATAATTATGAAGAAGTGGAGCGAAGAAAGATGGGGAAAAATGTTTTTCTCTTTTCAAAAGGTGAAAAATATTTTTTCACTTTTCCAATTATTCTTCCATGAGTGAAAAATATATTTCTTGACTAGCTTATTTTTTATAAACCAAGCGTCAAACAAATATTTTTCTTAAAGTTATTTTCCGCAAAACAAGCTAAACAGAGCCAGTAGTATCCAAGATTCCATCTCATCAATATAGTTACCAGTAGAAGTCTCAATATAGTAACCAGTAGAAGTGTTGAATCGATTCATGGTAGTTCATAGTCTAGAATTTGCAAGGAGTGGCCTCTAATTACTAAGGCAATGTGTCAAAAATCTATAGGGTTGGCCTGGACATGAATGAAGAGAGACAAGCGGCCCACTCAAGGAAGGCGATGGACGCCGGACGGAGTGCTGATTACTTGATGGTCGTGCACTTCAAGAAACTTAGTAGTATTCACGTCACACCCCGATTCTATTTCATCTTTTGCTTGCTTTGCTAGAAGCAGATGGATAGGATTGGTACATACAGAAAGAATTCTGATAAATATGTGATCAACCCGGGATCATTCCTGCACAAACACCACACACCCAAAAAAACCTCAGTGATATTCCAGTTCATCCTAACACAATGAGTACTGCCATTTCTGCTTGAAGCATCTGGATCAGAGTCCAAATTTCCAGATGGTGCACTTTCTGTCTGTCTGTTGAGTCAGTTTAAAATCCTAGCTATTCCCTTCTCGGAAGGAGAAGTTGTCACTTAACGGCTGACTTCAAAAACGGGTTGGATGGGCGTTGAGGCGGTTGGCGATGCGCTTGCCCTGCATTCTTGATCTTCTCCAAATTGTCCGTTGACTTTGGAAAGCCGGAACTAGGGCGTTCAGACTGCAACTCATGCACATTTCCCGGCTTCTTTGTCTCCCCACCAACATTAGTCTCCGGGGCAATCTTCTGATCCTTGAACTTTGTTGCCCCATCATTCGGAATAGATGGATTTACATCCTGGTCGATTTGGTCGCTACCGCCAACCTTAGTTCCTTCCTGTGATTTCACTTTCTTTATAAACAAAGGAGCAGATAACTTTGGTGCGGTTGATGTCATAATGGCATCAGTTTTCTTTTCACACATGGCTGCTGCCATAATACTAGTAGAGGCACTGTCTTGTACATTCAAAGCTGACGCATCTTTAGGTCCTTTCTCGGCGAGCAACCTCTCCTATAAAAACAGATTATCTTGCATGAAGTTACATATTCAGGATCTAATTGCTTACAGATATCCAAGAACCGAGACTTACTTCCAATATGCTGTTGAAACGCTCTGCCAGATTTGGAAGCTTTAGAGCAGTGACCAGTTTGATTGCGCCTCTCACAGATTTCTCGAGTGATAAAAGTTTCACGAGTTCAGTTGCCCTTGCAAGCTTGTCGCCTGAATAAGCACCATAAGCATGTCTTACTCTATTTTAGAGACATTGATGAAAGCAATAGCTAAAAGATATAGCAGTCATGGTACTCTTCCTAAGATCAATATTCTACATGATGTTGCATGCTATGATGAATCACTTCCAGCTGCACTGCTTGGCTGGAGCTGGAAAAAAGTTCACAACAGATGCTTACTGTTGCAGCAGGATGCAATTAGCCTTAAAATGCATTTATCTTGAGCTGCTTCTACATTGAAAACGTCATCTTCGAGTGAGTTCACATCCATACCAGCTTGAGCAGCTGCTTCGATTTTGTGGTGAATCTGCAGCAAGTAAACAGCACAAGAACAGACAATTCCAACGTGCTATGAGCAGACAATCCCGTAGAAATTGTAAGCATGGGCAAGAGTTCTCGCAGATCTCCCTATTCCCAGAGACATTTTTCTTGGCAATCAATAAATCAAACTTCCACAAATGTAACTCTGAAGTGTGACAAGCATTTAAATATTGTCAACATGTTACATAGCATCACTTTGCCCATTACTACTTTCTCGAGAATTAAATTTGGAGACATCAACATAAGTAAATCAAAGATTTGACAAACCAGTGAGAGATGCGTGTAGTTCAGGATAAACTCATTTTCAAGTGTCTCTGCTCCAATATCAGAGGATGCAAGAGGAATCGAAAAGTTTACAAGGGACAGAACTGGTTTAGGTGCAACCTGTATTACAAGAGAGGCAATCGTCTGAGGAAACATTTACAAATAATCAAAAACAATAACCTCACAGTATGTATCCTACCTGCGGGAACAAATCTGGACTTTTGCAAATGACGCAAAATAAATTGGTCATGTTCAATCCAACTACCCAGTAGCTTTCATCTGACTTTTTTACTTTGCTGGCACTACATAAAATATCATTTGTATTTCAAACTAATATTAAAAAACAACAGAGAGAGGATCATCCACATTTTAAAGAAGGGCAGTCAAAACCTGAAAAGCGGCACCCAACTGCCGCCATATTGGCTGGTAAATATTTTCAGAAGACCCTGCAACATATTTGAGTTTCAGCTGAAGATCAAATTTTTAGAAGCAGACAAACATCCAACAAAGAAACAAGAAAAATGGGGAAAATGGTAACCTCACCTTTTATATTTTAAACCATGCTCTTTCACTAATCTAGAAAAGCACTCAACTTTCAGTCAACTTCTCTCATTTTTTTTCCTAGTTTGCAGAAGCAGGAAAAACAAGGAAACTTGGCTAAAGACATCAGACTATACCTTTGAGTCATAGGAACTCAACAGGCCTTCTTCACTGAAGCCAAACCACATTAACTGGGATCCAGGAGTCAGTGGCAAACGTCCTTGCATTGCCTTTGTGCATTTGGAGATGTTGAATACTGTAAACTCAACCACCTGCCAAATTTAAGGAAATCCCGAGTATAACGGGGTGAAAAGTCAGTTTTTATTTCTAGCTGCTTTCCACAACTCGCTGAGAAAAACAGTTTAAAACTTGGTCGTGAGTGATCACTTTAAAACTTGGTCGTGAATAATCAGTGATCAAAGCACCATTGAGTCAAATAAACAAAGAAAGGGTGAATTCATTGAGGCACAAACAGGAGAGTTCAGCACCTGATCACCAGAAGGAAGACAATCAGAAGAATGTGTGACAAATGCAAGTTCATCCTTGAAGCCTGATGCAGTGACCACAGGCCCATCAAGTGACACCACATGTTTCTACAATACAGGGCACAAAGCCAGAGATGAGTGCAAATCTTGAATGGATTGGCTCGACTACCATGAACATGCACATAGGAAAATGGAAGAAAGAATTGCTCTTACTGCACCTTCTGCACGTTCTGCTACTGAATACATCTATCTACCACTGCTAACCCTTCCCCAGTAACTAGATATGTGATTTCCTATTTCAATATTTCTTCATTATTGAGTGGCCCCACTCATTATGGTGAAACAGAAGACATTACGACCCATAAAATGGAAAAAAGAAATACTTCTATGTTCGTGTTGATGAGCATAAGTTGATTTAAGATTCAAAGATAAGCATGGATAGTACTAAGAGAAAGCTGCTATGAATCATATAGGATGACTGTTCCCAAGGCAGAATGCAGAAATTTCATCTCTATCTCTGTGCGACAAACCTGCAAGCCACCCTCAGTGAATATGCGGAGCAAATTGAGACTCGTAATTGCAGCAACCCAACCAGTGCCAAGCGCCACTGCCTTCACTTCTTCTCCCTCAAATCGCATAGACCACTGAAATATTGCTATGAGTACGTATCAGCATATAGACAAATACACGGTGCAGATGGCAGTATTACCTTGCTTAGACGAATTTAGAGGTTTCAATATCATGATGTTAGTGCATAAGAGTGAAAATTTTCAGACCTCGCTGTTACTTGCCCAGCTACAGAACGGGCGATACATGAGGGTGCTCAAGTTTTTCTCGCCTTTACAGGGATTCGCAAAGACACTCCCATTCTCATTTATTGATGCCATAGTGAAACCAAAGTGATCTGTCATTGATGGAACTCGTGGACCTTTTCCAGTATCATGAAAATCTATCTGCAGCCAAAACGGGTTAAAATGTCAGGGCAACATGAAATATCCCAGATGTATTTATAATTCCACATCCATCATGGGGAGAAAGAAGAGCGCACATTAAGTAAGGAGAGCATCACCTCTATGTGGGAGTAGCCCTCTTGCTCGATTGTAGTTATACTTCCTATCATATTATAGCATAAGAACCGCCTTTTCCCTGGCTGCGCAGGAGTGCTACCAGGCTGGAAAGCATCCTGCATTTTCGATCTAGCAGATAACATTATGCTTCCTAGACCGTCATGAACATTGTCCGGTGCCTTCTTTTTATCGTGACGTTCTTTTCGAGATTTGGGCTTTGGTGGGGAGCTTAACTTGTCATTGTCGTCTTCCTCCCACTGTTCATCATATGTGGACTGCTTTCTTAACCTCTTTCTGCAAGGTGGTCCAGATTCACCAAAACTATCTTCACCAGGATCACTTATACTGCCAGCAGCACTAGGTTCTTCGTCCTCCTCATCCTCCTCATCAAAAAAAAAGCAACCCGTTACTGTTGTTTGATCGTGAATTTGGAATTCCTTCAGTTGGTGATTTCATTGATGAAGGAATAACAGATTCCCACACCCCATATTTGCCCGCAGTATCAATGACAGACAAGGCATTGCCAATTGGCTTCCACGAGATGCAACATATCCTCTCGTCAAATTTCTGCCTGTCGATGTCCTGCTTCTTATCAACATCCCAAATTAAAACCTGCCTGTCCAACCCAGATGTTGCCATGTATTTACCATTAGGTGACCATGACAAGTAACATACAGATTGCAAATGATCGCCTCTCAAAGAAAACAGTTTTTCTGCTGTGTCTCTGTCGTACATTACCACATCATTCTTCAGACCAGGGACGGCTAAAGTTTCTCCATCTGGACTCCAGCTAAGCACATTGATGACAGAAAAGTCTGAACCACAGTTAGGAGCAATGCCTTTAAGCGTATGCAAAGTGGCTCCAGAATGAAGTTCCCAGTATATGACTGTCCCCATCGAGTCCATAGATGCCAAGTATTCACCGTTGGGATCAAAAGCCAAACCAGTAACCGACCCTTTATGTCCTTTCAGAACCCTGGCTATAGAACCATCAATTGTGTTAATTAGTTTGAGTCCCTCATCATCACCAGCTGCGGCCAACATGCTCCCTGACTTGTTGAATGCAAGGGCACGAATTGGTAGCGTAAACCTAGTAACATTGGTTTGAAAATCACCACCTGAAAGATACAAATACGATGATAAGCTTAAAAAAGCAGGTGTAGGAAGAAAACTGAAGGTAAAGTTTTCGCAGAGAAATACATGGCAAAATGTTCTAAAGTGGCTGATCAATGCTAGAACTATTCCTAGTGAGAAGAAAGGTTTCCCAGTATGAACAATAACCTAATGTAGTGAAGAGTTCTATGCAGAAATGTCCACGAGCTAACAATAAGGCTGTTTGCATCATTTTTATAATGGTTTCTATTTAGTTCTTGAAGCATGATAAGCAGACCCCGTGCCCATCTAACTGTTGTGAACTTTTCAGGACTCAGGTATCACCTGGCTACTCTTCATTGAAAATTGTAGTTGCATAAGCAGATTAGAGTAAACATTTGTAAATTCCTCCTACCTTTTTCTTATCTATCTGCTTTTGTTGTGTATGCTGATGAGACTGGAAACTCTAGTTGAAGGCATCAAAGATTATGTTCTCGAAGCTACTGTTTGGCGGTTTCTAATGTGACCTTTTTTGCTTCAGACTTACATGGGTTTTGAGAGTTAGGAAAGATTGAATATAGTAATACGTGGCATATTGGTTGACTGGGCAATAAGTACTCCGATCTTGTAAAATGTCATGAACTTCCTATGGCACGAAACTTTACATCATCGCCCATTACAAAGTCTTGCAGACAAGCGGCTCATGCTACCAAGTCCACAAACACTTCAACTGTCAAAGAGAACAATGTTCTAATGAACAATCCTGGTTCCATAAACATCAAACCGAAGCACGTGTATTATCGAATTATTCCAAAAATTTACCCACCTGCCCATACACTGCAAAGACTAACCAACCCATGTAGCCCTTACGCCAAAAATAAGACGCAGCATACCCACATTTACACGTTAGCAAGAAAGAAAAAGACCTGAATGACCACGTAAAATATCAAATCATTTTAAAGATCAAATTTGATCGCTAATCAATGCGCTCTTCAAAAGAAGAGAAAATGAGAGGCGAAAACAAGAAAAGCCAAGCCAATGCTTTTCACCTGGAAATTTGTACAGCTTGACCGAGTGATCAATCGATCCGGACGCGAGGCAAGTGGAGTTGGGGCTAATCGCCAAGGCCGTGACGCCGTCCCTGTGGTGGCGAAGGATCCTCGGAGGGCTCGAAGGAAGGAGGGCATCGTGAATCGAGATAGCGGGGTCCGAGGAAGAGGCGGTGACGAGGTGGTGAGCCTGTTGGTCCCACAGCACGGAGCAGAAGGACGGGCGGTCGTTGCCGGCGGCCTTGTGAGCTTCCCTGAGCTTCAGCGATCGGATTTTCATGGCGGATTCGTGAAGTGTCGCTTGATTGTCTTCGTGTGTTTCGATTCTCTGGTATGAGGTTCCGAGGGCTTCGGCGAAATGGGAGGGCTTAGTTCTGAAAATTTTTGGGGGAAATTTGGCGGGAAAATTGAGGAGTTTTGGGTTTCGCGGGTAACTGTCGTTGGAGGGGCCCATATTTGGTGGACGTAAATGACCCTGTCGAAGTCAAATAGCCAAGGCGCAAAAAAAAATTGAAATAAAAGAGCACAAAGAAGGATATAACCGTAATTACGTCTTTCTGATTATGCAGCGCCTTACTCCGTATTCTAGGACGACAATCGGACTTGTTTTATAACGTGTGTTTCCTTCTTTCCCTATACAATACGCATTTGAAGAGGCATTGTGCTTATAACATGTCGGTGCCATACTGGGCGTAAACCGCTCGAAGGTATTATGAAGTGAAATTTTTTATTAGGCTAACTCGTATTACATTTACAGATTTATAGGGGATTTTTACAATTTTGCTCGATACGCATTAACTATATGACCATGCAATCTTCTCTCTATCGACCATCTTTTGAATAAAGGGAAAATTGTCAAAAAAAATCTTAAACCTATTGTACTTTTGTCAATTTAATCCTAAACCTTTTACATTCGTTGTCAATTTAGTCCTAAACTTTTTAATTTTGCCAATTCAATCATAAAATTATTGCATTTATGCCAATTCAATCCATCCTAAAGGTGGCTACGGTTCGAACCGGCCGGTTCCAGATCATGAACCAACGGTTTCGGTTCGTGACCACCCCCGAATCGAACAGGCTCATTTTATATTTAAAATTTAAATAATAAATTATGAAATAAAAAAATAAATTATAAAATAGAAATTATAATCAAATTATCAAATATGAATTATAATCAAATTGTACATTGTAATCAAATTTGGGGGAAGAGGAAAAAGGGAGGGGAAGGGGCTTAAACTTAATGAATTATCATTAAGCGCCTACATATCTTCTTGGGAATAAAAAAATCAAAACACATATAGTTTTTTTACCTTTGATAACCCCAACTTACTTTATCGTCAATCATCGCTACCCGTTCCAAAGAGTCGTGACAATGGTATTTCCATCATCATCGAAGAAGAATTCGGCTTATGCGTTGCGATCCATCTCTTGTTGTCGAAATTGAGCCTTTGTCCAATTATCGAGACAAACTTGAGCCTCCACCGAATCCAAATGTAATCTTGAATGTCGATCGTCCAAAATTAATCATCTAGCGCTAAATGCTTGTTGAACCGCAACATTAAATAAGGGATTGCTAAAATCTATCTTGCTTTGATGAGAACGGGAGTTGGGAATTGAGTTAAATACCTCTTCCACCACTTTAGAATTGAAAAATCTATGCCTTCGGATTCACCAAACTTAAAAGAAATGATTAAATAGGTATCTATTTTAGAAATATTACATGTTGCTCCCTTTTGTCTTTTTTGCTTACTCAATAGCATTTTGTACCATCTACTAATTCTCGCTACCCTTCTAGCTTTGTACGTTACTAGGTTGAGAAGATTCACTATCACCCGAATCATACATACTACAAAATTCACTATATAATTCTATTACTGCGTCTTTAACAAGCATTTGTATAGTTCTAATATTTATCTGTTTCATCCAAATGTGAACATTCATAATAGATATTCGGATAATCACCTAAACCATCTAATTTTATATGTTGATTCAAAACAAAAGCAACCAAATAAATAAGAGAAATTTTGATATAATAAAGCAGCCATTTTGCTCGCATTGCTATAATAGTCGGAGCTAATTGATCATCTTTTTCATATTTTTCAAAAACACTAAAGCAATATTAACACACTCTATTAAAAATAAATGCGTAGTAGGATAATAAACACCAGATAAATTATAAGTTATATTATTAAAAACTTTTAAAAAAGCTACAATTTTTTTTGCAAATATTCCATTCTTGTGGGAATAAATTAATTTCAGAAATAGTATTCGAAATAAATGCATATAATAAATCTTTATAAGTGAAAGATTGATTAAGTAACTCATAGATATAATTTCAAAGAGTTAGAACATCTTTTGAAATTTTTTTTTTGTGTTTTTCTATGTGATTTACAAAATCTACCTTATTCTTTCATAATTTGGGGATATTTCCATAAAAATTGAATTGCTTGCTTTATTAGGCTGATAAAAAGTATCGAGAGTTTGTAAATCATATTGTACACATAAATTTAAAACATAGCAAGCACATCTAATGTGAAAAAATTTCCCACCAAAAGCAGGTTTGTAAATATTTTCTAAATTAGAAATGGAAGCGGTATTTGCCGCGGTATTATTAAAACTAACCGAAAATTTTTTATTAACAAATTATATTCTTCTAAAACTTGTTTAATTACTCTATAAATATTATTGGCCGTATGCCTATCATCAAAAACTCAAAATGTAATAACTCTTTTTTTAACGTTCCAATCGTCGCCTATCCAATGACATGTAATACCCATAAAAGAATGAGTTTGCCAAAAATCACTCCGAATATCACTACCTATATACACATGTCCATTGAAATTCGTAAAAAAGTTTTTCAACTATTTTTTTTCTTTTTTATAAAGCCAAAAAATTTCCCGTTTAAGAGTATTTCTTGGAACAAGTTCTACTTGCGGAGTACGTGCGGTATTTATAAAAAAATTAAAATTAAAATTTTCACCAACATTAAACGGTAAACGATCAATGGCAGCATATTGAGCTAATATTTTTTCATAAAAATTTTCATTGCAAAGAAATAAAGAAGGAGTGTTAGGATTGGCGTATCCGGAAATTTATTGTTGGCTAGTGTCGATCCCCGCTTGCGTTGCATATTTTGACCTCGAATCTTTGTTTAAATGTTCCATAGCCGCCTCCACCTATAAAACCGCATGTTGTCTCACAATATTTACATTTTTATTTGATACTTGTTTTTGCCTAAATGTTCCTTCGTGAAGTGTTTTCATATGTTGGATGTACCATCCCGTTCCTACCCCTATGTTGCCGATGTTTCTTCGACACCTGTCGGAAGATGAAGATTTTCTTGCGTTGGGACGTGCCCGACGTTGGGAATAACGTTGATATTATCATCCTCGTCTACCCAACATGCAAATTTACAATGATCATATTCATGAGAATGAGGATAATCGGATTCCCTCATCCGCATCGCGCTCTTTCCCCTATCACTAGATCTATTTTCACTTGCCATTTTTTTGAAAGAATGGAGCGGAAAGCGGATTCAAAAAATTGAGAGAATTGAGCTAGGATTGAGAGAATTGAGAGAATTCGGCGATTGAGAGAATTGAGAGAATTTGAGATAATTTGTGAGAAAAAATGAAAGGAGGGAAGGGTATTTATAGAAATTTAGGATAGTTTTAATAAATTAAAGAAAAAAAGGGGTATCTTGGACCTTTGCAATGCAATGGTCAACATATAGGGAAGAGCCAACCGTTTAATTTTTTTTTTTAGATAGGCCGGTTTCGAATTTGGCTGAACCTGAATCGGCCCGTAAGGGCCGGGCCGATTGCTGTTCGGAACCGGCGGGCTTGGTCAACAGGCTGGTTCCGAGCCCAAATCGGCCCGTAGCCATGATTAGTCCATTCAACTAACTTTGGCTAGTACAGATCGACGGGTCAATTTTTAATAATATAATTTTTTAAAAAATTTTAACTTTTTTTTTTTAATTCATCTTCTTCCTCCAATTGGTTGCCGGATTGGTGATCGGCTGGAGGAGAGAGCCGGCTAGGCCACTGGTGCCACCATTCGTTGGGCGAGGCCGGTGCTGCCGTTTCTCAGCCTCGCGCAGCCATGGGGGCGTCCATCTCGTCGCTGACCCATGGAGAAAGATACCCAGAAGATGAAGAAGAACAATCCATGTCCGACCCACCAACCTCCCAATTTCCTCCACGATCTGACCTTCTCTCTCCCCCAATCTAACGGTGCTCCAACCCCTCGTCGCATTCTCCGCCCGGTCAATCGGGTCATCCCTCCCGAAACAACATCGTCTTTATCTTCCGCAGGGCCAATTCGACCCCTTCTCCTATCGTGCCAGCTTTTGACTTCGTCTGGTCCATCGTGTTCCAGAATTCTTGATCAAGAACACTAATGGGTAACTTCGTCTAGATTTTTTCAGCTTGGCCTGAGCCCAATTTGTGATTCTAGAGGAATGGGTGCTCCAGAAGTTCACCCAGCGTCCACCCCTCTCTGGTCTCTCCTTAGGCGAGGTCAAGCCTCTCCATAAGTTGCTCACGAAAACCTCACTTCCACATAGAGGCAACCTAGGATCGCCGGCGACTCCCCGAAGCACGTGATCCTGTAGAGTACTGACACCAGATCCGGCAAGACCGAGCTCGCCCGGCGCCGGCAACGCCATGGCTGGCCTTGCCCAGATTTGACGAGACCGACCTTGTTCGGCGATGCCGCGCGCCGGCCTCGCCTAGTGGCGGCAACCTCCAGTGGCCGGCGAAGTCGAGCCTCGCCGGCCTTCGCCTTCGGCCGGTTGCCAATCCGATGACCTGCTAGAGGAAGAAAAAAAGAAAAGAAAGGAAACAAAAGAAAAAAAAAAGTAAAATATTATTAAAAATTATCTCGTCAACGTAAGTCGATTTTATGTCGGTGTCAGTCGGCGGATTGGTGAATTGACACAAAATGTAAAAGGCCTTAAAACTAAATTAAGACAAATATAAAAAATTTATGATTGGATTGACAAAATTAAAATGTTATGACCGAATTGACAAAAATACTATAGATTTAAGACTTTTGAATAAACCTTATAACGAGGGTCCACCATTGGGCTTCAATTAAAGGTGTTTTAACAAGAAAAAAGTTTTCGATTGTAAATGCATCGATTATGTACAATGCGCGCATTACAGTTTCCACAACTTTTTTTCCAATTTTTCTTTCTCATGAGTGTGATTTTGGATCGAGAGGTCATCGTTCAAGGGAGGAAGAAGTTATGAACACAACAAAGAGCTCGTTGACTTCCAGTCAAATTCGGGCACTAAACACACCGAAGCGCATTCAAAGACACTATGCCAAATGGGCCAATCGATGGGGACAAGACTTTCTACGGTTTTAATTCCTGCGCAGCCCCGAAAAGGACCAAGACGTTACCTTCTTAAGACAAAGACAAGTGGCTTCACGTCGGCCATCACTCCCATCTTCTGTTAAATTAAGCCCCGTGGAGCCCCCTGATCTGCTGGTCCTAAACGCCCTGTCATTGTCCCTTGAGCTCCCAATCAATCAGATTAAACGTTGAGCATTCGCTATCTCGCTCTTCCGCGCCAGCTAATCCGCCGGAGAGCGCCGAATAAAAAATAATCGAATCATCCCGATTCCAACATCATTCCAAATCAACTAAAGCGGCCTGCATCATTATTGGCAAAGCTCACGTGAAAGGTTTAAGACGTATTAGGAGGACACCCAATCATTCCAAGGAAATGATTAAGCGAGACCGAGTCCAACCGGGTCGGGCTTCGATTCTTATTCCCCGAATGGCATCCAACGAATGGATCCGTGTCGCTCCCATCCAAATCAGAAGCTTTTGCTGAGTCGCCTTTGCTTTGTTGACTGGGACAAGGGTCGGTTAGAGCGTCCTCATCACCACGTAACTTTTACTCCAAAAGACCAAACCGACCAATGAATTCGGCTTTCGGCTTCCAACCCAGGAGGTTTTGTCGTATAGAAAATGAGAGGCTAATAATGGCTTGAACTCTACTTTGTTGACAATTATTTAGCTTCTAAGCAAGCATGCATATTCCACCCACCACTCCTCATCCTCACTACATTAGTCCACATCATTTTGGGTGGGCAAAAGAGGAATCACAGAAGCTACGAATGGAGTATATGAATGAATCAACTTTTGAAAGTACTTTATATGTAGAGGATCCCCAAGCTGGGACAAAAGAACTAAAGAAGACGGTACAGAGCAGGAGGAGAGGACGTGTGATTTACCTTTCAGTTTTTTTTTTTTTTTTTTCACTCCCAACAAATGTATATTTGCAACTTCCTTGTACAAGGGACCGGTCGGACGCAATTTCACCCCCGTGATCATGGGGCAGCTTCTATACATCTCTATTATTTCGCTTATAAAGGATGGAATCGTCCTCCAGCTGCTTCCACAAAAACATCTCAGGCCTCTTTCGAACTCCAGACCCCATCTAGATCTTTACAATATCTCCTCAGAGTGGCACGCTTCGCAAGCACAGTGGCACAATCCAAGATATGTCCAAGAATTGACAGCATCGCAGAAGCACGATAAGGAATAGGCAGCATCGCAGTTGCTAACTGCTCACGTACTGCTCAAGGGATCGTCTGATGGCTGCAAACATTCGTAAGGGTTTGAATAGAAATAATCCTCTTCCTTCGGCCTGTCTGGAATGACCAACCGCTTCAACGGATTCCCCATCCGATTTGCATGAACTTCCTTAACTGTAGATGAAAACTCATCCCAGCTTAGTGCCCCAGTGTTATACTGGTCTATCAACTCCACCAAAAGCCTTCTGTCCAACAGAATTGTCTTCTTGAACCCGAGATATCTGAAACAGAACACATCAATCAGCTAACATACTTTGACATATACAGAGGTAAACATATGTATAACATATAAATTATAACCGCAAAGAAAATTAGCCGTGCAGAAACGACTTTTAAGATTGAAGTGACGGCAGGAATACAAACAATGGACAGTAAGAAATTCTAATTAAAAAGCGCCGTTGTCTTTCCACAGACAGGGTGAAGCAATCGCTTGGGGAGGGCATTTGACTGTTTTCAAGCACAAAGTTGGTTTACTGAGCAGAAGAAACGCTCCTTAAGATACCTCTTTAGGACAAAAGAGCGCGGCATTTGGTGGTAGTACACAACGAAGATAAGAATTCTCAGTGGGAAAATGCCAAAAATCCAACTTTGAATAGACATCAAGATATAGCTTCAGAACAAAACACTACCTGCGATGTCCTTCTACAACCTTAGCCATGTTTCCGTCATAGGTAGGAACAAAAATATCACTCTCCAATGACACCAAATAATCTAGAGCAGCCATTTGAGAAGAATGATTTTGAAAAAATCTTAAATCTGAGGTTTCCAGCAGTGTCTCTTTTCTGACCTGTTTCAAGATGCCGAACAGCAACATATTAGAAAAGAAAAGCAAACTATAACTAACTTCTAAGGCCCAAAATGATCTTCTGCTCAGATTACTGACCAATCTAGGGTAAGCCTCAGCGAGACTTGACATTCTTCTTTCGCCACCATATATTTCACCAGCTGCGATATAGATTTGGATATTGCGGTCAATTCCCAGTGCCCTCAGAGTGAGAGCAGTTTCTTCAGGAGTTAATGGACATAAACCATCTTTCCTTTTCTGGACAGAATCTATTATTTTTTCTTTCCACCAGGGATAAGCATATCTGCCAAAGAAAATAAATTTGAGGAAGGTCAAACGTAGAGAATAGACTAAAATATACCACAGGAGGGTAACAAAATCTCAGAAACAACACAACATCACACCTCATCCTTGTCAGTTCGTCCGTTTCAGCATCACTGCAGCCTTGCGTACAGCCTGAAAATGCCAACATGTCCATCTCATATCTGAGATGCAGTACTAGGAAGGGACCATTTTTCCTAAGAAGTTGGATAACCCTTCTCCCCAACTCTTCAATCTGAGAGGTGAATCTGAGGGCACTGAAATTCACTCTGCATCGTAGCTTCTGAAGGTCTAACGGCTGGCCGTTGTTAGCAAGTCGAGCATCAGTTCTGTTCAACTTAACAACTTTGTATTTCTGTATCAATGGAAGAACCTGCATACACCAACCACGAATAAAGCTGTCAACGGATCCGAAGGAGGACATTATAGATGCATGCACGTGATTAATAATCTCTCAGAAAAGCAAACGAGACCACTGGTTGAAGAATTGAATTTCCTAACCACAACAGTGATCTCAACAGCGCTATACTAACCTGATGCTGATAGTAGGAAATATCTGACCAACTAATTGGTGGCATTTGAAAGGCCAATCCTTGATCCACTCTCATCTTGAGCCTGGGAGGCAACTCTTTCAAAATCCGAACCTCATCTCTCAAAGAAGTAATAAAATGATCGACATCAAATATGTCATGGAAGTCACTGTCAACACAAATTCAGGATTAATGAAAATAGGTACAGCTATAGAGATTGCAAAGTATCGCCGCGAGAAAAAAACTCAGTCGCCGTACCTGGGATCAGCCCAGAAAGATGTCTTATCCAGCTCAGGCACTATAAGTGTAACATTCAAATGCCTTGCAATGGCGACCATGTCACAAATCTGAAAGCCATATTATGAGAGAAACTGAATTAGCAGAGCATATGGTTCCTACATAAACCTCCTCAGTTCACCACCAAAATAAGAGACAGGAAGCCTCCATCTCTCCTCCAAGCAGATGCATAGGACAAAGCCAACAGAACTTACCGCTGCTCTCATTTGATTAAGTCCTCCGTTGCATGATATCATTAGGTAACCATTATTCTTGTAAACCCCTGAAAGAAAAGAATAATCAAAATCCCATTCAGCACCACCATTTAATCAATGATTGAACAATTTAAAACTGCTTTGCGATTGATCATGACAGAAAATCGAAAATTCAGTAAAAAAAAACAGAAAACTTGTGACGAAACTGAAGAAAAACCCAATTTTTTCTGATAAGACGGTCGAATTCCAACTGACCAGAATTATCTGGAAGAACTATCAAAACAAGAGTTACGATCTGGAATAAATGAATACATATGATGAGATGGCAGTAAGGTCCAATAGAGAGAAAGTCTGCACAGTTTCCTCCTTCTATGATAAAATATGAGAGTTGAAGCAGATCAAGCAATCTACAGACTAGCATTAAATTATGTCTGCAGGAAAGAAATTCCAGACATCTAAACGACCGCATCACTAGAAGGGACGAGGACTGCTTGACAATTTTCAACTGAATTGTGCCGAGCCTAGTTGGAGATGCCAAAGAGGCTCTGAACGCGCTTATCCATTAATCAAATCGTTCAACTCAAGAACAAATTCAAGCGCAATTATGAAAGCTGCGCGCATCAAAGAATCAAACTGTTTCAGAGGAACTCCAGAGACAAGGCACAGAAAAACT
This sequence comes from Rhodamnia rubescens, assembly GCA_021437795.1. NCBI lineage: Eukaryota > Viridiplantae > Streptophyta > Magnoliopsida > Myrtales > Myrtaceae > Rhodamnia > Rhodamnia rubescens. Next base: position 5,425,872 of record JAILYA010000005.1, on the reverse strand, counting down.
CACGCTTGGGCGGCAATACCCTGGCAGGAACCGCAGAAACCTTATCATCTAGAACCGCAGATTCTTGAGAAAGGCAAGAAGGTAAGCCCAACAACACCCTAGGCCCCCATGTCTCTCCCAAGGCTGTCAATTGCACCACGCACGTCCACAACAACACCGTGGTGGTGGCGCGTATCATCCACACCTTCATCCGCGACCGAGAAGAGTGCGGCAACATAGTGTTCCTCAGCTTCTCCACCTTGCTCTCCCCGAAGGCCTTCAAACCCATCTCCAGGCTCCCTCTCTTCTTCGGCTCTCTCGGATTGCTCTTGACGTCGCTCCTATCCACTCTGCACATATCGGATCAACATTCAACCTTCTGTTTCACGCGCGCAAATCGCCGTTGTCTCAAATCTCTCTCCCTCTCCAAACAGCTCGTAGCTGACGAAAACGCTCTGCTTGCTCGATATACCTCAATGTAGGATCCAGAAACGGCAACAAAGCCTGCCTAATTGCTGATCCACTAAGTGCAAAAACGCATTCCACTCAATGACTTGCTCGATTTGGACACTTGCCCCTGATCTCCTCACGATCATCCGAGATCCAAAACTTCCAACGAAACAAATTGAAAAACAAAATCCGCTCCAATTGTACCAAAAAAACGAACGAATTTTACCATAAAGGCCTCGAACCTCGCCCCAAATCTAACGATTCCTCCAAGGTATTTCGTAGGAAAGGCAAGGCTCTAATCACATTGCCCGAAAAATAAAAAATCTGCCGAACTGGCGAAGCCTCTTCCCCATCCGCCAAAGCCTCGAAACCGCAACAAGTCACGCGATCTCTCTCGCCTCCGCGAACACGGACAGATCGAATTCCCAGAGAATTCCGCCGTCACGTGTCGCCGGAGAGGATCGCCGGCGAATGCGCCAAAGTGCCAATACGAGCACGTGAAAGCGTCGGATTTATATATAGCAAGAGAGTGAGAGGATTGTTCTGTGTGAACTAAAACGCGTGAACACAGAGAAAAAGAGGAGAGAGAAGGAGGAAGAGAGAGAGAGAGAGAGAGAGAGAGGCCGTACAGTCTCGAGTGCTCGCGAACCATGGTTGGCGGTCCTTTTGACCATGGTTAGTTTTCTCTGATGTTGTGGTTAGCACTTTAATGTGTGGGTGTGGAGTATGGCCAATAAATGCCAGCAAATCTAAACCGGGGGTGTGGGTGGGTCCCGGGAGAGTTAACCGTGTCCACGTGGCGGTGATCGGGACGTCGAGGGGGAAACGTGGAGGAATCGCGGTGGTTGAGCGCAGGAGTTCCCGTACGAGTGGGTGTACTCGTCGTGAGATCTCGGGCATTTGGCAGTAGTTAGAGATGCGCCGACAATATATCGCGATACTTTGAGGATTGTTCACCAGTTTATGAAAGAAGGGAAGTTTAGAAGGGAAAATTGCCTTTAATTGGATCGGTAAATCCAAGACATGAAAATTTCAAAACGGTTGATTTACGTGAAACTATGGTAATAAAAAGTTGAGATTCCATTGATTCATAGGGGACGCAAACTGTGTGAATGTATTGCGATACAATGCTTAATGTGCGAAAGCTCGATCGAATTGGTAAATATTGATACGAAAACTCTACTCAATTACGTTATATTGCGTTTGGATCGTGACATGTATGGCAAAGTTTTGCGCAAAAATGTTACTTTGAGGTTGCGTTCGACCAGGAGAAAGCTATATGAAAAAGGGAAAATTATTTTTCAAGAAAATAGTTAGTTTTCCTATATTTTGCAACACGTGATGAAAAATATTTTCTTGTGTTTAGATCTCATTTGCAAAATGATTTCAATCTCATAACTTTATCTGGTGCTAAAAAAATTAAATTTTAAATTTTCTTTTCTTTTTCTTTTTTTTTCTCCCTCTATTGCGATACGCCGGCGAGGCCACTGGGCGAGCTCAAGCTTGTTGGGATCGAACGAGCGTCGAGCTCATTGACCCACGTCTGTAGCCAACCGCCAACCGTCACCGAGGCCTCGCAACCAACAAAGGAAAAAGAAAAAAAATTCAAAGAATAAAAAAATAATGTAATAATATAAAGTTAAAATAAATAATTTTAAAAAAAATTAAAAACTTGAGATGAACAATTTTAGAAAGTGTTTTTATCTTTTAGATTTAGGAATTAGATTTCCTAATTTTATGCATGAATTTTCCGTAGATCGAAAAGTGTTTTCTATTGACTAAGTCATTTTAAGGGAACCAAACGGGTGAAAGTCCGGAAAACACTTTTACTTGAAACAAACACACCCTAAGTGGAGGACTTTAACCCTATCTAAGTACTTTATTTAGCTAACTAACCAGTATTACTACCAAAAGAAAAAAACGAATGAAAGAAGGATCCTAAATCTAGATGAATACTCATTTCAAAACATTTCTCATGTAAAATTACTTGAATTACTCAAAGATAATGGTCATATAGCTTAAATGAAAACAACAAAAGTTGTTGTTGTTACATGTTAGCGAGACAAGTCTTGATTATTCGAAATGAACAAGATAACCGCGAAACATCCCGAGAGAAATTATGATCTCATCTATTTTGCTTATTTACTATAATCGTTGCGGTGATAAGACGAGAATCGTCACATGTAGATGGAAATGGAAATTGCGCGAAAGCGACAACTATTAAAAGTATGGAGTAAAATTGATAATAACGTCTCTAAATTTCTACTGTTGTGAGAAACGATTAGGGGCATTATTAACACATACAGGAATAGAGATGAAATGACATTTTGATTTAAATATGTAAAATTTATATAAATACGTAGCTCCTTGATTTGGGGAAGAAAGTAAAAAAATTAATAATTACGAGGCAAGGTAAAAAACCCGCGCATCTTCTGCAGGCGAAGGCCAGTTCATGTGAAGACCGTAACGATGCGCTGCCAAGTGCAGCCACGAGCGAGACGGCTCGATCTCGAGGGGGGCGAATTATCGGATTGGCGAGACGAGACGAGACAAAAAAAAGGGTGGACAACTGGCCAATCGCCGTTAGCCTCCGTCACGTCACGGTGTCGGTTGCGGCCGTGACCGCTGAGCTAACGGCGGGGAGTGGGAGGGAGTGTCAGAACGGTCGTGTGATACGAGGCGCGCTCCCTCATGCGGTCTCCGTTGTCGGGCCACGTGTCAGATCCTGAGGGCCCACCAACCCTTGGGAAGAGTGGGTCCCACTTCAAGAGAGAGAGAGTTTGTGAGGTTTGCGCCTTTCGACGTCTTGAAGTACACTGTCCACCGGTCGAGACGTACCGTAGGGCGCTGCTCCAATCAAATTTTCCGCGATGTGAAGGAAGACAAAACGTCGCCGTCCGTAGCAAAAACGCACCGGATCGGTACCTCGTGGAGAGCCCAGCAAAACTGAAATTCACGAGCTAAGGAAGAACAAAACAAAAATAACGGGAAGGGTATGAAAAAAACCGATTCCTCTTTACGCGACGTCGTAACCCAATATCGGGACGTATTTATATCGATATAAATATAAAAATGTCAGAAGATAAATAAAACGACACAATAAATAATGAATTTCGGAAATTCTTTTCTTCTAAGTGACGACGGAAGGTTCAATTTTCTCTTTTTTCTTTTCTTGTTGTCTCGTTGAAACAACGAAAGGTCTGACTCGGAGGTAGAAGAAGATTGAAAAATAATTGGAATCAAACCCAACACTTTAGTTATTTCAATTATGGTCATAGGGAAATCTTTTAAAGATTGCAACGGTTTCTATATTAAATGTGTAAATGTAATTCGGAGCAAGACTTTCACGATAAATTACATGCAAGATAATTCGCATTTTTTGCCAAGAAAAGGGTGGGGGCATTTATATTGTTAGTCCTCATGTTGACCTATATGCAAAAGATTAGTTCTGTGCCATATATTCGGAGCTTAGCATGCAACTAGCTTCTTCTTGTATTCCATTCTCGCGTGTAGTTTAGATAGTACTCCACAAATTAAGACGACAGGTCAACCAAAATCACTAGCAACCAGCTATTTCATACCTTGTGTGTGCAGAAATTCGACCCTCGATCGCATCCCAATCGGCTTAGGTACGAATAATTTAGGTGATTTCTCTTTCGCATCGACATGTTATCAAAGCATTTCATCAAAATATTCAAATTACAAAGAGGTATATGAGTTTTTTTTTTTTTCCAATGAGACGCTTGATTTCTTGAACTAAGGTCCAAAAACTTTGGCACGATCAAAGCTCGAACAATGCTGACAATAATACAAAGAAAAATATCATAATCCAAATCCACGACACCCCTTGAAGTACAAGACAACCATTGTGTCTCGGAATGTTAGGACTAAGAATGGGTTTGGTTCAATTTTTTCAAGGAGCTTTCGGCCCTCAAAGCCCATTGAGAGAATATTGAAGTGTTTGGTTCGATTTTTAGGCCAAAGATTTGGTCAAATGCTAAAAGATTTTTTTTTTTCATTTCAAAACTATCCTCACTATATAATTTCCTATTTTTTTGACTTTACCCATTTCATTATTGTTTATCTTCTTCGTTGAAGAGGACAGATCTAGTATTCCAGGTGAGGGCCGTAGAGGGACAACAAGGGATCGGTCACCCGAGCAAGGGCCGCCACCCAAGCAAACGAACCTAGGCAACGGCTCCCGGTTCGCGCGAACCCAAGCGTTGCTCGAGGTCGCCCTACCTCGGACGGCCCTCGCTTGGGTCACGTGACCCTCGGCGGGGCGGCCTAAGGTCAAGCGACCTCTAAGCAACAACGCCAAAGACTAGATTTGACTTGCAGACGGTTTGAAATCTTTGCCAGGTTTGGCAAAGGGTTTAAATTATTTGATTAAAAAATAGAAAATTACATTCAAAGCCCTTTTGTAAAATTATTTTTACCAAACAATATTTAACCCAAAGCCTATTTTCAAATGAGTTTTCACAAAATGCAATTATCATTTTTCTAAACCCCTTTAGGTTGAAGGTATTGGCATTTCCCAAAACTCATTTCAAATGTTGAACCAAACCCATCCTAAGTATAGCCCTAAAGGTCCGAAACCGTCTAAATGGAAGCATGTCTTTCGGAATAAAAATAATCTTTCCCTTTTTATTTAGCTGAGAAGTTAAAGATAATTGACCTTTTCAAGGTGCATTTCAACCCATTTAAGTGGAAGGGTGTGCTATTTATTTACATCCATTAGTTTGTAAGGAATTCAATGCAGACTTTGATGGGGATCAAATGGCTGTTCATGTACCTTTATATTTGGAGGCTCGAGCGGAGGCTCGTTTACTTATGTTTTCTCATATGAATCTCTTGTCTGCACCTATTGGGAATCCCATTTCCAAACAATATTTAACCCAAAGTTATGCCACTTGCGGTGTCCTTATCCCACACGTAAAGAACTAAAAGCTATTCTCACAACAATTCATAAATCCATGCAAAATAAAAATCAAACCTAATCACATTTAAAGAGAATTAGGTCGCTCCACGTATGAAATGTTAAATTTAAATAAAATAAATTTAATAGGTCATAGTATAAGATTCGCGATTCTTTTGGTTGGATTCGTTCGTTGTGCGAACCATTTTTCCCCTCCTTACGAAAAGCACTCTTTGAACCAGACCAGACAGCCAAAAACGGCTTGATACAGCGATGCAACCCGTTTTTTACTCGCCCCTACCTGGTGGCATTGAGATGGGAGGGACACTAGACGAGTCGGGAAACCAATTTCCCTCGAGACCAAAACGAAAGAGAGAGAGAGAAATCGCATCGAACGAAATCGAACATGGTCCCGCCTTATGGGGACACAAGAAAAATTAGTTACCTAGGTGGAGCATTCAATCGGGGTCGCAATCTTTAATGTGGCCTGCGGCGTGCGGCAATCGGAGTGGGAAATATCATAGTGGGAACCATAAGTGGTGGTCCAATTTGGAATGCACGCGCCGTAGTGGCAAGTGATAGTGGGGTGGTTTGTGGTGAATAAATGGCGAATACGTGTGATGCTTAAGGTTCGAAACTACATGGTAAAAAAAAAAAAACAAAACGGTTTCGAGACTTTCTAGGATGTTCCCACATTTGTATATAATCATTTGATATTTTGCGAGTGCGTAAATCATATTAGATTTCTCCTCGAACTTGTCCATTCCTCATCTCGATAGGAGAATTACCCTTGAACAATGTGCATTCAGGATTTAATAATTTCGAGGGATTTTTTGGTTTCTCCTACGTAAGTGGGAGGATGTTTCTTCACGCATCAGGCCAATTATTGTGTTCACGGAAATGTAATGTAATGAAATTAGAGATTGCCATCTTTAATTAATCTCGTGATCTATTTTTAAGTGGTTACCGAAGGGCTAATTATGATCAACGGGCTTCCCACGCGGGGATTTTAGGAAAAATACACTAGTCATTAGGAGAAATCACAACGAGAAATTCATTTGTCGAGAAAATTCAGATTTAGCGATCATAGTGCATCTCGAAGCGTACGGCGATATTCACGATAAATGGTAATAAGTCCTCGTGGATCTCGCGTGATCGAGAAGCGATCCATTTCGTTATAAAACAAGGGTTTATGACCTGCACATCTTCTAATTTCTTGACACGAGAGTGTATTACACCTTAACTAATTAACTCACTTATTGCGCTTTCCCTTTACTACTCAACATCACGATACTAGTAATATTCCTTTTGCGATATTTAGGCTCCGTATGTTTCGAGGAAAATGAATCATTCAGAAAATTCTTTTCCTAAAAATATTACTTATATCACTTGAATTTTGGAAAAATTACCAAAAAAATCCTAACATATTACAATTGTGCTAATTCAATCTTAAACATTTTGCATTTGTGCAAATTCAGTCATTCCGGCCAATTTTGGCTGAAAATAGACCACTTAGACACCGACCGGCCTATATGGCATCACCGTCGCTAACGTGAATGTTTTTATATACATTTTAATGGCTTTTTTAAATTTGTGAAGCACTTTTTTGCTTTTTTTTTCTTTCTCTATTTTTTTTTGCCTTCTTCCTCCTTGATCATCGGCCTCCTCAATGGCCGACGATAGGCAATAGGGATCCAGCGAGTCGCACCTTACCGGCTTGGCATGACCGAAAGATCCTGAAGTTTTGCATCGGTGGAAACTGCGACTCGAAGGGAGAAAAAACCAAGTACAAAGAAGAACAACAGGTATAAGTGCCCGATTTGCTTCGGGGTCTTTTGGTCGCCAAGTCGAAGGTCGACCCTCGTCGGTCCTTCCCTAATGCAGTGTCGACCACGAGGAGGCCAGGGAGGAAGAAGGAAAACAAAAAGAGAAATAAAAATACAAAAAAAGCAAAAATAAAAAAAAAAAAATTATCTACGTCAGATCGATGCGATACCACATAGGTCGGCATCTACATCGCAATTTCGGGTCAAAATTTATCGAATGGACCGAATTGATACAAATGCAAAATGTTTAGGATTTAATTAATACAATTGTAATAAGTTTAGAATTTTTTTGATAATTTTCTCCTTGAATTGTAATTAGTCAATTAAATATATTTTCATTAGCAGAAAAAATTTATGTTTAAACATTTTTGAGAATGACAATATATTTTTATTCATTTATTTTTGTAAGCGACATAAGTCATTATTTTTGAAAAAAATATTCCAAATCGTTTATTGCTCGCAGAATAAACGGGGCCTTAGAAAGTCATGATCGCAGGATTTTATTAGTCCACCTTCTTCGTTGTGGGCAAGCACGATCACGCCATCTTTTTCTTTCTTTCTTCTTTCGATGCAAGCGGTGATTGGAGTGACCACCTTATTAACGCAAGCAACTCGATCAAGACAAGATGAAATTATTGGAGATGGACGGGATTTCACTTGTAAACTGCGAGAGCGACTTGCGCTCTTCCATTTATGGTAGGTGCAATTCAATTCAATCTTATCGTATCTATGGAGAGAGAGGTTCTACGTGGCTCCGAATCTAATATTGATGTTGACAAGTCTTTTTTATGATGAGATAGTGTGTATGAACTTAGGGTAAGATACCGCGATTCTCTTTATCGGTGGGAGTTCGAATTCGACGTCTTGCCGTTTTCGCTCGAGCGAGTTCGAATTTCGATATCACGTTTTTATCGGCCAAATTACGTGAAAGGCTACCGATGCGTGTAATATCAATACGAGATTGCCCCGACCTTTAAACTTCCTCAAAGTTCAACATCGCAAAATGCCTAATTCATTTTTCGGAATGGATAACAAATATGGCACAGACTATGTGCAATGCACCATGATTGTTCAATTTGAATGCTTGTGCAATTATAAAGCGTTGAAAGAGTTAAGCGGTGGAAACTCCTCCATTAGTCACCGCAAGTGGTTCGGGTGGCACTTCGTTTTCTTTCTAAATCATTTGATTTGAGGACGCATGACTTTGGTTCGTTTTCTTTTTTCTTTTTCTTTTTTATAACAAAAGGAGCAAAACCCAAAAACTACGCTAGAACTTGCCTAACGAAATTTAATCTAAAGAAATCAAACCTCTCGATGGCCTATTTAAAATTAAGTTATCATTCACATCACAAGAGTGAATGACTCAATTTGCTAACCAATCAGCACATGAGTTTCTTTTCCTAAAATGATGCAAAATTTGATATGCTAGAAATAAAATAAAAGCTTATGAATCCGAGAAATGAGCGTGTCACTAAAGTTGAAAGATGGTATAGATTTCTAGAGAAGTGAAATAGCAGCTTGCAAATCCACCTTCACAATAAGTTTAAGGGCAAAAGTATACTTTTAGTGCCAAAAGTTGTATACGAAGATCACTTTGATATCAAAAATTTCAATTGGATCACTTTGATGCCAAATCGGAGATAAAATGATCATTTTGGTGCCTCTAGTGAGAATTTTCGCCAAAATTGCTAAGTGTTATTAATAATTATTTTTTATTTAAAAATGGCATTTTTAAAAAATAATAAGTCCACGTGGGTTGCCACGTGGACTTTTACACTTTAAAATAAATTTAAAAAAAAATTAGCTAAAAATAATTTCATTTAAAATACAGATTTTATTTAAAATAAAATTAAAATATAAGTTTAAGATTTTAAAAAAATTTAAAAAAAGAGGAAGTTTCTGGCTTACCATACTGCGAGGACTTTCACAAGCCCTCATCATCGTCGCCCCCACGGCACTGACAATGGCCGGCGGTGGTGGGGGCATGGCCAGATGGAGGTTGCCGAGCCCGGGGTGGGGGCCGGCGAACCCCGCGGGCCCTAGGTGAGGGCCTACAAGCCCTCCTCGCCCAAGTTTGGTCGAGGGCTGCCACTAGCGACCAACCCCGCTAGTTCTGAAACCTTCTTTTTTTGTTTTGTTTTTACTTTATTTTGTTAATTTTTAACAGAATTTTCAGTTTATTTTAAATCAAATATATATATTTAATTTTTTTTTCCAAATTTTAGATTTTTATTTATTTTTTAACTAACTAAGTTAGTATTTTAATTTTTAATTTTTATCTTTCTAATTGTTGATTGAACCTCATCGTGAGCCAACTCAAAGCAAATATTAATAAAATAATGCCACGTCGAAATTTCGACAGACCAAATCGGATTTGGCACTAAAATGATCGTTTTTTCAAAAACTTGGCACTTAAGTGATCCGAATAAAACTTTTGGCGCCAAAGCGATCTTCGTACGCAACTTTTGGCACTAAAAAGTCATTTTGCCACATTTTGGCATGCATTTGATGGTGGAATTTCAAAGCATTGATTTCCTGCCTATCTCTATCTATTGTATTTATTGAAACGCGTAAATGGTTTTGTTGAACTATGTTAATCTCTTTTAAAAGAGCAAAAAAGTAAATTTTCCGTGAATATAAATGTTAAAAAAAAAAAAAAAATTGTTGCATTCTTCATTTGATTGTACCAAAAATTTAGGAACAACATTGAATACATTTATAGAATTCATGGGTTAAATTTTACATGTATCAAAAGTTCAAGGATTACATTAAATATATTAAAAGTTCAAATACGACATTGCACGTTTGGCTAAAATTCAATTACCACGCTAAACAAATTAAAAATTTAAGCACAACACCGCACGTTGGGCCAAAGTTAAAAGATTATTTGAGTCATTTATCCTAGATAATTTAAAGCCGGATTACATTTATGGCTTTCTCTCGTCTCTTTTCAAAGTCAAATGGCCGGCTATAAGTGACATTGTCTATCGTTGTTAACATGTGAAATCATAGAAGGAATGAGGATCCCCTTGTCGTGCGAGTTTCAACCGGACGTTTTGCCATTTTAGTCCTAACAAATTAGATTGGGGATTTCAATCGGACAAGTCACGCTAAAGATCATGGATGCGTGTGATATTAAGGCAAGTCGTGGTCCTACATAAAATAATCATGTATATGATGATCCTAATTCGTAAGCTGTCATTTGGTCGTACTAAACTTTGCACGATTACCCGGACAGTTTTAACATTTTCCAATTGTTAACATCTTCGTTCTTCTTGTCATACGCAACATATGAGTTTTTTTTATTTTTATTTTTTCAGGCTAGCAAAGATAAGTGGAAACTCATAGCAAAAAAATAAAATTAAAATTAAATGATTGAAAATGTATTTTAATAGTGGAAACTCTTTCATTAATCACTAAAAGTAATTTGGGTGGCACTTCGTTTTATACTTAAAGTAAATTAGCGGAAGCTCCTTCATTAATCAAGTGATTCGGATGGCACTCCGCTTTCTTTCTAAATTATTTGATTTGATGATGCATGATTGGGCTTCGTATTCTACGATTAAAGAGGAATTTTAAGCCATGTCGTCACATATAATTCGCGACGTTACCGAGTTTGGCAGCCTCATAGCAATGATATTGCGCCGACTTTCGTGTGCTCACAGATTCTAATGATATTACGGCTCGCACCGATCGCCCATTGGTCAATTTATTTAAAACATGTAGAATTCCAAAAAATAAATGTCCCAGCAACATGGACGGTAGCTTGGACGACCTATCAAAAGAAAATTATCGAGAAAAAAGAAAAATTGCGTCCTTTCATCAGAAGAAAACGTGCAGAGGCATGATCGAATCTTGGACGCATGATCGGTCAACCCCGGTCGAAATCGACCTGCCACCTATCCACGAGAAAAGATCATTCAGAAGCGAAAGTATTTTTAGCGGATTAAAATGAATATGTTAGAGAGAAATAATAAAATTTTAAAAGATCAACTAGAGATATGAGATTAGACGGATTGTAAGCCTTGAATATTGTAATGAAATCGAATACTCTATATGTATTATCAGATTAAAGAAGAACGCGTAATTAGTAAGGTATGGTGTGCCACTGGGGACGTTACAGCTCAAGCGGTGGACCTCGCCCGCATCTATGCGATGTATGAGGGTCACGAGCTTTTTAATTGGCCAGAAATGGATTGAATTGATACAATTATAAAAGGCTTAAGACTTAGCGAAATTGTTGGGTGTTCGTGTAATTAGCCAATCTTCGAGGGACTTCTTCGAATGACAACATTAAATAAGGAAAAGGCAAAACAAACCTGCTATTTTGCTTTTTAAAGTTACATTTTTTTTTTTATGATCTGCGAGATGTGAGGAGGTTTCTGGCATCAATTTGGAGGATCAATTTGGTTTATTTCTTCGAAAGGACGGAATTTGGATCGAAGCTTGAGAAAATCATTATCGATGTTAATTATTTCCGTGTAGACCTAGCCAAGGCATTTATTTATTTATTTGTGGCGTAATGGAGTTCAGTATCATTACAGGTCTTGCCCTAATATTTTCGATTTGATTAACAGAACCGAAGGAAACTTTCACTTCTCAAGAAAAGATCTCGCCGTGATGGAACTTCTCCATCGTGCCCTACGGGATAGAAGCAAAGCAGTGAGATAAGGTTGATAGCTACATCATTTAAGGACCATTTAATTGCATTTACGTAAACAATGCTTTCTATAAAACAAAGAAAAAAAAGAAGAAGAAGGAAAACCAAATTATCATAATCTATTATCTTCAAAGCTGAAATCTTTTTTTTTTTTTTTATAGTCGAGGTTTTCCCACGTGTAATGACTATTCCTTCATGGTGATATGACAATGCCACCAAGTAAATCCCCAAGATGTGGTCGTTAGGAGTCGAACCTGAGGCTTCATTAGTTTAACCGTCTAGGCGTCAAGAAAAAGCTCAACCAACTCGTTCAACGCCCCATTGGCATCAAAGCTGAAATCTTGTGTTTTTCGTAATCAGAAGAATGATTTTTGCTTATCCATAATTTTAGGTCAATGTAGTTAATGTCAGCTCCTTCAAGATTTTAATTTTTCATTTTAACTCCAATTGGAATCTGCTTACGTCTGCTAAGAATTGATGTTGTTTTTCTAGGATTAAGAAAAATTGAGTAAATTTTGATTTTGGGCTTCTATGACAAGAAAAAAGAAATTGGGCTTCGTCAAGTGAATGGCAGCCGGTACAAGCCCCTTGGGCTTCAACAGCCCATGAAAAAGCCCACTAATTGCAAATTTGATTTAAGAAAATAGGGTGTGATTAGTGAACGGCGACGTGGCTTATTGAATGAATGTTGACTTTTTTTTTCTCCATTCATTGCTTTATGTTTATTTTTTGCCTGACCTAATGCCAATAATTTGTACCTCAAAAGATCAAACAATTTCATACCATGTTTGTCTCGCGGAAAATAAATGATTTATAAAGCATTTCTTAAAAATTATAACTAGTATCGATTACAAAAATAGTTAATATCATGAAAAACTTCAAACTAATACACCTATGATAAAATTTTCCCAAACTAATTTGTTGACCACCAAAAAGTTCAAATAAATCTTATCATTAGTTTCGTTAAATTTTATCGTCAAATTGCCAAATTGGATGACATGTAGAAGTTGGACTGGAATACAAGTTTGAGGTTTTTACCTTCGACTGTACACATGTGGATCAATTTTGGGTCTTTACCCTCCATGTGTCATAGATGATTTGAATATTTTTCATGATATTAACTTAAGTAACGAAAATTAACCGAAAGTAAAATTGTCATAGGTGTACGGATTTAAAATTTTGGTCGATAAAAAATTAATTTTGGTAAATTTATCAAAGGTATATCAATTGATATTTTTTGTGGTATTAATCTTTACAAAAATAAATAAATAAATAAATATTCTCATCATCCACAATAATATTTATATATTCACAATAAAAATATTTTCTTTCATTTATTATTTCAAGCCACCTCAGAAAAATATTTTTACGTGATATACCTTTTTACGAAGTAAATAGTTGTCGAAGTAGGCATTGAAGTCGTTAAAGAACCCAACCCATCTTGTCCTCAGCCCACTGTCTCGGTAAGCAGGAATTGACCCATACGTGTCACAGCAGAACTTCAGAAACAACGGTACTCCTTCGCCACACTTATCAACGCGCCACGTTTCTGGTCTTTTTGTCCTAATCCTCTGTCTTTCTTGCCACTCTGTGTGCGACGATTCGTTAGACTCGAGCTCTCAATCCGACAGCCAGGAATAATTTAACGAGGAGGGACCAAGTAAAGCCTCTTCCTTTTTGCTTTTCAAGAAGTAACCCGTCCCTGTTCTGATCTTAATTTCCACAGCGGGGGAAGGAATTTTTGTTGCCCGGAGACGGATAGCAAAGTCTGAGAAAAGTCCATTTGGCCCCCTCGCTCTGTCCTTAGAAAAGCGAAAGGGAAGAAGACCCAACAGGAAGAAGTCAGCAGTCTTCCTTGTTGAGGGAGGTAGTCCCATAGGGGGAAGGGAGTCCTGAAAAGAATCCAATTTGGGAAGCATGCGAAGGATTCAAGATTGATGATGCGCAGTCGTTTGCGGTCTCCAAGGTTTGCCCGGCTCTGTTCTTGCATTTGCTGCATGTAAACTGTTCGCGAATTTGTTTGGTAAGATGGGTTCCGCCTGTGGTAGTTAGTCGTGCTGTTGAATGGGTTCGGTCTAGTTCATGGGGACTGTTTTGGTTGCTCGTGATTCTGGGTTTGTTCCATGTTTCGTCATGTTTTTGATTGATCATAGGTTTCTTGCTCAGGTTCTGAGTCACCCCCACGTTCTCGATGAGAGATGTTGATTTTGCACATGGATTCGAAAAGAGAGAGACGCCCGAATGTCAGGTTAGGTGAGGTGGGAGATTTCCCTGCTGCCTTTGCATGTGTTTTCTCTCATAAACACAAGGAAAATCGGATTCGCAAGAGAAGAAACTGCGGTTTCCGGAACCTAGATGAACCCGGAAAGAGCTCTGTTGTCTCGAAAGAAACCCTGCTGGAGGAGTCTTCGGATTTGGGCCGTGCCGTTTTGCCGGGAATTTTGGTTGATCCTCTGCACTGCAGAGGAAGTGAGAAACGGGATTCCTCAAAACCGACTTCTGAAGCAGAGACTTTGGGGGAAATGGGGCCGGGCAAATGCAAGCTGAACTTCGGCGCCGTCACTCGCAAGTGTCGGGTAATGAAGCGCCGGTGCCGGAGCATGGCGGGGAGTAACAGGGTTTTCGCAAGTGGATGGGGTTTTACCCGTAGTCCTGAGATTGCTGATGCGTTAGATGGACAGGGTTCAGCAGGATTTGCGAAATGCTTTGCTCCCTACGTCGAATCGGATGAGATGTCGGGTCGCGAAACATCGATGGCGAGTAAAAAAGGAACCAAGGATGGGAATGTCTCGCCCAATGCCGGTCACGGGCATGGAGCGGATGATGCTAGGGTCGGGCTAGATGGCTTAAGCAGGGTGAGGGAATGGTTGGAGGAATCGGGGTTTGGTAACTATGCCGATGTGTTCGAAATGCACGAGGTGGATGAGGAGGCACTGCCTCTTCTCACTTTCCGGGACCTCAAAGAAATGGGTGTGCAGGCCGTCGGGCCACGGCGGAAGCTGTACAGCGTGATCAAGCAATTAGCAGGGGATTCCCGGTGAACGCTCGAGCGATCGGATCGCGGGAGACGGAGGTTGTTGTACATAGAAGCCGTCTCGCCGTGGAGGAAGTGGCGCGTGTAAGTGTTTTTTGGAGATGAAAACTACTGTTAGGAGGGCCGGTTCTGTGAATAAAGCTTAACTTGACACCGTGTACAGACCTGTTTAGTGTTTAAGGAGCATGTGGTAATGTGGTACTAGTTGACATAGTTGTGCTAACTCCTTTTGAATGCGACAATTTTATTCTCTTGCTTTTTGGTTGATTGATGTTACTTTGGTAGGATAGTTGCTTGAATAGAACATCTAATCTTTAACAAATACAATCAGAGATGACGATCAAATCCCACGTGATATGCGCCGGAATCAATTTATTCGGCTCGCGATCTCGATCGTGATTGCTCCTTTGCTCCTTTATTTGATTCAACTTCTTGATTTAATATACAAAATCCAATCTCTTAAGATCGGCGATCCATCGAATAATTATCGAACGGAAACTATAGATGCCCTCAAATCATGAACAGTTACATCAGAAGTTTCCAAATTATCATAGAGCGTAGCCATGTGATTCACATGAAATCGAGTGAAATTGTAGGCATGAGACGCACATGCATAATGGCCGACCACTTTATCAACGTGTGGGCTTTTGGCTAGACATATTTGTCCATGCTAAGTGTCAATGTCCCCATGTAGTGACTGATGATAAACAAAACATAGTTAAACTTAAATGAATGATGTCTCCACAATAAAAATAAGAACAAATTATAAGTATTTTAGAAAAATGAAGCTTCACTTTGAATTAGGAAATTTTAAGAGCATGCTGCGTTGAAAAGACTATTCAAGGAAGAAAGTTCCCCAAAAATTTGAATTTTTTTTCCCTACCCTCTCTTCTTAAATTTTCCGAATTTGCACTCAAAATTTTCATTCCTCACATTTTTCCTTGTATTCCCAAACAAGCATGCTATGTTGAAATTTTGATTAGAAAAATAATCTAATTTAGAGAACTACAAAAGTATGGAAAAGTCGTCCAAAAAGTTCTAAATCCTTTTAATTTTGCTAATTGAGTCATAAACATTTTCATGTTTTGCCAATTGAGTCCATTAAAGTAATTTTGACTGGAAATCGCTGATATGGGACATTGGCCGTCCTACATGGCACGGTTGGCGCCAACATGGACAAATTCAAATAATTTTTGGTATTTTTGTCTATTTTTTTTTATTTCTTTCTTTACTTTTCCTTTTCTTTTCTCTTATTCCTTTTGCATGCTATTGCCGGCCTTAGGCGAGGTTCATCTTGGCCAGGCCAACAAGGCGGCCCTCGCCTAAGGTCGACGGAGGAAAAAAGAAAAAAGAAAAAGAAAAAAAGCAAATAAGGAAGTTAGAATTTCATTGAAGGGTGTTTTTGAAGCACCCATTGAAGAAATAAGGATCGTGGTAAGTTTTAAGAGAAAAGTGGCGAAAGAGTTCTAAGTCTTTTGCATTGATATTGATTGAGTCATATACCTGTCAATTTAGTTTTAAAACTTTTGTATTTATGTCAATTAAGTTTATTCGGTCAATTTTGGTCGAAAATCGCTAATGTGGACGCCAATCTTCCTACATGGTATAATCGATATTAACATGGACATTTCTTTAATATTTTTTGATTTTTATTAATCTTTTTGGTTCTTTCTTTTTTACTTTGTTTATTTTTTGGAGAGAGAGCCGAGAAGGGTCGGCCACCCTCTCGGGTCCTCTCTCCAAAACCCAACTTTTAAAAAAAAATAAAAAAAAATAAAAATATCCAATTCAATGCGACCATGCCACATAGGATGAATAGGCGTCCACATCAACGATTCTCTGCCAAAATTAACCGATGGACTTAATCATCACAAATGCAAAAGGTTTAAGAGTTAATTTGCATAATTGAAATGTTTAGAACCGAATTGGCACAAATGCAAAATGTTTAGGTCTTTTTGGACACTTTTCCCTAAGTTTAAATGTACCAATATATTATTTTTTTGCAATACATGCGTGTACTTTAATATTTTGAGAGCAGAACATTTCTTTAAATTTTGGAGCGACTTAGTGTTCTTATAATTCGCTTAGTTTGGAGCGAATTTTACCTTTTTAAAGTTTTAGTTTTTGCAATCCTATGGTTCTCACATTTGACACTTCTTTAACGTAAATACCTTTCAATGTATTAAATAAATAAGAAGCAGAAGTTGCGCGAAAACATTTAATGTAAGCCTTTGTGTTCTTCTAGCTAGGGAGGAAAGTCGTATGCTATATCCTCGAGGCGATGACATGCGGTGGAGGACAAAGTGTGCATTTGATTCTATGTAAGCAGTGTAAAATAGTGTTATATATCATCATCTGTCTTCTTTATATGTATGATCAAATCCTAAGTTACCCGTTTTCGACGGTGAGGCATGAAAGAAACTCGATCAAAGTGTGCATTTGTTTCACTGAAAATTTCATGATGAAGAGAAATATTTTCCATCAAAATCATTTTCCAGACAAATGGTTAGTTTTAATTTGTTTGGTGGTTTAGGGAAAGCGATTTCTTTTTTACCGGTAGGGGAACTCATTTTCCCTTGCTATAAGCTTGTTGTTTTTGGTCCATGATTTTTTTTTTTTTAGTAAATCGATTGATCCGTTTGTCCAAACACCAAAAAGTCAAAAAAGATTCTCGAAAACAGTTCTCTTTCAAATAAACGAAACCCAAAAGAGAAATTCCATATCAGAGTGAGTCTTATAGTTTAACTGAGCAAAGCTAGAATATTGAAACACTTTCCACGCTGGAGTTGAATTACTAGTTTGAGGAGGTTTGTAGTTTGGAGTCGTCAAGTTACATGAGAATATATGAAAAACGCAAATAAGGTTTTTTCATTATGAGTTTTCCAGTGAGTTTGTGTGAGAGATTATGTGATAATATTTATTTATTTTGCTTTGGACATTATTTATAGCTCGGAAAAAACTTGAGCAATTGCAATTATGTATTTTTTTCAATTTACAGTGCATTTCTTTACGATGACTCTCCCTATGGAATATATATCGACATTCCGATCAATCACTTAAATCTTTGGTGTCCTTATTGCCGGGTTTCGTCCTTGCCTAGGAGGGGCTCGTCCGGCCTTGCCCTTGCCGTGGCCTCCGAGTGAGGGTTAGCCTTGTTAGATCCGGCAAGGGAGGCAAGGACGGCCTTGCCCTTGCTGTGGCTTGAGTGAGGGTTAGCCTTGTTAGATCCGGGAGGGGAGGGCCTCGATGGCGCTCGCCCATGCCTAGGTATTGGCCCGGAGGCCGACCCTCGCCTTTGGCCTAAGCAAGGTGATCTTCGCCGATATGGCTTGTGGTTGATCACCGGTAAAACGAGAAAGGGCAAAAAAAGAACGAAAAAAATAATTAAAAAATAAGCATATTTAACAATGTCCATGTCAAGACCGAACTTGCCACGTAAGACGGTTGGCGTCCATGTTAGTGATTTCTCACCAAAATTGGTTGGAGGTGGGAGGCGGAGCCGACGTAGTGAGTTGGGAGGCGGAGCAACGTCGACAGCATTCATCCCGTGCCAATCTCTACTTTTTTGCTGTTTGAGTTTTTAGAACATCATTTGCGAGATAAATTTTCAATATAGAAGTGTTTCACCCATTGTTAATTCACGTGAATATTACATAACATGGTATTACATACGAATTTCATTAATGTTTTGACCATTCCAGGAAAACAAGTTGAATAATAAAAAAATGATTACGAGAAAACAAGAAAAAGAAATTAAAAAAATGATTAAATGAAAATAATAAAAGAATTGAAAAAAAATAGAATGCTCGGCACTTTGTGTGCTGAGCGCGTGTCGCTTGGCATTTTGAATGCCGAGCTATATCTAAAAAGGTAAATATGTTTTTTGTTAACCTATTTTGGTAAAAAAAAATTATACTAAATTGAAAAAAGCCTGTGCTTAACTGTGAGCAAGATATCGGCAAATATAAGATCAAGGACGCGCGGCCACGTTGTGATTTACCGTCCGCCCGGGAACGTAGTCTCTCAGAACGAGTCGATCTTGTCGTAGAAAAGGGGCCGGAGTTTCAAGAAAGTACGCGTGCAAGAGGACGAGATGATCGATCTCTCTCGGAGTAAGTCGGAGACTTATTACGTTGCCATATTAGGGCTTAGATCTGAGTTTCAAGTTTCTTGATCCCGTGCCATGGAAAATAACTGCCATAGCTGCGATATGTGCAGCCCTGGCGAGCCCGGATAGCGTAGCGGGGTCCATCGTCCACTCCCTCTTCGTGAAGGGAGATCTGAGGAGCTTCGACCTAGACAAGGACGACCTCGAAGCTTCCAGCTTGTATCCCGAAATTCAGAACACCACCGTAGACCAGCTCCTCGATAGATTCCTCGTCGACCCGCCACATCCTGCTTGCGCTGTACCGGAATGAGGCGTTGCGTTTAATGTCGACGGGGATACTTGCGGCGGTTTGCGCACCGTGTTCCTCGTTTTAGAGCGCTCAGCTCGAATTGTGGCCCAGGGGATCGCGATTCCATCATTTGGTCGATAGAAGTCGGTAACAACGAGTCGTTTTCGAATTACATGCGTTGCATGAATTAATAACATACTACAATATTCCCATGAGGCCGCCAATGCCAGCCGTCCTTCTCGCCCTTTAATCCAGAGAGAAGAACTGTTCCCCATTATGCAGGTAATCTCCCCCTGCCTAATGGGTTTGAGACTCCTCTCCCAAAATGGTAAGACTCGTGATTAAATTAGTAGGCACCGTTAGTATGACAGTGTGATAATATCACGGTGGAATGTTAGGTATGAGATCGAGAAATAGGTTCCATCATGATTGCTACATATTTTTTGTCATTCATAATACTTTGCGATTGAGATTATACCGTTATATTGTTACATCGACACTTCTCAAATCTCTAAATTAGCAGAAAGAGGATGTTTGTCATGATGTTTTGTGGCTGTTGTAGGGATAGACACGGCAGGAAGACCGGTACCACTTCCTCTTTCTTCTTCTCTTTTGTATTTCGATTTGTCTTATAAGAAAAACATCAAATTTAGAAAATAGAAAGAGAAAAGACCAAACCTTGGATAAGTTATCGTTTGTTGTTAAAGAGGACTCGGGATCACTGATGTCGGGGAGGAGAAAAGAACAATAATGAACAGCCTCTGTCTCGAATAATCCTCCGGCGTGACAAATTGTGATCGGCCTTCGCTAAATCAAAGTTGGACATATAATTGTCAAGAAAATTGAGAATCTATAATACGGTGATCAATTTAGCCTTAAATTTTTTAATTGTACAAATTTAGTCTTAAACTTTTCAGCAATTTGTTAATGTAACCATAAACCTTCTTACGATTTGTCAATTTTTCAATTTTAGTCGATATAGCCGATGGACTATCTAGTTACTATCGACCGTCTTACATGGCATCCCCCGATGCTAACGTAGACAATTTTTTCTTATTTTAATTTTTTCCTTTTCTTTTCCATGCCTAGAGTTGAAAAAAAAAAAAAAATCTAATTCATTCGAAAAGTATAAAAAAAAATTTGTTTGACGATTAGCTCCTAGACCCTATTTCTATTATCGGTGCTATCATTGGGTAATAGAATAAAAGGATAATGGTACAAATAGTCCCTAAATTTTGATCTAATGTGCAATAAAGTCCATGAACTTTTAATTTGACCACTACGCCTCTCGAACTTTAATCTAATGTGCAACGTAGTCCATGAATTTTTAATTTGACAAATATGATCCATGAATTTTTCGAACATGTTTAATTTAGTCCTTGAACTATAGGAAGATGTTCAAAGTAGTTCTTCCATTAATTCAAATTTAGGGACTAAGTTGAATATGTCCCAAAAGTTTAATGACCATATTGATAAAATTAAAAGTTCGGGATCACATTGCATATTGAGCTAAAGTTCAGACCGTATTGGTCAAATTAAAATTTTAGGAACTACATTACATATTAGGTCAAAGTTTAGGGACTATTTATGTTATTCTCCCTAAAATAAATCATTCCTTAGGCTCCGTTCATTACGCGAAAAACAACTTCTAGAAAATGTTTTTTAGATTTTTCGACATTTGTTTGCAAAAAATAAACTAGTCAATATATTTTCCACCCAAGAAAAAAATCTTTAAAAAGCGGGGAAAATGTTTTCCTCTTTTTGATAAGAGGAAAACATTCAAAAAGAGGAAACATCTTTCCTCATTTTTGTTCCCTTAATTCCTTTACATTCATTTTCTTTATACTAATTTTTATTTTTTTTCTTTCTTTTTCTTTGTTATTTTCTTCTTCTTTTCTTTATTTCTTTTCTCCTTTGTCCTCCTCCCTCCACCCGAGGCTCTTTCCTCCTTCTTCGTGCCACGTAAGATAGTGGCCCGTGTCCATATCAACGATTTTCGACCAAAATTGGTCGCCTGGATAGAATTGGCATAAATACAAAGGTTTTCGAACCGAATTGGAAAAAAAGGGGTTTAGGACTGAATTGACATAATCACAATATGTTTATGACTTTTTCGATAATTTTTTCTATGTTTAGTGCCTGCTCAAGGCATAATAGAGTCGGATATAAGAGGGATATATGCCCGATAAAATTATCCTATAGGAGAGATGGGACAAAAGTAGATAAGATTTATAATGTTCATCATATAAAAGTTATTTTTCTCGAATAACAAAATTATTAAATTAAAATAATATTTGAATATAAATATTTTTTGAATCATAATAAGAAATTCAAAATAACAAAAAAATAAAAATATATATTTATAGTATTTGTATGTACTCCATATTTTCGGTATTTTAGTATTTTAGGTATATTAGTATAGTTTACTATTTAATGAAATTTTACCAGAGAATGATGGAAGGGGAAAAAGAATTAAAAAAAGAGAGAAAAATTAATAAAATATAAGCAAGCGAAAATGAAATAGGCGATGGTGTCGTGACGGATTCTTACCATATTAGTCGTTTATACCAATCAATGAATATGATGAGATTTGAAAATATTTGGTTGTATTACTTGATTTATCAAACGATGAATGCGATATAGCAAAATCCATGAATCTCATAACCTATCCTATTCAGTCCTCTTCAAAGAGAAATCCAGGTTGCCAAACGTAGGCATATTCTCCAACGAGTTGAAACCGACTTAGAACCACAAAAGTAGAGTACGCAGATGAATGACTAGAAGAGCATGATTCGGAGAAGCTAATATTGTGACTCGCTAAAAGGATGAGTAGACGCTCGTATTACAGATGATTCAACAAGACTTAGTCCCACGAAAGCGATCATAATATGAACGAAAGGATGTTCCCGAGTGATGACAAGTTCAATTCAAGGTTGGCGGTCCAAAGTTAGAGCTGTTGAGGTTATCCCACATCGATTGTGGAAGAGACTTGTGGTTGGTTTATAAGTGTGACGGAAAGATACGGGTTACCAACAAGTCCGGACCTAACATTGGTATTAGAGCCCAAGTTACCAACAAGTCTAAACCCAACAGCTTACACGGGAGAGATACGGGTTGGTGTTGCCTCCGACCCAAGGCCCAATGTGTGAGGGGGAGATTGTTGGGGTTATCCCACATCGGTTGTAGAAGGGGTTGGTAGTATATCGCTTGTAGAAGGGCCTTGTAGTTAGTTTATAAGTGTGAGGGAAAACCTTATCCTTTGAGCTAGTTTTTGGGATGAGAGAGGTTCAAGATCACCCAACACCGGTATTAAAACCTAGGTTATTAATAAATCTGGACCCACTAGTCACACGGGAGAGATACGAGTTGTCACACGCCGCCTCGGACTCAAGGCTCGATGTGTGAGGGGAGATTGTTGGGATTATCCTACATCGGTTGTGGAAGGGAATTATGGTTGATTTATAAGTATGAGGGAAAACCTTAACTTTTGAGCTAGTTTTTGAGACGAGAGAGGCACAATACTATCCAACACCTGGTATCGTAGTCTAGATTACCAACAAATTTGGACCCAACAGCTTATATAGGTTGTCGCCGCTCCTCCGACCCAGGGCCCGATGTGTAAGGGGAGATTGTTGGGGTTATCCCACATCGGTTGTGGAAGGGGTCCATGGTCGGTTTATAAGTATGAGGGAAAGTCTTAACCTTTGAGCTAACTTTTGGGATGAGAGATGCACAAGACCACCCAACACCTGGTATCGGAGCCCAGGTTACCAACAAATCTGGACTTACCAAATCATACGGAGAGATACGGGTTGTCGCGCCTTCCGACTTAAGGCCTAATGTGTAAAGGGAGATTGTTGGGGTTATCCCACATCGATTGTGGAAGAGGCCTATGGTTGGTTTATAAGTATGAGAGAAAGTCTTAACCTTTGAGGTAACTTTTGGGATGTGTAAGGAGGAGATTGTTGGGGTTACCCAACACTTGGAAAAGGCCTATGATCGTTTTATAAGTATGAGGGAAAATCTTAACCTTTGAGCTAGCTTTTGGGATGAGAACTCTCACAAGAGCCAACACTAGTATCGTAGCTCAAGTTATCAATAAGTCCGAACCCAACAAATACACGAGAGAGTCTGGACCCAACTCTCACATGAGAGAGATTTGAGCTAGCTTTTGGGATGAGAGAGGCACAAGACCACCCAACAATAGTATCAAAGCTCAGGTTACCAATAAGTCTTGGACTCAACGCTCGTAGAATCCGGACCCAACAATCATACGAGAGAGATACGGGTTGGGATAAGTCCGGACTCAACAGTCTCGTAGTCTGGACCCAACAAATATACGAGAGAGATACGGGTTGGGCTGGTAGTCGATTTATAAGTGTGAGGGAAAGTCTCGTCTTTTGACATAGCTTTTGAAATGAGAGAGGCCCAAAACCACCCAATAGGAGCGAGTTGCGCGATTGCACTGCCCGGTTCCAAAAATATGCAAATGACTTGTTTAATAGGAACAAAGATTAAGGATCCCTCTCAACTGTTTGAAGGACACGAAAGAACAATTGCGCAGCTGATCCTATATGAGCAGTGCAAGAGCAGCAAAGAGAATGCAATATAGATGTCGATCACAACTAGTGGTTGCACTAAGAGCAAGATCCTCGTTTTCGGAGGTAGCAGTTACCTCGGCAAACATGTCGAGCAAGTCAGAACCTTCGTATACCAGAAAGACCGAATACAATTCAAATAGCAGGGATTAGTTTGCGCTCTATAGACACATATTAACAAGAATTTTCTTCCTGTTCCTCTCTGTCGTCGTCGTTGTCGTCTTCTTCTTCTTTCATATGTCCTAGAGGTGCCTTCCATCTGAGTTTGGGTGCGATGAGGATCGGATCACCCCACTCTCACCGTTCCAAGCATTCCTGGACACCAACAAGAAGAAAATCAGGACCCCCGTCGAAGCATCTGGCATCCCCTACACTACGGTCTCTCTTAATTGCTTCACCTCAGACTTCATCAATCTTCTGCTTCACCCTCACGACCCACGACCCGACCTCGTTGTCTATGGGACTGGAGAAGATCACACACTAAGCAGCTAGCATTAACAGCTCGCTGGATCTGTGGTCCTATATTGTCAGCTGTGCGTAATTATGAGCAAGACATCGCCAAACACACGACCAAAGTGGCGAACGACCCGAGGACGCGCGGCCGTGTCGTGATTTTTCCGTCCGCTGGGGAGCACAGTCTCTCAGAATGAGTTGATCGCCCCGTGGGAAGAGAAAACAGGTCTGGAGTTCTGAGATACCACGCAGGCAAGAGGATGAGATGGTCAAGCTCTCCCGGATTAAGCCGGGAATCATTACATGCTGTATCGGGATCGAACACGCCATGCATGTCGATCAAGTTTCTAATCGACGACTATGCGTCGTGGAAAAATTTAACTGTTTTTCTTGTGATGTGTAGTCCTGCCGAGCCTGCATAACTCCATACCTATGAAGGGAGATTTTATGAGCTTTCTACCTAGACAAGAACGACCTTGAAAGTTCGAGCTTGAATCCAGAAAATGACTACACGGCCATCGATCGGCTCCTCAATGTATTCCTTGTCGACCCTCCCGAGCTTGATCGCAAGTGTTTTTCGGGATCAAAGCTATCTTAACGCCGGGGAGCACCTGCTTGTGCTGAACTCCTTTTGGCTTTGATTGATCTAGATGTATGGTTTCTTGAGAAAAGCCTCCGATGTTACATGAGTATGATCGATTTGTATGATCCTATCGGAATTGTGGCTCGACTCGCAATAACTCTTTTTGTGTGCATCTCAACTTTCTTCCAGGAGGCATTGACAATACGTATGGTGACTGCATATGGTGACTACAGCCACATGTACACCTTCCTTCCAACATTACTAATTTTCGAGCCGCAAAAAATTTTGAATTGGTACACTCCGTGCCATTGCTAACATATTATAATAGTGCCATTAACCCTTTTTTTTTCTTTCGTTTTTCGTTTTGTGGATAAATTAACATCTGTAATTTTTGGTGCTATGTTGTGTAGCTACGGTAATTCGGAGTTTCATCGAGTTTCCACCGGAGTTTGCTATATGAAGCTCACACCATTCGTCGAGGGTCAATGTCCTCCCGATAATGAAAGAACCGCCAAAATACAAAATAGGGGGCAGTCGCTAACATCTGGAAAAAGGAAATTTCATTTCACTAGACAGGAGAACGTCAAAGGCATCATCGATACGCAATCGGTCCATTGAGATTTTTAAATTCCAAAAGTAATTTAACTGGTACGGAAATTTTTTACTACAAAAATAATAATAATAAATAAATCGAAAATGGATGCAACTATTCAAAGTCACACCAAACTAAATCAACCTTAGATGCATAATTTCAACCTCACAAGTCAAGGCAAAAACCAATGACCAAAGGAGAAGCCCTAGACGGATGTTGAACTGCTCCTGATCGGAGAAGATTATTCTTCCGGCTGAGGAGCCTCGACTCTATCAGCCGCCGCTCCTTTCTTATCCATCTTTATGGAGATGGGGGGTTTGACGACAATTTGAACATGAAAGCCCATTGGAAAGGAAGAGGTTTTGAGGGCCGCCGGGGCTTTCGGGCGTGGATGGGCCAGCGGAGGCCGGACATTGACGTGAGGAGGCTGTGGAAATTTCCAAGAGGGCGTCGGATATGGAGGAAGGCTGACTTTGTTTGTTTCACGAAAAAAAAACGTAGGATTTGAAAAAATATATTTTTTAAAAAAATAATCAGCTCGAAATAATTAATTAATTATAATAAAATATGTTTTCATTATCCACCGGAGCCGGGATGAATTTTTTTCTTTTTTCCTTTATTAGTGGAAATTGCTTTCAGTATTTGATTATCTGATGTTGACAACTGGGTGGGCTGAGCGGGGAGCGGCCTTGGGCCGGCAACCGAGGGCAATTCCGTCATATCGTATGTTGCCAACGGAAATAATTTGCTTTCCTTGTGTTTTTTTCAAAAGGAACACACCGAGTTCTTCTTCTTCTTCTTCTTCTTCTTCAGAGTCACAATTCGCTACGGTTACACTGCAAAATCGCCAATTTCTCTCTCCTTTTATCCCACCCACATTCTCCAATCTTGCTCCGTTCGAACGACAAGAATCTCTTTTTGCTTGTTCTTCCTCGCTCGGGTTTGATCGATCTTGGAAGAAGATGTTCGAGGCACAGGGGTTCGTGGATTTGGGCGAGAATTCGGGTCTGGTGGGAGATCCGAAACTGTGGCTTTCCGGGGACATCAACTCGTCCTCCCCGACTCACCTCCCGGCTCACTCGGGCGCCTCCGGCGCCAATGTCGACCGCGTCCTCTTCAATGACCTCGTCGAGATCGTCCCTCTCGTCCAGTCCCTCATCGTACTTTCTCTCTTTCTCTCTCTCTCTCTCCCCGACTTTTTGGGGGAGGGTTCTTTCTTGAACTTTCTTGTCACTCGGTTCGTTTCCATCTTGAATTTAGCGGTTTCTTGCAAGTTATCTCAAGCTGCAAGACTGTATCGCGTGTTTCTTGTTCTTTCATTCTTCGGGGCTATCTTTAGATATTGGATTAAAACGGTGAAGCGCATGTCTCGATCAGTGCGATAGTGTGTATTGGGTTTTGGCGGTAATGAAAAGAGGAGTTGATGAAGGGAACGGAATACTGTAAGATTGCTTATGTCGTTGTTTCTTGATTTGGGGGCAATTGAGCGCGATATTTGTCCTGAATTTAACGTTCTTTATCTATGTTGCTGTCTCTATGTTGCTTTTCTCTTGTTGCTGAGATTTTCGTTGTCCTAATTTATGTTAGGATCGGAAACCGAGCAGTTCTTTCACACGACGAGGATCCGTGGTATATACTAAGACGCCTTCCAGAGAATCGCTGTCCAGAAAAGTAAGAACACAACAAAGTTCTAATGTGCTTACCCCGTGGTGTTTCCTGTCTTGTTCAATGTGCTTACCCCGCTGTGTTTAATACGCTTGAACCTTGAATGTGAATCCATGGTAATCGTTTATATATAGGGAAGGTCAATGCAACACGCACATTTATGTGTCTACTAGTTCATTTACACATACAAATCTTGACTGCAAGTGTGGACTTTGGCTTTTTTTTTTTTTCCACATGTGCTCTTGGATGAGGCATCCAGCCCTTTAATGCAAGGAAAATTTTCTGTTACGGGTTTCTCTTTAACAAACAAGCAAGACGTTGCCAGAAAATCTACAGCAATTTAAAAGAATTCTGTTGCTGAACTGTGAAGTATACTAGACATTTTAGAAAATGCTCATTCTTGCTGAAGGCAGATGGCAGTCAACATCTAGTCTTGTTTACCTGTTGACCGTGTAATCATTGCTCTTTCCGCTAATCCGAAACTTCAATTTACGTCTGTGATGATGTCCTTCATTTTCGTGCATTCAAATGTATTGTTATCTCCTTGAAAACATGACTTAATGTCTAACGGTCGTCATTATATGTGCCAAAGGTAAATGAACCAAAAGCTAGAAATGCAGCTCAATCCATCCCTGCTAAAAAGGGAAGGGATACTGGTGATAAAGAACAAGGTAAGGATGGCAGTGGCAACAATGAAGATGCTGACAACTTCTCAATTTACTCCTCAAGAGGTTTGGCAGCACAAAGAGAAGAGTTGGTGCTCTTAAGAGGGCAAGTGGAAGATCTTCAAAGGAAATTACTGGAGAAAGAAGAACTTCTTAAATCAGCGGAAGTTTCCAAGAACCAGATAAATTCTGTCCATGCAGAGGTTGAAGAGTTGAAGCATGAGGCTTCACAAAAAGATTCGTTTATCAAGTCCATCCAGATACAGCTTTCTGATGCAAAGGTATCGAGCTTATTTTTCACCTGATGAAGAACATAGTGAATGTTCCGAGCGGGATTATGGTCTATATCTAACGACTTATAAGTATGGCTGAGTTGAAACCCCATTATGTCTATAGCACTTCAAATTGGCGTTTCATAGTGAATGTTAGTTCGAAGACCCAAGCCTGTGCTGGATCCGTTAAATCCGTCTGTTAAACTGCTGTTTGAGCCATTTATAAGATCCTTCAATGGTCTGGGTGGGCAACAACTCTTAGTACATCTCAAAACCATATTCAGTTTGTTCAAACATCAACATCAACAACACCTTTATCCCAAACTAGGAAGCGGTCGATATTGAGTTTGTTCAAAATGAAAAAAAAATAATTTTTGGTGATATATTCGACATGAGTGTATCGAAACACTTTTGATATGCAACACTTTTTTGTATGTTCAACTGGTGTCTTTATGAATGATCCATGGAACTTCCACTACCCTTGACAGCAGGGACCCAACCATGGCTAGCATTACTTACGGTGTTTATAGTATCACTTATATGAGTTCTTTTCAGATTAAACTTGCAGATAAGCAAGCTGCACTAGAAAAGACACAATGGGAAGCCATGTCATCTGAAAAAAGAGTAGAAAAGCTCCAAGAGGAGCTTGATGCCATTCAGGGTGATGTTTCATTAATCACGTCACTTTTTGAGGGTTTGACAGAGAATGGTGCAACTCTATATAGCGGAGATACTGACATCACACCATATCGTGCAGATGATCTTCCTTGGATGGTAAGATACCTACATCGACCAAATTGTTGCTTCATGTTATTGCTCTGTATATGTGTATTCACCTCTTCATTATTACTAGGTAACCATGTGAATCCCATGGAATATGCTGACTTTTTATTTTAGTAGGATTACTGACAGAAGTTGAACTTTGAAATGAACCTGCTAATTATAAGAAGCAAGAGTGATTTTTGTCAGAGCTGCTTTTGTTGTAATATTAGCAGTTATTCTAGCAAATTATTAGAAAAATGTGCTTAGCACACGCCCGTTTGTGCACTTTCAATGAGTCACAACTATTTAATCTTGCTTGTTGCTTGTGTAAAACCTCCAGCTCAATTTACCTATTTTTCATGTGATTTGTAAAAAAATAGATGACAATGAAAACATAGTGTACGGATTGAGGAAACTGGAATATTGAGGGTTCACTCGGGAATGGTAAATATTGTTTGATCTACAAGTAAACCTGTCTATTTCTAGGTTGTGTCCTAGGAGTTTGTTCGAGTTTGTTCCTGGGAATGCCACCGTAACATTTTACTAATGTGTTGTCAAAAGTTCAACCTTTGAAGCTGTGACTCGTAGTCACAGTTTCCATACTCAGCTCAATGTCGATAGAAACTGTCCATAGAAATCTTTCTTTTACAAAGTTTTCTACTGCTAAGAGTTCTGCATGAATGCTTAAACCACCATAGTCAAAGTGTCTCCAAGAATGCTACTTTTATATAGGCATCGCCTATCAGACCTGTCTTCTGAGTCGCTTAGAGGACACGACCCCTAGCATCTGGAGCTGTAGAGTTGTGAGTTTGTTTCAGCCCTTAAATTTTCAAGTTCGGTTCAAAATGCAGGAAGATTTGGATGTCACCAAGATGCAGAAAATGGAAGAAGCAAGACAAGCTTACCTCCTTGCCGTGGCTGCTGCAAAGGAAAAGCAAGACGAAGAATCCTTGGCCCTTGCAGCCAAAGCAAGGTTGCATCTGCAGTCATTTGTTTTTAGAACTGACAATATCTGTGATGACGAATTTCAATGCGGATGGGAACATGCTTAACACTGAGATTTGACTTTCTTTTTTGGCTGCTTCGTGAAAGTATCTCCGGGTGTTTGTATTCGCTGTATGCTTATTGATGCTATGTACATGTCAATCAATCCCTCATTGTAAAACTCTACTGCATGTAGTGTAATGTTATGTAACCTCTTTGTATTATTGAGATTCGAATTCCTAGAGCACGAGGTTGCGAGCGAGATATGTGAGGAAGTCACTGACAGACAAAAGAGTAAACTTCTATTTGGCGGCCCTGGTCTTTTCCCCCTGAACACAAGATTGCGAGCAAGATACAAATTTTTTTGCCCTATACCTTATATTTTTGCTTATAGTTGAGTTTTTCCAAAATTTCCCTGTTGGGATTAGTTACTAGTTCCAATTTGGTACAAAATTATATTTTTGGTGAGGAACTTGTTCTTATCTATTAATGGGTTTTTAGTTCACTCAGACCTAGCTCGCTTTTTGTAACGAATCGTGCAAGCGATTTTGATTTATTAATAGGAATTTTAGGTCTTTATTGAATAACCGGTAGTTTTGAATTTCAGGATTTGTCTCAGATACTCAATAACTTGATTTATAATGATGAGGTTGCTTATTGTGTGTGCTAGTAAAATGTGTAAATTACTTGTGCTTGGCAATCTGAAAAACCTTGGGTCAACTGAACAGCCATTCATTTTCCTTTTCTGTTTCTTTTTGCCGGAAACCTAAGCAAACTAATGCTAAATAACATTCAGTACTTCTACGACTGAAGTATTTTTTCAGAATTTACAGCACTTAAAACGAACGCAACTTGCTGTTGACTTCCTCAAAGAGAGGTCTTCTGATCTTGGCATTTTCACAGGACTGCCAATCCACTGCCCATGTAGCCTGCATTGTTGTCAAAACTTTGTTACCACATAAGCCAAACTTCTGGAAGTTCATAATGTAATCCAGGCCGAAAAATCGAAAAAACAGGTCGACAAGCTTTTTGGACTTACGCAGGAAATGTGAAGGAGTCGGTGCTCCCATTGGACTGGCCGGAGTCGCTTGATTCTGTTGATCCTCGACTGCAATCTCCGTTTCCCTCCACTTGAAATCCCGTTCTCGCGCTGCCAGAGTGGTGGTCTTCTTCCAGGCGCATGCTCTCTTCTTCGTCATCCTAATGGCAGAGAGGTTAGAGAGAAGATACTGGCGACTCTTGACGAAAGGAAGAGATGTTGATCGTCGCTCAATCGGCAAAATCAGGACATCTTTTCTTGCTCAAGACAGGTTAAGTCATACGGAGATGGACAAGCTCTACCTCATCGTAGGAAGGAATGAGAACTCGTGAACCTCCAGTTGATGTCTCCTCATTACATTCTTGGACCGATGCTCCTTGCTCACCTCTCGGTTTGAGCTGCTTTCAAGATGATGAACATGAAAGACTATCAAGCTCTCTTACTCTATTTTGCTTTTTTATGACACAAAATCTCTATAATCTATCACTAACCTCAATGTTTACAGATCTTAAGCTCCTGAGCCCACAGTCATCCTCAAGGCAAACGGATGTCTGTGAGCTGCCATCTTCATCTATATCGAACGTCCCGTCTTCTTTTATGGAGAACACAACGAAATCTTTTTCTGCAAAACTAGTCCTGTTCTTGGTTGATACCCTTCCCGGAGCCAGAGTGGTGCGCTTATTTACCCGTCTCTCTTTGTTCGTTCTCCTGCTTTGGGAGAAGTTTCTGCTGATTGTGTCGCCTGGAGTGCGGTTGCTAGAGTCCATTCTCACGTTTCTGATTCCCAATGGAGGTATTGAAGGGGAATAGGTTCCTACTTGTTCTTCTCCAAACACGAGAAGGAAAAGAGGATGTTAGACCAATACCTACGTACTCATCAAATTATGATCACTACAACTGTACACTGAAAAATCCAGTTGGTCAAGTGATTGGGCCCTAGGTTCCGATGAGGCGGATCTCATGTTCAAATGAAATGCTCTAAAGCTTCCAATTACAATTTCTGTTACCTGAGTTCATCCCGAATGCCCGGAAGCACGACACCCAGTGGCTTATGTGATGCCTTAAGAACTTAGTCGTACAGTCCATGTCGTGCACGTTTCTTAATGAGCCGTGTTTCAGTCGTCAACTCCAAAATCCAACAGAGCGAGGACAGAGAAAGGAAAGAGATGGCATGTGAAAAAGAAGCCAAGGTATTTTGGATCATCAGAAGGGGCACGACCATTTCGAATTTGAAAAGGAGCAAATTCAATGACCAGAGAGTTATTACTTACTAGGTAATATTCTCTCCTGATGCTTGAAGACAACATGGTCGGTTACCATTCCCAACATGGTAAGAATAGTAGAGAGACATGGAGAGTTTTCTTGACAATTATCCAATGAAAGATTCATACCTACGAGCTGTATATATGAACGGTCTGCCAATGGTGTCTTCTAGTTAGGATCAGTAGAAATCGCCAGGTTTGCTAATCTTTTCTCTCTTCCCTCGCTGAGAACTCACAACAGCATTTCTCGGCCAGCTCTTGAAACTCCTGCGCTCGCCAATGACATTGTCCGTATTAAACAGAGACTAATGAGATAAAAATCAATCAAAAAATCATCCCTTTTCCGGAAAATGCAATTGGTGATAGTTGAACTAGAAACCTAAGGTATTATCACAGTAGTTATAATGAATGTCAGCTCGGTGTGCATGCCTGAGCCAGTGCATGAACGCGCAAGCGTGTGTGCATGGGAGAGAGAGAGAGAGAGAGAGAGAAGGCATCAGTATAGAATGATATCAACTCAAGAAATAACTTGCAGTAATGCATCACATGATTTCTAAAATTCGCTGGAATTACTCCATTTACTGACTTACGATCGAGATGGGCTAGCACTTCTCCTCCGGGGAAAGCCGATCTGGTGGTCTCAAATGCAATCTTGATTGCTTCTCTCCACGTTCCCACCACATCCTTTGAGTTGACTTCTTTTGAATCACTATGTTCTTCCATTGGCAGGGAATATCCAGACAATAGATGGTCCACCCGGATGCCATCTTTCCTGTAAATGGTAATAGTAAAAGACATATGCAGAGAACAGAAAACTTAGGGGGAGCAAAAGCGCAGAGTTGAGATTGCATCGTAGGCTAGAAGCATCGGTATTGACTGTGGAAATCACCATTAACCAATCCTCAATTAAGAGAAATTTACCGCGCAATGTCCATATGCCGAGGCACATAGTGCCCTACAACAATACCAAGAAGTGCTTTAGGTCGATCGCCTTTGCTGCATATCAGACAATGCAGCAACATTTGGAGGGCTAAAAGGGTGAAAAAGACTTCTTGAACTGAGTACAACTGAAAACACACAACCATGAATTTAGTAGCATATGACTGACAGTGGAACTGCAAACTGAGGACAGACTTTGAGACTCCAGCTTTGCAGCCGAAATACTGTAACAACCAAATCTTGCCATGGACAGTGATTTTGTGCTAATTCAATTATAAGGGCCAGTACAACGTTTCAGCTGAGAATGGTAGATGCGGCATGATAATCTATCTAATGGCCACAAAAGAAGTTGAAAGGAGGACTAAAAATATGAACCTCTTTTCCCACAATTCAAAGGCGGATGTAGAGACAAAAATGACGGACCTGCACGGTGGGGCCTGGGTGCCAACTGGGCATGGCCAGAAGGGAAGATGCTGGTCCGCTAGAAGCCGGGCCCGTAGTGGTCGCCGCCACCAGTGTCACCATATCCGGCGTAGGCGGCGGTTGAGCAGCTCCAGATGTCTCCAGACACGAGCTGCTAACGTGGACCGTCCCTGCAAATATTCCCAACAAAGAGAAAAAATCTGAATAGCATGTCGATATAATTGGATGCAGCCAACTTGCTCAAACCGATGCTTGCCAGAGGAGAGGCCGCACGTATTGGCGCCAAGACGCTTGAAGGGTATACGGAGTTTGCGGCGAAAGATGCAGCATTTGAAAGAAGGTTCCGTCAGGTCCATGTGGAAGAACCTAGTGGTTCTGACGCCATAAGTATCTTGAGAGGACTGAAAAAGACATTTGAAGATTACCACGGCGTTCAAATTTTAGATCGGGATCTCGTTGCTGCTGCACATTTTGTCCAGCAGAAACATAACTGGTCAACTGTTGCACTCAGTCGATTTTGCAGTGTCGAAAGTTTTTTTGTCTTGCATGAAGGTTTTAATGTAGGTCATAATCTGCCCGACAAAGCGGTTGATTTAGTTGATGAAGCTTGTGTAACCGTGAGGTTTCAGCTGGACAGTTAGCCAAAAGAGATGGATAATCTCATGCGCTAGACAAGCCAACTAGAAGATGAAGTTCTCGCACTGGGAAAAGAGGGTATATAGCCAGTAGTGCGGTTAAGTCTTGAGGCTGAAGAAAGGCTGAAAAATACTCATTTTTCTTATTCTGATTATCAAAATTCTTCTTATGATATTTGTTCTACCGTTTCATTTTACTCATAGGTTCGTAAAGAATTGGATTTGTAGTAAAACAAGATTTAATGAAGTGGGAAATAAATTGGCGTACGGATTGTCTTAGGACGGAATGGAGGAAAGCTATTAGCATTGTAGAGGGGTAAAATTCTTATGTTTTAGATTGTCCTTTTTAGTCATTTTTTCACTATATATATTTTTATATTTTTATTTTATATAATTATTTCTTTTCCCTCAATCGGTCTTGCTTTTTAATTTTATTTATTTTTGGGTTCATCGACC
Organism: Rhodamnia rubescens; assembly: GCA_021437795.1. NCBI lineage: Eukaryota > Viridiplantae > Streptophyta > Magnoliopsida > Myrtales > Myrtaceae > Rhodamnia > Rhodamnia rubescens. The sequence continues at coordinate 5,391,280 of JAILYA010000005.1, read as the reverse complement.
ACCGACCCCAACTAATTTGGGAGAAAGATAATGTTGATGTTGGTATTGTTGTTTGTAAAGAATTGGATGGCTTGTAAGGCCAAACATGAGCATTTGATGATGAAGCATAGCCCGAAAAAAGGAAAGGATGGCAAAATTTCGGCGCCTCAAACATGGGCGAAAAGAGTTCACGTCCGTATCGCAAATGGCTGAGGAAATGTATGATTTGGTCAAGGCTAAAGAAGAGCGGCAAAGAGAATCATGGGTGGACCGAGCTGAGTTATAAATGGTCTAACCCAAATAAACTCATTTAATCCGTTTGTGACCCATTTACTTTAAAAGCAAATTTAGTGATACACACCGATTTGATCCATATTTCTAAAACCGCATCATAGTTAATTAGATCCCGGGAAAACTCACAGCTAAACCGACGCGAGAGTGCGGAGTGAGCATGAGATCAAGTGAAAGCGAGGGAGAATGAAAATTATAGAGTAATAGTCATTCAAGTGCTAGAAGAAGATTGCCCAAAATTATGCTCCATCGTGGTCAAAAGCGTGCGTCCAAATTGGGGAGTTCGCGGTCCGGCATAATTTAACCACTTTACCGGCTTATGTTCGGATTTATTGACATCTATTTGATTAATAATCTATTCGACCTACATTTGAATTTCACCAATTGTTATTGAAATTTTAGTGATGCGTATAGGTGATATCAAGGCGCCGCAAATAAATGAAAATGTATACCGGAAGTCCTAAAACTTATCACTTGCAATTGAGTCTTAAAAACTTACAAAAGGTATAGTCAAGTTCTAAAATTTGTCAAGTTTGTGCAATCGAGTTTTCATGTTAACTCCATCCGTTTAGACTAACGAAAAATGCCAACGTGAATTTTTTTTAATGCTTTCTCTCTCCCATGTGGCGATGACGTAATCAAAATATGAAATTCAGGCTAAAACGATGTGGTTCTCACCTAAAATTAATCAAAATAAGAATTAAATAAAATAAAAGAATAAAAAGGCATTTTTAAAAAAAGCACAAAAAAGGCAAAAAGCAAGGGCAAAGGTGGTGGCAAGGCCGCCACTGCGCCCGTGGCCGGAAGGGCCAACAGGGATTGCGAAGGAACCCCGAGGTGTTCGGGGCATTTAAGGCACACGAAAACACGCAAGAACTCTTGATATATCTTATTCCAAAAAATAGTACTTATCAAATGTTGCTTGATAATTTCGTTTGACTTTGTTGTCCATATCATCCTGAACCAAGATGTTGTCGGAGCCTCGACGATTATTATTCATGATAAGTTTTAATACTTTTAGTGGATTTATTAACTTTAAATAAATAGGGAATTTCGTTTAATGATGCGGTATTCTCAATTATTTTTTGTAAGAATTTGTTGTGATATTTTTGAAAATGTGCTTGATCCGTCTTGCCACGTGCATTTTCCCTAATATTTTCAAAATTCACGTGCCGTTGCCGGAAGCAACCGTTGCAGGGCACGTGAGCTGGAATTCCCCGCCACCGCGCGCCCCTATAAACCCCCAAAGCACACTGTCTCGCTCGCTCGAGGTCTCTCGAATCATTCCGTGGAAATGGAGAAGAGCGAGCGATCGATCCAAGTCCGAGCCCTAACCGGCGAATCGACCGACGTCTCGATTTCGATGGACAAAACCATTCGCGACCTCAAGCATTTGCTGAAGCAGACCTTCCCTCTTGCCGCCAAGTACCCTAACTTCAACCTCTATCACAAGGTTCCTCTCTCTCTCTCTCTCTCTCTCTCTCTCTCTCTCTCTCTCTCTCTCTCTCTCTCTCTCATGAGTATTTCTTGAGCAATGTCCTTTTGTTCGTCGTTCACGCGTGTGTTTCTTGGGCGATTGTGTGTTAGGGCGTCAAGTTGAGCTTGCAAAATCAGATTGGTAGTTACTCCATTGATCTTGGAGAAGTGGTAGGTTTCGTTCCGGTGGTCAAGAAACAGTCGGTGGAGGCGCGGACGTCTTGTGGTTCTGGTGTTACTAGCCCCAAAGAGACGCCCATTTCCAAGCTCGCGGATTCTGCGTGGTCTGATATGATTCAAGAAGTACGGGACATAGCAAGTAGGGATGAGAGAACACGCGATGGTTTGCGGAGTGAACCGGAAACTGATGGGCAAGATATTGCGTCTTGTTCTTATCTTGGGAAGCGCAAAAGGAATTCAGATAGCGAATCAAAAGGATGGCCGGACGATCTTGTTCTTAGCATACTGCAGTGTTCTAGCAAGGATATGCTGGACGAGGGGAATCACGAGAAACTTGTCAGTGTTTTGGAGTCGGTTAACTGCCTGCAAAATCCGGATACCCAAAGCTGTTTGTTTCTCAGTAAAGGCAGTTTAAGGGAAGGTGTCCTTGGAGAGTTCAAAGACAATGTCAGCTCATGCTTGTGCCCACTGAGGTTGTTGAGTATAATGAAGGCCTTTACTTTCTTAAATATTTATGAAGTATTTTTACAACTTAAGCAGGAGAGAATCACAATGAATCGTGTAAAGAAAGCACTAAGCTGGATTGGGAGGTTTGGGATCCAAGTCAATATGGAGGACATCGAGAATCTTTCGCTTCTCTGCCCTAAGGTAACTTATTAATGTCTGAGAATCTATACATTAGAGTTTGCCCTCTTATTGGTCTAAGGTTTTGCTGTTGCATTGACCAATGTATTGCACTTCCTAGGTTGTTTAACAAAGATGCTATGCATTTCACTGCCATCGCCTCCCCTCCCCACCTCACCTAAAGCCTCACAAAGAAAAAAAAAAGCACAAAAAAAGAGGAGATGGATTAAATAAAGACAGGGAAGAAACCTTAGCTTGCTTCTTCGTGTTATGCATGGTTGATTGACATCCAAGCCAAAATGCACACGTACGTGCAGATATGTTTTGTCAACGAAGCCTATCACAGTTATTTCCTTGATGGTGGTGTTACGGGGTCAACCTGCTCTGCTCATTATGAAATGTATTCTGTTTGCAGTTTTATACCAGTGATATTTTCATTCTTAAATGAGTTCTATCATCTAATGCTACGGTGGGATCGATAATACCAGAATGAGAAAGGACTCTATCGTCATTCATGCATTATGGCGTGGATATGGAAAAGAAATGGCCTATTGAAGTGATTTTTGAGCTGACAATGTTTGCAGACTCAAAATATGTGCCCTCTCTTTAGTAGGTGGTGTCTTTTGTCGATTATGGTATGGAAAGGAAGGAATTTGGTGATGCTCTTGTTATCATGAAGTCTCCTACAGAGAAGGATGATCAATTGGAAGACCTTCCTAGAATTGGTATGTACTAAGAATGTTTGCTTTTGCCACTTCGTAAGCTTTACTTGACTAAATTGCTGGCCTGCAGCTGAAAAGAAGGTTTCCTTGCCAAAGCTTTTCTATTTAATGGAAAGACGAGAAAAGTCCTTTAGATATACTTTCGTATCAATGATGGTATGTGGTACTCTTTCCTTTTATTTATTCGTAGAAAAAGATTATTCTGAGATGATTTCTGCTGCTATTGTTATGCATGATACGTAGTGCAAGAAACAGCTTCAGCCATAAAATCAAACAAAGCACACTCTTCTGAAAAATATAATTTCTACTCTCAGGGAACCTGTTTTTTCAACTCTCGAGTCTTACCTTGCATATATACTGTTAGTCCCTATCTATAACGTTCTTCTCTTATTGGTGTACAGAAGTTGGAGTTTTTGTGTTTTGCTAGAAAACTTCAATGCAGAGACTGGACTTTGCAGGGTCTGTAACCTGCACTATTGCGATATCTGGTAGTTGTTTAAAGTATTACGGTAGCAACAATGGCGATTAGGGCATAGCGCTATTGGCTGACTTGTGCCTTATTCTAAGTCGATATTTGCACAGGTGGAAGATCATTCGTGAAAATTATGTAACTAGATTGCTGCTAAAAATGTCTCAATGCAGAGACTGGACTTTGCAGGGTCTGTAACCTGCACTATTGCGATATCTGGTAGTTGTTTAAAGTATTACGGCAGCAACAATGGCGATTAGGGCATAGCGCTATTGGCTGACTTGTGCCTTATTCTAAGTCGATATTTGCACAGGTGGAAGATCATGCGTGAAAATTATGTAACTAGATTGCTGCTAAAAATATCTCAGTTTTTTTGTGGGCGGCCTCTCTAGTTGAATTCTGTATCATCAATCTTTTTCGGCTATTGAGCACATGAGGATTTATGATGCAGTGTAAACTTGGAAATGGGAATACCAAATTTGTGTCCTTGGATGATCTACTGTTGTCTGCAAGAGAAGGAGATGTCTCTACTAGTAAGAATAAGGATTCAGCAAGTGTAATCGAGAAGCAGCAGGCAAGGAGGGTAGCTTCGAAAACAAACCATGCAAAAAATCAGTGTCATGTACGCATCTGTCTTATATCGATGCCCTTTTACGATTCTTCAAATGTTAGTGCTAGTTACCAAACAAACCATGAACAAAAAACAGCAAAAATCTGTGTCATGTACTCATCTGGCTTATATCTATGCCCTTTTACAATTCTTCAAATGTTAGTGCTAGTTATTGAATATACTAAATCAATCAGATTTTAGTTCTTCAGAGCTTGAGATAGAAATTTGTAAAGTTTTTGTTCTTTGGGGCTTGGGATGAACATTTATATACTATCTCAGATCAGGTCAGTTAATCAGGTGAATTTAGCCATTCAGCAGAAATCATATGATGTCGGATTGTTAATATAGTACTTGAATAGTATTGTCTGTCAATTTGAGTGGAATGCAAAGCAATCCGTTCCTTTGATAAGTTGTTTGAGAGAAAATAAACCAAATGCGTGGAATTGGAGCGAGTGGCTTGAAAGAATGACAGAGAATATTCGCTAGATTATCATGCCACCCATTGTTTCATGTTCCAAATGCTCTTTTTCAGGGGGATAGTGACATGCTATGTATTACTCATCTCTCAACAGGACACCACTGCGTTCCTGCCTGCAGAAATGGTTGATCATCTCCACAAGGTTGTGGGCTCTCAAGGACAGGTTCAGTTCAACTCTTCTACTACTTATTTTCTTGCTCGTTAAGATAGGCACAATGAGTTATCCGGATTATACCTTTATGGACTATCTATTAGTCTTTTACTTTATTTAACTACTATCAAGCGGGCTTTCAACTTATTCAATAAAATTCTACGGTCGATTGGTATATTGCTGGAATAGTTATATTCTTGATAATGTACATGTAGAGACTCAACTGCTAGTTGCTCTAACATTCAGTTTGATCGTTGCTTGTAAAATGTGGGTTTGGGCATCAATCATGGTTTTGACAGGTTTTGTATTATCTGGAATATGATACATTCTGCTCCTCTTTATTTTAGAAACCAGGTGCTCTTTGCCATGTAGCACTACAAGTGGTAATTGTGTAGAAAACGGGTACTAGTAAAGGAAGTTGTTGGGTCTCCTCTTGACTAATGAATTGCTTGCTTAGTCATATCTTTGGATTTTGATTATGAGAGGTGCAAATTCATCAGTAATGCTTTCTTGTGAGGCTTCTTGAAGTGCTGAAGAGTTCTTCCGGTGCAGATAGTGCATGTTGAAGTGATTTCAGGCAGGACGCCAAGTTATATGGAGATCCCTAATGATCTCTCAGAAGACACTAAGCATGCACTTCAACGTATGAAAGTTACTAAATTGTATAGCCATCAGGTTAGAATATGATCCCGATATCCATTGCTGACCTTTTTCTTGAAAAGTTGGTTGTCTGATTTTGCTTTGATTTGTTTTTACTCCAGGCAGAGTCAATACAAGCTTCTCTTGCTGGGAAGAATGTTGCTGTGGCAACAATGACATCAAGTGGGAAATCCCTCTGCTACAATGTGCCAGTTCTAGAGGAGCTCTTAAGGGATTCATCCTCATGTGCACTTTATCTGTTTCCGACAAAGGTTAATGTTTGCATGTGCGAGGACATACATCATGAATTATAGAAGTTACGTAGATATGAGTCTCCATGACTGTAGAGCTGCACATTGAGCTTTTAATAAAGGCAATTTTGTAGAGTGATGGGCATGTTGTTCTCAATCTTGATCCAGCAAATTTGGCATCTAATACTCGTACTCCTTTTGATATATCAACCATCTTGACAAAATTGATACAGGCTCTTTCTCAAGACCAACTTAGAGCTTTGACACATATGACAGAAGGAATTGATGCTGGCCTGTATATTGGAATATATGATGGCGATACACATCAGGAGGATAGGACATGGCTCCTTGGCAATGCTAGACTGGTACATCTTGTGTTCTTTCATTCTAATGGGATACCGTCTTTCTTCCCCTCAAAAATATTTTTGCCTAGTCCTGCATTGACATCGTTGGGCATCTTTCTACAGTTGATTACGAACCCAGATATGCTTCATAAATCAGTTTTGCCATACCATGGAAAATTTGTGCGGATTCTTTCAAACCTTAGGTATGTAATTTTGGTGCTTTATCTTTAAAACTGGATAAGGAAACGGGATTCATTTGTTCTCCTAGCATTATGTTTTTCTTAGGGTGATCTTGTAAGTGGTTTGGTTTGGTTCCATTGACACTGAAAACCACGGGTGGTTCTGTTCCATTTGGCACTGAAGACCAAACTGGCCCAAAGAGGTTCAGCTTGAGGATATCCCAACCTGAATCTGAAGTTCATAGTTAATCCAAGGCCTCCAGAGTTGTTGAGACGTGATCTTCAATATGTCAGTCAAAGGATAGCTTGTAGATCAGGTGCAAAGCCTGGTTTGTGCGCGAAAGAGAAAGTTGACTGCTGAGTCAGTTTTAGGGTTTCTGATCATTAGCCTCTTGATTTGGTTGTTAGTTTTGGTTGTTTGAAGGAGTAAGAATGTAAAAGGATCAGATGCTAAGCTTTGATATTTTAGCTGGGTTGCCAATTTGGGCCTTCCAGGTTTCTCATTGTGTATTTAGAGGTCTATTGGAATGGGAAATCATTATAAATGAAAAAAGAAAGACTGAAAATCTGTACCAGCAGTGAAAAGAACTGGAATTGTTATTAAGTTCTTTCTTTCAGGCTTTAGCACTACTCCTTTTTTTTTTTTTTACACTGCTACTAACATGGGTACAAATAAATTACCCCAGGAACTAAATTCTCATATGCTCTTATCAGGTATGTTGTGATTGATGAAGCTCATTACTACAAAGGAGCATTTGGATGTCATACTGCTCTTATTCTCAGGAGACTTCGGCGGCTCTGCTCACATGGTACCTTATTCAAAAACAAATATGTATAGTCTATGGCAGTGATCCTTTATGTAATTTGGGGTCTAATCAAATATGTGTAGTTTATGGCAGTGATCCTTCGTTCATCTTTTCAACGGCAACTTCTGGAAACCCTCGTGAGCATTGCATGGTGAGATTTCGTACAACAGGGTGACTTCTATAAGGGGAAGAATGCTTGAAGCTGTCATTATACGATGTTCTCTAGTACATATTAGTTCCTTTGTTTAGTAGTGCTTTTCTTGGCAGACTGTTGCCACAGCCTAGCCTGAACTCAGCTATCAACGTATAGTTGCTGTTCTTTTTGCCATCATTATCTGAGTGGACAATGCTGAAGAGTGCCTCTTCAGGTTTCCAACCAAGGTTGAATTGTATTTGGTGGTTCCTTTGGAAATTAGCTTGTAAAGCAACCCCATGTACTGTGTGGCATTTTTAGTTTCGGTATCTGTGATTAAAGTAGCAAATTTTGCAATTATGGTATTGCTTCTTGTTGCTAGGTATTTCAGGTGAGATAGAATCATGACTTCTTTGATGATTTAGGAACTTGCAAATCTACCATCATTGGAGCTAATTCAAAATGACGGGAGTCCCTCTGCTCAGAAGCTTTTTGTTTTATGGAATTCTTCCTCAGTTGTGAGAACAATACGTGGTTTATTCTATAACATTGAAGGTTGTCTGCCACTTTCTTGCTCACTAGTGATTTCCGGATGCAGGGGCCGCATATAGATGAGAACTGCGTAGACGCTCGTAAATCAGTGTATAAGGGATCGAGGTTAGATTCTCCGCATTCTCTTCAAAATTTAAGAATGCTTCCTCATATCTCACAAATTACCAACGTGCATTGAGCCTTTTTGGGCTAGCTTTCATATTCTTTTGTTCATTGCATTACTTAATATACCCAGATTTTGTTTTGCTCAAGTGAATTGTCTCCAGAAGTTATACATATATATGTTGCACATAGATCATCATATTGTATCCTTATCCGCTCAACTCACTCTTGCAGTCCGATTTGGGAAGTGTCTCGTCTGTTTGCGGAAATGGTTCAGCATGGACTAAGATGTATAGCTTTTTGTACATCACGTAAACTCTGTGAACTTGTTTTGTCCTATACGTAAGTTATATCACACAAGCATTTTCTATTAGCATCTTTGCGGCCTTATCTAATCCAGCATTTAAGGCTGCTGTAAGAATTTATCATCAAGTCAAAGCACAATGGACTTATAGGTGCTGGGAATATTTTTTTCCTCATTACTTCTATCTAACAGGCAAGAGATTCTTTGTCAGACAGCTCCAAATCTGGTTGACTCAATAAGTTCCTATCGATCTGGATATACTGCTGAGGTCAGTTTAACATAAATATTGTTAATGTTATTATCATGTTTTATGCTTGTTGCATTTTTGTGCATCTCATTTCTTCTGTTGGTGGTTGTCTTGTACACAATGGAGCGCGATGTAAACTACAGAGTACTAGAAGAAATAACTCATTATTAATAATGTTTTTACACGCGAGATGCCTGTGCCCAATACCTTTCCCATACAGTCTTTGCAGTTGCATTGGTGAATTAGAGAACTTCATCTCTCCTTCTGACTTTTTTGAATGTGAAATAAGAAGTCCAAGCTTTTGGATTTTCTCAGCTACTTGAGAAAATTTTAATTCCTTGTATTGGATGTGAACTTCTTTTACACCAAATTAGAACAATAGGTGGTTTATTATGTGCCAAAACATGGTGTGGAATTCAGTGGAGTCAGTTATAGTAATCTTGTTGGTTTTCTGGAAAAAACCTGCTAGTGGAGGAAGATGCAAAGAACTCATTAGCCATAAACTTTACGGGCCTGGTCTAAGATTGCTTGCTTGTGTCTCCTTTTTTGGCTGAAGTCACTTGCATTTCCTGATACATCTTTCTCATTTGGAGAAGGGGGTGATCCTCTTGTAGCTTTGTATATTTGACGGAGGAAATGTCAGCTATTACTTAGTGTTTGCATTTCCATTGTTGGTACAGGATAATGCACACCACAAATTCAATGCTTCTTGTCCATTCTTCTCGCCTCTTATTGCATATGAAAGCTGTCAATGTTCATTAGCAATTCAAACCTGACCAAGGTCTTATATGGGCTGATTATTAGAGCAGATCAGGAGGGCAATAGAGAGTGATTTTTTTGGAGGGAAGCTACGAGGAATTGCTGCTACTAATGCTCTTGAGTTGGGTATTGATATTGGACATCTTGACGTAACTCTGCATTTGGGATTTCCTGGTAGCATTGCTAGGTATGGCAATCAGCTGTTCAATTGCTTTGCTCATAAAAGAGATTTTCTACTGTCCTTTTAAGCATTATTTGCATATTTATTTGGCTGTAGCCTGTGGCAACAAGCAGGAAGGTCTGGAAGAAGAGAAAAACCATCTCTCGCAGTGTATGTAGCATTTGGGGGGCCCCTGGACCAATATTTTATGAAGCATCCGGAGAAACTTTTCAAGAGTCCAATAGAGTGCTGCAGTATAGATGCCCAAAATCGGCTGGTCATTATCATGGAATACTTAAAATTTCCCTATATAAAAGTTCAGCTTGAGTTGTGATTTTATGCTTTTTGGTGCTCATTGTTCCAGGTGCTTGAGCAGCATTTGAGCTGTGCCGCCGTAGAACACCCGTTAAGTTTGCATTATGATGAGAAGTTTTTCGGTAATGGTCTCAGCAGTGCCATAACAACTCTCAAGAATAGAGGATGCGTTAGTTCTGATCCATCCCGCGATTCTTCAGCTAGAATATGGAATTATATTGGGCGTGAGGTACAACTCTGACCTATCAACAGAAAACAAAAACTCTGAACTATCTTTTTGTCCAGTTGAGACATTGTGTGGTTCTTTTGTTGGTATTTTATCTTATGTTATCATTGATTACAATTTTTTTCCCATGACCTATCTTAAGAAAAAGCCTTCGGATGCTGTCAACATTCGAGCAATAGAGACTAGTACATATCTAGTGATAGATACTCAAACAAATGAAGTCCTAGAGAAAATTGAGGAAAGCAAGGCCTTCTTTCAGGTATTACTGCCTTTCCATAGTTTTTCTTTTCAAACTGATGTTTGGGTGCAGTCTTCATTCTAATCTGTTCATGATTATGATGACTCTTGAGTTGACATAAGTAAATTTTTCTTTCGGTTGGGTAGCTTTGAAATATGTGCTAACTTTTTAGATGTGAAGTATAGGTAAAGTTTTTAATCGATTTATATTCAAAGCAGGTATATGAAGGAGCTGTATACATGCGGCAGGGTAAGACCTATCTGGTAAAAGATTTGGATCTGTCAGCTAAAACTGCTTGGTGCCAGGAGGCAGATTTAAAGTATTATACAAAAACTCGTGATTACACAGACATTAAGGTCCTTGGAGGTGATATAGTATGTCTCTCTCTCTCTCTCTCTCTCTCTCTCTCTTTCCTCTCTCTCTTTGTGTCTATGTGTGACATCTACAGAACTACATCCTCTAGAAGTTACCTGCCATTTTTAGGTTTCTTTTATGCACAAAAGTAAGGAGGCGGGAGGACTGCAATTGTGATAATTCAGTTAGAGCGGCTGTATCTCATTGAGAATGCTTAATCATCTAAGAAAACAACTTGGTTTGTTGCTTCATTGATTTTTTAAGTTACTGGGTTGGGCATTCCGGGAAAAGGAATAACAAAGTTCTATTACTAGATAAGCAATTGCAATTTTTCATGAGTATGGGGTGATGTTGTCATTGTAACATATACAAGGCTTCAAGCACTGATTGAACTGGCCAAAATCTTATATCCTTCATCTTAATATATGAAGTAGTCAAGTGTAAGCATGTATTCATGTCTGATGATTTTACTCAGGTCCATAAAATTTGATCTTACTAAGCATGGGAGAGAGAGGGAGACAGTACTCTGCATAATTACGACTAAATTTCAAAATCAAAGAATGTCGTTCACATGAAACGAAATGCATATCCTTAAAGGAACAAAAAAATAGTTTAGAAGGGACTTGAAGAAGAGTTTTGGGCAAAAGGATAAATTTTGTTGACCAACTACTCATTCTTTCAAGAGAACTCTCCTCATCCTTTAGTCGGTATCTAGTCAATATATTCGACGTTTAATGTATTTAGATTTCTACTATCTCCTTATCCTAGTTCTCCTTATGTCTCCTATATCTCTGCTTTCTCTTCTATCAATAGATTCGGAAGTGAGCCCTTATTGTCTGCTGTTGTTCAGGCCTATCCGGTTACCATGCCCAATTTTCCAAGTACATATATTGGAGCAAGTAAAATTCTAGAAACAACTGCTCTGGCTAATAGTTGTAAAGTGATTACAACTTGGTTTGGATTCCGTCGAATAAGCAGAGGCAGTGGTCGAGTCTTGGATACTGTTGACCTTTCACTTCCGAAATATTCCTATCAGTCACAGGTGCTCTTGCAATGTCAATTTCACTTGTTTGGTACAATTTCTGTTTCCTCCAACTCTTTCTGTACATAAAAGTATATTTTGCAAACAGGCGGTATGGATTTCAGTTCCGCAAACTGTCAAAGAAGCTGTGGAGATGAAAAGTTTCTGTTTCCGTGCGGGCTTACACGCTGCTTCACATGCTCTTCTAAATGTTGTGCCTTTGTAAGTCTTTGATTTGCAGCTTGGCAGCGTTATTTAGGTTACTCCTGTTAGGCATTTGTAGCAAAGGTGACAGCACCCTCTTAATTCTTGGTGGAGGTTGGTTAGGGGATATTCTCATTTGTAGGATAGAAAACTCTGTTAAATGTACTTTAAGCAAACATACTGGTGAATATTTCATGTGAAAGTTTATGTGAACATCTGGCGCCAAGGGGATCGTAACCACCATCAGCCTCCCTCAGGTTCATCTAAATGGTCAACATAGTAATTTGGTTATGCGTGTATTCAAATATACAAATTTATCACTCGTATAAGTATGCATTCATATGGACATATGTGACTAGGATCCTTCTTTAGGTATAGTTAATCGAGTCATAAGCTTCTGCTGTACAACGATGACTAATGGTGCAAGATCGTTTTACTTCTGTGGAAGATCCCTTGATGTTGCCTCTACTTAAAAGCATCTATTTTGCCCACACATCAAAGTTTGTGCTGTTAACTTTATCTGCCATTTTATTCGTCAAGCTCTGGCTTTGAGGTCCCTTCAACTTTCATATTGTATTCAATAGATATATTTTCCTTGGTGACATACATTAATGATCAACAAAAGACGATGAATCAAGGTCAACAGGTTGAATAAAATGAGAGTAACTTAGGTGGTTTGAGAGGAACCGAGGGTAGAGATGTTTAATGGAGGATGTTATAGGTATTGCAAGCACCATCTTTTTTGTGATGTCTTATGGTTCTTTCCTTCAGATGCATAATATGCAATTCAGCTGACTTGGCTCCAGAGTGTTCAAATCCACACGATTCACGGTCTTTTCAGGAGCGGATATTGTTGTATGACAAGCATCCCGGAGGAACTGGTGTTTCATTGCAAGTGAGTAATGGGAAACTCCACCTCGTAAATTTAAAGAAAGTAACTGAGTATTCCAGGCATGATCACCTTTCTTCAGTAGAGCACCCGTTCTCTTCTGATGCATGTTCCCTAACTTACAATTGATTCAAAATGTCAGACCAAGATCATGTCGGTGATTCAACTTGATCCCTGATTGTTTCCAAAAGTAGAAAAGGAAGTCAGAATTTTCCTTTTTAACGGACTATTTCTGGTTACCTCCTACGTAATTTGGCTAAATGGCTGATCGCCTGCTCATACAAAGATGCCTTGTGTTGCAGGTTCGTCCCTATTTCTGGGAGCTACTCACTGTTGCTTTGGAGGTTATTTCATCTTGCTGCTGCATGGGAAACACTGGCTGCCCTAGATGTGTCCAGGTCAGTTCGGCTGGGAGGATAACAAGCTGTCCTTGTCTAGCCTCGTTCACTAAATTTCAACTTGACGATGCGCTCTTGCATGATGCAGAGTCTGGCTTGTCACGAGTACAATGAAGATCTACACAAGGATGCTGCCATTATGATCATCAAGGTCATTGAGCTCGTTGCTTTCAATCTCTCTATCCTACTATGTCACGACACAATTGAGTAGCTGACCGATTCCCTTTGTTGTCTAGGGTGTTCTGGATGCAGAGAAATCTCATTTTGGTCATTCTCCACACTCCCCAAAAACATCTTTGACTGACTAGGGCAGAGCCAGTGGCTTCCGGGAATCACTTCTGCATGCGGAATGCGGACAAAATGTAGCTGTATGCCTAACTGGATGACCTCCCTTTGCATGGATGTACATGAGTCAGTTCTCTTTGCTATAATATGGCCGCCAATTTTGTTGTGAACGTTTGGGTAACTTGGATCACATTCACCCGACATGTTAAGTCGTCCGTCATCTCCAGGAGCTTAGGTTGATCCAAAGGAGGTTTTGAGCCTGGAGAGAGCAAAAAAACAATGGGGTAAGAGCCATTGCAGAGGATGCAGGTTCTGTAGGGGACTGTTTTTGCACTAATCTAACTATGCAAAGAAGAAATACATCAGATCTTCATCTTAGTATGGGTGGGAATGCACATATTATCTAGATCTGCAATTATATAAGCATAGTGTACTTGCTTATTTCGCTTTTTATTCATGGTTTTCATTCCCCCTTTGGCTCTTGAAATCACGTCGCAAAATCTAACTCGTTTATTTCCATGTGTAGATGGGTCGAACATACTTCGAGAAAAATTTCGAGAGGCCACATCACCATTTTTATGTTCACAATCCAATCGTCTTAAAGTACATAGAATTAGAAGACCTACTGCATGTACAGATTAAGAGCGCCACGATGTCCCCGAACCTCGATCTCCCGTTGTACTATCCCGCTTTCCGTTGGAAAAGATATGTCATGTTGGTAAACTTCTAGAAACATCGATAAAAAATTAATTGAGGCTCCGTTTATTTTGTGAAGAATAAATAATTTAGAAAATATTTATTTAAAAATATATATATTTTTGCAGCAAATAAGTAAATGGAAAATTTTGTTCATCGCTAACAATAATTTACATCTAAGGCTCTATTTGTTTCGAGAAAATGAATAATTTGGAAAAACATTTTCCCAAGAGCAATTACTATAAATTATTAGTCAATAAAAAATATTTTATTTATCGGCTGAATGTTGAAAATATATTCGGTCATTTATTTCTATGAGCGATATAAGAAATTATTTATACGAAAGTATTTTTCAAATCATTCAATTTTCGCAAAAAAAAACAACTTAAATATTTTCGTGAATGATAAGAATGACTTTTGTCCATTCATTTATGTAAGTGATACAAGCAATCATTTTTAAGAAAATGCTTCAAATCATTCATTTTCTACTTAACAAATAGAGCCTAAATTATTTGTCTAGTAACAAAAGTTTATTTAAAATGATCAATTTTTAAATTACCCAAAAATTTCAATTCATTATCAACTTTTATTGAAGTAACTTACCAATGTGATTTACCAACTCTTATCAAAATTACCAAACTTGATTTAAGCGGGTTACCATCCATTCTAAGATGAAGTTACCAACTAATTTTAGTCACATACCAATCTTCATTTGATCGATTCAGAATTGCCAACTTCAAGTTATTGATTTTTTTTTTATATCAAACTTACCAACTTCTATGATATCTGTGGAATTCACTACATATTTTGTCAAACTATGAAAATACAATATACATCATAATAGACTAAGATAGGAAATGGCATTTTAACATATATTATGACTTGAACAGATCGAAAGACGCACGATATAAGTACAACGAATAGCATCGTGCATATTAAGCCAATTAACCTATCTCCAAGAAAGGAGAACTCAAAACAATTTCTTAGGGGGAAAGCTACAGAACTTACCAAAGAAAAAACAAGAGAATTAGAAAATTTTTGGTGTCAAGATCCGAATAAGACCAGTTATGACAGAGTTCTTATTTCAAAGTGCTCCACAGCTTGAAGTAGATGAAACTACAAACCTGCCAGCCAAAAAAATGAACTATCCCATGCTGTCTTCATTGTATGATAAATACACTTTCTCTGACCACCCAATTTGTAAGAATCAATTCGGGAAAGATGTTACACAGGAAAGGGAGAACAAAAAATGTCCTACAAAAGTAGCTGCTCTACTTCTACCTCTGCATTGTGGCGATGGCTCACATGTCAAGGTTCCGGAGCGACAAAAAAATATTGTCTCATAAGTTAAACCTCATCTGAGAAATGGCTCACATGTCAACTCACAGCACAGTCTTGGATATACGGATGATGCCGATTTAAATACCTGTCCCAGAGAGGTTTATACCTGCCAATGGCCAACTTCAGCCATGGCTTCATGTTGCCATTGAAGTGAATAACTGCTGCACTCTCAATCAGACGGTCATCTAGGTTCGCATCATAGCCTAATCCTAACACATGCCATCTCCGATCGAGTGGCTCTGTCAGTCCATAGAAAGCTAGAAGGCCAGGAGGCAGAGTACCTAGCTTCCACAGTGTCCTTTCTGAGTTCCGCTGTTGCCAGTAATGATACCTTGCAGTCACATTTACTCTCCTCCAAGCAACCAAGTCAAAGACGTTCATGCCAAATGCCCATGCGCATGCCTGAGGATCAAACTTTGAGCTGATGTCTGGATTGGAGAAATTCAGATACTTGTAGTAGCGATGGAAGGTTTCTAGACAAGTCTCCACAGCTCCATTTACATTCCCATGCAGATCTATTGAGAAGAGCGATGTCAGATCCTTCTGGACCACAACATCATCATCAAGAAAAACTACCTTTTCCAGCTGAGGATAGATTTCTGGAATATAGAATCGAAGGTGGTTAAGAAGTGAAATGTACTTTGGGTTCCGCAGTTTTGGCTCATCTTTTGTATCTTGAGGATTACCGAAATAGTAGGTCTGAGAATCTGCATCAGAAAGCTGTCTCAGTATGGGAGCATATGAAGAAGTCAGCCAAGAAAACTCCTCGACATTTTGCACTATAATGGTGGAACCTTTGAAGTCGTTACTAAGGAACCATGCTTGCATTGCTCCATAATTTACTCCATTTGTGTGAATGTGGAAAACGATCTGCTTTGGATGGTTGGCATTAGAGACAGTAGAGTTGACAACTATGGAGGTGGCAAGAACATTGTCTGAGAATATGCAGAAATGATGAAGATTGTTGTCAACAAGTTGAGGATAATTTCTTGTGCTATCAGCAAGTTTTTGCAGAGAAAGTTTCTTAAGCCAATCCAGAGATAATTTGACACTGAGGCAATGGAGGCTTTTGGGCAGTGCTTCAGCTGCCAGTTGTCCAAACACAGCGCTCTGAACTAATGCTGCATTAGCGCGCTCTTCCAGGGCTTCGATATGGGATCTCATGGTCATTATGGTGGTCGCAATGTCATAGTGCATGTCCTGTGCCTCGAAGATCAGAGAAGATAGGCTTTTAATTAATGGCTCTGCTTCTTCTAATTTGATGGGCTCTCCTCTCATTGCAGCCTTTGAGAGTGCTAACTGGCAACGTCTTATCTTTGAGCTTAGTTCCCATGCCAGGTGAAGATTATTGTGTTCTTTTGCTACAGTAAGATAAGCCTTTGCAAGGATCATTTGCTCAGCCAACTGCCTAGAATATGACATAGCACTGACGATTTGCTCCGTAAAATTTGAACTCCTATGGCTCTCCTTTAAAAGGCTTGCACTTTTATCCTGAAAAAACAAAAGCCAAAAAAAAACAAAGGTCTAAATCGAAGCCTAAACCCAAGCATAGATTTCCAAATGATAGAACAGTTAACTCAAATCACATCAAAGGGTTAATAAATTACAGAGCATTAATCGCAGCTGCATTGGGAAACACAGGAATATATGCTCTTGATAGGAAATTGGATAATTTCAAATGAGTATCCTTGCATCCAGAATCCCCAATAGGATGGCAGAACGGAGGCAAATGACTCAATCGGGACTGTCTACTTTTCTTCTGATGAACTAAAGATGTAATTTTTCTACTTGAAAGTGAATCATTTCTCTTGACATAGAGGGCCTCCAAGCTCAATCACATTTATTGCAGGAGCAAATACAGATGCACCCTCACAGCAGAAAATCTTGTAATTGACAATAGATAAGAGGATCACAAAGCCTAAGGACATGGCAAACGAGCTCTATCCTGCAAAGAAGGAGAGAGCACAAGCTTCACCTTAAGTTGCAATCTGTACGTCCACGAACCAACTACTACAGTCGAACTATTGTAAACGATCTAGCAGTAATATGGAGGTCAGCAGAGAACAAGAATTCGGCGCAACGGGCTCTCGTAAAATCAGGTGGCCTTCGATTCATTGCTCATGCGATTCAATTGGAAGTCAAAGCTCAAGGCACAAATTGTATTTTCCCAATCTCACATCAATCGGTAGTGATCGACAGGAATAACAAAAGCTCAGCTGCGAAGACCGTGAGTACCATTTAGGTTAATTATGCAGAGACGAGATCAACATCCAAATTAGAAAACGGAAAGCTCGTTCAATTTCCAATTTCTGTCGAACTCAATCAGAAACAGAGTAAAAATGCGTCGAAAGCCGTTACCGTCACTGGCTTCCTCATCTCATCTCCGTCGTGATCGTGGTGAAGCGCGAACAAAACCAATCCCGCCACGAAGAAAACCCCTAGGAGGGTCCAGATCCAGTGCGAGAACCTCCGCCGCACGGGTCGCCGGAAGTCCGCCGCCCGCCGCCGCATCCTCCGCCTCCCCCGCGGCCGTTCACGGCCCGATCGGGGATCTCATGCTTCGGCTCCACGATCCAGAACGAAAACGTATGGGCGAGACACGTCGGCGCGAGCTGCGAGAGAGCCGCGGACCGACTCGATCCGAGCCTCTGGCTTTAGGAGTCGAGCGAGGAGGTTTCGAAGAAGATGGAGAAGGAGGGAAGCTCTCTTGCGAGAGCGACTGACTCTGGACTTTCGCGGAGAAACGTCGGCCCGACATCGATCCATCTCTCCCCCACGAAAAATAATTTGACGCTTTTTAAATCTATATTTTTTCCCTTTTCTTTTTCTTTTTTAAGCTCAAAAAACATCCTATGACATTGTCTTTTTTAATTTATCATTCACATTCAAATAATACCTTAAATTTTAGCAGAAACTCAAGAAAATCCCTAAGACAAAGGCACTAGTCCTAATTACATAGATCACATCGTAATCAGCAATTACGACTTTGATTCAAGACGTTATTTACGATCTCATCCAATTTGTATTACAAAGACATGTTCAAGCACGTACTCTATTTCGATACAAAATAAGATATAAAATAGGGTTTTCGTAACTACCCCACGGTTACAGAGAAATATTAGAAAAATATTTCGATTAACATTTATGTAGTTCGCATGCCAATAAATTCCATCATTATTCTTGGAGGTGGCCAAGCATCCATGAAGGAAGAAGAGCCGCGTTACGATGTTGGGGTGGAACAAGAGCCGCTACCTCTTCAACTCCACTTGCATTGTAAGGACCCCTGCCGATTGGAAAAGAGAAAAAAGAAATCAAATTTGTAACAAGACATAACCTATGATTGATTTTGCTAACTACATGTCAAGATAGAAAATGGATGAATGGAAACACATTTAAAAAAAAAAAAGCATATTTTTCTGTTTCTTTGTAATGTGTAATATCCTAATAGACTAGTTTAAAGGATGACTTATCGGTTCATATCGCTATGTTTAGTTTAAGATCACACTATCTATTTTTCTTTGATATGTTAATCGATTGTACAACAAACAGTAACAAGAATTGATCAGGTGGCATCCATGTCCTCATCGAAAATAACTTATCCGTACAAAAATTTGCATATAATGAGCAATCATCAATAGACAAACCATGATTGTGGATGAACACCATCTTCAGTTGAGGGATGAAAAGAAAGTCTCTCCATAGAATATATCCACCATGTTATAATATGTCGTAACAACCAGTAAATCATGCATATCACGTAAGTGAACAATGGCTTAGCTTGAAAACCATCATGTTTTTTTCATGAAAACTTTCGATATAGACGATGTAGATTGAGCCGCACGTGAAGTTGCACAAACATATGCCTTTTAGATTCTCATATATAAATTAGGTATCGATACGGTGGGTGTGTGTGTGTGAGAGAGAGAGAGAGAGAGAGAGAGAGAGAGAGAGAGAGAGGAACCCAATGTTGTGAGGCTGCAAAGATTGAGAGAGAATAACCGAGGAAGAGGTGAGGGCATTATCTTGCTGGCTCTCCCATTCAGTCTGCTGTGCTAGCGCCTTCTCCTTCTCCTTCACCTGGTTGAATTTTTTTTTCAGCACCAAACTCTCATTCATTAGCTAAGTAACCATCATGCAAAAACCAACCGTACTTCCCAAAGCCATACAACGATTTGCCTACGTTACCAAAACAGTTCACAATGTCCGAACAAAAAGATTCATCAAACATTACCTTCTTTGCCAGCATGTTGTTTTGATCTTGCAGCGCCTTATCCTGTCGCCAATTGAGAAAGCAAAAAAAAGGGGGGCTCAATCGTTATCCTTTTACACTTGCAATCAATTGTGATACTATTGAATTCTTGACACGCATCAGCGTGGAAAATCATAATCTCACATCAAGCAAATCGAGTAGAAAAACATATCTGTCGTTCCTCCATTCACTTCTAGAGATAAAAATGACTTGAACGTGTCACATCATTTGTCAATTTTTCAGGTCGAAAATGTATCGCGGAGTTTGCATTTTTTCGCTTCTAGTTCAAGAAACGGAATTCGGGCCCTTCTCATATATATTCACGATATAGAATATAGCAAATCTTGAAACACTTGATTGTTTTGGGGGGTACAAGTCGTGGCATTTACAGGACTCACCTTTCTTTGAAGCTCAGAGATGGATTCATACATGATTTGGTTCTGCGAGCATGAGGAGGAGAAAAATGATGAGAGTATAATAATTGGAGAATAATCTCTAAGTAACAAAAGTGACTTGCTGTGCTTGACTCGACGCTCGTTAGATGAATAAAGTTGACTCTAATTCACCCTATCGAGAGATCGATTGCATGTCGATATCAAGTAGAATCTTCAAAGGTCAATATTAACGCTCTCTTTTTCTCTTTGCTATGTCCTTTTCTTTCCTTTTTGCATCTAGTTCACTATTCAAACCCCAAGCAAAAGATAATATTCGCGTCGCCATCAATGGCTGTCGGACTCGAGCTTTGCCTCCGTCCCCCTAAATGTTACCCTCCTCTGCCACCCGATTGTGACCGTAGCATTGTCGGTGTTTGCTAGAAGATTCAGCAATCTAAGCTTGGTGTCGGTTGAGTGCCACAAAGTAACAGCACTGGGCATGGCGGCGACTTTTGAGGATAATTTGCTGATGCTTTACGATTTCAGCCGTAAATATTCGGTTACCGTCGTGTCAATTTGTCAAAAAGGGATGAACTGAAGATGTCAATTTACCTCTAACGGACCCCTAATGTGGAGAGGATCTTCACCCTAACAAGAAATTTGAGGCCTCAAGTGCGCAGCGATATTTACCTTTCTCGACCGGATGTGCTTAAGAGCTGTCTCAAGCTGGTGCTCCAAATTCTGAAGCTCTTTGAGGCTTAAAGAATCAAGTTCTTCTCCCATCAGATTCCTGAAGGGATTTAAAAAACAATAAGTGAAGTTTTCTGCTGAAGAGTTGTGCCCGGAAATTTATTGTGTCTTACTACAATGGACATACTTTTGATTTTTCTGCAAAATCTCCATCCTGGCCTTGAGCTTTGCATGTTCCAGAGTCCAGTTCCCCTGAAATAACAAGTTACATATCATATTAATGTGCTGGTAAAACGAAAATTACATAGGTTATCAAATGAAGATGAGTAAAAGTGAAAAGAAAATGCTTTTGTGCACATAGGGATATGAAAATTTTCACCTAGCTGCATGAAGCTCGAACCACCGATTAGTTAGAATGAACTTGACGAGTAATCGAGCATTATGAATTTGACAATGGAATTGGAAAGCGTACATTGGTTTCGAGTATCATTTGTGAGAATTTGTCTCTCTGCATATGAATATCTCTCATAACGCTCGAGGATCCTCTCCATGCTGCCAAAAAGAAACACAAATGGGGTTAGATTGATGGCATGTTATGTAATATCGCCATTTTTGTCACTAAACTACATCTTAATCAAGCAATAATTAATTAGAGGAAATTTGAGCAAAACCTATAGCCTGGGTGCATGAAGTGTACGCGTGAGGTGGTATTTTGATGCCGAGTAATATGATTAGCTTTCGGTGAAAGTCTAAGCAGACGATGTTTATATGCGATGCTATAATAGTAGAAACATGCTAATTAATCAGAAGACACATACTACATATATATTTTTTTAACATAGTATCTTAGGAGTTTCCTACTTTCTTGTCGTGCAAACCTTGTAACTTTATTCTCATTGACAACGAGGCAATCTCGAATGGCTAAGTACTTTCAAAACCTCGAAATAAAATAAAATTCAGACCATTATAAAAGTGATGTAAAAAAACCAAAATAGAACAATGAACATCCCTTTATTTTGTCATATGCATGGAGACAATATTCGTCTTGTCTTTTGGAGAACTAGAAGTAATCTTAGAGAATAGAATCTAGAAAGTGAAATGATAACATATAGCCTCATTTTTTGTGAATTTATGATTCATTTATGTATCCTTGCTAGTTCAAATCTCTTATTATGCTATTTACAAAAATTATCCACTATTTCTTAAGCAAAATTTGCGGTTTTGATTTGAAAGCGAAACCTAGAAAAGGACACAACAAATTAAAACTAGAATCCTAGTTGAAGTGAAACTTTATAGAGCAAACTATATCCGGAAGTACTGCTAATATTTGATTGTGGACTTCTATTACATGCACCAGATAGAATGTTTTGTTTTGTATCCATAAGCAATCTGTACATAGATAAAGCCTAATCTGCAAATGAACCAAAGGCTTCGCAATCAAAAGATTGCTTGTGGGAATTAAAATTTTCCAAGAGATTATTCTCTATCAAATTTCATTCAACTCATGAACTGACAAGCTACAGTGATGCAACTATAAGGGAATTGACATTTTGATGACAAGCGCTTAAAAATGGCTGTGGACATGGAACTATGTACGGTAATAGGCCAAGTAAATGGAGATATAAACGACGAATTAGCATCAGATCAAATCAAGCAGCTTGATTAGGTCTAGTGTGCATTATCTTGGCAGACTTTATGATTAGATTGCTTATTAAATCCCCTTGTTTGGCGGTAAGGAGTTGGACAAGAACATTGAAAGGGATTTCACAAGCATTGTAAGACCGCTAATGCTGTCGTAAGTTCAATCTCGGCAGTCTTTTCGTAGCTATAGGAGATGTAGTGTCCATGACTGGACATCCCATTATGATGCTCTCGAGAAATTAGTCGACATATCTTTGGTTTAATTGGACAAAGAACCGCATTTAAGATTTGATTAGACCGAACCATGCTATTATCACAAGCAGTACACACTAACGCGATTAAATTTTCTTCTTTAAAAAGATGCACATGGAGAACTTGAAAGAGACATCTTTTTTGTTTTCATTAAACTCCTCGAAAGATGAAAAGATCTATACCGAATGACATTTTTTCCATATGAAAACCAGATTTTGATCTGAAGAATTCATTTGAAGCATAACTCTTCCTATTTGATCGGCTCATGCGGAAGAATTTTCGTTTTCTCTACTATGAATAACTAATCCTCTGACTTTATTCTTTTTAAAAAGGGGTTTCTTCTATTAGGTGCGTGTTTAGTTTAGTCACTAAAAAGACCATAGGCTTTGCCCCTTGGTGCGGTTAGTGCCAACAGTCCCATATTGTAATCCTTATTCTATAGTAATCCAGACGCCGTGCAAGTTCATACCCGAGATTAGATGTTAAAAAGACGTTGTAATTTGGATTATCCGAGGAGGTCCCCAACCCCATTTCTCATATAAAAAAGGAGCTAAAAATATGCTTTTTATATGAAACTTTCCGTCTCTTCCGGCACAGCACAGCCACATCTGTTGATGTAAAACTTCCAAATCAAACGATGTAATCTCTCTCTCCAGTATGTATCTGCGCTTGAAGAGAAGAGTGACTTTCATTTTGATTGGGAAGAGAGAGAGAGAGAGAGAGAGAGAGAGAGAGAGAGAGAGAGAGAGAGAGACTTGAGCTTTGCTGCTTGTTAAGATGAGCAGCACTCAGCTCTACAGATTTATGAGCATATTTTTCCACCCTTTTTAGCGGGAATATTTTCTTGATATTTCAAGAAGAAGACAAATGAACTTTACGAAATAAATAGGAAAAAAGAGCAGAAAAGAAGATAGGAGAGAGAGATAAACCCTACTGTAGAGGAAGAGATCGACCAAGCGCCTGCCAAGAAATCCAGGCGATGATCCCAGAAACGGAAAGGAAAGAATCGATACCCAGAAGAGGAATTTGAGCAGAAAGAATGCAACTTTACAAAATAACGATAGTTAAAAAGGAAAAAAAAGGTGGGTAGGGTTGGAGATCAGAATAACGTGTAGATCAAGAAACAAGTACTGAATTATATACAAGAGGGAGAAGAAGTAAAAAGATCAAACAGAAGAAGAAGAAGAAGAAGATTGACGCAGCAGAGAGAGAGGACGTACCAAGAGTCGGTGGCGTACTCGAAGAGCTTGCCCTTGGTGGAGAAGACGATGAGGGCGACCTCGGCGTCGCAGAGTATGGAGATCTCGTGGGCCTTCTTCAGCAGCCCGCATCTCCGCTTCGAGAACGTCACTTGCCTGTTTATCTTGTTCTCTATCCTCTTCAGCTGCACCCTTCCCCTCCCCATCCCCCTCTCTCTCTCTCTCTCTCTCTAACCACCAGACCACCGGCCGGACAAAGAACAAGAACAGCAAGAACAACAGCGTAAGAGCGAGCGAGTGGCCTATACAAAGCAACCACACACACACACACACACACACACACATACACACAAAATGAGGTAGAGAGAGAAGAAGAAGATACGATCTACGGGTCTGTTTCTCTGCTGCTGGGTCTCTGTGTCTCTGGGTGTCTTTATCTATCTGTCTTCCTTAACATGAATTTAACGACACGAATGGCCCTCCCTCTCTCTCTCTCTCTCTCTCTCTCTTGTGTTTATGGTGGTGGTCTTCTTTATCTTTCTCAATGGAGAAAGCAGCAGGAGTGGAGGGAGACGGGTTCGTTAAGCGACTATATACGGAAATGGAAATAAAGACGAAGGAGATGAAGCGAGAGAGAGAAAGAGAGGGATGGCGGTTTTCAAAACCAGACAGCTGTTTCTCCGTAAACGCTGTCGAGTTCTGATTGGTGAAGAACCCCACACCAGTGCTTGTCCTTTCCCATCCTCCCTTCCCCCGAGCCCCACCCCCATTTTTTTTTACTTTCCTCTTTTCCCTTTCTCCATTTTTTTTAAATATTTTTTTTCGTTTTATTCTTTATTTCCTGTTCTGGGAATATAGTCTATATTTAGTTCGACCTAACCGACTGAATTTTCTACGCCCGCTGCATATTTTTTTTCAAAGGAAAAAGCGTCGAAAAAAAAAAAAACCGTAATGAATCACTTGCATTTGTGCCACTTCACTCTAAACTTTTTTTAATTCTGCCTATTTAGTGCTTAAACATTTTGCATTTTTACCAATCGAGGCTATCCGACCAATTTTGTCCGAAAATCGACGTGGACGCCGTCGTCCCATGTGGCACAAGCCCGTGCGAGAAATGGACATTTTTGTTATAATTTTTTTAATATTCTTTACTAAATTTTTCTTCTTTTTTTATTTTTATTTTTCTTGTCTTTACTTTTTTTTTCACCCCCTGGAAGGGTGTTGTCGTAGCTCGCTTGGCTCAAATCTGGGCCAGAGCTCAAGTCCCCAAAAAGAAAAAGTAAAAAAAAAAAATAAATAAAAATAAAAATACATAACAAAAAAAAAAAATGTCGACATCAATATCGATCTTTATATAGGATGATTGGCAGTCAACATCAATAATTTTCGATCAAAATTGACGGAATAAACTCAATTGACACAAATTCAAAAGGTTTAGGACTAAATTGATACAATTGAAAGGTTTGTGATTGAATTAACACATTTACCCTATGTTAGCTTCCATCAATTTCAAATTGAAATTGCTTGAAATGAAGAACACGTGACAACAAATCCGTAATCGTGGAAAATTCACGTGGAAACCCATGTCAATATGCGAAAATTTGTCATAAGTATACCAAATTAAGGCCTTTGGTAATCCAAAAATTAATTAGGGGTAAATCTGTCGCAAGTATGATGATTTGGGATGTTTCGCGATATCATCCCCATAAAATTTGAAAAAGCTCTAAAATTAATTTTCTTTTTCTATTCTCATCTGAAGATGGACAAAGAAGATGGCCAGATGCGCGGGCCTGAGTAGGATCCCAGCATATTAGGGCCCAAGCAGGCCCGGCCCGAGCCCATCAGGCCCGTACAATGAGCGGGTCTAATTATGATATGGTTTATAATGTTCCTTCCTCCTCTTGTCTCTTTCTTTCTTTTCTTTTTTTTTGGTTTAACTTTTCAAAAGTTGTGGGTGTTCTCATTGCGGAGGTTGTTAGCCATTTGCTTAAGAGAGGAAGTTAATGAATAGTGAATAATGCACTTGCACTTTTACATACAATGCTACGCGAACTAACTAAAAAGTCTCAAGCTACTTATTAAGCGATGTGGTGATTATTTCATTGAGTATTTAAACGAGTTATTGGCTTAATATCATGGGTTTTCGCTCGTATCAATACCCCTCCAATCGAAACTTCCCACGTTATTCGATAAGAAAAAATTTCTATGAGAAATTCAACCAAAAATAAAATAAAATCTCTATGCGATTTCCTAGTATGTTTAGCATCTCCCTCTTCTTTTTGAAGGGAAAGGAAAGTATGCAGGCGGAGAAAAAGTTTTTTTTTATTTATTTAAAAAAACTAAGTTTACTCTCATTGATTTATAAGATCGATTTATTAAGTAACGCGACAAATTATTGAAGTAGCTAGTTAATTTAAATTAACCGTCAATTTGAAAGGAGGGGAAAAAAAATCCGATGAACCCATGTGGGTCCCAGGTGAGATCCTCGGAATCGACGATTCAATGTATTAAATGTCTGCGATTCTCGTGCAATTGTTTCCTTGAAAGCAGAGCTCATTCGAGTAGTGGTTTTCTACTTTAATGTATAAACACCTTCTTTCATTTCATTCGTTCCTTTCAAGTTAAATGGTTTGGTACTTGGTAGTGGGTGGGGATAGACATAGCCAAATGAAATCGTGGGCCCGAAATTGGCGTTGACCGCCCGAACCGGCCCGTTGATTGGGCCCACCCCAACCCGGACCGGAACCCCCTAGCCGATTCCGATTTGTAAATGGTTAGGTCGGAACCCGGTTTTTTACCGTTTAAAAAATAAAAAGGTGGAGGCCCAAGGAAAAAGAGCCGTTGGGCTTAGGAACCGGCGGTTCCGAACCGAACCGAACCGGAACCGACCCGAACCGGCGGTTCCACCTTTTTTAGGAACCGGAACCGGCCATGTTTAGGTGGGGACTTAACGGGGGATTGGGTTGCGATATGGGTTTGGGAGTTCATTTACAAATCCTCTATAACGCTCTTCTAATGGTGCAATTTCTATATACCAAAAACACACAAAAAAAAAAAACTACTTATTTCATTTGCATTTTTTTTTCTTGGCATCAAAACTAATATTTTAAATTTTTTTTATGATACGTAGATTTTACACAAGAATTTAAAATTGGGGTGGTCAGTGTAATTTCGGATCTTCATGGTTGCGGATACGTAATCGAAATGCAGCTTGTCATTTATGTGGCTTTCGATTACTTTCCATGATTGGAAATGGCGCAGCTTGATTTAGTGAGAACGAGTTCTTGGGATTACATTTGTAACATCGTCCGCCCCCGCCGTCCCTATTAAAAAAACAGGTCGGGAAGAGACGGTGAACCTAGACTTCCATGTCGTGTTAGGAAATCTGATAGGAACATCTCCGGTCGTCGGTTCCTTTCGATCGGCCCTCGATAAAAACACGCCTTCTTTTTTCTCCTCTAGCTGCTCCTTCCGGGTCAAGAAGTGAATTTACGATGCTCACGATTCCACGACATAGGCGTGCAATTATCCATGAACTTGGCGACATATTTTGCATCAATAATGTACTACAAACGTAAGAATTATTAGCAAGGCCCATGGCCTCACTCACTGTCTACCGGAACCAGGGCAACAACCCGTGCGCATGCCAACCCGAAATTTAGGGCAGGGTGTCACTTTTGGACAGCAATAGATATTACATACCCTCCTCGAAATAAAATAAAATAAAATAAAATAGAATAGAATAAAACAAAATGAAATTAATAAAATAGTAATTATTGCACCTTGAGTGGGATTAGTTGGGTCCGCGACTTTTCATCTCGCGAGATGGACGGCTTGATTGGCCAAATCGGGTATTGAAAAGAGGTGTCGAGAACGACGTCGCAGCTATCATTTTCCCCCTTCAACTCCAAGTCCACGTGTCCCACCCTCCCCACTTTACATGTTGACTGGGGGTTGTGCTCGTTTGAAATAGATGCTAGAGCTACTCAAGGGCACGTATCTTAAGTATAGTCTTTTCACTAGAAATGATAATAATGAGGAGATAGGCCGAAAAGGGAAAAGGGAGAAAGGAAAATGAGGAATTGAAATACAAGAAGAATCTCACCCGATAAACTTAGCATGTTTGGTTAGGCGAAAACAAGTATCATCGAAATTCCCGTTCGTCTGAATTTCTAGGCGAAAATGCGAAAATTACTAGCCTAATTAGCTATTTTAGCTATTTGGGATGAACTTAATTGTCATTTTCCCGGGATGACTTGTCAAAGTACTTGGTACGATTTAAATTTGTGCACGATCATGGCCTCATATAGCATGGTTACGGATTGAGTATTATTCATGGCAATTGAGCTTCATGCTCGGGCAAACACCTCATGGAGTCTATGGGCAGATCTTGCTATGTGACCGAGTGGTCCCGCTGCGTATCTGGACCGGTCTCTAAGGCGATAGACGAGACGGCATTGTTATTGCATACGAAATGGTCGAGTCACGTTGAGTAACGATAAATTTGTGTCACATGCATATAGTCATTGTTATACCCTATATCGTCACGCATTTACTTGTTATCGTTGGTTATATGTTCTCGGAGGAATGTTAAGTTTAGCCGCTTGGAGTAATGATGCCTGCTAGCTCTCCCGTTGCTTATTCCTCTCGTTGGATTGACTAGTTGGTGTTTTAGAGATTTAACTCGCTGAGTTTATCTCACTCTTTATCGTTGACATTTTTTTAGGTAAGTGAAATGGCCCATCTCCCCGCTCTTCCCACTGCATTGTATGGGGTGCCCGTCCGTCCGACATGGGACCTTACATCCTTCACCGTACCGGGTCTTTTGGGACTGGAGTTTATGCGCGTCGCCTATCGGTTATAGGTCCATGGTAGGTTGGATGTGGGGGTGATCCCGCATCGCCTCGTGGCCATCTATGGCCGATCGGGAGGGTGACCTAGGCCTCTTGGGCCTCCTTCCATTCGACTATGTGAGCGGCCGTGGCTTTGGGGGAGCGAATGGTGGGTTGGTGTAAGGGGATCCTAGTTACCTCGGATGCGATATGTATATGTTGTGTAGCACCGACCGACACTTTTGAGACCTTAGATAGACCGACTTTAGAGTTGAGGGAGTTTTTGTAAGGTGATACTTGTTGTATATATGGGTTTTACTTGGATGTGCTTGGGTAGAGGTGGTAGGTAACTTTTTGAGACCCTCCCGATGTTATCTCCTTGGTTTGTATTTATGACTGTATCGATCATAGTCGATTTTTAAATAAATAAAGGTGCTGATGTTTTTGGAAATCTAACTGTGTTCATATGAGGTTTCCTTTTTGGATTAGTCGATATTTAAAGGTTAAACTTGACAATCGATAACGTACGTTAGAGAATGTGGCGAGCCTGGGATGCCACATTTTGCTAGTGGACAAAATTGTGATTTGAAATCTCCTAAGTGTTTTAATCAAATGATTAAGAAAACATCACGAAGAATCATGCTCCTCGACCAATTAAAAATGTTAAGATTTCCCATTCATATTAAGCTTTTGATGCTTTATGATTAGGAAAATTAGAGCTTGGGAAAAAAAATACATTAAGGCTCCGATTGCTTTACAAAAATTTTAAAATTTTTGGAAAATATTTTCACGAAGTCATTTCCCAGAAAAAATGACAATATTTTCCGGTGTTTGGCTAAGATAAAAAATATTATTAAAAAATATTTTCTACCATTTTATAAGAAACATCTCCTAAATATTTATACTGTATTCAGGGCACTAGTGATTTTCGCATGGGTAGCTAAAGAACCCAACATAGGCTTCGTGGTCTCAAGCCTAGATCCCATATTAGCAGGCACGAGCACTGGTCTTGGGTCCACCGAGACCGAGCCCAAGAATTCGATGCTCGTTCCCCACTCTTGGGTCCCCGGCGGAGGTCTACAGAGGCCGAACCCAACATCGGAGTTTGGATTCATCGAGGCCAGGGGGTATCGGCGTGAGCAACTAGGGTCTCGGGCGTAGGCCCGACCTCGATGGACACAAGTCCGTGTGCTAGGGACTTGGGCACCGACGCCCGAGTCCCACTCATGACCACGATGTACCCGGTCCGACATAGATGGATTGGGATGTGGGCATAGGGGACCCGAGCATGGGCACGGGATTCATGGGTTTGGCCTCGATGGACCTAGGCTTAGGAGTTGTTGACCCGGGCTCGGGCGTTGGGCTTGGAGCCCGACCTCGACGAATCGAGGCATGAGCTTCGCAGACTCGAGCTCGACCTCGATGGACTTGGGTGCGGTAGCTAGGGTCTCGAGCACGGCCTCGATGGACCCAGCCTAGGCACCAAGGTCCCGAACTCGGGCCTGGGCATCGAGGACCCGGCCCTAGGCTTTCTCATTCTGGCCCCGCTGCCAAGGGTTCAGGAACAAGTGTTGGGGTTCCTGTGCCCAAGTCTAAAGATTCCAGTTCAAGTATTTTTTATTCTGGCTAAAGAATTCTAGTTCAAGTGTTGATATTTAGAAAATCGAAAATCATTTTTTTGAATTTAATATTTAGTAAGAAAACCTTTTTGATCTACTCATGTCCTAAGCAAGTTTAAACGCCAATAATTTCCCAAAGCCCCAAGCAAACGGAGCTACAGTTCGAGGGGAAGCTTCACTGTTTCAAGCATGTACGTGCGTGTCTATATGTTAAACCGCCTTAATCAACATGCTTAAACGAGTCAAACCTCTTTAAGCCATTCGATTATTGGTGGAAACGATTCAAATGTAGCTAGCGACTACGGAAATCACGAAGCCCTCATCCATGCAAAGGAAATCTTAACTTATAAAACTGGATGGAATTATCCCGCCAATAATATGTACCGACTCTTTCTAGTTATACCGGTGCACACGCTATAAAAGTCAACAAAAGAAAAATTGTCCGGTTGAATTTAATTGAGGAAATTTTCCCAATCATAGTTCTGAACCTATTTGTACAAATGTCAATTCAATCCTAAATCTTTGCGCCAAATTCTAATGTAATCCTTACGGCCAGCGAAATCTACACCGTCACGTAAGGATTTTCCGGCGAAAATTAATCGGGAGGACTATATTGGCATTCGCACAAGGATTTATAACTAAATTATTAAAAATTTAAAAATTTTGGGACTAAATTGATATCCGTGCATATAGATTTACGGCTGATTAGGAGCTCAATTACTTTACAGCAATAATAACAATAATAACGCATTCGAAAATATTCGGTTCGCCAAAATGCTCTCGGGCGGCGTTCCCTGACCTATCGTAACTTCACAAAATGCGTGGCGCCGGAAAAGTAAACATTCACAATCAAAAAGGAATTCAAGACATCAATAACATAGATGAATTCCAAGTATAGTTAGCTAGATTGGCGACACAACGAAGCAGATCTTTATTCTTATACAACATAATTAGCTAGATTCGATTCATGTCGTCCTCCCTTTCTTGGGTATGTCCCTTACCATGGATATTATCCGGAAACGACGGATCGTCGTTCGGGTCATCCAGAGGAAGAATCATATGTCAGAACGAAAAAACCGGAAAATATATTCGATATGATACTTTTTCCGAGTAGTCTCGCTTGCGAAACGATTCAGAGCATCCACCCAGGAATGAATCCATTGGGATGTTGGTCAGCAGCCGAAACATTCCCTTCGTTCGAACCCGCGAGATCATACCTGTCGAATTAGAAAAAGCAAAGGCGCGTCATAACTTCGAAACGAAAACAATCTATTCGAAAAGGAAATGAAAAAAAAATTGGCTGGGAGAAAGAAAACCCTCGAGATGGTGGTATCGATCCGTGAACGAAAGACCGGATTACCCGATTTGCAAAGTTGGGTTGCCACCTAAGGGCTGAAAGATCAATCCCTGCGACTGCGGGGGAAAGCGGCTGTACGAGATGTTATTGTGATCCTCGGCTTCCCATCCGAGCCGGAGAGGGATCCTTGCATTGCTCTCCTCCAACTGATGAACAATATATTCAGTCCAAGAGCAAATTAATTGATAGCATCAAGGCTTTTGTGAATATCATCAATTCGGACTTTTGCCTCTAGCGTGGACTGTAATGTCTCATGAACGTCAATGATTTGAGTCCATAAGATGTAATGTTCGATATTTTTGAGCTACAATCTAAACAGTCTTGAGAAACTAATGCCGGATATTCGATCGAGTTTGATGCCGCGACACACGTGTAGATGAAATTTGGGGAGTGATGTTACCTTCTTCCTTAAACCTCTGTTAGCTTCAACCAGCATTTGTTCCTGGGTACAAATGACAAGAATCAACAACTTAAACTACAAATAATGTCATAAAATTATAAAAACATGGTGACAATCACACGAGATACAACACGTACCTTGTGCTGAAGATGAGCAAGTTGATCAAGCATGAATTGGGCCTGCATTGGATATAACACAAGAACGTTAAACTAGAATTCAGCAAGTCATACGTTTGATGTCGGTTTTTTGTGTTGTGATCATCACCTTTGTAGACCGGATTTGCTTCAGAGAGTTCTCTAACTGGTGCTCAAGTTGCTCCAGCTCCTTTGTGTTTAGGGGAGCCAAATCTTCCCCGAGGAGGTTTCTAATGAATCGTAATGGAGTGTTAGCCCGGAGAAAATTATTACAACGATGATCATGATCTAGTCTTTATCTCGTTAATCCAGGTCCGGCTTAGGGATCCTATTACGTCGTCGCATTCATTTAGCACATGAAAATTCATCGATGAAGTTGCGCCAACCGAAACACAAAAACCTTTTTTCGTTTCTAGTTTGGAGACAGAAATGTTCAAGGATACCGATTTTCTAGTTAATTAATTACGAACATGAGATTGTGAATTGATTAATAGACAGAGAGGAACACTACCTCTGAGACCGCTGGAGGACCTCAACTCTTGCTTTTAGCTTCAAATACTCCTGGTAGCTGTTCTGTTCAAGCCAAAAATGATGGAGCTATAAGAAGAGTTTACGATAATTTTTCCGAGAATGCGGGAATGATTAAGTTCAATGGCGGTAATTAGTTTAGCTATTAGAGACGGAAAATATGATTAAGGGGCTATACCTGCATCTCATTGATGGAGCAGTTGGTTTCAAGCGAGCCATAGCTGCACTTCTGGTACTTCTCAATTGTTTTCGTCATGCTGAGAATGTCCAAGAGACAAGTTGGGAAGAGAGACCAAAAAAGAATCACAAACAGAGAAGAAAAGATAACATGTACACAAGTTTCAAATTAGCTCAAGCAAATTTAGCAATTTCATTGCCCCCCCCCCAAAACCACACACACATATAATATATAAATATATATATATATATATGTATGTATTGTTAAAGATGCATGAAGATGAATAGCCATGTTCACCATGTTCAGCAAGTTCATTTACTTGGTAAAACTGCTAATGACCCAATTAGTCCTAAATTTATTGTACGGATGCCAATTCAGTCCTAATTTTTTTAAAATTTTGTCAATTTGTTGCTTAACCTTAGCGTAAAATTCTTATACAGTCATTCCAGCCAATTTTCATCCGAAATCGATATGGGCCGTACAATATTTATGAATGGCTGGGTAATTTTCCCTTTAGAAAAGAGATGAGCAATGGTGAATCTTGCATATGCATAAAACTATTTAGCCAGGAACGGTCAACTGATTAACATTGCCTTTTGGAGTATTTATTATCCCAAAAAGAAGCTTTAGAAAGTAGTTGTTGATTTTCTGAGCCCCTCAAAAAACCAAAAGTGTAGTTGTTGATATAATGAGAAACTATTAATATTATTGGGAGCAAATGAAGGCATAGGTTGCATGATACAATTGAAATAGTCGTACCACTCACTAATACATTTCCACTTTATTGTGCACTCATAACTTCATAAACCATTAGACAAATTATGCATGATAGGCGTATAAAGCTGTCCTGTATGCCTTCTGCAAACAAGGTCAACCGGTTCAAGTATCGGTGTCATGAATGATAGCGCGGCTCCGACGGTAGGCGAGGCAAAAAGTTTTACCAGTGCACTCGAGTTTCAAAAGAGAAAGAAGAAAAAAGCTTGACGATAAATGATAGATTCTCATCCTGTTCTATATGGTCTTCAGATACGAAATACATGTTCTCTATGTTCTAAGCAATGTTGATGGTATGTTCTTCGCCAATTAGTCTTCATGGGATGTCCTCGTTTGACAACGTTTTGGTTGACTTATCGTGGACTGATTAGATCATATGAGAGGTCTCATATATCTGCTCTTTGATGAGCATTATTCTAGTCTGGTTTTTATTACGTGTATTTAAATTGTCCGAGTATTTTCTTCATCAACGATCCTGGGGAGATGAGAAACGGCCTATCCAAAGATAGCCCCTCATAAGAACTGGAAGGAAAATACTACTAGTTCAACATAACCCTAAGTATTAGTAGCAGAAGCTACTAGTTCAACATAACCCTAAGTATTCGACCAAAAAAAAAAAAAAACATAACCCTAAGTAGAAGTGTTACAAGTAGAGATGCTGTTTAGGTGTTAAGAGGGTTCGTCGGCCGTAAAAAAATGGATTAAAAGGACATGTTAATGTGCACTTTAAAAAATATAAAACAAAACGATCATTTCAAACCGAAGGCAAATTTGAAAGGATGTACATTCAATGATAAAGA
Organism: Rhodamnia rubescens; assembly: GCA_021437795.1. Taxonomy (NCBI): domain Eukaryota; kingdom Viridiplantae; phylum Streptophyta; class Magnoliopsida; order Myrtales; family Myrtaceae; genus Rhodamnia; species Rhodamnia rubescens. Next base: position 5,356,830 of record JAILYA010000005.1, on the reverse strand, counting down.
AATTGACAGCGAAAATTAGACTGTATTAATTTGTTTTAGGGTTTTCAGATATTTGAAAGCTAGCAGCTTTGGAAATAAGAAACAGCAGCCTTTTCTGTCTCTCTCTCTGTCTCTCTCTCCTCTCTCTCTCTCTTGGGAAATTCCCTTAGTTGAGCCACCAAATTGCAGGAGGACTCTCACTGCAAGACATCACATCTCTGGGCAACATATCACAACAGTAATTTCAGTTCTTGCTTATGTTTTACCCTTTTTTTAATGAATCCATCAGTAACACACTAATTCATGTTAATTGCTCCTGCTCTTGTCCTTACACTTCCCATGTGACAGCTTCTTGACTGATGGATATAATTGGGAATCAGCTCTTTAAGATGGAACGCGCAAGAAACTTTAGGACAAATCAAAAGGCGAAAAGGGAACAAAAGATAGGAAATAAAGAAAAACCATGTTACAAGGTTGTTTGATTCCGCCTGCTTACAACTGAAAAATTGTTTCTTTGCGAGGCTCAGAGCTAGCCCTAAAACAAGAAACCTAAATCCATGAAGAGATCGAAGGCAATCCAAAGGAAAAGAAGAACTATAACTCAAAAGTTTATTGTTTTGGAGACTGTTGTAGGGCAAAGTTAACATATGTTGCTGACATGAGAAAAGACGACTTCAAACCTCGCCAAGTTGCAGCAAGAAGACCATTATGTAGTTCATCAAGAAATACCCAGATCCTGAAGGAAATAGGGTTCTGGAAAACAAAACAAGACGAAACAACAAAAGAGAGAAGAACAACCCCGAAAGACCCTAGAGAATAACACGAGGCGTAAGCAGGCAGAAACAGAAAAATTAGGAGGATATGACTTGATTGATCAACAGGAAAATAAAGAGAACAAAGAAGAAGAGAAAATCCATCAAGAACGAAACAAGGAGAGAGGGAGAGAGAGAGAGAGAGAGAGAGAATTCACTTACAGTACGAGGGAAAAGAAGAGGTAAAGAAGCAGATAAGTAAAATACCTAGAACTGCTGCAGAATTCATAGAGCTTGCCACGGTTGGAGAAGATGATGAGGGCGACCTCAGCATCGCAGAGAACAGAGAGCTCATAAGCTTTCTTGAGAAGCCCATTTCTTCTCTTCGCAAATGTGACCTGCCTGTTGATTTTGTTCTCTATCCTCTTCAGCTCAACTTTCCCTCTCCCCATCTCTCTCTCTTCTCTCTCTCTCTGTTCTTTCTCTGATCTTTTCCAGTCCTGGTTAAGAGCCGAGCAAACTTTCTTGAGGAGCTCGATGGTTAGGGTACAAAAAGGAGATAGAAAAGGGAACAGTCATTATACTCTAATGAAGGAAGGGGAAACCCTGGTAGGTTTTGCTGTACATTAACATGTGCCCTAGTCAGCTATTTGTGTGCATTTGCATTGTTATAGATGGATGATGTGATGGGTCTCCAAGAAAAACTCTCAAAATTAGTAAAACGATTTTCTCTTTTCATTAGTCTTGGTAACGTTCTTTTCTTTTTCGGATTAGCTTTGATGAAAAATATGTGGTTTCCTAAGCTATTTCCGGAAGCACAAATGATGAAGTCCTTTAAACGTCGAATGCAAATATGGCTCATCCTAGGTTAATTTGTACAAAAACAAATACGCAGGCTACTTATGTAACAACAATAATTATAGAGAGTTTTTCTTGAAATGTTTATCGTTACTTATAACGCGAAAATTGGGTGTTAGACTTAATTATTTGAATGCCCATTCCAAGTTACTCATTTTACTTACTGAACTATTTTTTTATGTTTCATTTCTTCTTCAACAATCACAAAGACTTTTTTTATTATTATTACGGATCTACTCTAAGAGTTTTCTCTTGTGGGCTACATTGATTAATATAGTAATCACCATTTTACGATATTGGTCTAATGAAGAAAATATATAAAGATTTTTAATTAGTTTAATATGGGGCTGGTTAGTGTAAGCCGAGTTGAGCTCGGTCCATGATGAGAGGGTATAGCTAAAAACTCTATAAATAGAGCTCAAATCCCTCATCTAACCCTATTGCACAAATAACCTCACATAAGGAGCCGTCACAGAATGTGATTCTTGAGGGGCGATCTCTTTGAAGCTAGTGATTAAGAGGATTACAAAGGAGAAGCGCTTTAGCATTGGATCATCGCTATTACGCATGAAGAGCGATGGATCCCAAATCAAATGCATAGATTCCATTAATCCGTTATAGCGTTTCGTGATTCTAGTTATGGTGATCTTGGCTGTTGTTTTAAGGTTTTAATCGTGGCTTACATTACTACCAGGAATTCAATGTGTAATCATAGCAATCAATGTGTATGTCTAAATAATTTTATTTTGTAATTATTCATCCATTTCGCCAATCAATGACCAAGGCAATTCAACCTTGCTACTCGGATTGTTCATGACTGCTTCCTGATAGAGGAAGATTCGAAGAACAAATAGATGCATTTGATAAAAGTTCATTATCAAATGTATTTTCGGAAACCAAACAAGGAAGAATTAATTCAGAAGATCAAAAGAATTTCTTCAACGGAGCAGTAACTGAGCCCAACAGTAAAATAATTCCAAAAATAGATGTTGTAATCAAAGAAATAAGTAAACAATTCCTGTAAGAAGAAGACGGGAATCTAGGAACTTCTGCCCAAACACAAGAAGGGACATAGATCTAGAGGACAAGTCGTAGTTACAGCTTGAAGAGGACCACTCACCCATAGCATTGCTCCAGACAACAAATTTGGAGATTGCATCTCTATTATTTTAGAGCACAGTGTGACACGAGTGTAGGGGAAAAAACATGTTTTCTTATGATTTCTTATCATGGTATTTTCAAATTAACTAAATATCAAATTTCTCTCATAATAATCCCCAAATATCAATTTCCAATCTAGTTACCATGACAAAGAATAATGTACTAAAATCAATCATTAAATTTACATATCAAACCATGCAATGGAAATTTTAATCAAAAATTGAATGTGATCCACTTACTAATTATATTAATTAAGGGTCAAATATACTATACCTAGCATTACCTTTTCCCTCTAGGCTTTTAGGCTCATCTAGTAATTGTGAGTCTTTCTTTCTATGTGCCGGTGGTTAAGAACTTATCTGCACCTTATAGTATTAGACAGTGCGCCCATACACTTTCGTCACGATACTCATTCATCCCGTGAAATTTTTTATTCAGGAGAATGACGAGATGGATTTTCGCTATCGAAGAGGTCCACCTCTACTGTTGGAAAAAAAAAAAAAAAAAACCGACATTCACCGTTGGATGATTGACATGTGCATTTGCAAATAGTTTTGTAATCGAATTTTCTCATATGCCCATCATTCAATGAAAAGTATGTAAGTGATCTTTTACACCGGTACGGAGCTTCATAAAATCCATAGCTTTAACATAATTTAAAGCAATAAAGGTTGATATGACAGCATCCTAAAATGTCTTGTACTACGTATTCGGCGATTACGTGGCCATTTTTGCTCGGTGACCCTTGTTGACAAGCCGGGTTTTCCACCGCATCCTCTTCACATGTCCATCAGGATGGCTTGATGTTGACCACCTCTCTCTTGTTGAATCAAGCAAACATCTGGCAAAAGAACAAATAATAATAATAATAATAATAATAATAAAATAATAATATCAACCAATCAAAAAGCTGACCAGAAGCTTTCGTTTGCATCTTTAGGGTAACCGCACGAAAAGTTTTAAAATTTGTGTTAATTTTTCACTTAAGTTCTAAAATGTTCTTTAATTCATTTGAGTCCTAAAACTCATCTTGTTCTTCACGTTAGTCCTTCCATTAACTTCGTAGATTTTCTTTTTGGACGGAAAAGTCCATGTGGAATTTTTGTATGTATTTTTTTTTTTTGCAAATAGCACTAATATGGTGCCAAAAACCAAAGATTAAAAGAATACATGATTTAAAAAAAAATTGTGGAAAACAAAGAGAGAGATAGGAGGGTGAGGACAGGGAAGGGCGCCCCCCTTAGTCATTAGTGAAGGATTGGCGATTGGAGGCTAGGGGCGGCCCTTGCGAGCCCCGAGCGACCCTCGCTCGAAGGATCTCTTGCGAGCCCCGAGCCACCTCATTTTTTTTTTTTTTGGGGTCAATTGGAAGCTTCCGGAAGGACTAATTCGATGGATGCCAAAAAGATAGGACTTAAATGTCCCAAAATAAAGCTCTAAAACTGATGTGAACGATCGATGCTACAAGTTTTAGAACTTTCACTTTCATTATCCTTTTGTCTTCACAACACAAAGTATCCAAACTTTTTCACCTAATTAATTTTGATAATCATACACCAATCGCAATATTCAACGTGCATCATAGGAGACTTCATGCGTAGCGTAATCGAAAGATTGTTTTGAATAGCAATGCCATCGATCAATCGTCATATTCGTCGCCTTCAAATCAAATCCTAAATTACCATCAAGGTGATTTGCTGAGTTGGTTAAGGTTTGCTTCGAAGAAGTTCGAAGTTCCCTTGATCACAAAGTTCGAATTTCCTAGTCACTTCTAGATCTTAGAAAGTCCTTATTCGCCCATGGCGCAAGTTCAACTTGCCTACAAGAGTCATGGTTCAACATTGGCCATTCTGACCGCAAGCATAGAATTCATAGAGTAACATTTAAGGGGATCATCGACGGTGGTCGCCGTTCTCCAACCCTTTTACCTATAAAGTACAAAGATTAATACGATAAAAAATCTCAAGTTGGTATATTTATAACAAATTTACTCTAATTTAATTTTTTTGTCACCAAAAATCTCAAACTGATACACATGTGATAAATTTACATTTCGCTAATTTATGTTAAATTAGGTTGATACTATGAAGCACTTCGGATCTGTACACATGTGACAAACAGAGGGTAAAAACCTCAAATTGATACACTCGCCATTAAACTCAAGAATTGACGGTGAAATTTAATGAAAACCGGCAAATGATAAATTTATCGCATATGTACTATTTTGAGATTTTTCATAATATTAAACTAAAAAATATATATCTTTAACTAAAAGTTTTTGTTTATTAGTTCTTATTATGATTGTTCATATTGATTTGATTGAAGACACAGATTACTCGGTAATGCCCGCTGGACTTCGACGGCGACCTCGAAAAGGTCATCTGGTCGGGGGAACACGTGTCGACTATAGGAGAGGTATCTAGGCTGCTGTACTTTTTACTTCTTTCTTTCTAATTCTTAGAAATCAAAATGCCATGGCATCTTTTTTCTAGCGTCTTGCCCTTTTTGTTGACTTGAGCAATATAAGAAGCTTAATTAATCTTTGAAAAAATTCCAAAGAACGGCCTGGAATCGTCTCATTTTCTCAAATAAAAATGTTAACTGAATTTTATTTCAAATAAGGTATAAAATGCCCCGACTTTCTAAAAAAAAAGACATGAAGTGAACGTTATTTCAAATAAAAACTTAAAGTGATCATGAAATCTCAAAAAGACATAATTTCAAGGGCATTTTCAAATTTTTCCTTATTTTATTTTTTCTATTTTATTAGACTTTTATTTTTTCTGTTTCTTTAAAAATTAACAAAAAAAAATTTTTAAAAAAAAGAGAGACAAAATACAAAGGCGGGATAGTTGCCCCTCTCGCCTTGTGGCTGCCCCCATCGCCGATGGAGGGGTCGGCGATGGCCGACGAGTCGCCAAGGTGACCCGCCGACCGCAGGCAAGGGCCTTTGGCCCTCTCCAAGATCTAGGAGAGGGTCACCAACCCCGCCCAAATCGGGGAGAGGGTTGGACCCTCTCCCCTAGCCCTTGCCTCTAGTAGGCGGGGTGGCTAGCCCTCGCCAACCCCCTACTAGCGATGGGCCGGCGGCTACGGGAGGGAGGGGCAACCCTCTCGCCTTGTGTTCTTTTTTTTTTTTTTTTTTTATAAATTTTTTAAAAGGAAAAAAAATTAAAATGGGAAATGATGAAAATTCCTTTTAGATTAGGCCCTTTTTTAAAATTTCATGGCCACTTCAGGCCTTTATTTGAAACATACTATGCAAGGCTTACTTAGAGCCCTTATTTGAGAAAATGAGAGGATTTCGGATCCTTATTTGAAATTTTTCCTTAATCTTTCTATTATCTCTAAAATAGACTTACCTTCTGACCAAAAAAGAAAAAAAACTAGACTCACCTAAATACAATTAGGTATTTAATCTAGTGAAGGACTTTTATCCGGACTAATTTTCCGCAAGCATACTCAAATAATTTATTTATGTGTATATTTTTTTCACGCTCCTCTCAATACACCATGCATAAAAAAATCATATAACGCGAAGAATGTGATACAAAAGTTTTTTATATGTGTAATCCCTCGCAACATGTATATAGGTTCGTGTGTGTACGGGCTTTTACAATGGGATGTTGTTGAGGAGTGCCTCGCAGACATTTGTTAAGAAGTTAATGAAGGAAACCTATCGTTTTTAATGCACCGATTGCTCTCGTATTATGCACAATCGGTAATTGGATTATTTCAAGTAAAATATACTTAACAAACTACCCTTCACAATATAAGTCCGAATGAATATCTCTCTCTCTCTCCCCACTTGCATTGACAATCATTAATTCCCGTGACTTAATTGGTGAAGTCAAATGCTATGCCTTCTTAGGGCAGCATTCCCTTAAGTAGGCACTAATGGGGTTGGCATTAATCTAATTCTTCCGGTTGCCAAATTAGGGTGCTCTTCACGTACAAAACCGCGTTCTTAATTGCCTATAAAACAAGGTGCTAGTCCTTCTTCTCTTAGCGAGGAGAGAGATTTTTATCCTTTTTAATTAAGAAAACCACAGGGGGTCCATCTCGCAGGGAAAATTGTCCATCAACATTTTTGTTACGGAGAAATTTGTCCAATGAGTCCTAAACCTATTGTACAAATACCTATTGGTTGATCACCACGTTATAAATATTCAGCAAAAATTGGTCGGAAGAATTACATTAGAATATCGCACAAAGGTTTATGACTAAATTGATAAAATATGAAAAGTTTATGATTGAATAGAACAATAAGTTTTGGGCTGATTGGGTAAATTTCCTTTTGATCATGTGTGCCAGTTCTGAAATGTCAATTTGAAGAACTCTATTTCCAAAGATGTTTGTTCAAATCGAATCACGTGTACAATAGAAAATATCTAATGGATATGACAAAATGCTACACTCTCCGATCTTTTTCTCTATGGTGCATTTGTTACTTCTCGTTGAGGACATGAGGTGAGTTTGTCACGGTGTTCGTAGGTCTATTTAGTTCTCACCGCAAGGCATATGTGATAACATCTCATCCCATAAATAATACACCAATGAAAATTGACTTTAATTTGGATGACTATATTTAGGTTGGGGAGTGCACGAATTATTAGCAATCCAAATGATTGCTAAGTTGATTGCTCGACACCTTCTTTTTTCGTGGAATTCGGTAAGATTGATAAAGAGTTCATTGACAAATATTTCGAGACGCCTGTTAATCATGCCTAATAATAGAATAAAAAAAGTTGCATTTATAATATTCTTATTGTGAAGGACCCGAAAGAAATAGCGCTTTGGAATTTACAAAAATTTTTTATTTGGATATATAGCAAGTATCTCCCGAGATTTCATAACAAAATTTCATAGACGATTGGAAAACCTAAGTCCTTTTTTTTTTTTTTGGTTGGTCAAAGGAAAAACTAAGTTGAAAATGGAGAGATGGTTGCCATTAATGGTACTTCATTTTCAACAACAGGCCCACCCCGACAGACCATTTGGCTGGCCTTCCATAATTGTTTGGCCATTGATTGTTGATTCCAATAATTGGAGCTTCTGTAAAAACAAAAAAAAAAAAAATTGTTCAAACTTCTGTGATCAGGGCCATCCTTAAATGCTGGCTTGTCATATGTCTCAATAAACCTTGACCCCATTCTTCCCCATTGTATAGTTTCTTTTGCAAGCTTCATACAAAATAGGAAATTGTTTACTTTTTAAACACCTCTATAAATAAAGATAAGCATTGTCACGGAATCGCATCCTCGTGTTATGTTCAACCAATATATTGAAAACATATATATTTTTTTATTAAGTGTGATTCACGAGTGTCCCAAAAGCACTAGGCGACAACCCTAACAGATAAGGGAAAAAATTATTTCTAGTGTATAGGGTTTGGTAAATGGGGCGTGCCAAAATCATCCAAATTATGTTTGGATGTCTACGTTTACTTCTTATAAGTAAAGTACGTAATGCAAAAGAGACGACGGGGTTATTAATTTACTCTCGCTACAAGCGAAATGTAAATCTCATTGGTGTATTGGTTCACATACAAGATCAACAATTTATAAAAAATTTTATTTTCATAAAATGATTGTTTACATCGCTTCAAAAAAAAAATAATAACAAAAAGTACTTTCTTTGGTCGTAGTTGAAGGTTGCTGTTGTGGTTTTATAACCTGCAAATCATAATGTAGAAGGTCTAACAATGATTGGACCAGAAGATGGACTTATATGGAAAGGCTATTTTTCATTTATGCATATGTAGGGCAAGCATTTACTAGCTAAGAGCCTAATTGGATAGATGAATTTTCTTGACACGGTTCGATGTAACTCGTGGATTTTTGAAATTTAATATGGCACAATCTGTCCTACCCTACTCTAGGAATTAATTAGAAGGCAACGTCTTGAAGCGCCGAATTCCACAAGAATTCGCATCTTAAATAATCAAGCGGGTAATTTGTTTAATGGGAAAAAAATTGACCACAAAAAATATTAAACTAATATATCCGTAATAAATTTATCATAAATTAATTTTTTGATAATAAAAAACCCTCAAATCGATACATCTATTACAAATTTATCCTTTGTCAATTTCTGTTAAATTTTATCGTGAAATTCTTTGAGTTAAATGACACAATTGACAGGATGTCTTGATTTGAGATTTTTTCCTCCGTTTGTCATAGATTTATCGATTTGAGATGTATATCAATTTAAGATTTTTAGTTATACAAGTGTACCTATTTAGGGGTTTTGGTGATTAGAAAATTAACTTAAGGTAAAATTGTCATAAACGTAGAAGTTTGTAGCTTTTTGCGATCAAAATATTAGTTTAGGATGAATTTATCATATTTGAATAATTTATGATTTTTCGTGATATTAACTCTTAATTATATTGGTAAAGTAAAAAAGACAAATAAATCAGTTTTCAATATTCTTAATGAATCTTTTATCCCCGTAATTAGATTAAAAGAAAGGACAAAAGCTGTCGCCTTCGGCTCCGGCGTGCGTGCATGGCATGGGAACTTCTAATCTAACCCCAGGGGGCATCTCGGTTGTCAGAGAGACGCAGGTAGAAAGTCGCGGCGAGGATGACGTGTCGACAGATGAGTGGCTGACAGCACACTTCTGCTCTGAAGTCGGCAGGTAATAATTGATGATGGACTGAAGGGTAATTTTCTTTTGGCAAGTGGGATTCCTTTTTTTTTTTTTTTTGGGGTCATTTTACGGCTCCTAAGTTACTGAAAAAGGCTCTGTAAAACGACACGTGTCGAAATGGGGGAAGCGCATGGACCGGCGGCGAAATGCATGCACGCACGCCCGGTTGATCGCCTGCACCGTGTCGCGTATCCACGGACGGTACGCTTTCACCGGGACCTTCTTATGCAGCGAAAGTACATAAAAACAAAAGGTTAGAAAAAAATATATTAATTTATCTGATTAGTCTCGGACTTATTGTACGTAAGTCAATTCGATCGTAAAATTTTCTATTTTTACCATTGTAGTCCTTAATTATTGCAAAAATTCCGAAACAATCGCCGAAAATGCTAACGTGGCATTTAGTCATATTCTACCGTCTAGCGTGACGTGGATAAATTTCTTGGAAAAGAAGTCCTATGTGAATAGTCATGTCGGCGATTTCGACGGCAATTTGACGGAAAGACTGTATTGTAATTTCGTATAAAGATTGAAGATTATATTACAAAATTGAAATGTTTAGGAGAGCACAATAAATTTAGTATTGGTTCGATAATTTTCCCGAAAAAGGGTATCACAGCAACAACAACAAAAAAGATAGAAAGAAAAGAAAATTTAGACCCACGTCCTACATGCACTGTGGTATGACTCCAAAACTTTACATTTTCTTGACATTAATTTCTACAATTGCTCATTTCAAGTCTCTGCGTCGTCCAATTATCAAGTGATTCATACTTTACGACATCATCATCAACGGTGGAAGATAAAGGACCATAGAATCTAGAAAGTGAAAATATATTGTCTGCATATACAATGCCATAATCTTATAACGACCATCTTTTGAACAGATAATATCCCAAACACAGCTATTAATTAGCCGCTGAAAATAATATTACGGACACAACTACATGTCATGAAGGGGAAAAAAAACTAGGGTTTTGAAAGCTGGCCAACAAGATTAATAGGAACAAAATGATTGTCAGAGGGACTGTCTGGATTAGAATTAGGGAATCAGCACGTAAGTACATCAAAAAGTATTTTGAGCATTAATTATAGGACTGCAAATAACTTATATGCGAGGTTATTAATGGGGACACTGGGGCTAAAGGATTTGTGTGTGTGTGTGTGGGGGTGGGGGGGGGATTATAAGTATATTATAAAGCAAATGAAGTACAGCAGCTTAGGGGCATACGTTACAAAAAAGAGCTAATCATTCGGAAATATGGAGGTAAGAAGTCTCTATATAGTAGGCAATACAACATTCGTTTAGGAATGTATGAGTTTTTTGATAGAGCGAAACTCAACCTTTTACATTTTTATGCACCTTAGCCAAAATAATATGAAAGTTAATTGACTTGTAATGAAACCGTCTCATATTGGGCTCCATCCAAATGCAATATATGGTTGCTAGGAAGGATATCATGAAGAGTCCGGCTGCCAAGTCTTTGCCGTTTGTTGCCCTAATCATCCATTGTCGTTCCTCATTCCATCCTCCTAAAGGGTGCCTTATCCCATGTTGTGCTAGGATACAGCACCAACATGTTGCTTGTCCACTCGCACTAGATGAACAAATGTGATATGTCTTTCATACTAGCCCCGCAAAAATTACATTGGATTTTAATCGTAGGTAACTATCGTGCAACGATCTTAGCTATAGATAATCTATCTCTATACACTAGCCAGCTAATAAAATCGTGTTTGCTAATGTGGCTAGTCCAAATTAGGTTATACTACTCCACAGGAGATCTTAATTGTCCGAACTTGTCATATGTTTCTCGTAACAATACATTGAGCTCGGGGTGATGGATGATAGAACAAGTCGTAATTCAAGGGGACATCGCCAACTTCAAGCCATATTGCCCTTAATGTCGAGTTGCATAAATGAGACACCTCTGCATTTGGTGTTGTGAACCCATATACTCCAAAGGGAAGAAGGTGGACGATTGATGAGGTTCCACAACATGTGACCTAACAATACTTTGTTCCATATGTTCAAATCGGACAATTCTAATCCTCCTTCCTTTTACCGTAAGCAAACTACTTGCCATGTAATCTTATGCCAAATCATGATTCACCGCATTACCAGCCCATAAGAATTGTCCGATCCTCTTCTCAATCTCGTATATGGCCAAAGGAGACGTTCCCATAGCCGATCCTATCACTTCACACATTATACAATCACTATTCGTCTAACGTTATATAATTATGGACTGTTTGAGATTTCCAATCAATTATCTTGTTAATGTTATACATACTCATACATATACATATACCTATACCTTTACATTTAGGGAAAATAGTCTAAAAAGTCCTAAACATATTACACTTTTGCCAATTCAGGATAAAACCATTTAATTGTGTCAAGTGAGTTCTAATCTTTTTCACGTTTTGCCAATTGAGAATGCCAGCTAATTTTGATTGGAAATTGCTGACATGAACGCCAAGATAGTCCTACGTAGCACGATCGGAGTTGACGTGGACTAATTTTCTCTCCTTTTTTAATTTTTTCGTGCTTTTTCTTTTTGTTTTATTAACTTTTCCTTCTTCTTTTTTTTTTATTGTGGCCCAATCCCCATCAACCTAGGGTGACCCTCGCCCCAATGAGGGCGGCCCTTGCTTGAGGTCGGCGACTTCTACCAAACATAGGGAAAAGGCAATAAAATAAAATAATAATAAAATAAAAAGAGAAAATGGGAAAAAATATTAAGAAATTATTTAAAATTGTTCACGTCAACGCCGACCGTGCCATGTAATAAGTTTGGCGTCAACAAGAACGATTTCCAACCAAAATTAGCTGGATGTACTCAATTGCAAAACGTGAAAATGTTTGAATCAATTGGCACAAATAAAACGTTTAAGATTGAGTGGATAAAAATGCAATAAGTTTAAGACTTTTTGGACAATTTTTCCTCCTTTTTCATGTTAGGTATACTTACACGTAGACATGGCCATTTGGAATCGTGGGCCCGGAACCGGCCCGTTGACCGGGCCCCACAGGTTCCCGACCCGGAACCGGCCCTCACGGGCGGGTTCCGACCCGTCCTAAAAAAAATAAAATAAAAAATAAACGGCTCGAGCCGCAACGGCCAAATGGCCAAAAAAAAAAACATTTTTGTTAAATAATCCTCCTCTTCTTTATAAATATCAATCCTTTCTTTTTCATTTTTCTCACAAATTCTCTCAACAATTCTTTCAATTCTCTCCAATTCTCTCAATCTGCTCAATTCTCTCAATTTCGCCTCAATTCTCTAAAAAATGGCAAGTGGAATCGAAATACTTTGGAAATGACAAGATGATGATGGGAGATTCCGAACATCCTATTCTTGAATATGATCCTCGTGAGTATACATATTGGGAAGACGACAACGATAATATCAACGTTGTTCCCATTCCGAACGTCGAACACGTCCCAACAAAAAAAAGTCTTTATCCTCCTACTAGTGTCGAAGAAATGTCGACAACAAATGAGCCGGAAAGAAAGGACCGAGAGTGTACATCCGACTTGTGGCCGCACTTCGACAAGATATTTGATGAAAGCGAAGGTAAGTACAATATAAATTGTAAATATTGTCCTCAAACATATAAATTTACCAAAGGAGATGGCTACGGAACATTCCGTCGACATCCGGCGAAGAAACATCCAACACAAGCGGGGATCGACACTAGACAACAACAAATTTCCGGGTACACCAATCCTAATACTCATCCTTTATTCCGTTACACCGATGCACTTTATAAACAAACATTAGCTGAATATGTTGCCCTTGATCATGCTCCGTTTACTACTGGTGAAAATTTTAATTTGAAATATTTGATAAATACTACGTTGGTTCCGCAAGCACCAACTATTCCGAAAAGTACTCTTAAACGTGAACTTTTGCATCTTTATAAAAAAAAAAAGCTTTAGTAAAAAAATTTTCGAAATTCAATGGACGTGTGCATTTAGGAAGCGATATTTGGAGTGATCCCTAGCAAATTCATTCTTATATGGGTGTTACGTGTCATTGGATAGGTGACGATTGGACCATTAAAAAAAAACTTCTTGCATTTCGAGTTTTTGATGAAAAACATTCGACTCATAATATTTATAGAATAATTAGGCAAGTTTTAGAAGAACATACTTTGATAAATAAAGTTTTTTCAATTGGTTTTGATAATGCCGCCGCAAATACGGCTTCCATTCCCGAATTAGAAAAAAATTTGCAAACCCTCTTTTGGCGGACAATTTTTTCACATTAGATGTGCTTGTCATGTTTTAAATTTATGTGTACAAGATGGTTTACGAACTCTTGATATTTCTCTTGCCCCAATAAAAAGTGCAATTAAATTTTTATGGAGTCGTGCCCATTTTATGAAAACATGGGGAAAATTTTGTAAACAACATGGGAGAAGGGCAAAAAGGTTTCCAAAAGATATTCCGACTCGTTGGAATTCTACTACTACGAGTTGCTTCATCAAACTTTTGATTACAAAGATTTTTTGTGTATGTTTATTTCGCAAAATATTCCCGAAATTACTTTACTTCCGCAACATAAGGACGTTTGCAAAAATTTTTTAGATTTTTTGAAAGTTTTTAATGATGCTACTAATGTTTTATCCGGTATTTATTATCCTACTACGCATTTATTTTTAATAGAGTGTGTTAATATTGGTAATGTTTTTAATGCATATGAAAAAGATATTGAATTAGTTCGACTATTTTAGTAATGCGAGAAAAATGGTTGCATTATTATTTCAAAATTCCTCTTGTCTATTTAGTTGGTATTGTTTTTTATCCACGTATTAAATTAGATGGTTTGCTAGATTATCCGAATGTGTATTATTATGATTGTTTACATTTACAAGATGCAATAGATATTTCAATTATACAAGGAGAGGTTAAAGAATCTATAGTAGTATTATATGGAGAATTTTGTGGTAGATATGGTTTAAGTGATAGTGCATCTTTACAATCTATTGCCTCACGAAGCGAAGGCGATAGTTCACTTAGTAAAAAGTACGATATGATTAAGAGTAGATAAAAAAAAAAAAAAGGGGCAATAGATAGTATTTTTGAATTAGAAAAATATTTAAACACTTAATTTGAGTTTCGTGATATCGAACATAGTCTGATTTCCAAATCCTAGAGTGGTGGAAGAGTCGCTCAAACGATTACCCAGTTCTCGCCCTCATCGTTCGCCGGATATCAGCAACCCCTTCTTCAATAGTTGCGGTGGAACAAGCATTTAGCGCCTTGGAGGATTAATTTTGGACTCTCGTCGTTCAAGATTAAGTCCGAGAATGCGTGGAAGCTCAAGCTTGTGTCAACGATTGGACGAATGTCGATTTTGACACCAAGAGTTGGATCGAGAACATGAATTCTTCAATGAAGATTGTGGAGATACCACCGCAACGGGTACCACAACGGGTAGCGGCGATTGACCATGAGGTAAGTTGGGGTTATCAAAGGTAAAAGAACTACATGGGTTTTGATTATTCTAAATCCCCAAGAAGATATGTATGCGCTTAATGATAATTCATTAAGTTCAAGCCCATTCTTTCTCTCTCTTTTTTTTTCAAAATTTTATTGCAATGTACAATTTAATTATAATTTATAATTTTTTATGTTTATTTTATTATTTATTATTTTAAAAATTAAATTTAAAAAATGGAACCGGAACCGGCCCGAACCGGCGGAACCGGAACCGGCGGTTCGAACGAACCGGCCACCTCTACTTACACGTATATACACGCCTTTACATTTACACAAAAAGGCTTTTCCACCCTTAATTTGAGGGTTGAAACCATCCATTTCTTTGACTAATCATAAAAGCGAAGGTAGATGAAGAAATTGCAAAAAAAAAAAAAAAATGTTGAATTTGGGGTAATTTTATGAACAAATTGTTTCCTATATGGTGCGACTTAAGGGCATTCTGGATTTTTCCCGGCTGATCGTTTTCTTCTAAAATCAACTTATTTTCTCTAGTTCGATTCGAGGATATTCCCGATTTTATCTCAATTTATGGTGGCCCATTTATACATTTTTTTTTCCTTGTTGATTTTTTCTCTTCGAATTGAAGACGTACTCTAGGGTTGAAAGCGCCATGTTACTGTGGGCTATCGAGTTGATGGAACGTGTGTGGTTCGAGCACTTTTGGGACGATAAGGAAGTGCCATCGACAACACGCCTTGTGCCGCCCAATTTTGGTAGTTCTCCTCCTCATCTTTCCCCAAGCTCGACCCTCCTTTTGCCCGCCATTAGGGCAAAAGCGGAAGGGGGCGATTTGAGGTTCTCTTTTGGGCACGATGGCCGCATTATCATCATCATTCCGCCCCGTGGAATTTGGATCCATTTCGGTCGCTTTAGCCGACAATCGTTCCAACATCAACCACCGGATTGGCACGGAGGAAAACGGTTGGTGTGCGTGTGTCGGTGGAGGGGTCGCCTCGTCCATTCTCTGAATTGCTGATGACTACGAAACCCCAAATGTCAAATCGATGTCGGGCGAAACACGAACCGCAGATGCGATTGGGGAATTCACTCTCCTTTCGGTTGTCTTTTTAGTGGTTTTCCCTTTAGGGCTTTCGTAACATGCACAGCATCCTTCTAGAGCCGTATCGTGTACGCGTGTTAAGAACGCATCGCGATTTGGAAAAATGACCTCGAGAAGATTCATTCTGCGTCGTGAAATACGAAAATAGTGCGCCCGTGATGCTTATATATTGATCGGATATGCAAGATGTCGTGCAATTTCTTGTAATCCGGGTGAAGGCAAGCCATTCACGTCAGAATGAGCTGGTTCATTAGTATCATTCGAGCGTGAAACCTCGTAGTTCTCGAGACCCAAGATGCCAATCATCTCGCCGATCACGCCGGAACGTGGTATTGTCCACTTCTGCATGTTCCGACGTGGTTCGTTAGCATCATTCGAGTGTGAAACCTCGTAGTTCTCGAGACTCAAGATGCCAATCATCTTGCCGATCACGCCGGAACGAGGTATTGTCCACTTCTGCGTGGAATTACACGACGCAAAACAAACCTTCCTTATGAAATATTTAGTCCAATGAAAAACAATTTGTTATGGATTTGTCCCAATTCAATCACACAACTTGAAGACCGAGTCTTCCTTCACAGTCAACCCGACATAAACAAAACATTAAAAAAACAACAAGAAGTTAATAAAGCCCAATAATTCCACCTCAAGAATGATGTCGAATACGCATTGAACACTCTTTGTGGAGTGTACAAAAACTTTTACGTGCTACTGCTAATCGATTTTAATGAGGGCGGCTCCATGTCCATTGTCTAATTACTCAACATGGCCCGTCCTATTCTTAATCAGCACGAGCTAATGCTCTCTAGACCCACTAAGAAGGTTGACCTCGCACAATAAGAAAAAGACCCGCTTTCTCAATTGCCATAAATTTCGTTTTTCCAACTTCTAAATTTGAGCCAATGGGTATGCGGCCCCACTAGTAAAGGTATCGTGGAGGTGGGGACGCTAAGATCATAGGTACGGGATTCGACTCCCGCACTCTACACAGACCAAAAAAAAAAAAAAACTTGAAATTGATAGAATTGAAATTGCTGAATATAAAGGAAAAAAATAAGAGGTAAAATGGGGGGGAAATGAACCCTTTCCTTGTTCCAAGAGTCTTGATTAAGGCCCGTTTATGCCGATGCTGCAGCAATTGGGCCAAATCAAAAAGGCCATAGTCCTTGAATGAGTTTGAACCCAGAAGAGTTTTTTTGTTGGTCCAAAGCCCATAAGAGGCTTTTGAAAAAAAAATGAATTCTTGAGGAGTTGTAATTCGAGCAACGGAACTCAACAGAGCAGTTTATATCAAGATCCAATGGTTCAACCTCCGATTCCGCTCCGATCGACCCTTTCAAGTCCAATAGGCGGGGCGACGCAGCTAGTTCACTAACTGGTAAGCGAACTCCCACCGTGTAATTCGGCCACGAATGTCGATTTTAAGGGGCATGAACCAAGTCGATCTAGCCTCTCGGTGCTTCGACACTGTCGGTTTGCAGATGACACGTCTCGAACCGCTCCTCTATCTTGCAAAGCGGCGTCTCTTTATCCGCTCTAGATCTCCCGTCGATCCGAATACTTGAAAGAGAAATCCCCGAATGTTGAATGCGCACAGAACACGAGATCAGTCGCCTAAACGATGTGATGACGTGCTCGTTTCTTGGCAGTACGTAGCATCTTTTTCGAACTTTAAACTATCATATTTTTCTCGAGAAAATTGTGAGCATTTCTTTGGATGAATTTTTGTGAATATTCATGTGAACCTGGGTGATGATACGAACCGGAAAGAGACTAGCTTCCCCAGGGTTCCCATATTCTGTCGCGGCAAGATATAAAACCTATCTTATAATTTAAGATGACAAAGCTGTCCTCTATAGCATCTAAAAGCAATAGGTTAGATGCAATGTAGTAAGATCAATGTGGACAATCGAAACCACTAAACAATGCGAAAGTACAATCTCTCCGACTGGCTTGGCCTTTTTGGTCGTGAGTTTTATCCGAGGACAATTACCAAAAAAGTCCGGATCAAACTGTATTTATCTCAATTACGTGATGAACTTTTCAACCGTAACTTTAGTTCTAACCCTTTTCGTGTTTTGCCGATCGAGATCATCCTGGCCAATTTAGTCGAAAATCTCTTATGTGGGCTTCGTTCATCCTATGTGGTGCGACGGGCGCAGACGTGGACGTTTTTTTAATAATATTCTGAATTTTCTGTAATTTTTTTGGGGGTTTTCTTTTCTTCTCTTCTCTTTATTTTTATTTTTGGATTGAGAACCGAACAAGGTCGCCAACCTTTCGTCGCTGGCACTGGGTGAGGGCGTCGTGGTCCTCGTCGGCTCTAGGAGAGGGCCGCCACACGCTCATCGGCCACTAGGCAAGGCCATAACGCCCCACTGGCCAAAGTGAGGGTGTGGGTCCCCTCGTCCAATGCTAGCAACCTTTGTTGGCCCTCACACCAAAAAAAAAATTAAAAAGAAGAAAAGAAAAAAAATGGAAAAAAAATTAAAACATATTCAACATATTACTAGGATATTATTACAAAATGTTGACATTAGCGCTAGGCGTGCGTTCTTCGGATGGACTCAATTGGTAAAAAATAAAAAAAAATTATAATTAAATTAATACAATTAAAAAGTTTAAGATCGAATTGATATAATTATGGCTTCAAAATTTTTTTTTTTTATCGGTAATTTCGACGTTTCACTTAAAAGATGGTGGGGTCTAAGTTTCATTGGCTTTATAGCCAAGTCGTTTTCTTGACCTCTCGTTCATAAGGTTGAGTCCCTTCTTGAGAGGGACTAGGGCACGGAACTAGGGTTTCTCTCGGAGGGTTTTCGGATCTTCACTTGGATTTGGACGGCTGAATGTAGACCCACGACGTACGATGCATCAACTTCCTTGGGCTTCGCCGTCTGTCCACCATCCGATATCGCACGTGAAGTTCCTCGGTCAGAAAACAAAAAGGTGGTCTCTCAGTTTGAATGATTGCTATCCTGTGCAGTTTAAGAGGAAAAATTATCAAAAAAAGACCAAAATCTATTGCATTTATACAAGCTCGATCCTGAACTTTTCAATTATCCTTTTAGATTTGTCAATATAGTTCATCTCGATAAATTTTAGCAAATCGCCTGACATAAATGTCGATATAGACAAATTGTTTAATAATTTTATTTTTGTTTTCTCTTCTTTTTTTTCCTTTATATTTTTTCCAACTGTGTGCCAACGAGGACGCTAGCCACAAATGAGGTATGGGCAAGGGCCTCCGACCCTTGCCAACCATAGGTGAGGGCATAGGGCCCTCGCCTAGATCTAGCAGAGGGCCATGACCCTTTCTTGGATCTTGGTGAGAGCTTGACGCCCTAGCTTGGATCTTGGCAAAGGTGCGAAGGCCCTCGCCTAGACCTTGGCGGCGTAGAGTTTTAAAAAATGTAAAGAAAGAAAGAAAAAAAAAAAGAATAACAATATGAAAATTATAACAATTGTACACGTCGGTGCCATTTGTGCCACGCCCGATATGCACATGAAATTTACGGTTTGAATGATTCCTATCTTTTGCAATTTAATTGGAAAAATTACCAAAAATTCTTAAACCTATTGCATTTGTGTCAATTCGGTCTTAAACATTTCAATTGTCCTTTTGACGGCTTGACAATGTAGTCTATTTGGAAAATTTTGATCGAAAATCAATAATATGGATGTTGGCTATCCTATGACACGGTCGGTCTTGACTTATACAAATTTTTTATTTTTCTTTTCTTTTCTTTAATTTTATTATATTTTTTCCCAAATGCAAGCTAGTGAGGATGTTAGCCACATGTGAGGTCTAGTCAAGGGCCTCCATCCTTTGCCAACCACGAGCGAGGGCATCAAGCCCTCGCCTAGATCTAGCAGAGGGCCGCGACACTTGCCCGGAACTAGGTGGGGCCCGATGCACTCACTTGGATGTTGGTGAGGGTGAGAAGGCCCTCGCCCGTGGCCGGTAAGTTGCACCGTGCCCTCTCCTAGATCTCATTTGCATAGAGTTGTAAAAGTACATAAAGCAAGAAAAGAAAATAATAATCTAAAAATTATAAAAATTTTCTACGTCGGCGTCGATCGTGCCACATAGGTTGGCCGACGTCCATGTCAAAAATTTTCAACCCAAACCGGCCAAATGGACCACATTGGCAAATCGTCAAAAAAGTTAGTGCTAATTTGGCAAAATTGAAAGGTTTAAGGAAAATACCAAAAAAGTTCTAAATGAATTGCAATTGTACATTTTCAACCAAAAAAAAATATTGTCATTGTATCAATTCGGTTATATACTATTTTTTGCCAATTCAATCCTAAAATTTTTGTATTTGTGCCAATTTAGTCATCCGTCCAATTTTGGACGTAAATCGCTTGTGTGGCATTGTTAGCATTAAAGTGGAATTTTTTCAAATATTATATTAGTACTTATGTTGAATTTTTTTATAAATTTTGTTTTCTTTAGCTTTTTTTCGGCGACGTAGCCTAGCGAAGGTTATCGGCCGACCCTCGCCGGCATTGGGCAAGGACCGCGGTACCCTTGCCGACCCTAAGTCCAGGTGAAGAAAAGCTAAAAAAGGAACAAAAATTGAGAACATATGTAAATATTATTAAAAAATATATACATCAACACCGACAGGTGCCACATCGGCCATTTCCTATCAAAACCTTTCAAATGGACTGAAATGGCACAAATGTAAAAAGTTTACGACTAATTGAAAAAAAAATGAATTAACACAATTGCAATAGGTTTAGGATTGAATTGAAACAAGTGCAATAAGATTAAATCTTTTTAAAAGAATTCCCTTGTTTAACTTGTGGACAACAACCGGACAGCTTTGTTATTTAATCTACATAAAGGCACAAGGGTAGTTAGTCAAGTAGATTAGAAGAACTAATTAGGAAAAATATACTTAAAGGACATTCTTTGTTATGCGAAGCAAACAATCGAACAATAAAATAAACAGAACCGGAAAATAAATCGGGCACCGGATTTACATAATTCAATCGTAGAGACCTACATCCACGTAGAAAGCAATAACGAATTTCACTATAGATCAAGGAATACATCGGAGATTACAAACTATGCTCGAGTCACTCAAACACTCTTAGTGTTTCCCAACCCCAATTACATCAAATAACTCACAAATGTTTAGCCACGCAATTTCTCACGAAATAATGTCTCAATCACAAGAAGAAATTCATAAATCTTATTCACAAGATTTAATTGGCTTTAAACATTAAGGATGTAATTCACTAGCGAAGCTTCTCTTTGATACTCTTTACAACTTTGTTTCATATTTATAGGCAACGGTTGGATAGGAAATCTTCTTCAACTAGGATTAGGAAAACTATTCAAAATAGGAAATATCACATTGATTCCACCAAAGATGGATTATTGTGAGATTCAAAACAAATATTATCCAATGTAGAATTCAAATTCAATCAACCCATTTTCATATTAGATTTTCTTTGATTTTGTTGAACAACTCCAATAGCTAAAATAAGAATGCACGCTCCTATCTCTTATCATTAATTTCGCGATTAACATATATTTATTTTCGAAATTTAGATTTTTCTCTTCGGGCTCAAATTTGAGACATATTCTAACAATCTCCGTAGTAGCTCAACATTTGAGTCAAGACACAATCGCATCACTAGAATTCTAATTTCATTACTACTCCCCCATAATCCCTTCACGGGCTCAATCGCCACGTACATCTTCTAAGTCCAAGTTGCGCTTGAACTTTGCCATAACCGAGGAACTCATCGTAACATCAACTGCATATGCACCTTTAATCGCTTTGCAAGATCTTTCGACACAACCTCCTCTACCATAGATCAAGCAAAATCATTATTGCATCCATATCCATTAGGACGGAACATGTACCTTGTCAATATCGCCAGCTACAATAACTTTTGGCTCTACAGGATCCACCTCACTACAAGCATCGTCCGTGTCCATTACTTCGCTAGTACTCATTGTCTCAAGAGTTTCTAGTTACTACTCCACCTCAAGCTAAATACCGTCCCGATTCGTATGAGCACCGCATTAATCACTCCTATCCATAAGTACTAGAGACTCGTCAAATGTAACTTCTCTGCTAATAACAAGTGAATTCAATTCTAGGCATCACAATCGATAAGTCCCGCTCATCTTGTGTATAGCCTAGGAACATTCACTTTCATGCCCTTCTATCGAGTTTACCATCACTAACTCGAATATAACATAGGGAACCAGATATTCTAATAACAAAATAATCAACAAAGTTACTTGACCATACTATTTTGGAAGTCCGACATCCAATCGTAGTCGATGAGGATCTATTCACCAGGTATCTTGCCATACTAAGCACATCCGTTAGGAATCTTCAAGTTATACTAGCACTAGAGAGCATTTTACAAGATGTCTCTATTAATTTTTTGCTCATAAATTCCGCAACATGTTGTGATTCATTAGAACTAGTGTGGTATCTCACTATACCTTCCTTCATGCGAGAATTCATTTAATAGCTCCAAGAAAAACTTCATGCTTTTGTCAATCCGCACATGCTTGATCATTTTACCGGTCTCATTTACGATTAAAACTCTCAACCGCTTGATCTTGACAAGAACATCAAACTTGTGCCTAAGCACACTCACTCATGTCCTCCTTGAGTAGTCATCTACAATTGTTAGTATAAATCGGCACTTTTCCTTAAAGAAAATCACGACAACCTGCGAATATCTAAGGAAATTAACTCTGCAATTTTAGTGATTTTTCTAACAGTTGCACTAAACCGCACCTTTGGCGTCGATCTAAACCACAGCTCCTACGTACATTCGGTTCGTTAGCAATATAACCACGTAATAAATTCCTTTCACTTAAAACCTTTAAGCTTCTATCGCTAATGTGCCTCAAAAGCATATGCTACAATTCGGACTCTTGAACGAATGCATCCAACGTCCCCGCGATGAAATCCATCATTGTCTCACCTTGAAGCTCATACCAAATATTGTGCTTGATTCCTTTCATTATTACCAACACAATTTGAATAATTTTCAGAACTCCGTATTTTGAAGAATATCGATACCCAGACTAAATCCAAGACACTCAAGGAAATCGGGTTTTTCTTCAACTCTGGGAATATGCCTCACTTCATCAATGTCCTCACAATAACATCATGCATTTTGATTCTAGCATCACCAACACCAATAACATCGCATTTAACGTTATTCCTCAATTGCACTTTACTACTATTTGTGCACCGATAAGTAATAAACCAGTTCTTGTTTGGTGTAGCATGAAAAGAGTAATCGAATCCATAGTCCATCCTTTAAATGACGAATCCTCGGTGACGATAAGACAAAATTAGCATAATTCAAATTATTGTCGGCTATACCCGCAACATCATCCGCAAATTCAACTCCAGTTCCCTTGCCCTTCTCATTTTTCGGTTTAAGACAATCCATTTTAAGATACCCCCTCTTGCTACAATTTCAATAAACAAGCACCATCATTCCTAGACCGACTACACCTGTTCATGTTTATACTATTTTTGCTAAGATGAGTACTAGTTCTTCTTCTATTTTTACCTACTAAAGTAGTAGGTATAGATTTATCAAATTCTCTTCTACTGATGTCCTCACTAAAAATTAAATCTTGAATCCCATCAAACGTTAAAGTTGTCGACCCATATGAATTATTAACAGCAATAACGAAGATTATTTCAACTATCGGGTAATGAAAATAATAGTATCAAAGCACATACCTCATCTTCAAAGTGAATATCAACTGAACTCAATTGATCGATGATCACATTGAATTCATTGGTATGATTAACAACTAATACACCTTCGTTCATCTTTAAATTAAATAGACGTCGCACCAAATAGACTTTATAAATCGCAAAGCGCTTTTCGTACATATCCGACGGGGCTTTCATCAAACTCGTAGTGGTCTTCTCTTTCACGATATTAAACGCGACATTACAAGTCAACGTCAGCCGAATAATACCCTCTATCCAAAGAATTCTCGGTCAATTTGCTTCATCGACTTTAGTTTCTCCACATACAAGAGTAAGTGCGGTTTCATCCGATATAGATAATCTTCAATTTGCATCTTCCGAAAATCAAAATCTTTCCCATCAAACATGTCGATTTTCACTTTACATTCTTATGTCGCCATCGATTTGCTTCGACTCAAGCAAGCCTAACTACGATACCAATTGTTGCGCGGAAGCAAGTGATCGAATAATAAAATAGACAAAACTAGAAAAATAAATTGGAGATCACAATGAACACGAATCAAATTGGATGCACCACCGACGCCGATGCGGACATTTTAAATAACATGTGCATATTTTTTCTATTTTTCTATTTTTTTTCTTTACATTTTTCTTTTTCTCCCCTAACAAGAAGTAAGAAAAGGAAAATGTATTAAAATACTTGCATTGTCCATGTCAATGCCGACCATGCCATGTAGGGACGGCCATCGTCTATATCAACGATTTTCAGCTAAAATTGGTGGATTGACTTTATTGGCAAAATATGAAAAAAGTTTACAACTCAACCGGCACAATTGAAAAGTTTAAGACTGAATTAGCAAAAGCGTAATAGAGTTATGACTTTTTGGTAAATTTGTAATTTAAAAAAAATTGACTAGATGTGATAGATCCAAATGGGAAAGTCGTGAGGATTAGGCGCAAAAACACAACAAATTAGAGTGTAAAGGCGAGAAAGGAAAATCGAGGCACAAGACTTATTCTAATTCATTCTCAAATTAGGGTGACATCGAGCAGAAATTAGCACCTCTCACACTTATCTGTTACACTTACAACAAACACAAGCCACTCTAGAAAAAGGGGAATTACCTGCATGGAGGCTCACGTTTTGGCCGTCAAGCTGGCTGGGCTGCAGGGGCCAGCGGACTGGCAGGTGCATGATCTCACCTCCAATGACGAGTTTCGGAGCCGTACATTCTTGATCCCCCATTTCATTGGAGGCTTATGCTAAAAACAAGTCATTCGTAAGGACAAATGCTTTCTGTGGCTTTAATTGTCGGCAAAGTACTTGTGATGCGATACAAGTGCTACTATTGATGGATGCATGTGGACTCCTAAATCCACCAAAGCTAATGATGTAAATATTTTATATATTCAATGTGGGCTTTATTAATTATTATTGTAGATATTAATTGGTCTAATAAAGAAAGATAAAAAGTTTCTAATTCTAGTTGGATATGGAATTGGATAGTATGGTGAGATAAACATTATCTTTAATGAGAGGATATGTTTCATTCTCTATAAATAGAGCCAGTCCTAAACCTAATGTCAATAACCCACCAAAGCAATGAGAGCCATCCCGTGGTATCAAAACGATGGATCAAAAAGCAATTCCCATCATGGTTTGTGATTGCGTCTCTACGTGGATCTGGATTTTGCATACGGATTTAGTCTAAAATGAGACCATCAAAGCACAGTCGAAGAAGTTTGAGGTCCGGCGACTTTGATCGATCAAAATTTTGCGCTATATTTGGGGACGGCACCTTTTATCTTCGAACAGCCCTCTCTGCCGATGGCGAAAATCATAAGTTTCCATATATCATTCATACGAAGTCGCAATTACCCCATTATTGCAATCACCAGTGCAATAACGGGATGCATTCTCAAACTAATCTCGCGGGCGACACGAAATAATTACGATTCAAGCTGAACATTACTTAATAGATGCAAGATTCTTATGAGTTATTCACACGAGTCCGCACCAGCGCCCTCACCACCCCTTTTGACTTGGAAAGCAAAAAGAGACGTTAATCTTGGAAGTGTCCTCCGCTCTAGACAGGATTAGATCAACTCCCACACACCAAAATCGTTCCAAGCGAGTCTTGTTGAATGCCCCTAAAACTACTCTTCCCCATTCCCAATGAAATGCGGGCACGTGCGCTTTCCTAAAAGGACAGATTGACTTGACGATAATCAAGGTCGGTTTTTTTTTTTTTTCGTGGCTCTTTGGTTGGTGGGATTGGAGGCAATGGTGGGTGTTGAAAAAGCAATGCGCACGACTTTAGATTGAGGAACTTTCATATGTCATGTTTTGAGCTAGCTAACAAAGGACCCATGTCATCAACCCAAGAGGGCCATCACCCAACATTGACCTAGGTTGGACTTCAATGTATCTGTGGGGTCCGTTTGCTTGAAGGAAAAATGCTTTTGAAAAAATTGTTTCTTGACTTTCTGGCATTTGAATGATGTAAAAATTAATCAATCCACAGAGAAATTGTTTTCATGAGTTGAAAACAATAAAGATGTGTTTGATTGCCCGGATTCTAGTTATGATAGGATTGGACAAGATATGATAAGAAATCTAAAAAAATTGTTATATTCTATTCACTATTTGGTGAACTCACGGATATAATGTTGGATAAGTAGAGGCTATGTGCAATCGAGATTGATTCTATTTACTTAAACATTAGAATGCTTTATAAATTATTCGGTAATGAGTTATTATTAAGCAAAGGTTTGTGCTATCTAAATTCGAGCACGACATTGATCGAAAGGACTCAATAGAACCAGGGATCTTGATTTGAAATCGAATCCTGTGAAAACTATCAGCCTAACCTTGCTTGTTGTCTTGTAGAGTGAGTAAACAAGTATTGGACAATGAAATTATTCAGCTTGTTTTCATAAGTTGAAAATGCACTCACGCATCTTGTCCAAAGAGATCTACCTTGAAAGTAGATGATTAACTATGAAGTTGATGATTAACCACGAGTTCGTAATAACATGTCCAAACCCCCGTTGAATGTCGAAAAAGTTCAAGCAATTAAAAAAACGAGAGACGTGATCTTATATTACGCCAAACTATCAATTAAAGAACGAGGTCGTAGAGATACGCGATTTTGTTGCCAAAGGCCCTAACCTAGCGCCACCAAAGAGAAGACCACACTTGACGACCATCGCCACCGGAGAGGCGGCCTAGCACGGCAAGGAGGTGGCCCGACATGGAGGAAAGACGGTGGTTGTCATAAAAACTTGATTCTCCTCGTGTCTATTCTTTTAAAAAATTTTATCCAAATCTATCACACCCCCTTTCCTACGATATTATTATCCGGGCTATATCTCATTTATCCTATCATGGACATATACCAAACGCACCTTGAGGTTAGACTGAGGGGAAAAAAAAGAATTCACCTTCTGGCAAGAAGGAAAACACTTCTCCTAAAATCACCAAATATATAAAAACTAATCATTTACCTTGATAGTGATTTTCATGAAAAAAATATTTTTTTTTATCGTGAAGTATTCAGTAACCTAAGTACACATGTGATGAAAAAACAAATGAGGTTGGACCAAAGGGCATCATGTACAAAGTGGGTCACACTTCCGAGCTCCAACAACTACGAGGAGCAAGATGTGGGGGCAATTCCCCACACATAAACACGTGTTACGCAATTAAGGTTGAAAATTAGTTGGGGACCATACCAATAATGAGCAGTTGGCACAACACAACATATATACTGACGAGCTAAATAAATAAATAAATAATCTCTCATCTCCTACCACATTTTCTACCTACATTTCTAAACCTTCAAGCCCTCAACCTTGAAACATTTTGATGTTTCTTACTGGACCCAGATCCAGTAAGTTTCTACATTTCTGCCCTCTTTTCTACCCAGAATACTCCTTGTTTTTACTTTAGGACTCTAGATCTACCATATCTGTGGGTTTTAAGGATTTTTGTTCCGAGTTTCTGCACTTATATGCATGGATCTTTAGATCCTTTCTATCTCTTGTAAACTTTATGTGGATATTCAATAAAATTGTGTATATTTTTCTCAAATTGCCTCACAAACCCACAAACGGACGGACTACAGCCTGTGGTGTTCAAAGCATTGTCTATTTTTTTCTTCTACAATTTATTTTCTGTTTAAACCCTAGAATCGAAAGACCGAGCCTCCTATTGGTGGTTTGCATCCACGTTTGCATATCATGTTTCAAGCTTTACGGTCAGCTAACTAATATGGATATTAAGTGAACAAAGTATAGAGTCCGTGGGAGCCCTCTCCTCTCTTGATTAAGTTCGGAGAGATTTATTCTTAAAATCCACACCAGTGCTACCGGTTCATCTACATTTTGCATATCTCGGACATGCTTAGATCTGAGTATTGTGCATAGACAAGTATAGAGTCCCGTGGGACTCCTTTCCACTACTTGATTAAGTTCGCAATAATTGTCTCACAAAACTCCGACATGTGCTTCCTGAGTATTTATGTGCATCTTGCATGCATCATATTTTATTTCTTTTTGTTATAACTATCTGCTTGCAAATATTTTTATTATATCTTGTATAAGTAGAATACAACTTGCTATTTATCTTGTTGCTGAGTTTGTAGACTTTTTTGATTATTACCTCGACATGCCCATCTACGATCTATTCCACACTTATTTTGATAATCACCCTTTTGAACATCAATAGTAAATTTCTTTTCTCTTTAATAGAATGTAATATCCTGCATGCTTATTATTTATTTATTTATTTAGCTCTTCAGTGGCTGTTTTGGTGGTTGTCTATGAATTTGGTGTGATGGAGCTTTCATGCACGATTTTCATTGAAGGGGTAGTCGTGAATTACTTTATTTTTTGCCCCAAAATATGTGTAGTTTCTTTTAGAATAGTTCACAAAGATATTAGGGTAGTAAACGAGCCTATGGTTGTGTGCGAAGAGTTCCCAAGGTGCAATGAAGAGTTCCCAAGATGCAATGAAAGAACATGCCCACTTTATTGCTTCTCTAACCATGTTCATGCCATTCATATATCAAAATCGAAATTGTCGAAACCCCGACATCGTAACCCTTGCAAACTCCAATCCGCGAAGAAGTAATATCGACATGGCCTTTTTTTTTTTTGGGGGCAATTTCTAGTAGAAATTTCGATGGCTCGCACATTTATCTAGGAAAAATTGTCAAAAATAGTCCTAAACATTTTACATTTTTATCAATTCGATCGTAAACTTTTTAAATTTGTTAATTCAATTCTAAACATTTTCAACTTTTACCAATTCGGCCATATTTGCTTTGGAAATAGGCGATGTGAATGCCGTTAGTCCTACATAAGCATCGCCAAAATGGCATGGATAATTATTAATAATATTTTAAATAATTTTATATTATTAATATTATTATTTTATTTCTTGTTTCTATTTTCCTTTTTACCTTTTCTTTTTTTCCCTTCCTCACCTGGCCTCAACCTCGAGGGCGGCCATCGCTTGGGTTGGCGAGGGCAACCCTCGCCCGGATCGCTAGGGGCCGTAGGAAAAAAAGAAAAGAAAAGGAAAAGGAGAAAAATAAAAATAAAAAATAAAAGTAATAAAATATTCAAAAATTTAAAATATTAATAAAATTTATCCACGTCGCCGACGACGGTACCAAGTATAACGGTCGGCGTCTATGTCCATGATTTCCGGCCAATGGGACCGAATTGGTAAAAGATAGAAAGGTTGAAGGCTGAATCAAAAAATTTAAAAAGTTTAGGACTGAATTACCAAAAGTGCAAAAGGTTTTTTTTGACAAATTTCTTCATTTATCTTATAACGATGGATTACTCCGAGACTTAATCATATCTATGATCATTTTGATAAGACAAATTTTGGGTGTTTGTTAGGAACATGCCTACTTTTTTTCCCCTATGTATATCAAACTATTTTGGCCAATTAATGCTGACCACATTCGTGATGTTGGAAGAAACAGAGGAATTGTACTTTTCGATTTATTCCATGGTTTTACAAAGTTTTTATTTGCTAATCATTGCGAGTGACCCAAGAAATCTTGCAATGATTATGATATCTAATCTCCCTTTTTGTTTTGGCCATTTCGACGTCATCTGAACTAACCCTCGATCTATTTTTGCGGTGGTTGTAGTGTCTATATTCTTCTTTCATATTGTCTGTATTCTAACGTAGGGAAAAAATAAAACAAAAACAAACAAACAAACACATGATCGATCGTCCCCATCACGTGGTCCAAGGTTTTCCCCAAGTTTTGTTCATGGTACTAAGACTTGTTCGGCTAATTAATTGGTCAATTGGTTGTTTCAAATGTATCTTAATCGATAAATGACTCACAAAGGAGAAAAAGGGCTTTCGAAATCGACAAGTCTCTCCGATAACAATAATCCATGATGTGCCAAAACGCGATTATTGTCTCTATCTTAGATTTAATTGCAAGATGGAGCTTGCATGGAAGTGGTATCTGGGTACTGCTAAATGTTATTAAAAATTGCTTAGAGATGATCGGTTCACGGTCCGGTCCGGTCCGGTCCCATACGGGATCAAGGAATCTATTCATCCGATTCCCAAACGATCCAATGAAACCGGTGGATTATTAGTTGGGATAAACAACACGGATTTTAATTTTAATATATTAATTAATATTTGCATTTAAGAAATAAATACCAATAATTGGTGGATAATTAGGTTTATATTTAAGAAAATAGCATAATAAATAAAAATTATTAGGTCCAATCGGGGCCGTTCGCTTCCTCCCTTTAAAATCGAAAATCACATGTTTCAATTTTATGAAACCAAGTACTAGACCAAGGCCCTCAGGAACCTGGATTGAACTAGCCGATAATGTAGTTCGGTTCGGATCGTTCCCAATTTGGTCAATCCATATTGCTCGCCTTTACGATTGCTTGTCCAATTTTTCAATGATGAACACAATCAAATGCTCAGTGACCATGTAAATATTCTTGCCATCCTCCATCGAGGACGATATACTTTATCGGATCACTTTATCAAATCGAGGTTCGTTTATGTTTTTCCCTATTTTTCCGGGGGAAATTTCCTAATTGAAATTCATCTTGTTAAGATCGAATTGTTATGAATTAAAATTATAAGGGACACGCATAAATAAAAATTATGTCTACTTTGCAAGGCATAGTGTCTTTCTCTCTGTTTTTTTTGTACTTTTGTTTTTTAAACTTTCGAAAACAAAAGAGACTATACATGTCGAGACAATGCTGAGCTGGAAATGAATGGGAGGAAGAGTCCCCGTCTTTTTCACCCTTTGTTTAGTTTTTGTCTTGCCATGGGAAGCTTCCTCTCAGCCTCCGTGAAGATAGAACCACGCGTTGGCTACACGCGTGGAGAGCACGACCGTTAGACAAGGACAACAGAGTTGAAAGAGACTGTCGGAAGGGGCGTGCATGCGAGTGGGGGAAATGGGGCCTGTCTTCTTGATCCCGACATAATTGAGAGGTGTCCGTACTCATATATATATATATATATATATATATATATTAACTTTTTTCAAAATTAAATTTTACCCGTTAACGCATCAAAATTAATTACTTTTAAGGGTTATTTTGCACGAAGTAATAAAATGCATTATATTTGTAATTTGTATAATGAGTTGGCTAGATCATGGCATGGCTCTTGTTTGACATTCGAAGATTTATGATAAATCAGCACAATCAAATGAATATGAATTCTCGTTTAGATATCAAGAAAATCTGTATATGAATTCCCTACTATTTTTTTTCCCCTCGAAGGTTAGTAAGATAATTGAATATGTGAGGTGATTTCTAATTTTAGCATCTTAGCTTTTCTAAAACGTTCGATTCTCGTTGTTTGGCCGAAAGCACCTAAAAACTCAAAATTTCATGAATATTGACGTGCATAGTATCGATCCGCTTCGTAACTTTCCGATATTTGCTTTAATATTTTGAAAAGAAAATTCGAAAGTTTTCTTTTCACATCTGACAAAGAGAAAAATGAAAATTACATTGGAATGGCTTGGGAGGTCCAGTACAAATCATCTATAAACTCCTAATGTTAAAAGAAGTAAAAAGGTAAAAAAAGAAGTTTGAAACAAACCCTAATAAATCTTGGAAGTGTTAAATCAAGGGATGAAATTAGCAATTGAGATTGCGGTGTTGAAGGTTATTTTTTAATATATATATATATATATATATATATATTTATTTACTTTTTTGAGAATTTTAGTAATTTTTTTTGTCTTTTACTTTTCCATAATGCCAAATACTTAATTCATTCAAAATACTTATGTATTGATAATGTAGAGTGATATATAATATTCCTCACTTTTTTTAAAGTCTGAATACAATTTTATTGATGACTTACTGTAAAATATATAAAAAAAAATGTTAGAAGTAGTTGAAAAATTGACTCAAACAGTCAGCAAAAGGAAGGTAAACACCAGAACATTAAAGGGCAACGAGAGAGAGAGAGAAAGGAAAACAATCTTTTCCCATCAAGAACCGAGAACTCGAGACTCTGTCTCCCATGGAGTTTGGAGCTGCTAACTTTCCATCGATGGGTTCTGTCGGCCACAAGTACGCGTCAAGTTAGCCCCAATTGGTAAAGTGCAACGAAGCTCTCTTTCCATATCTTTTGAGAGAACAACTCTTGCATTTATTTCTCTTCGTGATCCGCCGGAACTGTAGCTCCCTCTTGACTGTATGTTCTTGGAGCTGCGACCACCAACCCCCCCTTTCTCTTTTCTTGCTCTCAATCTGCTTCTCTTGAATTTCCCCTTGTTTTCCCGCTCATCAAGTGTAACTCGTGGAGCATGAGCCGGGTTTGCTTCAAGATTGGATTCATGTGGGTTTCGAGCGACGTTTCTTGGTTTTTGTGCCCTTTTACTGATGCCTGAGCTGTGAGTTCAGTGTTTTCTTGGACGCGTGGTCCTTCAGTTTTGTCCGGGATTCGGGTTTCAAGAAGGGAAAGCTTGTGTTGTGGCACTTTCCCACTTCGGATTGAGCTTGAGAACCTCCGGAGCTACAGTAAGTGCGCAAGAACTTAATTTGAGCTGGCTGGTGGGTTCTTCAAGATGGAGTCGTGGAGCTATTTCTCTGAAGGGAAGGCTTTTGTGTCAGATGAGACTGTCTCGCCATTTGATTTGCTTGGAAGAAGCAAAAATGCTGTCATGAATTGGGAACTAAGGAGTCCGCCTAGTTTTGGCAACAGTGTAGTCGTCTCAGGTCAAGAAGCAGATGTTGGCCAAGGTTTCGGTCAACTTGGTTTTCACGAAATGGTCAGGAAGCAAGTTCAACCCAAGTTCCCCAGGCATGTCTTGACTGACAAATTCGATGACGGAAATGGCGCAAATCAGATTATGGCTACCTTGGATGCTTTTGGGGGAGCAGACGAGTCTACAAATTTATCGGTTTCGGGGGTTGACTCCAATACCCAAGGTTCGTTGCTCATTGACTTGAAATTGGGAAGATTTGGTGAATCCAGGGAAGTGGCCGGCGCTAAATTCCCTCAAGGAGGAAAAGAGGTCTTATCTTCTTCTGAATCATCCACACCTCCGAAGCGAGCTCGATCTGGTGGAGCGAATTGCCATATTGCTTATTGCCAAGTTTATGGATGCAACAAAGATCTTAGCTCTTCAAAAGACTACCACAAGAGGCATAAAGTGTGTGAGGTTCACTCAAAGACTGCCCAAGTAGTTGTTAATGGAATCGAACAGCGTTTTTGCCAGCAATGTAGCAGGTTTGTCATCTCCCATCATTTTTACCTTTGGATAGACTCTCTCAGCGTGAGCAATTGCGCGGAAAGCTTCATAGAAAGAGTGGGGAGGAAAAGATAACTTTACAAGATTGCTTGAGCCCAAATATTTGGTAAACTTGCAAGTTTTCTCTACCATCTTACTGTGTTAATATAATTCGATAGTAGATTAAGGAAAAAGATACCTTGACTTGTTCGTTGTTGATTTTTTTGCTGATAGTGTATGTTCTACTACTTGACCGTCCAGGTTTCATTTGCTAGCTGAATTTGATGATGGTAAGCGCAGCTGTCGTAAACGTCTCAGTGTCCACAATGAGCGTCGCCGGAAGCCTCATGTTGGCATTCACTCTGGTAGTGTTGGCAGGCTGTTGCAGTCATACAATGGTACTGCATATCTTTTACTTACTTAGTCTCTCTCTCTCTCTCTCTCTCTCTCTCTCTCCCGCGCCCGCGCCCTAGCGAGGGGGCGACATAATCGAGTACAGGCAGTTGACTTACCATAGCAGATTATATTCGTCAGAGATTGATCTGTTTCTTCACCATGGCAACTGATTTGCAATTTTGATGGTATTATCTTGGGGATAGTTGTGGTTAAGAATAGTCTGCCTTAATTTCTAAATGGAGTTTGCAGTAAGTCTAGAAACGTGGTGCATAACTCACTTTAGGCAGAACGGTAATGGATGTCTGTCCATTGTCTGGGGCGTTCCTTATGCACTTCAAAACATCGTTAAGTGAGAGATGCGCTGGTAATTCTTGAACTCTGAGAATTTAATGATTCCTTTCGCTGTCTCCTGCTAATTTTTTTAGTCTCTGTTATGAATGATGTGGCTTGTCTTTAAGATATGGAGCAGGCTTCCCGTTGATATTCCTCTCTACTATAAAGGAGAAGTAACATATGCATTCTGAGTTGTGAGGTCTGTATTTTCATCATCCGGAGGATCTTATCCAACGCCAGTTTTCGCGCTTTTACCATGTGACTTGAAGTTACTTC
Organism: Rhodamnia rubescens; assembly: GCA_021437795.1. Taxonomy (NCBI): domain Eukaryota; kingdom Viridiplantae; phylum Streptophyta; class Magnoliopsida; order Myrtales; family Myrtaceae; genus Rhodamnia; species Rhodamnia rubescens. Next base: position 5,322,361 of record JAILYA010000005.1, on the reverse strand, counting down.
AATCTTGTCGTCATGAATGAACACTGGTTTGCAAAAGTCACCAGGACATGGCCATTAGATTGAGTGTCTGTCATGAATGTTGATTGCTTAGCAAATGCTTGCAGCTTTCCCTTCATACGCATTTTTTTTAGATTAATAATGTGTACTGTATCTTGGATTTAAATGTGTACAAGGAGTTTCAGCATACTGAACTATGGCATGCATTGTCTGTTCATTCAAAATCGCCTGTTTACCAGGTTATAGCCGATTCTACCTCCCTCCACAATCTACTAAAAAAATGGTTCTTCCTTCACATTCTTTAGCCCAGATGTTGCATTTTTTGGAGAGTCTTGCATATGATGTATATATTTCACTTTCTTCCGTTGCTACAACTATGTTTGGTGAGTGACATAGACTATCGAACTATGAACATCCGCTCTTTTCAGTTTAAGCTGTAGGCTTGCAATATATAACTTAGAGCCTAGATGTTGCATTTTTTGGAGAGTCTTGCATATGATGTATATATTTCACTTTCTTCCGTTGCTACAACTATGTTTGGTAACTGACATAGACTATCGAACTATGAACATCCGCTCTTTTCAGTTTAAGCTGTAGGCTTGCAATATATAACTTAGATCCCCTGTTACTATAACTGAATGAGCTATCTTCATGTACTATGCCGATGGCTCTACTTGTATGTGCCATGAAGATCGGTCTTCTGAATGGGTTCAACTAGCTCTGGCTCTCCATGATACCTTGAGGTTGTGGAAGAAATGTGAAAAGTGAGGTTGTCTTAATTCTTTTTTGAATTATGTCAGGAGTTTCAATGTATAGCAATTTCTATTGTAGGTGTTTGGTAAGCTCTAGCTTACACTAAAATAAAGCTAAAGCAAGGTAAATGACTCAAGATTTGCCTTCACCACAGACTAAGATAGCACGATTTTCTCAGCATAATGCTCAGCTAAACTTATTGCATGTTCCAATGGAAAGGGAAAGGACTAGAATGTACCCACAGTTCCAGTTCCCATTCGCTTTTATGGTTTCACATGGTTCTTTAAACTAGATGGAATAGCCAATTCCTTTACATGGACGAAGACAGGATGGCAGTTTCATATGCTATCTGCTGATATCAAGGTGCAACTTGGGCAGCATCTAAATATTCAAAATCCCACAAGAGAAATGCAAGATGTCCTGTTAAATAGCGGAGGCCAGTCTGTACATGAGAGGGAATTGGAACTCTGGATTATGGCATTGTACAAGCCCTACGATGTGTTTAGTTCTACTTTTGTTCTCTCCGGCTTGGCCACTGACAGCTCACTGTGCATTGCACACTTGAATAATATTGCTTTGTGATTAAAACCCTGAATATTGAGAAACCAGTCGTGCTTCCTGATCTAAAGTTAGTGTGAATCTTGCCTGTTGTAATAGGAAAAATTGATTGCCAAGTATGTTTTAATCGGTAATTCACTTCTGCGTTAGAGAAATCCTCCTATTTGTTTTATGCATTGTAAAGACATTGTAAATGACTGCATGACTGCAGGTAGCGAGCTTGAGAGGAATCTGTTAGCGCCAACCTCCTTCATCTGCCAAGATACACTTGCTAGCGAAAAGTTTCTGAATTCTGGGCTATATGGGATGAATAACTGGTATGAGCACATCAAAGCTGAAGATGGAATTGGCCTTGGTCCTCCATCAGCTATTCCCATCCCAAAAAGGCATCCGAATGCAATATCGCTGATCTCTCCTTACAAATTTGAGGGACAATTTGCCCTCTTCGATGGAGGCAGAGTAAAATCCACATCAACTGGCATTTCCAGTAAAAATAATCAGATTCCACATGAGCTGGGTGGGCAAAGTTCTTCACATTCCTCTTTTCAGGAAACCTCCCTGGGTAGTGAGGACTTTGCTATTTTCGACACTGCATCAACTGTACAAGGGATATCGGGGATAATAGAATCTGGCCGTGCTCTCTCTCTTCTGTCATCTCTATCAAAAAATTCTTTGAGCAGCTCATCCCGAATTCCCATGTCTCAGTCTTTGGTCATGGCGGGCACCGACTATGGCTCCTCTCCATGCGAAGCATCCGACAAGCTAGTGGATATGAGTTCGCATGCTTCCATAGGGGTGGAGTTGAAAAGATTGTCTTCATCAGTGATGGACTCTGCAGAAGGAAACCTCCCTGGTCATTCGCTGATGTCTGATTTGGAGATCTCCGATGGGATTCTGCGGGGATCGGGTTTTGTAAACTCCAAGGACAATCTGTCTCCTGAAGGTGGTGGTACCACGATGAACTTGCTTCAATTGTCATCACAACTTCAACGTGTGGAGGATCAAAGGCAATGCATCCATTTGAAGGAGCAAAATGATGTTTCGGGTTGTCCCAGGATCACTTGAGCACTCCAAGACGAGGTATAAGAGGAAATCTTTGAAATCTTCATTCGCTCGATGGGTAGGTAGCGCCTGTATTTCTTTCGTGTTCAGTTTGTTTTGTTGATATTCGCTTCATTGGAATTCAACTGTATATACTATGAGAAGAGCGATTATTTGATTTTTTTTTTCCCACTTCTTGTCCTTATTTTCATGAAATGATGTTGTTTTGCAAGGTTTTTTCTCTTTGAACTTGTCTTAGCACTGGGCATTAAGTTGTGCTAGGCTTAAACAGATCAATAAGAATCAAGTCCCTGCTGGAATTGGAGCGTCTCTTCTTACTCTCGATGCCGCCCAATTGCATAGATTTGTCAATTTTATGGCAACCTTCATCCTTCCGTTGGCAAAGTTGCTCACCTCTTGACTCTGTTTATATATAGAGACTGGAAACTGGCACTCTTGCCTGAATGTTTTATCTTGTCTGAGATGAGAGGATGTTCAGACCAAGATTGCTGTCACCAAAATAAATAGGGGTGATGCTGGCAAAAATAAATCTGGAGCCGATTTCTTTTTCTTTTCGTCCACTGCTGTTGAGCTTGATGCTGCATTCCAGTTCTCGTAGCGATACGTATGCATTCTTATTGTCACTGCAGTTACAATTGACAAGCAGTTTGGAGCTTCACATGATTTCTGTATTGTTCCTCGAGACTTCTGCTGGTGTGGCTCGAGTTCGTGATCCTGTGTCTCAGTGAAAACAGAGAATTGGCCGATTGATTTTTATTTCACTGGAGGGAGAGATCAAAGATGGTAACATATGGAATATCAGTATTCTTCAATGGCCACCGAAGGCAGTGGTATATAAATTTTTTGTTGAACTTTTGCAATTTTTCAGGTCCGAGCAGTAAGGGGGAAAGAGTAGTGTTTTTAGTCTATGAAGGTGTTAGTAACGGCGGTCCAATGAGGAAAAAAATCCAAGGATTTGAGTGAAAATCCTCATGAGGAAAGGGTATAATTCAACTAATTCAGTTTATAGCTAGTAGTTCCTTCTGTTCTTCCCGCCTTTTTTTTGGTCATGGGGATCTTGGGGTGCGTTGTGCAGGGATGTTGTGTCTGCGTCGTCGGCTTGTTTTGTGGATTCAGTTGCTGGAAATTGATGGCGACCATGCAGAAGAATCGCAAGGCCCGGTACGCGGCGGCGCGTTTTCATTTTCACGATTTTAGGACAGAAGATTTTGCAGCCATTGTTAATATAAACAGGGGAGGGACACACAGACGGATTCATCCAAGGTCTTCTGTACTGAAGTGTGGGGGCTGAATTCAGATCAAACTCACGAGGGAAGGTGTCTGTTGTTTCTTGGAAGCTGGCGCTCGTTGCACATCAAGCTTTCATAATTAACAATCAATCTGTTGAAAAAGGGAAGGCGGAGTTGGGAACAATGTTGGGTTTTGTTTTTCTGGATATGGGGACACCTTTAACACCTACGCAGCACATGGAAAATTGCAGAAGTTGCAGGCGGTGATATGTTTGTAAAACAGCCAGACCAGCTGTTAAGGTTAGTGGGACAAAAGAATTCGTTAATGCCAAAGGTTCGTCTGCATCGCCACTCGGTGGATCATTGGCTTTGACGTGGGACGAGAAGGCTAAAGATCCATTCGAAATCACGGCATTGGATCCATTTTAGAAAATGAAGCACTTGTTGCGCAACGAATATGGAAATAGGAAGATCTCAATGCATTAATCGTATTCGTAAAAGGTACGAAGTCGTTGTTCTAAAAATGAAAAACTTTCCGTATACTCAAATAAGTGTGTCAACAAGGCTCGTCAACAAGACTGAGTTGTTCCAAGTCTTCCTATACGTATTTGGCTAAGTGGGTGGTCATGCAAGTGCTTAGATAAACGCCATATTTTCCATAGACATGCTAATCAAATTAAGGGTGAGCAAGTTGGACCGCATCGAGAATCGCTCGGACCGGTGTTCCGATTCTCGATTTCGGAGGGCGATGGTTCGATTCCTCACCCTTAAAATTAGAACCGATGACCGGGCGATCCAGTTCTCGGTTTCAGTGTACAGGACCAAACTAGACCGATCAATTTTAGATTTGTTTTTAAACATAATCTAATGTTTCTCTTCTTTCTTTCCCAGCCCTTTCTTTCCTTGGCCTCTCTCTTGTCGCACACAATCATACCTCGCCCTCTTTCCCTCTCTCATGCCTCGCCCTCTTTGGTGTGGCCATCATAATTAGATGGTTTTGAGTCGGCCAAACAAAGCCTGGCAGAGTGCTTGTTTAGCAATCAATGATATTATTGCTTCATTTGGTGTTCTTTTTCCTTGATTATTAGACAGCTTATTAATTTCATTGGACTGCCCAGGAACCAACCCACCGGTCCGGTCCTTGGTTCCGGAAATGAGAAACCAGGATCTATGATCCTGTTCCCAATTCTTAAGGAAAATCAGACCTGATCAAGAACCGCTTACCTCGGTTCCGCAAATGAGAAACCGGGATGACCGACCCAATTCCTGATTCTTAAGGAAAATCAGACCTGATCGAGAACCGCCTACCTCTAAATCTAACGACGTGAAAAGCCAAATCGTATACTGTGCCATCCAACCGACCAAGGCCAGACGTTCCAATTTTTGGGTCGCCGAAAACACATAACAGGATCCATAAATGTGTAGGACCAAATCCATTCACAACATTTTCCCTCGTTAAAACTTCACTTCCCCCATGATCCCACCGACTAAGATTCCTACGCTCCAAGTCAACGTGCAATGACCAAGAACTAGAAAAGGGCCCATAAAAAGGAAAAACAATCACAGACGTTAAGCAATGACTCAAAAAAAAAAAAAAAGAGAGGCAGTCATCTCATATCAAATCTGATCAAAATGCCGAATCTAATTCCGTACAGAATCCCTAAATAACCTTATTATGCTAATCTCATAGTAACATAAATATAATAAATAAGACAAAAAGAGCTTCAAACCCGCCATGTAAATAATGCTCTTGAGAGTCAAAAGGACAAAAAACTAGGACGGAAATAATAAGACTGAAGGTACAGGATCAGCAGTATTCGAGAGAAAAATGCCTGTCAAAGAAACAACTCTCTACTTTGCAGGGCCATTGGGAGCAGCAGCGGATTCCTCGCCGGATGGGTTGAGCTCCTCCCATGCCTCAACCCATGTGACCATGGCATCGGCCAGCTTGTTGAAGTACTCGTCGACCTTGCCGAGCTTGGCTTTCACTTGCTTAGAGAGCTCGAGGTAGCATTTCTGGACGGAGGTGCACTCCTTTGGAAGGGTCGCAGACTGGAAGAATGGGATCAGCTCCTCTTGCCAGTAGATACCCTTGTACTCTTTCTTGAGGTTCACAAACGGATTGCTAGCTTTGCTGTGCCAGATGTAAGGGAGTCCCGTCTTCACTCCAAATCCCAAATGATCACAGATAACCTGCGTAGTCATCAAAATGACTGATTTTAGCTTCTCTAATAAAGTGGGCGAAAATCAAAATCAAATAATGTCCAGTCCCATTTCTCAGATGCTGATAAAACACAAGAATTATTTGTCAAGCTATTTCTGAAAAAGCATTACAAGAACAGTATGAAACCTAACTACCTTCATGCACCAGCCAGCCCACATATCGTCATAGCGCCCGATTGGCTGACCATCACCCATGAGGCCAAAGTACATAGCAGGGCCGATCAAGTCACGGTTGAATGCCAAGTTCATTCCGCACATAGGGAAGAGAGTTCCCTTTGGAATTGTCATGACAGCATCCACGAACCTAGTACAGAGAGGCACAAGGTATTCATAATCCAATGCCGAAGCATGCATTGCACTTATACACACACAGATCAGAGTGTACAAAGTCGAAACCTAGTGTTCCTCTCAAGCGGCTTGACGAGCTGAGTGGGGGCATCATAATCAGGGATGTTGAGCCAGAGTCCATGGGAAACAGCGGTTGGAGTGCCCTCGCGAAGACTGAAGGGATATCCGCGAACAAAGTCAGCACCATCTCTGTATGGATCGTAAAGGGTGTTGAAGAAAAACGGTGTGGATGGAGTCAGAAGGTTCTTGATGTGCTGCTCAAGCGCGTTGATGTCCTTGCCAGTTGGATCCTTAGCGACCTACCATTTTTCACATACAAATAAATAAATAACGCCACAAATAAACTAACTTTCGCCTTGACTCGCCAACTTCAACAACCAGAAAGCAATGCATCACAATATTAAGCCCTTATTTTCTATGGGATATCCGTCAGACAAAAAGCATGCCCATAGTTTCACTCACACTTCAATGTTAAACCTTGTCCAGATCATGCAGCACAGGACATAAGAACTCGCGTACGGCGAAACAAAAAGGACAAAATTTCAGCAAAGCAAGGGTTTTTCGTTAGGATCTAAGTCAACACCGGTGGATAAAACAAAAATTCAAACTACAAATTGTGAGAATTACGACAATGTCCCTACTCAAACTCGCTCAATCGATAGAAAATCAACAGATCTACCTTTCCCAACTCTCCGCCACCAGCCTGATGACCGAGAACAGTATTACTAAGCTCTTTAAGAAACCTAAATTGACATCCACTACTGAAGTCTGCTCACCAAAATTAAAGCACCCCTTCCCATAAGCTACGTGAGTCAAACACAGATCAGCCCGCCCAAACAACCACCGCCCAATTCACAGTGACCAGATCGGCATAGAACGAACGACACCAGAACTAGATCTCCACATTTAAAACAAAAAGGCAAAAAAAAGAAAGAAAAAGAAAATGGTCCACTGATTGTCAATTCAACTAGTCACGGTCAACCACGATCCAAATCCAAACTACCAGAAGGAGCAAGACTCACGAAGCAATCGTCGTCGATGGTGAAGATGTACTTCTTCTTGGAGACCATGTAGCCGAAGCAGCGGCAGGCGGAGTCCTTGAACGAGATGCAGGAGGCCTTGGGGCCGAGGATGCGGTTGATGTCGTTGCGGTTGTAGAGGTCGTAGTCAAAGCCCTCGGGGACCTTGATCACCTTTGTCGGGTCGCCGTCCTGGACGATGATCAGGTGGTAGGGCTGGAAGAAGGGCCTCCACATCTCCAGGAAGTCCAGGTTCCGGATCGTCGGGATCACGATGTCGAGCTCGTCCCTCAGCAGCGGCGTCGGCGAGACGGCGGTCGCGGCGGAGGAGGAGGCCGACGCCATAGTCGAGAGCTTCAGAGAGAAAGAGAGAGAGAGAGAGAGAGAAAGATGGGAGGATGAGGGACAGTGAGAGGAGAAAGACGGGGTTTGTGGGGGTTTATATATGAAGTGGCGGCACGTGCGAGGGGCGTGGTCTAGCTAAGCGTCGTGCTGTAGACGGGGGTCTCATTGGTGCCACGTTGACACACTTCCTCATCCTTTTTCCTTTTTCTCTCTAGAAATTTAGAAAAGGGCAAAAAAAAAAAAAAGGAAAGGAAGAATCTGATTTCCTTTTTGAGGGGATCGTACAAGATTACCATAAATTAGTAATAGATATTTGCCCTCAAACTATCATACATTGTCAATAGACATACAACCCTACTGATAAATGAATTGAAGGTGAAAACGCTAATATCGTAAGTGTGGACTCGGCAAAAAGGCATAGCAAAAGTCGTAGAGAGAAGAGTTAGAGATAATTCGCTAGTTCGCAATGTATTGTGACCTTTCTTGCCATTGTGGTATTTCCCTCACTTAAACGTGGGTTTCGGCCTTTTTTAAAAAGGGAAACAATTGCACGATTTCGATATCAATCGAGAAATTTCCCTACTCGATAACTACTCATTCAAAATATTTAGCGTATACTTGAAATTTCACGTGAAATTGATAAAGATTCTCTTCTAATGCTCATTTGTATAAAAAGCGAACATTTAATTTGACACTGGGAAATAGACGGGAAAGAAGAATCGATCGGGATGTATTGATTGAACTAACAAGCGAGGCTTTCCATCCATGAAACTTATCGTATTCGTGCTTTGGACATAGAAAAATCCATGTCTTAATTAACATGAAAAAGTCAATTACAAAACATGTTAAGGCATTATTGTAACATTTTCCTCGGCTCTTTTGTCCGTATCTCTTCAATAATTTTGTGAATTCTAGGTTGATCGTGATTAATATAGTAACATTTTGTTACATTGAACAGCCATTTATAAAGTTTAGAACACCAACGCACAAATCGAGAAACAATTGCACGATTTCGGGCTTCGAAATGAAATGTCAAACTCATGGTGAGGTTAAAAGAAAAAGATGCATATTGGAGGAGAAGTCCTTAAAATAGTAGAACCCCAACAAAAAAAAAAGCAGTACTCCTTTTTATTTTTTCCCTGTAAGTGTAAGACAGAATATAATGTCGATCGAAAATTAGTAAACGATAAATAAAAAAGAGGGAAAGTGGGGGAAAAGACCCGAGAGGGTCGGGGCACGTGAGATCCGGCACGAGAGAAGCACGCGCCGAAGCGAGGACGTGTGTCAGACGCAGAAAAGTCTCGTGGGTCGGGGCGGGGAGGGGGCGGCCCCTTCAAAGTTCAAAGTCGCCGTTTTGGTTTTAAATTCTTAGAGCCTTACGAAATTTCAAACCTCAAAAAAAAAAAACACAAAAAAAGACAAAGGAAAAGGAAGGCGCTACGGGGCACGATCCCGCCGCGGGCCCCACCAGCTACCCTGCAGACACGTGTCCCTAGGACAGTGGGCCGTTCCGGATCAACACACGGATCAACAACGTGAGGACCACTTTGCCTGAAAAATGATTATTGAGGGAGTTAGGCGGGTGACCGGAAAGACGGGGGAAACGGCCAATCGAATTGAATCGGATGAGAGAGATCTTGTCGAATGGCGACGATGTTAGGCCGCTCGCATCTGGAACAACGTGACTTCGGAACGATCCAACGTTGTGTGTCCAGGAATGTGAACATTCAGTGGATGAATATGACCATTGGCGTGAGGGAATTGAGCAATCAAGGGTCGATTTCCGGTTTCAGTGTACTTTTCCGCTTGGCGTGAACGTCGTGATCAGAAGATCGGGAACTGAAAACCCGTCTTTCGAAAAGGGATGAACTTGGATTCAAAAACTACGGAATCAGTAAATTCCTCCTGTCCACCGGGGTGACAGGGTCTCCAATTCCGCGTCAAATTTCTTTTCACCGGTTAAGCCGACGAGAGAACGATGCTTTTTAAGTGCCCTCGCGAGGACAAATCGTCGTCGTGGGTCGATTCTCATCTCAGGAAATGTGAACGTTGAGCATATCTTAGTACCGCATCTGTCGAAATTGCCATCACTTTTGCCGTGATGTGCGTTCAGCATTGTGCTATGTGTTCCTCTTGCAGTTATTTATTTTATGCCTTAAATATCTCTCAAAGTACACTTCTCGTTTTTGAAATCCAATAACAATGTCTATTGGAGTGATCCATACCCATTTTATAGCTACTCAATATCATATAATTTCCTCAGTTTTTATTAGGGATAATTAGGATATTCTCTATATTTTTTAGGGCGATGCTATCTTCACTCCCATTTTAACTACACTACTTTTTTTTTTCAGTTAAATTATCGAGATGCCCTCCTTTCTCTCTTCAATTTATTGCTTCTTTTTCATTATCAGGCTAATCCATATTTATTTATATCATCTCTCTCATTAATTTCACAATTCAAATGCTCCATTACATCCATCAAGATATCAATTTACGTTTCATTCACAATAAATTTATATTTATGACGACTTATGAACATATAATTAATTGCCTTTTTCTTCCGAATGTGTGAGTGAAACTATATTTCCAAGTAGAAAATTAAAATTTATTTTAATTATTTACCCAATCTTGTTAAAAATGGAAAAGAAAGATTGATCAAAATATGAGAAAGGTAAATTTGGTAAAAGCGTGATCAAATGTCAAACATGTTTATATTTAAATTATATCTACATATTCAAAGGATAAACACATAAAGAAAAAAACATGAAACTTCTTGATGTTTTTCCTGCTAGGACGCATACCACAAGCCGTTGCACCTGGTGTTGAGTTCTTGGTGTGTGCTTATCACCGAATCTAGTAATCGGCCGATGAAATTTTATGATGGTAAATCTATTCTTGGAGGATGAGAGTGTGCTTTTAGTTACGGAATATGCTTTGTTATTTGATTTATGTTATTTGCTTTTTTTTGGGAGCTTGAAAGCATTCTATGTACCTCTCGAATATTATCCCGACTAATGAATGAAATTTTTCTTTTGACCAAAAAAAAATCCCGCTAGGAAAAAAGCATGAAACTTTTTTTCGACAAAAAAAAAAAACTAATGCTATGAAAAAAAATAATAATAAATATATCGATTGTAAAGTGGATCAAAAGTTTAAAATATGCTTAAAACTCTCTTACGAAAACATTTAACGCTAGTTTGAAAGTGCATAATCTGTAAATAGATTTTCAACTTTATCTTGCACTTCATATTAGAATGTAAAAGGCTCAAAAGAAATCACAAATAAGCTATATTTAACTTTTAGAAACCTACAAATTTATTTCGCAAAATCACCCACAAGGTCAAAATCTACTAGACAATTAGATTGGAATTTTATTTTTCAACTTTCAAATATGGTTTCCCTCAAACTATTTAATAAAAAATAGACAGTTAATTGTGTGTTCATAAGCCATCATAATTAGAAATTTGTATCCATTTACATAAATTTTATAATTTAAAAAATGTGACCAACATTCTCTAGGCAAAGTGATAACATGATGCGTGATAAGATGATATTTTTTTGGGTGTAATTTAATAATTATATGGTGAAATTGATAGATTAAGAGAGAGAAAAATGTAAATGTAGCTATGTTTGTTAGGTTGAGATAAAAAGAAACAATAAATTGAAGAGAGATAATGGCATTTCGATCTGTTGATTGAAAAAAGGAGTGGTTTAGCCAAAATGGAGTGGAAATAATACTGCCCATCTTTTTTTATTGTTTATATGATTAAGATGCAATTTACTTATAAAATATGATGTGAACAATGTAACAGTATGGCGATGAAGACGTGTTTTCCTTCTCTAAAACACATGCATTGAACTTACCTAATTACCTAGTGTAGTATGGAACTTTCAGAGGCACAACAATGTATCGTTAAACTAGGTTTGGATAGAGTGAATCCATAGAAGAGGAACGGAGTAAGTAATTAATTACCAGGGACAACAAGAAGAGAAGAGATTGAGGTAATTTTGATTGGATGCTAGCAGGGTAAAAAAAGTGAAAAAGAATGCTCTGTGATGTAAAATCAATTTCATTACAAACCCCTCCTTTTGTCTCCCTTCGTCCGAGCACCATCGCGTTCTCGGAATCCTTCTTCTTCCTTCCTAAAGCCCTCCCAACAAATACAATGCTAATGTCATCGAACGGTGGGCAATCGTTGGCTTGCGACCCAAAGGGCATTGCGAAAATGTCCAATGCGACACAAAGACACTGATTCAGTCGAAATAAAGACACCGAAAGTGTCGAGACTTTCGTACGACTCTCATTTTAATGCCGAAAGTTTTCGCTTTCACACGTAAGTGCCTCCGGCCGAAAGTCCTACGCGCTTTTTTTAATTAGATATAAATGTTTATCTGAATTTTGTTTTATAAATTGCCCGGCTATCATAATAAAATGGTCATTTTGACATGACTTTTTCTAGAAGAAAATATCCATCGTGGAATTGATGGCCTCTCTTTCTTCAACCTGCTTCATCTCTATTCTCTTCCATGTGCGGCCATTGTCACCAACCTTCGCGCCTCCCCATGTCGTCGCCATGTTACAGTGGCAAGAGTTGCCGGTGCTGCATCTTGGCCGACGCTGTCGCAGGTCCAACTCGAGCTGCCCCTCTGTTGTCCTTGCTGTCAATGATCATGCCTCCATATTTGGCCCGGCCAAATTCCATATCTGGAGCTGTCGACATTGTTGGGGCTAACAATACAGCATAAAGAGGAAGTGAATAAGTTGTTTGAGTACTATGAAAAATATTTGCAGAATATAATAAGTTCAATTACAAACATTGGCAAAGACAGATTGTAGGAATTAGGTGCGCGTGTTGCTGTTTAATATATGGTCATGATAATGAGCATGTAATGCTGATAATGAAGAGATGGAAGATATTGCAAGCAGATATATAGTGGTTCAACAGATATATGCTGATCACTAGTGCAAAGTTTATCAAAAATGAAAGAAGACGTTAATTCCAAACATTTGTAACAGCTATTTCATATTGATCAATGTTTTAACTAGTGATCAATCAAATATCAGCACAATGCCTTACCCATAATCAAGATGTGCATATTGTTACTAGTCTATTAATGTTGTTCACTAATAAATCACGTGGGCAACTTGCAATCAATCATCCAATGATCCTATTGAGTATCTCAACTTCCAAGTATGCCATCTTGATGAAAGATTGACCTTGGTACCCCTAAATCGTCTTGAACACCTCGTCATATCTGACTTGTTCTCTTCCCTGTCAAGATCTTGATCATCATATCTAGTCTTCGCTGAACTCACATAAGTTATTGATATCATAAAAAAAGTCTTCCACGTCATTTGTATAAGGCAATTACTCTTTGCCAACAATCTGCTGCTCCGATAACAAGCCGTTGCACCAAAAAACGATGCTGATGTTTCTTTTAGTCCTTTCAAGAATATTAGAAGTCTACCATACTATTCGTTTTCATGATACTTCGAGCTTTACCGAACATTCTCTGGTCTAGGCTTGTTCACCATTACTAAGTTCAGCCCAATTGTTCGGTCAATATTTGTACCTTCAAGTTATCACGAACATCCCCATTTTTCTCGGCTTCTTCATCCTCAATTAAGGTCTTTACGGATGTTCATCTTATGCGAATATCCTTCAGCTTGTAAACTTTTGGACGCTCAATATCTTGTTCACCTCATATATCGATAACGATCCGTTGATATCAGCAGAGCACAATAGACGGCGTTAAAGCACTCCTCATATCAGAACCTCCTAGTGCTATTTATGACATCATGTGCATTTCAGCTTGTGCATATATCACATGGTACTTCTCAACTAATATACAAGTTAGACTGTCTTTATCATCATCAAACAACACATGAGATTTTTCAACAATCACCATATTAGTAATTTTCCCAACAGTCGCTCGGCGGCATGGCTAGATCTAGAAGCTTCGCCAGATCTGTATGAGTAATTTTCGATTGCCGCCGCCGTCGTCATCGCCGCCATGGTCCAAGCCGAGTTGCCCCTCGTTCCGTCACAAGCATTGTCGAAGCTTCGCGTTCTTCGCCCTCCACCAATTCTCTGTCTCCGACACTTTCGATCCTCCAGCAATTGATGCCGTGTCTCCCCCTCCAAAATAATCCGTGGACGAGGGCGCTGTTGTGGACGAGCCCCCATCCAAGGTCGACCACGACATCCAGATCTAGCGGTCGGCCATCATCGTCCAACCCAAAGCCCAAGCACAATAATTAGGATTCTCTAGTCCATGAATTAGGGTTTTAAACTGGGGACAAACATGTTTAGTGACGCCGTATTTGCAATGTATGCCGAGTTCACGTCGCTCCGAAAAAAAGATAAAAAATCGCAACATCAACTTTTCGGGTTCTAAATTGAAGTTGACACTTAAATAATTTTTTTTTCCTTTTTAAAGGTACACTTGACTGATCCCGAAAAAATTTTGGCACCCAAAGGAATGTCGTGCGAAACCTTTGACCCCTTTAGTATTTTTATCTGATTCCCGTTATTATTATCTTTCAATATCGTAAGGGTGGGGGTGGGCTGGGGAATTTCCACAGCTGTCCACCTACTTAACTGTAGTCTAAACTTTTAGCATGGGGCTAATCATTGATTTCGTTTGATGGTGGGCCTATTAATCTAATGATTCCAAGCTCGAATGGACTGACATCAGTTGATAGCAACATGACCGCCGGTTTGATTCTCGTACTGCATCTGCTACTTGTGCTGTACATCTCCGTCTGGTCGTTCACCATCTACTATTATAAAAAAGGAGAGTTAGATAAGAATTGGCGAAAGCATATTCGCAGAGCATATATTGATTGAGAAGTCAATTACCGTGGATCCCGGTCTATGTTCTGTAGATCACGGGGCCACTACGGGACCACTACTTTCAAATGCTTGCCACTCCACTGTCTTCTTCTTTTATCTTTTCTTCTTCTTCGTCTTTTCTTCTTTTTGGTTAATTTGTTCTTCAAAAAGCATACAAAATTCGAATTTTGGACTCGATCTGCTCCGACGATCGACATGAACCGTCGCGCGGCGATGGGTGTTCGACCCTCGACATTGCTTTGAATTGAGAGATCTCGCGATTCAAATGCTTAATTCATCGGACACGAGCGAAGTGACGTTTCGCCACGCGACGAAATGCAGTAACAAGATGGGGGAGGATTGGATTTTGAACTATCCGTCGCGTTGTCGCACCGCGTTAATTCTGATATCTCGAAAATGGGTCAACAATGTGGGTGAGAGGATTCTTCTCTAGACCGACAAGATCCGCTCCTTCTCTTTAGTTAAGAAGGAGCGGAGGATCTGGACAAAATCGGTGAAAGGAAAGAGACGAATGGAAATATACTCAATATCTATATATTCTATATTCGAATTACATAGACTATTAAGAAGAATGGGATAACACTTGGCAAGTGGCAACTCCCTCCCTCTCTCTCTCTCTCCTTCTCCTTGAGGATATGACCTTGAGAAACGACGATGAGTTTTCGGTTTCGTCTTCTGTAAAGTCGTATGTGCCCGGGATCGCTCGTCCTTGTCCCCAAAACCAGGTCAAATGTCCAGGCCCGAAGGTCTGCTTGTAACCCTAGACAGTGACCCAGGAAGGAAGAAGAGAATACAATTGAAAAATCACCCGATGCACATAAGACCAAGCTTCCAATCTCGGGGTTCTAAGGCGGCCAAGAAGGAAAAAGCTAAAGCCCCTTCTCGGACTAGTTCATTTGGCTAACATTTCGGGCTTTTGGGACGATATTTATGATATGCCCGCTCGATTTCATGTCGGTACAAACATAAGTTTTCGGTATACATGTCGATTCCTCTCATTCTCTTCGATCCATGTATAGATTATTATTTTTTTTCGTCACAGGCAACGCGATCTCGATCATTCTAAACTTATATTTTCAGGACATTAATCGTCTCGCTCGATTCAAGTTGCAAAAATGAAAAATTCCGGGGACCGACCCCTATTCATAGTTGAAAGAATTAAAGTAGGAAAAATGGGATGCAAAGCGCTAAAGGAGGATCTTTATTTGCCGAGGGACATTGCTGGGGCCATAGTTGAGCTCAGTCGTTTCATTTAGGCGATGATGGAGTACAAGGTTGTCAGATTACAGTTGGCAGCACGAGCCCAGCACAATTAAAAATCGAATTGAGGTTCATTATTGGCCACACACAGCATATTCCTAAGTTGGAAAAGTTATATTTTCACGTTCGATTTATCTTTTTTTTAATTTCCTTTTGAATGTTTTGTCTCCCAACAACGTGGGATGCGTATATATATATACACACACAACGTATTGCATTATTCGATAAATAAACTAAAGAAAAGGGAAATATCAATTTGTTCCGGACCCAAAAATCAATGTCGAGTGCCTTATCACGATACGAAATTTAATTTTACGTCTCGGTCAAATGGATTTAGCCCGTTGAATTGGTGAAGAATTCCGCAAAATGATGTCAGCTCAAAATAGGGAAAAAAAACGAAATTAAGGAATTTCACATTTTGGGTTGAAAAAAGGAAAATCCCAAACAAGGGACCGAAATGCCTTCATTTTCCCAAATAAAAGTCGAAAATGGACATTGTTTCAAATAAAGGTCTGACCAATGGTATTTTCGTCATTTTCTTTCTTTAATTCTTTTCCTTTTTTCTTCTTTTCTTTTTTTGCCCTTCCTACTCTCCGGTGGCTGGCCATCGTCGAGGGCTGGACGAGGCTGGCCTCGCCTAGCCCTCCACCAATGAGAAGGAATGGCCATAAAAAAGGGGAAAAAAAATAAAAAAATCAAAGAAAGCAAATGACGAAAAATGTCCTTGGTCAAGTTCTTTCACTCTATAGGTCTTTGTTTGTGAAGACAGATACTTGGTCTTTATTTGAAATTTTTCAAAAGAAAATGATTATAGGTGTCTAAAAAGCTGTTGGGCAGTTCATGATGATTGAAGATCAAATTATGTACAGGGTAAAGGATAACATGTTCATGATTCAAAGCCACTCATCTTGGTCAATCTGAACTACCTTTTTATTATTATTATTATAATTATTAGCTGAAGTTCAATAATGCTTGGTGCTTGCTTGTCGTGAAGAGCCAATTTAACTTGTAAGTAATAGTAAAATAAAAAAATATAAAAGGAAGAAATAAAATAGAAAGGACAATAATTAGAAAACTAGTGAAGAAGAAGAAGAAGACATGTGAGCGGTCCAGACGGGGACGACGGCTTCATTAGCCGACAAGCCCAACTGGCTGTGGCTGGACAGCTCCACCGACATGAACGTCCGACTTTGTGATTAGTAATTAAGCATGCCACCGCGACATATAAGCGGAGATTTTGTTAATTTTTGGGAGATATGTGCACTGAAAATCCTAAAACTTGTCACGAAACTATGTAATTAAGTAATAAAAATTTCAGAAAGCGCAATCAAGTCATTAGAGATAGAACAGATCAAAAACAATTTCAAGAGCATGTCTGTAGTATAGGGCAAGAAAAGAAAATAATTCAGGAATCACGGGCTTAATGTAACAGCCCATTCGGGCAACAAACTTCATGTACTTAATGGGCCTATTCTGCTTAGGCCCAAATACATACTTACTGGGCCAAACCGAACTATTGGCCGGGGTTGGGGGGTTGTGGCCGGCCCAATAGATCTATGTTTAGGATCTCGAGCCCCGAACATAAATCTCGAGCCCAGGCATTGAGCGTGGATTGCATCGGATGCTCAAAAATGGTCGAAGCGTTGTATTTGTAGCACAGACAGGTTGTATTGGTCTCCGTGTCGGTGTCGGACATGTGTCAAACTCAAACGCGCCTCCGAGTTCGACACGTGATCAACTTGCGTCCGATCCGACGCGCCTCCGAGTTTGACATCGGACACTCGTTCGGCACATGATGAATGTGTGTCCGAGATAGAACATGAAGTCAATGTTTACGATGTGCCTAGACACACTAAACCCTTCGTACTAAAGAATTAATTTGAATTGTACTTCAACTTAGCCAAAAAAATCGAGAGAAATGAGCTTCCAAGTCTAATCCGTAGCATCTTACTTGTTATCCTCGTTATGCAATCAATGCGGGACTCTTTTCTTCAACTTATAATCTTTCCACGTCTCATTCCTAGCTTCTTAAAGAGACTTTTTACTTGTCTCTCTCCCTCACCACTAATATGGGACTTATGAATCTCCTGTTTGTCTCTTCCTCTCTTGATCTTTCACTTTATCATGGGAGAAAATTGTCAAAAAAGTGATAAACTTATTGCACTTTTGTCAATTTAGTCATAAAGCTTTGACATTCATGTCAATTCAATCTTAAATTTTTTTTTGTCGATTTAGTCCTAAACCTTTTGCATTTATGCCAGGTCGGTCCATTCGATTAACTTTGATCGGCTAGCATTGACGTGGACTCAAGTTAACGCCGACGGGGCTATATTTAATAATATTTTAATATATTTCAATTTTTTTATTATATTTTCGTTGACTTCTTCCCCGATGCTTCGAATTGACAAAAGTGCGATAGGTTTGAAACTCAACTCTTAGGATAAAAAAAAATGTCTCTGCCATTTCGAAGTTAATTAAAGGCATCTAATTTGCAACCGTACTGCTGCTGTCATTTTAACCCCAATTCATCCTCTTCAGCCGTTTAAGTTTTAACCATAAGTCATTTCCATAAGCTCTCCTTCGTATCAAATTAATTTGGTGGAAGTAATCTTAAAAATATATATTTAATATACATCGTGTTCGAATTCTTTATTTTTAAGAAATGACGTGTCGGCATGTCATATCGTGTGGTGTCGTGCCGCGTATCGGTATCGATGCTACTTAAGTTGTAATAGAGTCAAGTCGAGTGGATGTTCAACTCGAAACCGTTCGGAGTGGGAGGCTAGAACGCTCAAGCCTTGACACCGTTCTCAAGCTTCGATGTAGCTTGAGTTCCGAGCTCGCTCGAGCTTCATTTAATGAAGCGCTCGCTTGTTTGCACTCAGAATTCACAGGCCAAGAAAAGCTATCCCATCACCAGCATCAACCTCTCCGTTGTTTGACTTTGACTTTCATAGAAATGTATTGCTTTAGGAGCATTTAAAAAGGTACATATTTTTTCTTGGTCGGTATTTAAAAAGTATATTGAAGAGGAGTCAATGTTCGCCATTTTCATGTTACCTCTACCGTCAAATTGGGAATATAATCAGGCAGATAATTTCTGTTTTTCCTTGTTGCATTATTCTCATTTCTCATCAAAATTTGATTGATTCTGCTTATCACCAGTACTTTCAAGTACTTTGCGGATTTCCGTTTTAACTTTTCTGCTCGACGATTATAATTCACCTTTTTCAGAATTCTTTCAAGGGTATTATTCCCACGAGATAAATGGAAGAAGAATAATTCATCTCGTCTTATGGGGTAACAAGGTGGGAAAAGTAAACTCCATGTTATTTTCGGATGACTATCGCCGAATAGGCTCGTATAGTAACGATTTACGTCTAAGGTGAGCCAACGAAGCTTCGGCGACCGAACATTTCCATACGGTGAACAATAGCGGTCATAAGAGCAAAAGACTAACTATACTATAGTTAGGGGTCTCCAAGAGGAAAATCTACTCGAAAGCCGCCCCCTTCCGATTACGTATGCAAAAGATAAATAATCAGTTTATTTCACTTTTGTTTTTTTGGTCAACTACGGAGGCTATCAAAAAAGTTTCCGATTTTACTCAATTGTATTTTCGTGACAGATTTTATGACTTCTAGTAGACATATAAAAAAAAAAAAGAATTGACAAGTGTCGATTGGATGTGGGGAAGAAATTTCTAGTACAAAATCGCAATGTCTCGATTCCCTTGTCCATTTTCCATGGACTCACCAAATCATATTTGCGCATGATTAGGCTAACTTCATTCCATTTGTGCAACGCAACCTTACCAAAATTTTCCTTCTAATAATACTATCACTCCGGCGAATCGTGGTTAAGAACACCAAATTTAATTCATCTTTTTCCCTTAATCCCGTGCTATCCGTGGCTCGAGTTTGTTCAGAAATCTTCGCCATTCGGAACTTAATTAGATGAACTAATATGGACTAAACTTCTATCAAGTTGGGGACATTGCATGATTGGACCATCGAGTTTGCATTTTTCAAATTTTTCCATGGCTTGTGCAAGAACTTTGCAAATGTCATCTCCTCCACAATTGATACATCCATCACTTTCCCTAGAAGGAGCCAAAGAATCTGATAAGGGAATCTAACATGTGGAACCCAACAGAATTTTCACTTTTTGAGCTGTATTGTAATGCCTCCTCATGCCACCTTGAGTTTCTCTTCTTATATAAGGACCTCACTGGTCTAGTGATCCTCGCATCTTCAGCATCCTCCATCTGATAAGTAGCAAACTTTAAGGATGTCCCCTTGCAAGCTCAATCGCCTCGGCGTCGCGGTCGTTCTCTTTACGACGGCATTGGCTCGAATGGGTGAGCTTCTAGCTCGGAGAATTCAGCTGTGGAGACCTGAAAGTTTTATTTCCTAGCGATGAGTCTGCCGTGAGTATACACCAATGTTCTCGCCTTTCCTAATTCCTCGTCTCGTTTTCAGCGGCTTATGATGTGCTTGATCCGCATGGGAACATTACCATTAAATGGGACATTATGTCGTGGATGCCGGACGGTTACGTGGTGAGTGAGAATCGATGTTCCGAAAGCTTGTGAATGATGGGTGCTTTCATTGAGTTTCTTGTTCTGAAAGTATGGGTGATGAACCGATCCTGAACATAGTAGGAGAAGACAATGACTAAATCTAGTTGTGATGACTTGCAGGCAGCCATCACTTTGAGCAACTTTCAAATGTTCAGGCACATCACGAGCCCCGGATGGACATATGGACATGGGCGGCAAAGAAATCATATGGTCCGTTGTGGGAGCGCAGGCGACCGATCAAGGAGATTGCTCGAAATTCAAGGGAAACGTCCCTCACTCTTGTGGTTGAAGCCCCGCTATGGTCGACTTGCTTCCAGGAGTGCCCAACAATCAAAAGTACACTGATTGCTGCAAGGGAGGCGTCGTGGGGTCAAGACCCTGCAGCCGCGGTTTCGGCCTTTCAGGTCAGTGTTGGGCTCTCAGGTACGTCAAACACTACGGTGAAACTTCCCCAGGATTTTTATCTGCTCGGGCCTGGACCGGGCTATACATGCAGCGCTGCAACCATCATGCCACCCTCGGTGTTCTTCTCGGCTGACGGATGGAGAAGCAATCGAGCCATGAGTGAGTCAGAGGCTTTTATTTGGTTTTTGACAGACTTCTCCTAGTGTCTGCTGTCATCTGCTTGATTGACGTTGAACATCCTTCAATCATCTCCCAATTCCGTAACCATTACAGTTGTGACCATGCGTTTACATTGATTCAGTAACGTCAAGAGTCATATTCATCTTCTTACTTCTCTTCTATTTGTTGTTGCAGTGTCATGGACCGTGACTTGTACTTACTCGCAAACGTTTGCTTCCGAAAACAAACTGCTGCGTTTCCTTTTCCTCTTTCTACAACCCTATGATCACGCCTTGTCCGTCTTGTGCTTGCGGCTGCGATGGAACGGCTAACTGCATCAGGTAAGTGTTTTGACAACTTCTACATAAGAATTTGCCATGGTGATTGCATTTTGGACACTGATATCTCATGCTGGATTGTGATTCAGGAGCGGGAGCAAGATTCAGAGTGTGGTGGGTTCGCAACCGTCCACTGAAGGCGACACGCTTTCGCTGCAGTGCACGAATCACATGTCCTACCTGGGTACAATGGCACGTCAAGGCCAACTATAAAGGATACTGGAGAGTGAAGATCACAGTCACCAGTTTCCACTACAAGATGAATTACACGGTGGACACTCGCTGCGCAGCATTCGAACTTCAACAACATCACTCGAGTCTATAGATTTGACTGTGAGCCACTCGACGCGTTTGTTTCCATCAGTGAGTACACGGCTTTTATAGAAAAGAACGCAACCATTGTTTATAATTTGATTTTAGCTTTGTCTGCATGTTTATCTTCAACAAATTCGCCTAATTGTTGTGATAAGTGAACACAGCCGAACCGCATGCGTTGCACGATGTAGTACCGCTCTCACTACTTGACACTTTGAAAGAGATTAACCATGTAGTCATAATTTGGTGAGTCGACGGACTTGATACAATTTTAATCTCTCTTCTTGTGATTTCTTTACATGCAGATGACACCGGGATGTTTTACGGCATAAAGTACTACAATGACCAACTAATGCAAGCAGGGCCAGAAGGGAATGTTCAATCGGAGATGATTCTCCGGAAAGGCATGAGTACTTTCACACGGGATCATGGCTGGGCTTTTCCTCGAAGA
Organism: Rhodamnia rubescens; assembly: GCA_021437795.1. Lineage (NCBI taxonomy): Eukaryota > Viridiplantae > Streptophyta > Magnoliopsida > Myrtales > Myrtaceae > Rhodamnia > Rhodamnia rubescens. Next base: position 5,300,457 of record JAILYA010000005.1, on the reverse strand, counting down.
GTCTACTTTAACAGCGACGAGTGCATGATGCCGCCTCCTGATAAATACCCTTCTCTACCAAACATAGCTCCTTCGAATCCTCCTTCGGCTTCGGCCTTGGCTCTCTTCTCATCTTGGTGCCGATGTCACTGATACTATGACGTGAATGGCATCATATATACTCATATCCGTCTACTCGCACCTGAAACGGTTGCGACAGGCGCCTCTGTCGTAGAGAGGTTGGTAGCTCCGAAAGGCAAAAAGTGCTGTTGCTCTAAGAGTTTGTTCATGGGAATGCATATATGCAACAGCTGTACAGAGTATATGATATCGAGTCTACTGTCGAAATGTGTACACGCCGGTGAAATCTGTAAACAGGTCCAGAAGTACAATTATGTGAGAAATATATGGATTGTCCTGATCATAATAGCAAACGGCTCAGAAAAATGAGCCTAATATGTAATGAAATCTCGTGATGTACAAGATGATAGGAGCATTTGGCATAGTATAATGTTTACGACCTCATGTGCTTGTTGCAGAAGCCGGCCAAATGCAAAATACAGTCCATGGATGATCCCAAGAAAGGCAGCAAGTCCATTCCTTTTGGTAGCTCATTAGCAAAATAACTTTTTTCGGAACGTCTTCATCAGTTGGTTCAGGTTGAACAATCCTGCTTGAGTCATACATGCTGTCTAGACTATAGCAGTTATTCCAGCTGATTCAACCCTGTGGGTCCTTCAGAGGCAACAGCAATTAAATAGACTCGCACAGCGGCAAAATTGCTCATCAGAAGTTCGAATGTCATATGCAAGTGATGAGTAATGGGAAAAAAGTCTTCTTTCAGAACCAATGTCCTAATGTCCGGATAAACCGGTTTATGTTATGAATAAGTCGATACAGAGACTTGTTCAATTCTTTGCATTAACTTTCTAAATCTGTTGCGAACTATCAGCCAGTCAAATTCTATTACCGTCATCGTGCCCGTGTCATCGTCTAGAACATTTTAATTTGCAGAGTGTACGTTAATGTTACAGGTCAGTCCTTAAGCTCTAGTCCTGTCATATCTTGAGATTCTAGTCAGCTATAGGAATTTGGTTTCTCCAATTTGTACTCTGTCATCTTACCACTTAGGTCGACGATAGTTAATCTTTAGCCACCTCGTTTAGCTCTGGCAGATGGGAATTATCTATCAGACAGAGAGATCTGATCTCACTTGTCCCTGCATTGCCTTTCTAAGCAACCCAGCAAAGTGGAGCAGCATTTCATAGGTATAACAAGCAACTTGGTATGGTACTTGGAGATGAGAGTCAACAAAATTAATGGGCTCAAGACAAGTTGATTGGTTTGTATAGATTGGGGAAAAAAATGTGAATTTTAATGAACATGCATCTCTTTTTTTATTGTCCTAGTATTTCATGGGGCTTTGAGGCAAACAATTACATGACATGGAATTAGAAAAGCTTCAGATCTCAGTTTCCGACATGAAATGCTTGGAAATCTTGATTACCAACTATGTTGCCCCGAGTCCGTCCCATGTCAGCCGTACCCATATTTCGTAACTCAGAACTCGACTTACGTAACTAAGGCTACTGATCCATTTTCCAACACTCCAATTTGTCTCCTCGAAGATCATTTTCCCGATAAATTTTCGAGCAGTCGCCTGAACTTATAGAGAAGGGAGCATTTTGGCTAGGATCACAGACAAGGAACTGACTGTTCACATGTTATGCTCATCCAAACCGGGAAAATCTGCCTCCAGCGCTGCCGTCATTCTCACCTGCATGTTGCTTCAAGATGCAAAAACAGAATTGAATGAACAAGGAAAATCACTGTGCATGAGAGCGAAATTTTGAAAAAAATCAGAAGAAAAGCTTACCAACTAGTAGGTGACACATTACATAGTCTCATCTTTCCTCCATATAAGATTTAACGCACTCCTCCCACAAACCGTTCAACGCTTGTAAGTTGGCTGAAGGAGTGTATCTGGCGGCACCAGAAATGGAATCTGAAGATCTCTTCACTTGTCCAGGGAAAGTTTATGAAGATGGAAAAAGCCCATTCTCCCCAAGATTTGAGCTCATATTCTTGGCAGCCATTTTTATGCTAATGATTCCTCATACAGGTTGGCCTTGCCCAGCATGTCGAAGTACATGAACTTCAAACTTTGTCGCCCCACAATTCTGGCGGTAATTAACCTTTTTCTTGTCCTTCTCTTCATAATTGCAGTTGCGTATGATCCTCTAGATCCGAACGGTAACATAACGATCAAATGGGACGTAATATCCTGGACTGCAGATGGCTATGTGGTGAGTGCACTCATTTTGGATGATGATTGCCGTACTTCGAAGATAATAGTGGAATGTCATTGTAAATATACCGTTGACAGTTAATAAAACTAAAACCAGGCTGCTGTCACAATGAGTAACTTCCAAATGTACCGGCAAATCACGACTCCGGGTTGGACACTGGGATGGAACTGGGCAAAGAAGGAAGTGATATGGTCAATGGTTGGAGCACAAACTACAGAACAAGGAGATTGTTCCAAGTTCAAGGGCAATGTACCACATTGCTGTAAGAAAGACCCGATAGTTGTCGACTTTCTCCCCGGAGTCCCCTACAACCAGCAGTTCACCAACTGCTGCAAAGGTGGCATCCTCGCGTCGTGGGGCCAGGACCCGGCCGCCTCGGTCTCTGCCTTCCAGGTCAGTGTCGGGCTAGCCGGCACTTCCAATAAGACAGTCAAACTCCCCAAGAACTTCACTCTGCTTGGCCCGGGACCGGGATACACTTGTGGGCCGGCAAAAGTCGTGCCCTCGACGGTGTACTTCACAGCTGACCGGAGGAGGAAGACTCAAGCTTTGAGTAAGTTCCTTCTTCAAGTGGACTGTGCTTTTGGTTAATGAAATAGGCAATGCTGTGTTTATCTTTTCTATTTGCTCGTGATCGTACTTTGTATGCAGTGACTTGGAATGTCACCTGCACTTACTCACGGTTCTTGGTTTCTAAGAACCCGAGCTGCTGCGTTTCGTTCTCATCTTTCTACAACAACTCAATCACGCCTTGCCCGTCTTGTGCTTGTGGTTGCCATAACAAGAACAACTGCATCGCGTAAGCCCCATGATTTTCCTTTATTCTCTGAGTAACACTCTTCTGTGGTATCTAACTGAAAGTCGATCATATACCTGGTGACGGCTTTATCAAACTTGGCATGAGCGGTCTGTGGAAGATCTCCTTGTAGATTTCTCAAAAACATATAAAACAAAAAGGCTCATGACCTGCTGTGGCCAGGAGTGACTCCAAGCTACTCCACAAAGCGGGAATAAACACACCGAGGAAGGACAATACGCCGCTTCTGCAGTGCACGCATCACATGTGCCCTGTAAGGGTTCACTGGCATGTGAAGCTCAACTACAAGGACTATTGGCGGGTAAAGATCGCCGTCACAAACTTCAACTACAGACTGAACTACACCCAGTGGACGCTAGTCGCACAGCACCCTAATCTCAACAGCATCACCCAAGTCTTCAGCTTCGACTACAAGCCTCTCATCCCGTACCAATCAATAAGTAAGTGCTAAGGCCATGCTTCATCAACCTTTTCTACCTAAATTACCAGGAATTTGAGGGCAAGAGTCGGCTAACTTTCTAATCAATCTGTGATCGCCTGCCCAGACGACACGGGAATGTTCTATGGAATGAAGTTCTACAACGATCTACTGATGGAAGCAGGGCCACAAGGAAATGTACAGTCCGAAGTGCTACTTCAGAAAGACAAGAACACATTTACATTCAAACAAGGATGGGCATTTCCAAGAAAAGTATACTTCAATGGAGATGAATGTATGCTTCCCCCACCTGATAAATACCCATTTCTACCGAACTCTGCCCAGGTGAACCTAGTAGCCTTGTCAACATTCGTGACCTCCATGGCTATATCGATACTGCTCATTCAGAAATCTCCCTAGAAGCAGACGCATTTCAGAAAATTTTTGAAAGCAAAGAGACATGCAAGCGATTTGAGACGTAAACTGCACCCTCATCAGGTAAATATCATGCAAACGTTCTGGACCTCCGTATAGAGCTTTCATGTAATGTCAACAAAAGGGAGAAGAATGTGCTTGTAATAATAATCATGCAAAAGCTCGCCCTCAAGTACCAACTGTTTTGGGTGTCTGTGACATGCAATACTGAGTACCACTGCTTTTGTTCCTCACAAGCCTCTCGAGCTGTGTAAGGTCCATTTCTACCTTCTGTATGGTTGACAAACATGGTACTTGTATTTTCATTTCTTCAAAATCAAATAAATTACAACATTTTGGTCACGGATACTTTAAACACACGTTGATCCACATAAATAACATTATAGCATAGCAAAAGTTTATTCAGAAGGATAATACAAATGATTCTATCACCGGACGTATAAATAAGAAGTGGCAGGGACCTTGTAGTAGTAGATTTTTTAGCACCTGTTTCTGTCTCTACTCACGCCTGCTATTGTGGCAAGAACGTGTTACAATTGCATCGACAAATCATGCTATAATCCTTGTGCATGCTACAACCCTTGTGTGGTGTGATGTAAACCTGATAGGAATACCAGAGCAGCCATTTTAGCAGTTCGTCCCCAGGGTTCTCACACGAAAGCCAAAAACAACATAGTAGATGCCACAATTGGCACGAACGTAAAAAGTCCAGGCAAAAGTGGCCGAGGACTGGCATTTGGCAACCATGGGTAGGCATCCGGAGGCGGCATCACACAGTTATCGCCATTGAAATAAATCCTCCGCGGGAAAGCCCATCCCTTTTCAAATGTAAAGGTGGATTGGTCCTTTCGGAACAATAGCTCAGACTGCACATTCCCGTATGGCCCAGCTTCCATGAGAAAATCATTATAGAACTTGACTCCCCACAACATGGCAGTATCATCTGCAATTAAATAGCAAGAATTGCAACATCATGATCAAACAAAGCAGCATATGCAACAGACCATTATAAGCGGATCAGGTAAAACATTGCATACTTAAGCCTGCGTAAGGAGTCAGTGACTTGTAGTTGAAGCTGAAAAGTTGGGTGAGATTATCAAAGTTGGGGTGCTGAACGACGAGATTCCACTGGGTGTAGTTCATTCTGTAGTTGAAATTTGTGATCGTGATCTTCACTCGCCAATACTCCTTGTAATTGAGCTTCACATGCCAGTGGATTCGAATTGGACACATATGGCTAGTACACCGGACTAGCGGTGCATTGCTGCTAGACTTTCCCGAGCCAGAAACAACTTGAGCCAAGTGCGGAGAATCCGCCCCTGAAAGACCAGATGACGAACATATGGTTATGAATCAATTGTTTCCATGTAACACTGAAGGAGAACTATACAAGAACAGTTCAGAGAGAACTAAATCTTCGTGTAAGTGTGATAGAACTCACTCTACGCAGCCGCCAGTATCCGTTGCATTGTTTTGACAGCCGCAAGTGCAAGTAGGGCAATTTACTATTGTGTCATTGTAGAACGAGGAGAGAGAGACACAGCAGGTTGGAGTCTTTTGAGCTAAGAATTGTGAATATGTACAAGTAACATTCCAGGTCACTGCAAAAGATCAAGCAGTAAGGTCAGGGAAAGTTAGATAACTGCCCTGCTTGAATGAAATTTAATCAACTCAGAGCAAGATATCAAAACTTGTCAGCATTGCATGGCCCACATGTATATTTAATAAGTTCCCCTAGGTACAACAGCTAGATATTGTTCCCACTTCAGAAAGATGCCACAATCGATGTGCGCATTTCTCAGGGCCAGAAGAAGTAAAAGTCATTTACATGCTTGATACCTTATAAACATGCAAACGCATGATACTGTCTTAGGGAATTGCTTCCATGTATAAAATGCATCTCATATGCAACCACTGTGTAGTGCTGAAGAATTTCAAATTCTTGTCTAAAAAGACTATCACACACATGTAATTGCTTTGAAGAAACCTGCGAGTAACTTACTTAAAGCTTGGGTCGTTCTTCTTTTGTCAGCAGTGACAAATTTGGTCGATCTGACAATCTTAGCGGGCCCACAAGTATATCCCGGTCCCGGTGCTTTCAGTGTGAAGTTTTTGGGAAGCCTCACCGTCTTGTTACTCGTTCCAGCAGCTCCAACACTGACCTGAAATGAACTTGCCGCATTTGCTGGGTCCTGGACCCACGAACTTATAACTCCACCTTTGCAACAATTCGCTATCTGCTGATTGTAAGGAGTTCCTGGCAACAGGTCGACGACCGTCGGGTCCTTCTTACAGCAATGAGGGGTGTTGCCCTTGTATCTCGAGCAATCGCCTTGCTCCGTGGTCTGACCGCCCATCATGCTCCATATAACTTCCTTCTTTGCCCACGTCCATCCCAGGATCCATCCCGGAGCTTGTATATGGCGATACTGTTGGAAGTTGAACATCGTGACAACAGCCTGTCCAACTCAACCAGAAAATGCCATGAGACAAGTGGGATTGTAGCCAGACTTGAACCGGGGAAAAGAAAATAAACTCCTCATGATAGCAAAATATTTCATGACTAAAGCCTCAAGTTCTTCAAAATTCACGCCCCTCTCAAATTGCCATTTTCAGGGACTCGGATCAACAACGACTGCAAGCTACTTTATTTCACACAAAAATGCACATAAGGTAAAGAAGATCACATTAACGACTAACACATACCACGTAGCCATCGGGAGTCCAGCTCATTACGTCCCACTTGATCGTGATGTTCCCATTGGGATCAAGCGCATCGTAGGCTCCTGCGAAATTGGGCATCAGAAGAAAAACGGCGGACATCAATCCGAAAGTATAAGTCCAGAGCATGTACTCAAGTTACTTTTGAAAGTATGACGCGACACATAAGGAAGGCATGAAAAAGAAATCAAAAGATTTCACAAAATTCAGGGTGTAAATTGCGATTTTAGTCGCATCAAGAGAAATTGTCAGCTTCGATGCCATTATAACCAGCAAACGGAATCCGTAGAAGAGAGCACACACAGAACTCTAAAGCAACCTCTTAACTACTTCCCCGGATAAGTTATTGAAGTATAGAATCCAAGACGAAACACATTCTAATTTCTAACGAACGCGACCATCTAACTACCAAAAACTGCCCAACATGCCACTTTTAGGACTAAGTACTGGAAGCAGATTACGAAACTACCCGGCTCTTCAGATCACGGGGGCAAACTCGATTTCAACTGTAACTCCATAATAAGACGGTCAAGAACGGCGAGAGAATGAGAATCGAAAGAAGCAAAAACCAGATGCACTGCTACCCTGATTTTCGCATCTCTCCCGGAGAACAAGGGAAACAAGAAAGAGAAAGGCCCATAAAGGAACAAAATTTCGGAATGAGAAGCGAAAGGAGCGTCACGGGGGGCGCTCACCAGTGGATGGGAAAGAGGAGCAAGAGAGCAAAAACAGAAGCGAGAGGGTGATTCCACTGAGCTTGGACACGAAGCCGTTGGTCGAGCGCAAGGAAGACTCCATTGTTGATGCAGATTTTCCCCTCTGATTCAAGATCTGCACACAGCAAGAATGGAGAAGAGAGAGAGACAGACAGAGAGAGAAAGAGCAGGGTGTCGGCTTTTCCTTTCACATGGCAAGTAGAAGCTTTTGTTGAGTACGAGTGGACTAGTAAAAGTCTCGGACAGTGAGTGAGAGAAGAGAGACAGAGGTGTGACAGTTACTATATGTTACCGCTGTCGTGTTTTATTTCCAATTATACCCTTCAACATTCTCTCTCTCATCATTGAATTTGCGGAATTCCAACGAATTTCCTTAAATGGTGAGATCATTAGTCTCGTAATCACTACCAAACGGCCATGTATCTTTGCTGTTCTGATCAAATTTATAAAGCCTCCCCTCCTTAATTTTCATAATAATTGATTTCATTTTAACTTTTGACAAAACGAACAGTTTAAAAATTACTTCACATTGTGTCGTCCGCGTATGATACTTATTCGGATCCGACCCGCTCTAATCTAGACTAAACCGATTCCGATCGCTTATAGAAATTTCATTTGAGAGTTGTGCTTTTGTTATTATATTTTCAGATGGATTTGGGATTTTCGTTCTTTTTTTTTTTTCGGGATTTCTTATTAACCCCGAGGTGATTTTTTCTATTTTGGGTTGATTTTTTTGGGTGATTAACTCCAGGCGTAATGTTTTAGGGTCCTGGCCAAAGACGGACAGGGACAATTATGGGAATTCAACTTAACAAACAACCGTGGAATTAGTTAAAACCAAAAACAGGACTTGAGCAACCATGCCGACGGTCGAAAGTGGGCCAACGTGGGCGATTCCGAGACTGTCGGTGGCAATACATTACGAATATAATAATGTCCTTTTTAATTTAAAGAAAAAAACACTTGATTAATTAATAATCAAATATATATATATATATATATCTCTTCTCTCTCTAGAATGACAACGATTTGTATAGTAGAGAGTGTACTGGCAAGGAGAGGGACGTGCTGGTGTTGGGCTTTTCCTAATTGTCTTGCTATGCAACCACCCTCTTAACTTAATCCCAATCAATTTCATAAATTATTATTTGCTTCCACCAATTATTGAAGGTTGGTTACGTGCTCCCGAGGCACTAAGGGCCCGTGTGATAATCATTTTGATTCTCCGATTCTATTTCTCCGAATTAAAAAAGATAAAAATTCTATTTGGTAACGTAACTAATTTTGATTTTGATTATGTTCCCGAAAAAGTTTTGAAGCAAGAACTATAACAAAAAAAAGTTGATTCTAAAAAAAAAAATCACTTTTGACAATCTAAAAAAAAAACTTTTGACAATCACAAAATAGAATGAAATCTCATATCTCATTTTTTCCTTTCGCTTCTTTCGTCACTTTTCCTCGACCTAAAACAAAACGAGATTTCATTTTCAAAAACAAAAATATACAAGATAAAAAATTTCAGAAAATCCCTAAAAATATAAGAAGTTGAGATTAGGCTAGATTGACCTTATTTTCATAAATTTGAGTCTAGATTTCTTAGATTTCATAGATTTTTTTCTTTTTTAGGAAAATCATAAACACCTTTGAAATAAAATCCGAACAACAATTCTTTAACCCCTTAGGGTCACGTTAGGGTTTTAACAATAGAACACTTAGCAAGCTCTTGTTCTTAAGTTTTAGATGAATTAAGACCGAGATTTGATTTTCTAGAACCAAAAATGCACATCTATGTAGGATAGTGCGGTGCATTTTCCTTCTGAGAAACAAGGATGTTGTTCTCATGTGGATTAAACGCTCGCTCAAAAGAGTTGGATGAAACCCTATAATAAATGGCGAAAATGACTTGTGATGATTTTTTTATATTTATTTTTATATTTCAATATACAATATGTCATATAAGAGAATCAATATGAATTAATATTCGATTAATTCGAAATGTATGATGAAATTTCACATAGTAGTTACGTAATCATTTGACTTAAATAACAAAAATTGAGAAGAGCAATTGTTACCGGCAATAAAAATTATATGCGGTTATCAAATGCGTTTATGTTCTAATAACATAAATTTTATGCGGTTATCAAACGTGTTCGATTTTCTAAAACTCATTTAGGGAACATAATCGAAAAAAGTCATTTTAATCATAATAACTTTTGCGGATCGGAATGGTTGCCATACATGTCCTAAGTAGTCGCAAATTCGAGCTAATCGAAATAGTGATTCACATCGAGATATTTTGATGAAAATTTCCGAATTCTTAAGACCCTTGTCTCGAGAATATTGGTTGTGCTTAATACTTTTATTTGAATTTGGTGATTTTCCCAAATTTTGAGTCGATCAAGTATTAATCCAAGTCGATATTTTTCAGGAGGACTTTAAAATTCGCGTGAGACGCTTGTTAAAGAATGTTGACCGTGCTTAATGTTTCTATTGGAAATAGGTAGTTTTTCTCATAGGGAACGTCTTTGCTTAATTTTTATAAGTTGTTTACTATGTTTTAGTATGATTTTAATTATTAACTCAACAACTCTTGCTAAATGATAGACTTTTTCCATTCATTTTTCTAATGAAGAGTCGAGGATGCTAGTATTACAAGTGCTGAGAGGGTTCGACTCTCGCATCATGTAAAAAGACGGGATTAAAAATCAGAGATATGACCGTAAAAAAAAAAAAATCTTTTTATGTGTTTGGGGCATTTTTGAACCTGCAAAAAAATGGCGGCAGTCATTTTGCAGTAAATTAGGGTTTTAGATGGACCTCTGGAAACGCCCAATGGAGTCCTCGAGAGTCGATCATCTCTCGGCACCTGATGAACACGGAGCTCGATTATAGGGTTTGATCGTCCCAATTAGAGAGCAAAAGCTTGTCTTTAACTGAGAAATTGGGCCTTTTTCCTTCCCCCATCAGCTGGCGGTTGGAAGTTAGGGCTTTGATTTGGTGTAGAAGATGGAAAGCAACAGCAGTTTGGAGCAGACACTGCAGGATGGGAGAATATACAGGCAGCTCAATTCGCTCATTGTCGCTCATCTTCGTGACAACAATTTCACTCAGGCAACCGACGATTTTTTAAGGACAAATTCGCTTATTTTATTGTGCTCGCTCCTGTGTGTCTTAAGATAATCGTTTTCCGTGAATTTTTCTGTTCTCCGGAGAAGAAACGTGGAGAGAAAATGGGAGACGATGGGGAGTGATATGTTCCGTTTTGGTTGACCTGTGTAAAGTTCAGCGCTTTCTGGAATTGAGAAAACGGTGTAGGCAATAAGCAATACTGCCTCTAAACTGTTCTTTGATTTGCAATAAATTGCCAAAGAAAACTTGAAATGATCATTAGTTCCATGGCTTCCTCTGGTTAGAACCTCAGAGGTTCCGGGGTTCTATACTGATGTAGTTACTTTTATGGTCTTAAAGGAGGCCCACTAATCCATGAGGATTCCGTGTTGGTTACTAAAGTGTTCTGTAGAATATAAAGCTTAAAGCTTCCGATGTTTTCCTCATTGCATGGTAACTTCAAATATACCCGTAGTCATAGGCCCCCAGAATTGAGTGGAAGTTGATATCTTTATTGAGTAAATTCACTGTATTTGTGACAGAACTTAGATCTCTTTCGAACGCTTGCCTTCCTCATCTTTTATTAAGAAATGATGAGCCCTCATCTTTATTAAGAAATGATGAGCCTTGGAACTTATAATCTTTTCTTTGCAGGCAGCAAGTGCGGTCGCTTCAGCAACGATGACGCCCTTGAATGTTGAAGCCCCAAGAAATAGGCTTCTTGAGCTGGTTGCCAAGGTTTCTGCTCAATTTATTGTGCCTGTACTTTGCTCTTCATAGGTCATTCTTATCGGTAGTCATGTAAATGAAAGGAATGCTAAGGTACTAACAGGGTCTCGCGATGGAAAAGGGTGAACTATTGAGAGGTGTTTCTCATGCTGGGACAAATGACCTGGGTGGATCAATACCTGATTCACATGGATTGATTCCAGCTCCTTGGACCGCTGTTGATTTCAGGTAAATGCAGCTTCTGAATGTGTCACTGCAAGGGTGGCTAAACAGAATGTCAGTGTGCTGATGTTTTGGCTTCTGCCCATGTGTGACCAATTCATGATACTTTTGTGATTTGCATTGTGAGTCAGTAAGAGATTTGATGAGAGAGAGGGAGAGAGCCTGGGGAGAGGGGGGGCTCACGGTGTACAGAGGAGAAAGTACTTATGATGCTGGTCAGGCAATGTTGTTGAGTTTTTGTTCTATATAATATGGTTGGATGTGTACTTGGACTTCTATACAGTTTTTCTTTGAGATATTAGTGACTATGTCCTTCTCATTTTGAACTACTAAGAGTGATCGGGCTGCTAGAATATAAGAATTGTCTAGAGGATGTAAGAACCATCAAAATTGTTTGCATTTATGCTAGGTTTAGTGCTGTATAAGGCAGTATTTGCCTTTCGAATTTTGTCTTGGACAATAACATCTTCTCCCAGCCTCTTACAGTCTGAATTTTACACTTAAGTTGCCAGTCTGCACTTTTTCCTCCAACTTTTGCTGAGATGCAGCTGAGATAGATAGTCCTTGATCTATGTCATCTTTGGGAGGACACATTTTATAGACAGAATCATCTCTCTTCTCACTGTCCTTTTTGTTTGCCCATTCCTATCCAAGAACCACACAGTGGAGGCCCTTTGGAGTTGACTATTATGCTGAATTAGCTCATTCCACTTTGCTTGTGCTCGGTAGACTAGAGTTATTAAGGGGACATCGTCAGAGAACAATGTCGGGGACAGGGTGAGAATGGGGAGACCCGTGGGAGGGAAGTGGCTTAGCTTGAAATACTCTCTTGGTTGCCTGCTTGAAGGCTAGCCAAACCAGTAAATGTGGTTAAATCATTAGCTTGTGGGATGCACAGAATTATTATCTCCATTCTGAAGGCATTTTGTAGTTTCTTTCTTTGTTAGAACTAATGTTTTTTAATCAAACCAGTTCTCTGCGAGACACAAAGGGCATGTCAAAGAGTTTCACTAAACATGAGACCAGGCATCTTTCAGACCACAAGGTACCAAGCTGCATGACAAAAGGAGATAGTGAATTTGTGATGACAATGCTTTTCGTGTTTTACTTTGTTATCGAGCTCTATCATTGGACTTAATAGGTAAACATTTTGTAGAATGTTGCCAGATGTGCAAGGTTTAGCACTGATGGAAGGTTTTTTGCAACAGGAAGTGCAGACACTTCAATTAAGCTCTTTGAGGTTGGACTTATACTGTTTTAAACTTTATTTTGGCCTCCATATTCTAAAGGTACTTTATTTTGTAGGTCTCAAAAATAAAGCAAATGATGCTACCGGATTCTACAGATGGCGCTATACGAGCTGTTATACGGACATTTTATGACCATACACATGTAAATCCACCTCTCCCACATGGCTGTGATATTACTGATGGCAATCACTGTTTGAGTTTTAGCCTAGACACCGAATCTATGCTGGAAGTGAATGGTTGAGTTTTTCTATATCTACAGTTAACTTCTTTGCTGAACAATCTCCCTGTTTCTTTTTACCCCTTCGTAAAGACCTACATGCCCTGTTTAATAGCCGTGACTATATATTCGGAACATGCGACATTTGCTGCATACAGCTAGTAAAATCCTGATGTTCTGTGCAATCTTCCCCCCCCCTCTCTTTTTTTTTTTGGTTTGGGGAGGGGGGTGGGTGGGAGGGATGGCACTGTGAAATTGTATGTAGTTTTCCTTTCTGGACTTTTCAAGAGAATTTTGTGCAAAGAAACTGGCAAGTTTCTATCACAAGAGCTGCTCACTATTTGCACACTATCAGCTATTTGATCTAACATCAAAGTTTTAACTCTGTTATGCAGATCTGTGCTATTGTATGAATTGTATCAATTTGTTAAGGAACTTATGTTTTCCCATAGCTATTTATTGTGATTCTATTTCCGACCATGTGTCATTGTTTCTCTCTGTGTTGTTATTTTGAGGATTTTTCTCCATGTTAATTTCATCAACATGATTGCAGCCTGTAAATGACTTGGATTTTCATCCTCAAAATACTGTTCTGATATCTGCAGCCAAAGACCATACAGTAAAGTACGTCCATGCATTCTTTTGTAGCTTGACTTCAACAAATAATTTGCTGATTTCGTGTGTGTGGTACAAAGAACCATTAAATAGCATGCAGAAATTGTGTATTTTAGTAATACTCGTGTCACTCTCAGGTTCTTTGATTATTCAAAATCTACAGCAAAGAGAGCATTCAGAGTTATTCAGGTTTATTTTGTTGCTTTATCATTGATTGCAGAACAGTTGTTAAATTTGGTAGTATGAAAATGATATTATTCTTTAAGTGGTCATCTTATCTTTGATCTTAATTATTCAGGATACTCACAATGTACGTTCAGTAGCTTTCCATCCTTCTGGAGATTTTCTTTTAGCTGGTGATTATCTTCTTGCTTTTGTGTTTATTGTATATATGGGTCAGTTGGAAATGGTTACCTTGACACGTGATTCTGTACTAGTATAGCTGTAGAAGTTTTACTAGATACCATAGGGCAATAAGTTCTTTTCTGTGAAATCACCCATTCTTTTTTCCTTTTAATAAATCCCTTGCTTTTTTTTTTTTTTATGCATGATCCTGGCATCACTCCAATAACGGTTTTTTTTTTTTTGTTGGATCCAATAACAAGTTAACGAGTGCCTTTTTGCAATAAATGTTACCTGAAAAGTTTGGTTATATAATATTACAGGGACTGATCATCCAATTCCACACTTGTATGATGTCAATACATTCCAATGCTTTCTTTCTGCAAGTGTCCCAGAATTTGCGGTTAATGCGGCGATAAACCAGGTAGATCCCCTGCTTGGTTTTATGTTTTCTTACAGTTTCTTATTGTACTGTGCGCTGAATGGCAGACCCTTAAGAATATCAAGTTTATGCTCATGTAGGTAAGATATTCATCTAGTGGTGGCATGTATGTTACAGCATCTAAAGATGGTGCTATACGATTTTGGGATGGGGTATCGGCCAACTGTATTCGCTCCATTGCTGGTGCACATGGGGCAGCTGAAGTAACTAGTGCCAACTTCACGAAGGATCAGAGGTACAGACTAGAGAATTGTTTAAATGGTCTTCTGAGACTTGTGTTTCGTAAAACTATTTTAATGGCTTCTGGATATTAAAGTTCACAACTACCATGGTCTTGAAAAAGGGGTTATGAAATTGTGCTCATCTGCCGATTCCTTCTAAAAAGTAACGCAGTCGCTCCACTGTATGCATGAATACGCACGCATCTCTCAGCTTTATCTAAACTTTGAAAGGCTACATATCGCAGTGAGAGATATTGGCCACTACCATAGTTAGTCTAATGTCAGTGGAGTTTATAAGCACCACAGCTTTTGAAGGAGACTGTACAGTGCATTTAAACTGCATGCTCTTCAATTGTTAACCATTATAGTGATTGTCATGTTCCAGATATGTACTCTCTTGTGGGAAGGACTCTACTGTGAAACTCTGGGAAGTTGGCACTGGAAGATTGGTCAAACAGTATCTTGGAGCCACTCACACGCAGTTGCGATGCCAGGTATTTCATATGCTGTCTTAAAATTATGTTCTGGCTTATACAGGTCACAGTTGGTCTTAGCCGACACACCTAAATACAAAAAAACACGATTCAGCATTTCACCTCATTCTATTTTTCCCTTGAAGCATATGTAGGTCTGCAGTAGGAGTGTATCCAAGTCATTTTTTGCAGCAAGTCTTAAGACATGGTTTTCAATAGCTAATGCACATCGTATAAGTTGCTCTCTGGAACGCCATTAAATTTCTTTCTGCTTTAACCCAATGAACACCGAAGAAATTACCAGCTATCCTTCTGCAGGCTGTCTTCAACAATACAGAAGAATTTGTTCTATCCACTGATGAACCAAGCAACGAGGTTTGTGAAATCTTCTCGTTTTGTATAGCTTATCACGGTGGTTTTTCCTCTTAGGTTTGTGCCAAGAATTTCCTGTATTTGCAGATAGTGGTCTGGGATGCCATGATAGCAGACAAAGTGGCAAGATGGCCATCCAACCATAATGGCCCTCCTCGTTGGATTGAGCACTCGCCCATAGAAGCAGCTTTTGTATCCTGCGGAACTGACAGATCTGTCCGATTCTGGAAGGAAACTCGGTAGGGTGATCTGCGGAGACGATTATGATGTTTGCAGACTTGGACATCTTAGAAGTGATCACAATGTAATGCACAAGGATCATCGCCACGTTCACTGCACCCTCCACAAATTCTTTCCTTCTTTGTAAGGAACTTATAAGTTATTCGAGGAGGCATTTTCGATAACTCAATATCCTATCTCTAATAGAGTTCTGACGTTTGAGTCTTACATGGGTGTAAAGTCGCATTGCAGATTTCATTACAATTAGAAGGTCCGGAGGGTAATAATATGTAACAGTTGAAAGCTTAGAGGTGAACATGTACTTGTGCCAAAATTAGGGGGAGCGTCGCTTGATTTTCCAGATATTTACCATAATTGTTTCGTTAGTCCAGATAACCTACAAATTTTCAGAAATATGGCGTTCCGGATGACTGCAGATGATAAGCATGAACTTCCGTATTATTAACAGATATTTACCCTTTCACATGCTCTTACTGACGATCGCAAACTTCTCGGCCAGCAAGCTCATTGTCTGTGGTACATCCTGATCCAGTGAGGAGATTACACAAGCTTACATTGATGCAGCTGGGTCAATTGTGTATGTTCCAGAAGAATCGCTTTGCAGTAAAATTCACCAAAAGAATTGCTAGACGGTATAAATCCGCGAGCAAGAAACTTTATGTGAGAATACTGAACAATAGTAGGAGAAATGTGTGTCCAGTTGAAGACAGAAATGATGGGAATTGTCTTTCATTCCGAGGATCTCTTCACCGGGCAAAAGGAGAGGTGAACTCGAAACTCCAATAATTTCCGTCACAGATTACAGAGAACCCCAAGACCCGCCAATGAATAAACAGAGCCGAGAAAACAGAGGAAGGTCTACGATACGAAGTAAGAATAACAAAGACCAAGCAGCAGGACCACCACAAGAAACACGATACATGAGGGTTGGCTTTCGTAACATGGCGCTTGAGCGCTTCTCATATTGATCTTTCCTTGAGTTTTCAAGTTGAGCCGCCTTAGCTAGAGGGTCTGAACACAACTTCTCACCCAATTCCATTAAAAAAGAAAAGAAAGATGGCTATAATGACCTTTGCAAATTGTTGACTGTCAATGGAGATCCCAGACCATGAAAAAAGCATTCTCAATCCCAGGAGAGCAATATTAGATCATCACTAGCAAGGATCATAGAATCCTCAAGCCAAACATAAGTTACAAGCAGAGAAAGAGGACTTCCAAATATGCAATACTGTTCTCTGTTCAGAATAAGCCCGGGTTCTCATTGAGAAAAATCCCGGCATTTGTTAGTGAACAGCAGATTCATCTGACATCCATTGCATATAAAGAAATAGAAACCTAGAAAAATGAATTCGCTCACAGGAAGCAAGATCCGGAAGCAAAATTGGCAGAGATAAAACTACTCTCACTATTTCCACTGTTGCCATTTGTAAATTCAAACAGAAAATCGACATGATCCGGGAAACCGTTACTACCAAACCTCAAGAGCCCTATAGCAAGTACATTTTCGATCCTTCCCCTGTTCAACACCAAGGCAGCGCAAAATCCTTGAACATGACTCCAGAGGATTATACACGTTAAGTACAAGAAAAGAACCTCAAGTTGCCTTGCCACACTTCTATCCAATTATGCGGGGCACATGGCTTCGAGTGGATCAGTATCCTCGCATCATTCGTTTCGGCTTCTTAACAAAACTTAGACGAATCTGCTTAAGTCGTCTCCTTTTTCTAGCCATTTTCTCAGGCAACGTCTCTCGCTTTTTCTCTTTCTTCTCGGCCTTGGCCTTCTTCATGTATCGGGGATCTAATCTATAGGCCTTGGGTTCCACGGGCACTCCTCTCCTCAATGCTTCGTTGTAGAGTGCATTAGCTTTGTCAAGACGATTATGAGCACACAATTTTCCCATCAATAAGTCATATGTCTTAATACTTGGCTCACAGCCATCGGCCTTCATCTTTTTAAAAACACTCAAAGCATGATCAATCCTCTCAATCCCACATAAAATCTTCAAAAAGTCATAGTATGCCTTTTTATCCAAGGCGTACCCAGCAGATTTCATCCTGTCAATCATCTCATCTCCTTCTCCCACTCTTGCTGCCTGATACAAGCTCTTGGTTAACACAAGGAACGTCTCTTCGTTAGGAGAACAGCCCCATTCTCCCATTCTATGAAACAACTTCATCGCATCCTCAGTTTTCCTAATTTTACACAGATTCCCAATCAACACATTGAAAGTCTCCACATTTCTTGGAACCCCATAATAATCCATATCGACCAAAATGTGTTCTGCCTCAGAATTTAGCCGAAATGGGTCCTTTTTACGACAAAGCTTACAAACGCAATCGAGAAGAGCATTATAACCCGTTGTACCAATCTCAAAGCCTCCCCTGTACATCTCTCTTGCCAGCCTATTGGCCTCCTCCAACTTCCCGTCGACACACCACCCCTTAATCAGCAAATCACAAAAATGCTCATCTGGGAAAAATTCATGAGCCAAATTCTTAACCATCTTCTCGGCACAATTGGCATAACCCTTTTCACACAGCTTCTCCACTACCATTTTCATCGATTCCTTGTCACGTTTGAGCCCATAATCCCTCTCCATCCTCTCAAAGAACCCGACTGCTTGGACGGGCCGCCCTGCCCGAACCAACCTATCAATAACAGATTCCAGGGTTTTAGAACTTGCTACATCCTTGGCATCGCTCAATATCTCGTCAATCGCCTTGAAATCCTTGCGTCGCCCAAAGTAATCCACGAACATCGCCAGCGTCTCATCCGTGTGAGTAAAATCAGGGTTTTGAGCCAGCCACTGGTAAAACCCCAGCACAGTACGGCCGGCGTCCGCAGACAGATTGAGCGTCGAGAGGACCAGGCCAGGGTCCGGCGTCACGTGAGAGAAGTTGAGAGCGAGACGCTGGACGACGGAGAGCGCGTCCGCATCCGCCTCCTCCGCGAGCTCCGCGGAGATAGACTGCGCGACCACATCGCGATCCCGATCACGATCTCCGCCTCGATCGACAGTGTCCACGGCGGATGAAAAGTCCCGGCGCAACGACAAACCGGAGAAGTGAGGGAGCCGGGGAAGTAGGCCGGCGTGACGCGCGGAGGAAATGAGGGAGGCGAGTGGAGGAGGAGGAGGCGGCGGCATTGAGCTCGGGAGGAACGAGAAGGAGAAGAAGAGAGGCAGCGAAGGAGGAGGAGGGTCCTGAGCTGCGGGGGTTTCGATGGCGGCATTGCTTTGCGAGTCGGAGGAGGAGTGAGAGAAGGACGGTGGCGATCCCAGTTGCAGAGATTGGAGGAGGAGTGAGGAGTGAGAAGTGAAGAACCCTATGCCGCGAGCGAGCGAGAGAGAGGGGGGCTTTCCAAACCTAGTGGGCCCAAATTTGGGGCGAAGTATGGGCCTTCATGGGCCTAAAGAGATCTGTAGGATTGGGCCAGGAATTAACTGGAGCCCAATTCCGATGCCGACGACTATGATATTCATGATATGCCCTCGATGCAAACTCTTGCCCCGATCGGAGATCAAGGGTTCGTCTACTTCGCGAGGGTCGCATATAGAACAGCGGGATTTTGTCGGCGAGTATCTCAAGGCATCAGTTATACACACTTAACGAAGGAAACTCAATCTTTAAATCATTTGTTACGAAAAGAAACAACGTCTATGATTCTTAGCAAATATTATTAGGATGATTCCATTAACATTTGTCACCAAAACACATGATAAGCAAGTAAATAAGGAGTGCTTGCAGTTTTTCACGATATTTTTCCTCGGACTTATGTAATCTATTCTTAAAACAAAAAAAAAAAGAGGAAATATTCCTCGTTAACTATACTCAACAAATGTTCATCCGCACGTAATAATAAGATTGACGTAAATAGTAGTCGGCAACTTTCGTTCACCAAGTTCGCCTGAAAGACCGATTCCGGAATTCGGATTCGGTCACCGAAATGCAGCTTCTTTACTCGTCGGGCCGATTGAATTGACCTCTATTGTTTTATTATCAACAACCACTTCAAATCTTACCGTTCACGCATTCGACTTTTCGTTTTCAATTCCAAATTCCGGAAACTTCTATGGCATTTACGTATCGGCGGTGACTAAAATATCGATGCGTGAATTCACATATAATTAATTTCAACGGTATTGGCAAGAAAAATGAAGAAAACAAAACTACTCGATCGTTTATTTGCCAGTGTGAACGAACTTCCAGTCAGCTTCCCCAGTATGAGAGACGCCGCTTTTTCCCAGAAGTTGCCCAACGGCAACGTGTGCATGGGGTGGGTGAAATCATTGAAAATTGAAACTTCAATGTCTCCAAACTCGTTGTTTCTTTTCTGCTAAGTACGTGATGAATCGGAAGCTTAAGCTTATCATCAGACACTCCAAGAAAAGCCAGTCGATCCGACCAGTCGCGTCCCCGGTTCGGAAAAAGGACGGGGTTGAAATCATTGGGGCCACATTCGCCATGATCATCAAATCATCGTAATGTAGGAGACAGCCGGAAAAGGCAGAATCATTCGTCCAAAGCCGCCAAGAAAAGTCAAGGGTCACGGTTGACTAGGGCCAACGCTAATAAATGACCTCTCAAAGTCAGCGCGACTATAAATCGGGCGACTCTCCTCTTCCTCTTCGTCTTCGTCGCCCTCGCCTCTGATTCGCGTTTCCTCTCATCTTGGGGCGCACGTCGGTGAAAATTTTAATCTTGAGAGGAAAAGAGGACGACCCATCTTCTTCTTTTTCCCCTTCTTTTGGGCTTTGTTGTTGTTTCGCGCTGGTTCTCGTCACTTGTTCGAAGGGCAACAATGATGAACGGCGTCGGAAGCGACAGAGTCCCTTTGCTGCAACGAGGAGTATGTTTTTCGAATTGGGGTTTTGCTTCTCTCTTCATAATTTGATGAAGATATTAGGCAAAATATCAGTTTTCTTTTGGACTTCAAATTTGAAGTTTCTTGGAGTTGATTTGATTCCTCGTGTGTGTGTGTGTGTCCACTTTGAATAGATAACGATTTTAGAATGCCGAAGTGACTGGAATCTTTGTGGTAGAGGAAAGACATGTTTAAATGAGCTTAAGGAGTCAAGTCCAATCTCTTTAGAAGAAATTTCCATATACATGGGTTTTAAGTTAATTTGCGTTCCTTTTTCTTTTTTCCTTTTCATTTGTTGTTGCGTGGTGTTGAGCCTTTACTTTTACCCTGTGTTTCCACTGAGAAGAGTGATGGAAAGAGTGAATTCACGTGGGTTTCAGTGATCAGTCCATGAGCAGATTCGAATAAATTCTAGCCTAGGTCATCTTGCAGTCTAGTCTTTGGTTAATTGTTCAGTTCGTGAAAGCTAAAGAATTGTTTGAGAAGTGTTCTTGGGTGCTTTTGTCCTGTGGGCTATATTGTGAAAGAAAGACTTGACACTGTACTTTTAATCTTCATTCCTTTTTAATGTTGGTGTTTTTGGTATTTTTGGTTGTATCATTCGATCTCATTCCCAATTTTATTGCAGGGAGGAGGAAAGAGAGATGATACTCTCATCGATAGTCATCTGACGGACCTGGAACACGGAGATGCTGTTCCGGTGAGAATGCCATATTGTTCATATTTTCTTACTGACATCTAATGTGATTCTGAGTTCATGATGCAATTTTCCTCTCGTTAATTCCTTAGGCTGCAAATGTGGGATTTGGCAGAGTACTCTCACTGGTAAACCTGCCTTATGTTTAGACTGTTCTTTGATCTTTGAGTACTCTCTTTGGGCGGATTGGATAGTTAAACAGATCATGGCTTTCTTATTGGTTCACAGGCAAAGCCTGATGCTGGGAAGTTGATCGTTGCTACGATTGCTCTCTTGGTTGCATCCACTTCAAGCATACTAATTGTAGGTTCTTTCATCTCTCTCCCTTTTGGAGTCCTAGCATTGATGTTCCAAGAAGCATTTTGAGAACTTGGACTAATTGATTGAAATGCGTTTGACCATTATTCGCAGCCAAAATTTGGTGGGAAGATAATAGATATTGTGTCAAGAGAGATGAGATCACCTGAACAGAAAGCTGAAGCGCTGGAGGCTGTCAACAGAACCATACTAGAGATATTTTTAATTGTTATAAGTGGGTAAGGACTTGCACTTGCTTCATTATCTCCCGTTCTGGCACAGGATTTGCCTCCTACTGGCGACAAAATTACTATCAAATTTGTTAGAACCTAAGTTCCCTTGTGATGAAAATCATGACGTTTTTGAATTTTTTCCTTCTGAGCTGACAATTAGTGACATTCTATGGTAACTACAATTCAGTTTACTTTCCCATAGTAAAGGCTTCTCTCTTTGTTGAACTTCCAGTTCTGTTTGCACAGCACTCCGAGCATGGTTGTTTTCCTCTGCTAGTGAACGGGTCGTTGCTAGACTGAGAAAGAACTTATTCAGTCACCTTATTCATCAGGTATATCCAGATCCAATGTATTGGTGTATGAATACCATGTATTGCAGCGGTTTAGACCTCGATTTTCATGCATAGGAAGGCAACGGTGTTTTAATTGCTCTGTGCACAACTTCTTAATTACAGCGGCTTGCATTTTTTGTAGGAAATAGCATTCTTTGATGTCACTCGAACAGGGGAGCTGTTGAGCAGACTTTCCGAGGATACTCAGATTATAAAAAATGCTGCAACCACCAATCTGTCTGAGGCCTTGAAAAATTTATCAACTGCATTTATTGGCCTTGGCTTCATGTTCGCAACATCTTGGAAGTTGACATGTAATTGTTCATTAAAGTGCATATAACTATATTTAGAGAAATTTACTGATTGCTGGTTGACGACGTGCCATTCTTTCTGTTTATCTCACAGTGTTGGCTTTGGCCGTTGTGCCTGCTATTTCTGTTGCTGTACGTAAGTTCGGCCGCTTTCTTCGCGAACTTTCCCATAAAACACAAGCTGCGGCTGCTGTAGCTTCCTCAATTGCTGAGGTATGACGTGACAACATTAAGGGTTTAGATATCTCACTTATTCAGCTAAAATTCGTCAATCAATTATTTTTGCGCATAGGCGTGTGCTGATTATCTTAATCACCCAAGTAACCCTAGCGACTTGCATATCTTGCTTTTTATATGACGCTGTATGTTCCCGTAGAATTTTTAGGGCTTTGAGGAGAAGTACACTGAAAAAATGAAGCATATTCATTTTATTCTACGTTACTCTTCGCAAAAGTTGGAAGCTCATACACAGAATATTGTAGGAGTCTTTTGGTGCGATACGCACAGTGAGATCCTTTGCCCAAGAAGGATATGAGGTGTCACGCTACTCCGAAAAAGTTGACGAGACACTGAAGCTTGGAATCAGACAAGCTGTGAGTTCATCCTCGTTCTTCGCTTCCCTCCAGTTCTCCTCACTCTCAACAGCTTTTTCACTTTATCTTTCTTTCTGCTGCAGAGGGTTGTTGGGATCTTCTTCGGAAGCCTAAATGCAGCCTCAACAATGTCAGTGATTGTTGTTGTCATATATGGAGCCAATTTGACCATTATGGGTCATATGTCACCCGGCGCTCTCACCTCTTTCATTCTCTATAGCCTCACTGGTATTTCTCTTGTTCTATTTGCTGATACTTCCAACATATAAATTATGTCCTCTGTTGTTTTTTAAGTTTTCAGGTGTTGATCATTGAGATACCTATCAGCTACTCCTCAACATGTCTAATTTAGGTTTGTTCTTGCAGTGGGATCCTCTGTCTCTGGATTATCTGGGTTGTACACTGTAGCAATGAAAGCTGCAGGAGCCAGCAGGCGGGTCTTTCAGATTCTGGACCGTGTTTCATCCATGCCTAAGTCAGGGGATAAGTGTCCTTTGGGGTTAGTTCCTCTATTTTCTCTTACTCTATTGGAGGCTTTCGAGATTTTGGGTTGAAAAACAGCTGAAAATGGAAAAGGAAGTCTCATCTTCTATGCAAATGTGAATCTGGTGGTGGAAGTCAAGTACCCCAAATCTTATTTACTAGAGATTTTGCGTAAGAACATGCAATGAACGTAAAAATCATACTGATGATACGCCTCACTATGAACTGTGTTTTGTATTGTAGTGACCAAGATGGAGAGGTGGAGTTAGATGATGTGTGGTTTGCGTACCCTTCCCGTCCCAGCCATATGGTGCTCAAGGTAATGAATTTCTTGATTTATAGAAAGTTCCATCTCGTGTTTTACTACCGTAAAGAACATCTTACATCTGCAAATTTCAGGGAATAACATTAAAACTGCAGCCCGGCTCAAAAGTTGCCCTAGTTGGTCCTAGTGGAGGTGGAAAGGTAAGTTCTTCCTATGGGAAGTCTTGTCTCTCAAAACCCAGTTTGCCGCTCTCTGAATAATAATAATTTTCTGTTGATACTGTTCAAACTGCAATACTAATTTTTTCTACGTGCTCTGCAGACCACAATAGCAAGCTTGATTGAGAGGTTTTATGACCCGATCAAGGGAAAGATTCTGATAAACGGGGTTCCTTTGGTAGAAGTATCCCATGAGCATCTCCACCGAAAGGTCATCAATCTGTTGGATCTTTTGCATTTGCACGTCCAATGAGTGGCAGTTCGAGTCATAAATTGCAATTTTTTTTTTTTGGGATGCAGATGTACCATAGTAACCATAATATGCCATCGTCGCGTCCACTGTACGGTTATTTTTAGAATATGTGCTGATATCCTGATAATTTACTCGCAGATAAGTATAGTTAGCCAAGAGCCTGTGCTTTTCAACTGCTCCATAGAGGAGAACATAGCCTATGGCTTTGATGGCAAAATCAGCAGCGAGGACGTGGAAAATGCAGCTGTAAGACTGATTCTATCTCCCTTCACAAGAGTTGGGACACTACACACTTCGACCTTTTTGGAACTCACCAGCATAATGATCTGAATTTTTGCAGAAAATGGCCAATGCTCATGGGTTCATATCAGAGTTTCCCGAAAAATATCAAACCTTTGTCGGAGAACGCGGGGTGAGGCTCTCTGGTGGTCAGAAACAGAGAGTAGCGATTGCGAGGGCTTTATTGATGAACCCGAAGGTTCTCCTGCTAGATGAAGCCACGAGTGCTCTCGATGCCGAAAGTGAATACCTGGTCCAGGTGACACATGAAATATATAGGAGCAGTATTTTGCTCTTGAAGTTCGCATACGTTTTTAAAGTTGGATATTTAATTCGAGATCGAGACGCGGAATTGTCGCTTCATTGATTGATTGGCTTCCGATGATACAGGACGCAATGGACTCCCTAATGAAGGGAAGGACTGTGCTGGTGATAGCCCATCGGCTATCGACAGTGAAGAGTGCCGACACGGTGGCGGTCGTTTCCGACGGCCAGATAGTTGAGAGAGGCAGTCACGAAGATCTCCTCAGCAAAGACGGCTTTTACACTGCATTGGTCCGGAGACAACTACAAGGCGCCAAGAGCGAGATTAAGACGATCGAGGCGGTTGATAACGGAACCGATATCACAGAGAAACAGTAGTTTACGCTGTACCAACGATTTTATATTGACCTTCACGAACTACTCAAAATTTGAACTTATCAATAAACTTCTCATTGATGTATTGTTTCATCAAGATCTAATCCAAATCGCGATTGTTAAAATGATGGTCAAGGCTGGCAATTGATATAGGCCAAAGTTTACACCTCAAAGTCTACCATAATTGATATAGGTAACAATCGTTCCTTTTTCTTCCCTGAAACAGGGCAAAAGAAAATGCCCTGGCCATCTTCTTTCTTCAGAAGTAATTTCATCTTTCATCTCTGATAATGCAAATGCGGACAGTCTATTATCTGGAAATTAAAAACACGTAATTTTAATTAGATAGATTTAGATGGAAAATGTTGACCGTTCAGCCTCCATAGCATAGTGGTAGTGCGTTCGCTTCGTAAGCGAAAGGTCGCGAGTTCGATCCTCGCTGGGGGCTTCTGTGTCACATGTTTTTGCTTTCATTTTGACTCCTGACAAACACAAAACTTGTTCTCCTGTTGCGTTATTTTTTTTTTTATTTAAAGTTTCTTGTATCCATTTGAGACATTTCGACAGTGAAAGCCTCTGCCTGAGCTGTTGCAATGTCATGAACTCATCTGGATCTTCATTTATTTCATTCCAAAAACTCTCTCTATAGCTGGAGGGTTTTTATTTAATGGTCATCCAAATCTATCGTGGTTCATGTTTGTTTGGAGGACGTGACTTCTAAGGCTTAGTTCTAGTGAGTAATTCAGTTTCGCCAGATTATCCTTGATCTCACGCACTAGCTAGACCTCCTCCGGCCTTCGTTTCTTTCGATACTTTAAACAAATTTTCCATAGAAATTTCTCTCTATGATCTTATATAATCTGTTCCAGCAATGAAGTTGTTCTTTTACAGACTTCCTGAAGTGCTGCTGATTCATGTGATTGCCGTTGTCTTGCTGGCAGGCTTCTAATTAAGCAAGATAGAGTTGCACTGTTGAAATCTGATGATAGTATGAAAAAGTGGGTGATTAGGCTCCTCATTATTCGACGTTGTAAGAGGACGAAAGGACTAATAACTGAAGGAGATAGCTCACTCATGATCAAAGTCAACGAGCACCATGACCATTTGTACTTCCGTCTTTAAGTTGAATATACTTCAGAAAAGGATTAGCTTGATCACCTGTACTTTGGCTTAGCTAATGTATGAAAAAAATAAAAGCTTGACACTGTTTGACTTTTTCTGATCTTGAATTTAGAGCCAACACCAAAGTTATACAGCACAAAAATGTGCACTACAAACAGGATGCAATAAAGTGTGTTGCAATTCCATAGACACCACATAACGATCCCTTGCGGAGAAAAAGGCTTTGCTTACATGGAACTAAAGATATTAACTACAGCAACCGGAAGTTCCAACCGATGCGGATATATACTAATAAATCTAAAAAAGAAAAAATGCAGCCCAGCAGAAATTATGTGCCTTTCGAGACCCGATATAACTTCAATAAGTACATCTTCTCGATAGACGCTACTGATATTATCACGGCTATGGTGGCAGCGTATGTGTTAACGGAACATATAATTGCACAGTTTAACACTTTTGAAATGACGGTATTTTAAAAAATATGAGCTCGTTACTTGAAAATTGAAAATGGTTTGGACCTTAAATGGTCCATAAGAGTCTGACATTCACAGCAAGTTTGTTTGTGTAAAGAAAGTGGCATGAGAAGTGAGAAATATGGAGTGATGTTACGACACTACTAAAGTGAAAGCATTAATTCTCTTTAATACCCAACACTTCGTGGATTGCATACATTAGCACTGAAAACAGAAGAAGACTTCAGCTTTTATAGCTCAAATCTTTTAATTTCTGCTTAAACTGCAATCACAACTCCAGTACACAAAATTAATCGGCAAAAGCAGGCGTGCCAAATCTATGCTTAAAGCATGTGCTTCCCTTGGAAGAACTACAAACAACAAGAAGCTGAAGAAACAAAATCCAAGCAGATCTGTCATTCAAAAGACATGAGAATCCAAACACTCAACTTCAACACTTACCATCCTGGTCATTTGTTCAGCTTTCATCTTGTGAAAGAAGATTATATTTGGTCTCAAGGGCATCATGATAAAGTTGAAGTGAAGTCGGGGTGGAGCTAGGCAATAGGGAGCATGAGCTGAACGGATGGAAATGCTTCACATTTCTGGGTTCATTATCGATAGGACTAGCACTAGTCCAACACAGTGAACACGACGGAATGGAAGAAGGGATTGTCATCTTAGATGGACCGGGAACAGATTGAGTCTGTGAATTGAGACCTATTGATGAAGACGGAAATAAACAAGCATCGTTGGTGTTGAGGACGTTTGCTCTTTGTGACATTGATTCATAGCTTCCAAATGGGGATAAAGTTGAATTGTGGGAAGAGGGCTCCAAATGATTATAAGGAATATAGGGCCGATATTCGATGAGATTGTTTGGCAGGCTAGTTAGAAAGAGATTCTGATCTGAGACCGGCCGATTGCCAGAGCAACTGATGGTTTCTTGGTTTTCTCGAACATTCAGATCGATCTGCTTGCTCTTATCGGAAAAGCACCCTCGTTCGAACTCGTTGCTTCTTTCTCTCAACACTGAGATCCCATCCCAATAGTACTTCGATTTCAGCCATGTCTCTGCACTCCGAACACAATTCTCATTGGTGTCCATCTTCGCGCCGCCAGCTAGTAATGCGAGGCTAGTACTCATTAGTCCATGCCTTGTGAATGGAAGGCTTGTGCCAAAGAATGGTGACATTGAGGGAGTCGTTAATTCTGGGGGAAACAATAATTGTTGGTTGATCAGTTCGCTGAACCCTTGAGGAATTTGGAGAGGTGGAAGCTTTTCGATATCATGCTTCGCAGCCTCAATCAGCCAATCTATCACCTGACTTGGTTGGCTCAGACCTAGATTGTCTTGAAGATGATACAACTGAACCGCGGTCGGTGCAGAAAGCCTAATTCGCCGATCCCTCAAACCCCTTACAGTGCAGACTTTGCTGTGCCTGTCTTTACCTCCATAAGTGCGTGGGATGCGAACAACCCTCGGATTGTTCTGAAGTTCCAAGGACCGACGACTTAAACTCAATGGCGCCACCTTTGAGATCTGACTACCGCCTTTCTCTCCCACTTCCTTGGCTTGAAAACCGCTTCTCTTTTCTCTTGAGCTGGTGATCATCTCACTTATGTCTCATACTCTTGCTGCATCACGTTTAGCTGAATCCAAGACATGTAATTAGTTCTAGTGCTAAGAGGAGTTTAATTCTTACCTTTTTCCTATATTTTCTCCTATGGAAAAAGTCATAAGTATCATCAGTTACAACAAAACTTATTCTTGAAAACACAAAAGAAAGATCCTGAACTGGTACTTGGGCTGAAATTTAGGGCAACTGGAAGAACATATGAAAGGGTCTAACCTAGGGTTTTTCTTGATTTAAACTTTTGAGCAAGAAAAACTCCATACAGATGGAAACAAAAGGAGCAGTCTCGTCTTCATCTTCCGAGATGATGATCATTTACCTTATTATTATCGTGTATATACCAATCACCCGGAAAAGAACTTCAGTGCTTCTGCAGGCAAAGAATCTAAGGCATCAAGCGGCAGATCGGTGTGCTCCGGCACAGTAGTAGAGAAGGAAATGTCAAGCCTTAACCCTTCTCTTTAGTAAGTTCTCTCAATCGAGTGAAAGCTGAAAGAAAAGTGCTTGGGGAGTAGGGTACTTTAGGGCATTATCTTTCATCAATGAAACTAAGTTTCTGGGGATGGAAGAAGGAAAAATATGCGATGCTTGCAGGAAATTCTATAATGTTTCATGCTTATGAGTTGAAAAAGGTAAGGCACTCTGGCGTCCACTTATTTTATCTACTGTTGAGAGTTCATCATCAAGTGACACCGCAAAAATCTAATAAAGTTGGGGACCATTTGATGAACAAGGTTTTCGGTTTCATCGACAGTTATCTGGTAGATAGCTTCATATGCGTAGACGTCGATTTCACATTGCGCACGTCACCAAAACCCTAATTCAATGACATTGAGAAGTTTACAAGAGAATTTTGGGTAGATTCGGATGCTGAAATTTCATTGACAACAACAATTGATAGCCACGGTAGACATTGACCTATTTGGTGTCAACCATATGAAATGGTAGATCAAGTAAATCTAATACCAATATCTGTTTTTTTCCAAAGAGGAAACTGTGGTTCTCTATGTTGTGGAAGAACCCTAGGGCAAGGCCGTTTCTTGAAAGCAATTATCACTCAGAGGAGAGGGACCACATGCAATATGGCAGTGAGATTTGGACTAGACAGTGCAATTCATTTGATTTAACCGTCTGTCTTTAAGATAATTGCTCTGGTCCTTGGCTCATTAACTGTTTCTTTTATCTTCTTCTTTAGCTGGTCTAAAGTTCACTGGGAAGCCAACCATCTTTTAGGGTTCTATTACTTTTACCTTTGAACTTACTTTACCCTGGCTAGTTTTGCATGGTTCACAGAGTCAAACTATATGGAACAGCAGCCTTTTCTGAATTTAGAGCTAGCCCTAAAACTTTTCTTCTGCTGGGCCCTTGTATTATGCCTTTGCCCAGCCAACCGAAGAGAGAGAGAGAGAGAGAGAGAGAGAGAGAGATATTATCTTGAAGCCTCTCCGGCTCAGCTTATGATAAATTGATCAAAACGAAGGTAGTTTTTCTCTTTATGGTTCCGGCACCAGCTCAAAATGTTTGAGAGAGTAAACCTTAATCCTAAGATATGGTTCCAATGTAAATAGTGGGTTTCCATCTTCTGCACAACATTACCGAGAATGCACTAAATTTACGCAATTTACGAGTAAGCGGCGACTACTAGAGCGGTTAGGAAATCATATCAAGAAGTGTAAGTCCTGTACTTGAGGACCATATAGGATGATATCATCTAAGGGTCTAAGACAAAAAGACAACCAAGAGTCTGCATGGCAATGATTCTAGTTCTCCGATTTTGTTCCCCGAAACAAAAAGGATGAGAATCATTTTTGGTAACGTAAATAATTCGATTCGATTCTCTTCCCGAAACAATTTTGGAGCAAAAACGATAATTAAAAAAAATGGTTTTGAAAAAAGAATCACTTTTGAGAATCACAAAACAAAATGAAGTCCCATATATCTCACTTTTCCTTTTCGCTTCTCATTACGAGGTTTCATTTTCAAAGAAAAATATATAAGATAAAAAATAAAATAAAAATAAAAAAATTCTAAAAAAAAATCAGAAAATCCCTAAAAATAGAATAAGCTTAGATTAGACTAATTTGACCTTATTTTCATAAATTTGGGCCTAGATTCTCTAGATTTTATAAATTTTATTCTTTTTAGGAAAATCATAAACACATTTAAAATTAAACTCCGAACCACATTTCTCTAAAAGCTTAGGACATTATTAGGGTTTTATCATGCCATTTATCGATGTCATGATTCTTTGATTACACACTTGATTTCATTGATTGTGATTTGCCTAAGTTTAAGCACTTTAGACTTAGTCTAGTTTTAGAACATTTGGAAAAAATGAAAACAACCTGCGTGAACACGAATTAGCTTACCTCATAGGATTAAAAATGAATTAAAAATTTGCATGAAACACGTTTAGAAAACACTCAACTTTTTATACCGAAAGGGCGTCGATGGAAACACCGATGTGACCAAATTCTCGGATCTTAGATTTCTCTGGTTGTGTAGAATCAAACCGTTTCTCCCGATCGTTTGATAAGATTCTCGATCTTCCTTTTTCAAAGACCGGTGGCGATTCTATTTTCATTTACACATACACGTGTCATCGTTCACACTAAAATCGAATTTGATGTTCCTTCGTTGCGATTTAGTATATGCCTGCGAGGGCCCGAGCTAATATGAAATCACATACTAACCCAACATGGCATGTACTTTTTAAACTTAAAATGACTCGTTATGACGCGACAATTAGACGGAATATCCCGAAAAAAATATTATATTCAATTTGCAATATGATATATAAGAGAATAAAAAATTGGGAAGAGAAATTATTTTCACAAAGTAATTATGTAGTTATTTGACTTAAATGACAAAAATTGAGAAAAGAAATTATTTTGGGAACAAAAATTTTTTACGATTCTAAACGCATTTCTATTTCAAAAATAGAAATTTTGTGTGATTACAAAACACGTTTTAATTCTCTAAAAACTCATCTAAGAAACAGAATCATAAAAAACAATTCCAATTAAAATCGCTTTTTCAAATCAAAATCATTGGTATATTATCAGATTTCTAAGACGTTCCCCAATCCAAGAAGCAATTCATACACGGGCTCAGTTTCTCCATGTTTTTGGCCTTGTGCGGATTTCTGATGGATGAAGTTATCACACCCCCGACCCCCACCCCCTCACCCCCCACGCCTACCACCCCCAGCCCCCACCCCCACCCCCACCCCTCACCCCCCACCCCCGGCCCCAGAAAGCGACTGGTCGAATCCCTTTAAGAAAAGGAACAGACCCGCCAAGTGTGCAGGAAATAATGCAGAGGGGCACGGAAAAATAACAGTGTGAACAGCCCCGAAACTTTTGGCTTTTACCCAATTTCTCACCAGGATTCCCTCCCAGCAAATTGACCTAATTGTTGAAGGATGGAATTCCAGACAAGATTATATAACTTGACATCGAACTCTCGGCGTCACGGCATCGTTTAGGAGAGAACATATCATAAAGACGTGTGATATTAAGAACACATAACCATCAACCTCTATCCAATCCAATGCACAAGAGGAGGGCTTACAATTCACACTTTCGGAGAAAAAACGCGACACGGTATGAACTATCATGGCTTTGAAGCTTGACCAGCTAATCGACACAGACCGGCATATCATTCATTGGCCAGCTTGATGGCTTCAAATTTCTTAAATAGCCCTAACTGAGCTTACCAGGAGGGGCTGACAAACAAAGAAATGATGTCAAAAGCACTTTCGACAGATTCTGCAGCCAAGTTAATGTGATCGTCCAGCATCTGTTGTGCAACTACAAGACCCCTTTACTCAGACGACAGAGCCATCAGAAAGAGATCCAGAGAGCAACTCCCAGTCCTACTGGTGCTGCCCTTTTCTCCACTCTGCTTCCTGTCAGATCAGACGACTCAGCGCGTTGAGGCCAAAGTCACAACCTTTCTCGCATTGTGCGTCTCTCTTTTCTCTTCCAATGTCATCAATGCTTTTGCCCTTGGGTAACTTACCAGCCATAGCCTCCATTCTCATTCCGCACACTATGCAATATAAACTACACCATGCTTTTCTTTTCTCTTCTGGACGGTCTAATAGTGAAGCATCTCATGAATACCACAACGCTTTTCAGCTCCCCATGTCCTGTATTGTTCCGAGTTTCTTCTATATACGATGGCTTAAAGAAGACTTTGAGGAGGAGTACGTCCACGGGAGAAAGAAGTGCATAATGGCTTAAAACTGACCTCGAGGTCAATAACCAACTATGAAGTAACCCCGCACAGTTGGCTGGTCTCGTACAGTTAATCAAGTAGATTTGTAGAGTTTAGAGCGTCCATACAAAGTGTCGACTGTAAGTAGGGAAAAAGAAATAGGTTTTGAGACCTTAGCTTCTACGTCGTAGATGATAATAGGGAACTTAATCAACTAAAATGAGTCAGGGAAAGGAACTGCCATTGCCGATCAGTAACTTTTAGAGGACAGAAAATCTTACAGAGCTGGAATGACTGAATCATCCATGACCAAACTGCAAAATGCGTTTGGATCTTATACAAGCAAAGGGTAACAATAAAATTGTAGCCACGGTCTTAATCTGTCCCATCAACTCCCATTATTGAAGTTAAAACAGCTTGATCAACTTAAATCAGTCGGAGCTCTTCATGGAGAAGGAAATTAACAACAACCGCAACGAGCACATTGGAATCTGTTGGCACAAATCTTCAAGCCATCTGTGGAGCAATGCAAATCTTCTGTTCGTCAAATTACAGGTGGATAATGACCAAGGCATATAGAAAAGAGGATAGGTCACCCAGAAGATTCATACAGAAAGATACAGGCATAGCCAGATATTAGAAAAGTTGCGGACAGGAAAGCTCGTTTGTTTCGCAAAAAAGAAAGATTTGGAAAATGTATTTCTCAAAATAATTGCTTATATTACTTACAAAAATGGATAAACGAAAAAAATTTCACAAAAATGTTTAGATATAAATTGTTGTCGATAATGAAACATTTTTTTATTGGCTAATTATCTTAAGCTATGCAATCGATCATTTCCACGAAAATATTTTCCAAATTATTAATTTCGTGAAGCAGAGGAGCCGAAGAAGAGGAAGTATGAGCCAAGCCTGGGGCCCTATAAACTTTTATTTTTTAAACTAAAGAACCATATAATTCTATTGGTCTCTTCATAACTACCTCATCTAAACTTCCAGCAAATAAGCAACCAAAACACGAATCTTCCTACTTACAAAACAGGATATGCATAGTCTAGTCTAGAAGGTGTCTAGTGTCAGCCTGAGTAACACCTTCGGCCCGAACTAAGAGCTTGGCTCAGCCCAGGCCCAGGCCCGGCCATGTATCAACTCTAGGTGCCAGCTTTCATTACCTTATATTCAATTACTTATAAAGCATTACAAAATGCGCAAGCGCTCATGCACGCACACACCTATGAGAATTTGGACTTGAAAATGTTTTATCACCTGTGAAGATATTCCATAGCCACATAAACACAAATATATGAATTTGTAAAAGAGTGCCCTTAGGAAACTCATTAAACAATCAACTAATGAGGAATTTTCTCCCATGACATGCATAATCAGTTCTCTGAAAAGTCAGATGGGGCCCATAATGTGGAAACGGCTACATTAATTAGATCACGATCCATCAGTGGAGAAAACTTGTCGTGCATCAGTGGAGACCAAATGGGGACTATCCTACATACAGACAACAGGGAAACCAATTGGCGTACTTGTGTCAACAGGGACACCAATTGGCGTACTTATGCTAATTTACTCGACTGTGACATGAATGTCGAATCAATACACTTGAAATTAACACATACATCATTTAAGAGGCAGCTATGCATCCAGTTTCTCCATTTTCAAGTAACAGCAAAACTTGACTACAGAGGACCCATTAACCAGGGGAGACCAACCCACAGCTAACAAACCACGTCAAGTTAGCTAGTCAAAAAGCAGTATCGATGCAAACAAAATTTAAAATGATGATTGTAATGTGGCTAAATTATAAGTGCAGTTTTCTTGTCTTGTAACACTGCCTTTGCTAATAAATCGCTTTTATTTCACGAGAGCAGAGACCAATAAAGGCAAGAATACTGTTACGCTTTTGCACTTGATTTAATAGAAGTGAGGGCCCAAAACAATTTCTATCCAAGACTTCGGGCAGAATCTACTTTGTCTTGGTGAATCAGAATTGCATGAAATTTTTTATATCCCTCAAGAGTCCTACACGTCATCTCTAATTTTACTGGTTAATCTATGAGGAAACAAAGAAAATAGAAATTAGTCTACAAGGTTTTTCATTCAACTGCTATTCTGACTTGATCTAACAAGGGACACCAAGTGTCATCCACAGCTAACATTCCACAAGAGAAATTCGTACTACACACTGCTGTATGCAACTAATTGACTTACATGAAACCTCAATGCATCACAACACAATTTTCGAAAAACAGAACTTCCAGCCCCTGCACTGTTTGAGTGAGTGTGAACCTGGCCCTATTCAGAAGCCTACATTACATTCCTATTACTAGCCATTTCTAGATGCCTTTCAGATTGGCGATCTTGGTCTCACTTGAGAAGGAAATTAGATCTTTCCAAGTCAAGCCACAATTAGACAACAGAGATGTATATTAAGCATGTCCTTTCTATTGAAGCCCAATTTTTTCAATAACATATGTCTCTATTTCCAGACACCATTCAATTCGAAAATTACCATCCAATCAAGCCTTAGACCTTCCGCAGCACTTTTTCTGACCCCAAGCACACACAAAAGCATATTGAGCTCCTTAACAACTTCGCTAATGGATTCCATGCATATGCTACAGAGCAAAAGGATTCTCTCTCTGAAGAAATGCTACTCCTCCTCTGGTGATTGTACCAATCACAATAGGTAAAAAGGTCGAAATACTGTAAAGTGGACGACACAATCCAAATGATAATTCATTCTTCATTTGTCACTTTTTCTTATATGATAGCTTTCCCCACACAAGCAGCCAGATTCCTAGTAATCTAATGCAATTCATCAAATTATCCAAAGAATGAAACAATAGCTCCCAAGTGATATATGAACAAAGAACAAATCTTGAAGCATCCAACTTTACATTTTTTCTAGGGAAAAATGAGTTTAAAACAGCCCAAATCCTTAAGATGTAATAGGAGATCATCAAAGTCAATCCATGCTCAAATAGTTATATACATAAGACATCCCTTGGTTTTTCAAAACTATGCTAATCTCCCTAGTACCTCGTACAGTAGTCAAACCTGTCAATTCTCGTGATCACAGTGAAAAGGTACAAAGAAGAAGTGTCCCCCATTCCCAACCCTTGATAACAGCCAAAACTATGTAGGTGTTGCATCACATGGGTTAAACAGTCTCCTTTGGGCGATCACTTCAGGATTAACGGTCATGTCTAGCAAAAAGTCACCTTGGTGACAGACCCATAGAGAGAGAGAGCCAATCCCCAACAAACAACCAGAAGCCTAAGGGAGACCATTCACAACATCTCTTGAGCTTCCTTTACCATGATAAGACCAGGGATCATTTAAAACAAATTGCACTTCGCATAATAGTTCTCACTGAGGTTCGTCCTCATCTAACTTGTTAAAGCAAGGAAAAGTATCGTATTCTTCCGCAATGAACAGATCATCTAAAACCATCTTTCTGATGCCACATTCCACTGCACCACTATATAAATAAGAGAAGTTCATGAAACCACAAAGCTCACTCACGCACGGATGCGAGCGCCCGCGCAGACACGGAGACAGTTCCAGCGTCCCTCCATATTAGTTTCAAATCCCCAAAATTATCTTACTGTTAGGACAATATTAGCGTATATCGGAGAGAAGTAATTTGCCCATTCAATTCACATTCCTTCGTCATATTTCGATCCCATCTACTAAAACCTCGCAAATCCGAATTTCAAGCTCGCATTACATACCTATTTCTGGTAACCACCGCCAATTGTGTTCTCATCCTCCTCGACTTTAGCCGTCAGGTAAACCGGAGGGAACTCCTCGGGGGAGAAGCTTGTCCTCTCCTTCATCATCCTCTCCACGTCCGGCTTCTTCAGCACCGTCTTCCGGATCGGGGGTCGGTTGCGCCGCTGGTCCCGGACGAAGTACTTGATGTCGTACACCGTCTCCGGGTTCGATGTCGGCACGCACGCCTTGATCGGGAACATCGCGGGGCTCGGGACACGGTACTCCGTCGCCTTCGGGATGGCCGGTTTGTACTCCGGCGAAGCGCACGGGCCGGTTATTTCCCATGGCTTCTTGAAATAGCGCTTTAGGGTTTGCACGACTTTGGCCATCGGAGAGACGGAGAGATGTGCTGAAGGTGGAGGTGGAGGTGGGTGAAGGTGGATGTGTGAGAGTGAAGAGAAGTGTCGTCGTTTTGGTGGCTCTATGTGATCTCCACGTGTAATCTTTTAATTAATTTATGCAATTCAGCCCATAAATCGGAGAAAATCCCAAAAAAAGCCTTAGTTGCCCTATTTTTTTAAATAAAAACTTGAAATATATCTTATTTCAAATAAGAACATGAAGATCTTAAATTATTTCAAAAAATGACCGCCAAAAGGCATTTTTATCATTTACTTTTTTTTTTTTTTTTGCTTTTTGTTTTATTTTTTATTTTTCTTTTTCTCCCCTCCCTTTCCTTCCCCTTCCCCTTCCCCTAGAGGTCATCGTTGGCCCCATGCATGAGTCGGCTTCGGCGAGGTGACCTCGCCAACCCAGTAAAGGGCGAGCATTGCCTTCGCCCGGGTCAAGCGAGAGCAATCCTCACATGATGCCGGCCCGAGCTAGGGCGACCCAAGTTAGGGGAGGGGAGAAAAAGGAAAAACAAAAAAAGAAAGGTAAAGAAAAAAATAAATGGCGAAGGAAAAATAGAAAAAAAAAATTAAAGGACGAAAATGCCATTCGGTCGGGCTATTTTTTGAAACAATTTGAGCAATTCACGCTCTTATTTGAAATAATAACCACTTTGAACTCTTATTTGAGAAAGCGATAGCACCTTAAGCTCTTATTTGAAATTTTCCCCATAAACTATAATCCAACTTATAGTATTATAGATAAAAAATTTTAAGTAAGTGATTGAAGTCTTCGCATTTTCTCAAATAATGTATGAAATAGACCTTATTTCAAATAGAGACCTAAAATGTAATAATTTTTTAAAAAGTAAAGGTCTAAAGTGTGTTTTGTTTCAAATAAATATCTCAAGTAACCATATCAATCTAAAAAAAAAGACATGACCTCATCGACAATTCAAAGGCATTTTCTTCATTTATTTTTTAAATTATTTTTTTCCTTCATGTTTCGTTTTTTTTTCTCTTTCCTTTTCATAGTGGTTAGCTTCAGGCGATAGTACCCAAAAAGGGTTAGGCGAGGTCTCCCTTGAAAGCTATAGGCAAGGTTGGCCCTCGCCCAACCGAATATATAACCACCGACGAGGCAATCCCTTCTTTGAAATAGGCGATCATTTTAGGTCTTTACTTGAAATAATATTTGTTTTGAGCACTTTATTTGAAAAAAATGAAGGCATTTCATACTTTTATTTTGAATTTTCCCTAATGCAATATGCCGAACTCTCTATTTGCCTATCAAGTCCATAAAATCATTGAAATTTTTTACTATTGTGCTCTAACTAAATTGGATGGAGCAAATTCCATGCATGGATTTCATATGCGTAAATATTCACTTATAATCGAAAAGAAAAATGATGAAAAATATTTATAAAAAAAGTCATAAATCAATTATATTTGTGTTAAACCTAGTTTTAAACTCGTTAATTTTGTCAATTTAATCCTAAATTTTTTTACGTTTTGTCAATTTAGTGAAAATATGGATGCTAGCTATTCTACTTGGCACGAACAGTGTTGACGTGAACAAAATTTGCTAATTATTCATATTTTTTATTTACTTTTCTTTTTTCTTCTTTCTCTACCGGTCGTCGGGCCTTGGCAATGGCCAGCGATTGGCCACAAGCTATGATCGACAAGGGTCACCGGCCTTGTGTGATGTCACAATCGTCGGGGTCTAAAGAGAGGGAACCTCCTGGACCTCGCCAACTTGATGCAAGCTTCGCTCAAGGGCGGCCCATGTTGGGCTTTGGCAAGGGTGACCCTTGCTAGCATAAGACGAGGCTCGCCCTCGATTGTAGTTTTCTTTGGCTGGTCACCAACCATCACCAAAGCCTTGCAATCACAGATGGAAAAATAATAAAAAATAATAGAAAATTTGAAAAAAATATTGCAAATATAATAGATTTTATCTATGTTAGTATCGGTCGTGTCATGTAGGACAATGAAACGTCCACGTCGATGATTTTCGGTCAAATTTCACCGAGTGGACTAAATCAACAAGATGTGACAACGTTTAGGACTAAATAAATATAATTAAAATGTTTAGAATTAAATTGGCACCCGCATAATAAATTTATATTTTTTTAATAATTTTCGTTCCTTTTATAGTCACTTCAAATTAGACATTTTCTTGTTCAATTACTTTAGAAAGGCCAGTACTCTTCGATTCTTTTTTGTATTTTATCATATAATTTCTCGTATAAGCACAAGAAAAACAAGCAAAGCAGCATTGAAATCCGTGCTTCGTAATGGGTTCGGATAATTTAGTTTCCCTCTTCATTCTTCATTTATCTCGATTTCAACTTTGAGACTTTAAAAGAAGGAAGAGCTTAATCGATTGGGCGTTTTTACGTTGATTTCAAAGCTTCTTGATATTAACCGTTTTAAAATAGTTTAGAAATCCTGAGATCAAATCACCTCGATTAAAACTTAAGCGAAGCATTGGGTAACGGAAAAAATTTAGGAACATAAATATTAGAACAAGATGCACGGAAATGTTCTATATCCATTCCCGACTTAAAAAGTCAACTGCACTGTTTTCTCGAATTTATCGATAAATATGAATATCATAAAACTTGGCACGAGTATCACTCCAAGCAAACTCGAGTCCAACATAGAATCGTTAAATTAGTTAATTATATGTTACTTATGGTCTAGGATCTTCATTTATATCGAACATCACCTTCTCCAAATTGACTATTTCAATGGCGAATCTCGTCACGTGTTAAAATTCCTCAAGACCAACTTACATGCATTATAATTCTCTAAATACTTGACATTTCATCACTAAAGTAAATAGTGGAGTTAGTTAAATTTGTGCGATCAGAACTCTCCTTAGGCACAAGCTCTGGTCCCAATCGCCCATCCATCTCAAGCAATCTTGATTGGCTCGTGGCATTGTTTTGCCATGTGGCAAGTGTAGGACCATCTCCAAAACTTCATTTGTTTAGCAAAAAATGAATAATTAAATTTTTTTTTTTTGAAAATAAACACTTGGATATTCTTTGCAATTGAAATTAGTTTTTCCAATGTAGTCATCGGCATTGTTGGAACCTTTCAAAAAATAAAAAATAAATAAATTAGGGTTAAGTCGTCGACAAATCGATTTAAGATATCGTCGTGCGAAGACAAGTCGACGATGCAAGAGTCAAAATTCCATTGATTCACCTCGAAGCGAGACGCTACTATCTATTAATTTCTTCTTTTTTCCCCTACTCTAAAGGAAGGATCAATAGCTTAAGATATTCCACGACCCTATTCGGCGATAGCCATCTCAAAAATAACATAGAGATCTATCTTCCCCACCATCACTCCCTATGTTGAGAGAAAATATTTTTCTTCCATTCAATCCCATAGAATATCCCATAATTTAACGTCCGAGAGTTCATAGATAAATCGGTTAAAGTACTTTACTCGGGTTCGAATTCATCTTTATAAATGACACAAAATAATATTTTTAAGAAAGAAATATTTTCCGCGATGAATGACTTGGCAAATAATCCGATAGCTTATATCGCTTGAAATAATTAATTGATAAAA
Source organism: Rhodamnia rubescens (assembly GCA_021437795.1). Classification (NCBI taxonomy): domain Eukaryota; kingdom Viridiplantae; phylum Streptophyta; class Magnoliopsida; order Myrtales; family Myrtaceae; genus Rhodamnia; species Rhodamnia rubescens. The sequence goes on along the minus strand of JAILYA010000005.1, from coordinate 5,260,224 downwards.
AAATATTTTTATTGTTGATAACAATTTATGCCTAATCATCTTTATGCATGATGAATATAATTTTGGTTCATTCGCTTTATAAACGATACGTGTGGTCATTTTCAAAAAGAAAAAAATATATATTCTTTTGTGTCATTTGTAAAGATGAATTAACAAAAAATTTTACACATTTACCGCTATTGTTAATGAAAATAAAATTTATTAACTAATTATTTAAATAATTATTTTTGTAAAATAATTTTGGGTTAAAATCATGAAAAACCCTAAACCAGTATACCTGTGACAAATTTACCCAAAACTATTTTTTGACTAAAAAACCCCAACCCAAGTACATGTGTGATAAATTTATCCCAAACTATTTTTTGACCACAAAAAATCCTAAGCTATTATATCCGTGATAAATTTACCCTAAAATAATTTTTTAACCACAAAAATCTCAAACTAGTACTTCTATGATAAATTTACCCTTCGTAAAATTGGGTTAATACCACAAAAAATTTCAAATTGATATCCCTATGACAAAACAGATGGTAAAAATCCTAAACTAGTATACCCATCAATTATTACGTATTATTCAACTCAGTAATTTGACGATTAGATTTAATTAAAATTAACGGAGGGTAAATTTGTCACATGTGAAATTTATCACAAGAAATTTTGAGATTTTTTATGGTTAAAAAATAATTTAAAATAAATTTATCATAAATGTATTAATTTAAAATTTTTCGTGGTATTAACACTATTCATTTTTCATGTCATCCATTTTACTGCTGCAATTAAAAAGTCGTAAAGGATAATCAATGAATCAACCAAAAGACACGTGGGGAAAAAAGGGGAAGTCCGAAGTCATCATCGATAGCTCTCGAAATCATCATATTACCAAAACCCAAAATACGCAAAGAGGGAAAAAGGCCTTTCCTTCCTCGAGTATCTTTGTTGTTGTCCTTTGCTTTTCCTCCGACATCAGCTCTTTCTTCTTCTTCCTCTTCTCTTTTAAGCAACCCTTTAGATCTCTCTCTCTCTCTCTCCTTCTCTCTCAAGCTCGGCTCACCAACCAGGTACTTTCTCTCCTCTTGCCGGTCTTCGTTCGTTTTCTTGTTCGGGCGTGAGATCTAATCTTTCACCCGTCTCGTTCGCGACCGCTCTTGCTTTAGCTCGCGAGTGTTTCTGTTCTGTATGGCGCTTCCTCGGGGGTCTCTCATTTGTTTCGTATCGTTCTCGTCGTTCGTGGGCAATTACTGTAAATCCCTTTTCCAAGATTACATTTTTGGTCCAACCCAGATATTGATTCAGTCACGGGCATTGAATCTTGTTCGGTGGGATTCTGTCTCCGCCCTTGATTTGTTTGCCGTGGCTTTGACATTGCGGCGTGCGGGCGGAGTTTAGCTTGAGTTGTATCTAGTGTTCGACTTTGTTTTTTGGTTTGTGTCTATAATCATTTATTGTTTGTTAAGAATAATGCCTCGGAAGGTGCTTTAGTGCTGCCGCTGTGGTGCTTCGGTTAGTATTTGGTTGGATTTGAAGAATGGCTGCGACACTCTTCGATATCCGATGCATGACTACAAATGTCGTGCATTCGCTTTAACATACTTCCACTGGTATTTTTTCGGTATTGGATGCATTGGCATTGCTCAGCTAAAATGGTAACCAGTTCTTCTCGACTTCCACTTGTTTTGTTCTCGATATATTCTTGCTGATCATTTGTTAGTTTTCTTAATGGGAGTGTCATTTCTCTGCAAGCTGCTTATGCAACAGAAGGGACTACTTGACTTTTTGGTTTGTTGGACGCATCATTTCTGACCTTTAACAACGGAAGCTTGCTGTCTAAATTTTACAGCTGACACGTCTGACTTGGACTTCTGCTGGAAAGTTTGGTGGTTTAATTCTTATCATTAGATGGCGGTGCAAGAAGGTGGTTCAGTCCCAACTCCCAGCGCGCAAGTTGTGGGTAACGCCTTTGTGGAGCAGTACTACCACATCCTTCACCAGTCTCCTGGTCTGGTTCATAGATTTTACCAGGACTCAAGTTTCCTAAGTCGGCCAGATGTCAGTGGCAATATAACAATGGTTACAACAACGCAAGTAAGTGCATCACTCGGGATGACTGATTTTATTTCATCCAGAACTACCACTAATGTTGCTGAGAAATCGTTGGCATTATTCTCATATCAGATGTAATGAAGATACAAATATGCAAGTTTCATCATATTTCTTCTGGTTTTGGCTCAGAATCTTTCTCCTTCTCTTTCAAAATTTTCTTCTTGGGCCTTACGCATTTAATGCGAGTCATTCCATGTCTTCAATTGATCTTAGGGATGTGATTTTTAAGAGTATCTGATATATATGTGCAATGCAGACATTGCGAGGACGTATGTAAGGACAATTATCTAGCAAGCTATGAATTCCTCAGAAAACTATTTTGTTACTTCATATCTGTGTGCATATAACTTCCTGATCATCATGGAAAATTAGCTTGAAGCGTGATGTATGCGGGTTTTCTTTCTCCTACTATGCCAGAAGTGGCATTGAATATGGCAGGACATATTACTGCCGCATCATTTTTTCAATCAAGTAGCTTGATTGACATGCAAAGAAATTAGCCGGCTAACACATTGTTCCACCTTCATTCTGTACCAGGCTATCAACGAAAAGATACTATCTTTGAACTATGAGGATTATACAGCAGAGATAGAAACTGCAGATGCTCAGGACTCCTATGGTAAAGGGGTGATTGTTTTGGTAACTGGATACTTAACTGGAAAGGACCATGTGAGGAGAAAATTCACTCAGACATTCTTTCTAGCTCCTCAAGAAAAAGGATACTTTGTCTTGAACGATGTTTTTAGGTTTCTCGAGGAGAATGAACCATTACCAATCAATTCTACTGCAAACAATGGCACAAGTAACGCCACTGCAACAGCTGCCTTGCCTCCAGAACAAGGTTGGACATATTGGCTAAATATGTTTTATCTATTGTAATCTTCTTTTTATTTAGAAGGGGGTCATTTTGTGGTGCACAGAGCATGCCAAGTTTCCTGATGAACTTGCAGCAAAACCGTTGACTCCCTTGGAGGAAGAGCAGCTTAATAATGGACCCGAGATTCTTAATCCTTCTGGCAATGAAGGATCTGTGATTGAAGACAAGGCTGTTGAATCCGCTCCTCATCAGATTGATTCCTCCTTTGCAAGTGAGGAGGATGCTCCAAAGAAATCTTATGCATCAATTGTAAGTTCGTACAGTTAAATCTTATTTTTGAACATCTTTTTCTTTTGGGTAACGACCCTGATTTTCTTAACAAAGAAACTTTATGGTTCTTTTGTAGGTCAAAGTAATGCAAGGACATGCAGTGACTGGCAAAGTATTTGTTCCTTCCAAAACAGAAAGGACTCCACCACCACCTGCAAGCGATACTGAACAGCTATCCGTGAAATCTTCTGTTGTAACTACCAACCCTAGCACTGACATTGCCCCTGAAAGCAGCAATGTTCATGAAGAAGGTTTATAGCTCTCTTTGGGTTTTCTTCTTTTGCTACTTTGTAGCACTGCACGTGCAGGTGGTGCAATTACACACACATGTAGGCAGTTGACATGGGAATGGAATGAGCCGATCTGCAATTTTGGTCGTGCAAAGCATTGATCACGCCTTTACTAGGTTTAGAGTGGTGTTGATTCCCTTTTGTCAGCAAAAAAAATATCCAATTAGAAAAAATCTTGATTTTTCTCTAAGAGCATTAAATTTGATGTTATTTGCAGAAATGTCAAAAGTCTCTTCTTTTTATTATTTCATTGATTTTGTTCATATCTGCAGCAGAGGGTCATTCAATATTTATCCGGAACTTGGCTTTTGACGCAACGGTTGAACAGCTTGAGGAGGAGTTTAAAAAATTTGGGCCTATCAAAAGCAACGGCATTCAAGTTAGGAGTTCTAAGGTGAGATATATTATTATTCTGTAACTTCCTCAGTTTCTAATTTTTCAATGTAGTGTTCTCACCCCCTATTCTCTTCCATTCTAAAGCAAGGTTCGTGCTTTGGCTTCATCGAGTTTGAAACATCAAGTTCCATGCAAAGTGCTCTTAAGGTATTTCCTCCTGCAGAACACATTGGGAAATGCACTTTATTTGGCATTGCTGCGGTAGTTAGCTGGTTATATCATAGAGATTTGTGGCATGGCACCAATGGCTTGTGAAATTTGTGAGTCATTGTCAAACTCTCGAGCACTTGCTGTATGATATTCTTCTTTATACCGTTCATGTGCCAAATTTCCTGAATGAATATTCAGTTGAGTACTTCGTATGTCAGTTCACAAGCAAACTAGTGTGGCATCACTATCGGATGGACTACTTGAGGCATTGCTTGGTACCTACTTTTCTTTAACCACACATAATTGATACTATATTTGCAGGCATCGCCAGTAACAATCGGGGATCATCAAGCGGTAATCGAAGAGAAGAGAACGACTACCCGAGGTGAAATGCATGGATATAGACAAGGCAAATTTAGTGTTACTTTAGAAGCTTGAACCCTGATATGCTCCCTATGTTGAAAGCTAACTAATCCTCTGGTCTTTTGTTCAGTGGCGAACAGTGGAAGAGGGAGGTATTCTTTGGGACGAGGCGGATTCAGGAGCGACAGCTTTAGGGGCCGCGGGAACTTTGGCGGCGGCCGGGGTTACGGGAGGAACGACTTCCCGAAACCAAGGGGAATTCTCGGGTCGGCCGAGGGGTCCGATGGGACGCGGTGGAGACAGCTACCAACGTGCTTTATCAGAATGGGAATGCAAAGGGGAGCCGTGAAGGTGCAAACCGAAAGGCTGGTGCTGCGTAAAGTAACATCGATGTGACATGACAGTAGTATTAAGTACCAAGTAGGCAACCAATTTTGAGAGTAGAGAGTTGTTCCGGTCGATCCCTTTTTCTCGCCGCGGTTTTTTCTTGTTTCGATTTTAACAAAAGGGTAGTCATTTGGCTAAATATTGCAGTTCGTGCAATTTTTTTGGGCCACCGGCGGTTTCTCTCCTCGGTACATACCTTGTAGACAAACCCTTGGCTGCTAATAGGCCCATCCATTGATAAATTTGAGACTTCAATTGAGTTTTGTGATTGACCCTCGATTATAGTCATCTTCCCGTGATGAACGGCCAATGCATCCGTTTACGATTCCTAAGTATCATCGTCGCTTTCGACATTGTTTTGTTTGATATTCATCTTCCCGTGACGATGGCTGATGCTTCGATGCTTCCATCTTTATTTCGATGAACAGCCATCGCTTTCGCCTTTATTTTGTAGGGCCTTTTACTTTGTCTATGCTCGTTTAGTTTTGTTTTAGGAAAGCAAAGAGTTAATACTTTGCAAAAGCGACAAATTGTTACGATGGAATTTAGATAATTATGAGTCCCGAATTTCTTGCTTAAGATAACATATAAACAATTTTTTACTTGAGACTCTAGCCAAAACTATTATCTAAAATAAAGGGAATTTCTTAAATAAGGGATCTCAATCATTTTTTCCCTCTCAAATCTCATAAGTAAGTCGAGAATTCTACTTTATTCTTTTATGAATTTTAATACTTAAAACTCGTATCCCTAACAACCTTCGTAAAATGTTTTGAAATCATGCAACACTTTTCTCAATACAGCATCTTTCTCTTATTTCAAAATTTTGACGATAACGTGAACGGGCAACAAGGGTTCCGGTTTGCTGGCGCCATCTATCATTTGACAAAACAACAACAAAAAATAACGTTATGTCAATAGGCACGCGGCATTGCTGGTAAAAAGAGTTTGGGGCCCACGTTGTGTAAAAAGCCAGAGAAAATGTCGAAGAGAAAGAGAAGGGTTAGATATAGGATTAACAAAAATACATATATAAATAAAGCATGATTGATTATATATAAAATAAAAAAGAAAAGTGCCTAATAACCAAAGGTACTAGATGAACAAGTTGGTTATTAGAGACCATGAGAAGCACAAATCTACCTAGTAAGAAACCGAAACTTCTCTTTGTGATTCCAGGCGCGGAAAGGCTATTATATTACCTACACGGCGGTCGCCATTTGAGGTTGACTTGGGCTTTTATCTTTCCTAATCAAAAGCTCCTTAGTTTTCTCCGCGTGATTTTTCCTTAAAGTCTTTTAAGGAGTCATTCGAGTCCAAGTATGATTGATTATATTATAAAATAAGGGCGGTGCTATTTTCACCGATACTCCTTTTTGCTAGTTAACTTACTAAAATACCATCCTCTTTCTTTAATTAAATATTTTTTCTTTTATTAGACTAATCCACAAAATTTACTTTTATTTTTAGTCGATCTTGAAAAAAAACGGAAAAGGAAAATTGATCACAAATGGAAAAGATTAATTTGTTAAAAGCATAATAAAATGTCGAACATATTCGTATTTAGATATGTATTGACAAAGGATAAACATATAAAGGAAAAAAAAAACATGAAATTTCGTGCGGTTTCAACTCTTGATATAAAGAAAGGAATTAATATCGATAGTAAATTCAATCTCATACAAGTGGATAAAAATTTTAAAATATGCTTAAAATTTTCCCCCAAAAAAAATCTTATGCTAGTTTGAAAGTACAGAATGTGTAAATAAATTTTCAACCCCATCCTACAATTTGTAACTTTAGAAATCTACATGTTTACTTGAAAATCACCTATAAGATCAAAATCGCTTGGTAATTATATAGATTTTAAATTTGAACTTTGAAAAAGTTTTCCTCAAACTATTTCCTAATAAATAGACAAGTTAATTATGTGTTCCTAAGTCGTTATAATTAAAAATTTCTAATATTTTATATAGTATTTTCAATTAAAAACATAAGATCATAAATTAAGAATAACAAAATTTTTTAGAAAAAGTGATAACATGATGCATTATAAAAATTTATGAGTGTAATTTGATATTTATATTATGAATTTGATATTTAAAAGGAAAAAATTAGGTTGATGAAAAAATAATAATAACTTGAAGAGAGAGAATGGATATTTCGATTTATTAATTAAAAAGAGGAGTATCTTAATCAAAATAGGAGTGCAAATAGCACCGCTTTAAAATAAAAATGAAAGCGCCAGAGGACATTTCTAAGCGCTGTCTAGATATCTACCATTTTGCCCTTGGGAGTCCGGTAAACACGGGCATTTTCGCTAGTCTGCCAGTCTCGGCAGTCTCATACCCTAAGCGCCGAGTCCCGATCTCATCAATGGCGGACTCTGCGATTTCCGTCGACAAGCTCAAGGCATTCTGGCGTTCCCAGGTTCACGACGATGAAAATTGGGCTTTCAACATGGTACTCTTTCTCTCTCACGCGCACGTATCTGCTAGATTATAGCTTTAGCTCGTGTGATCTTTGTCGCACATGTCTTCAAGGTCCAGTATAGGGGTCTCTTGTTGCGATTTAAGCCCAGGAATTAGTTAGGCTCTCCGAGTATCGCAGGAGAACGTGTGAATGCCACTATCACACCTAGATGTTCATCAACTTCCATTCGATTCTCTCGGAGCTATCGAGGTCGCAACTGACGCTTTTGTCCACCAAGCAACTACACGCCGTAATAACCAGGACCCACCTCTCCAGTGACCCATTTTACGCCACAAGAGTGGTCCAACGCTACGCCCTGAACAACGACCTCGTCTATGCTCGTAGACTGTTCGATAAAACTCCTCAGAGAAGCGTCTTTTTGTGGAACTCCATTATTCGTGCTTATGCTCGAGCGAACGACTTTGATGAAGCATTTTCGATTTCCGGGCAGATGCTTAGGAGTGACATAAGACCGGATAATTTCACGTATGCTTGTCTTATGCGGGCATGCTGTGACAAGGCTGATTTGGATAGACTGAAAATTGTACAAGGAGGTGCTGTTGTTTCTGGTTTAGGTTGGGACTCAGTCTGCAGTAGTGCCCTCGTGACTGCTTATTCAAGGTTAGGCCATGTTGATGAAGCGAGTAGAGTGTTTTATGCTATGTCCGAGTCTGGTCAGGATTTGGTGATGTGGAATTCCATGATTTCTGGTTATGGGCATCTTTGTGTGTGGCATAAGGGGTTGAAATTGTTTAATGAGATGAGAAGCCTGGGAAGGTTACCTGATGGGTATACTTTGGTTGGGTTGATTTCTAGTTTTGCAGATATGAGCTTGGTAGGTGTCGGGCAAAGCGTACATGGAATTTGTTTGAAAAGTTGTCTAGATTCCGATGCTTATGTGGGTGCTGCTCTAGTTAGTATGTATGCGAGATGTACATGCATGGATTCGGCATGTAAAGTTTTTGGAGGTCTGTCTCAGCCTGATTTAGTTGCCTGGTCCACTCTGGTAATGGGCTATTGCCAATGTGGAGATGGTGAAAAGGGGCTTCTGGTTTTCAGAAATTTGATGATTGAGTGTAGGACGGTAGACCATGTCTTAATCTCCAGTGTGCTTGTGGCAACTGCGCAGTTAGCAAATGTAAGGCCTGGTAAAGAGATACACGGTTATGTTCTCCATCATGGATTGGAATCCGATATTATGGTTTCATCTGCCCTCGTAGATATGTATTCAAAGTGTGGTTTCTTGGATGAGGGAATGCACATTTTTGAGCATATGTCTGATAGGAATATCATTACATACAATTCCATCATTTTGGGTCTTGGGCTCCATGGACTAGCTTCCCAGGCATTTCAGTTATTTGAGGAAATTCTTCGCATTGGAGTAAATCCTGATCAATGTACTTTCTCTGCTCTCCTTTGCACTTGCTGTCATGCCGGTCTTATAGAAGACGGAAAGCAAATTTTCAGGAGAATGGAAGATGAGTTCTGCCTCCAACCTGGGACCGAGCATTACATTTACATGGTTAAGCTTCTTGGCACTGCTGGAGAGCTGGAAGAAGCATTCAATTTCATTCAGTCCTTGCCACAACCAGTGGATCCTGGAGTCTGGGGTGCACTACTATCATGTTGTGAGATGTGTGGTAATTCTGCAATGGCTGGTATAGTAGCTCAGCAGCTCTTTCAGATGGAGCCAGAGAAGGGCGCCTACAGAGTGGTGCTTTCGAAAACTTATGCTAGTGATGGAAGATGGTCTGATGCGAAGAAACTGAGAGATGAGATAGTAGACGGGAGACTGAAAAGAATCCCTGGGCTGAGCTGGATTGGATGTTCTGGCAATCAGATTGACAATAAAATGTTGACTTGTTAATCCTTTTATGACTGGGGCAAATAGAGGTTAAAAATAGAGGGTGATCTGTGAAGTGTATGAGTGTCATTATCTTTCTTGATGAATCTGGTAGTCGTACCATCATTTTGAATTTGTAACTGGCATGGTATCATCTTCATACCTTTATGAGTATATATAATGTTTTCAGACGGGATTCTGATAAATCTTTTTCACGGAACAAGATCCATAGTAATGGGCCAGACACTTAAGATGTAGTTTGGATTGGGCACTTCTGATGAGTGTTTGACTGGTCCTGTTTCTGACTTGTAGAAAGAAAGAATTAGGAAATTGATTATGAATGATGGACAGATGCTTTCGCTTTAGGCTCTCATGTTCTTGTTTAGATTGGTATTGTGCAATCGAAGGCCTACTGAACTTATGCGGTGGAGATTGATGGTCATGTTACCTGTTAATATGTTGCCTCTCACTCTCTTTATGGTGCGCAAAGATGTGTTCTTCTGATAAAGCCTCAGACTGATGCCACTGAATAGTATGGTTTATGAATAACCAAGTGACTCGTAATTTTGCGTGGTCTGCGTCTGTTGGATGTGAAATTGACCTTCGTAGCTGAGCAAGCTTCATTTTAGCATTGTAATAGCTCAAACTAGCTTCTAATAGCTCAAAATAGCTTCTATTGCATCTTCCTGAGCACCAAGGTTGGATAGAATTTGTTACTTTCTAGATAGGTTTTTTGGTTTATTGTATTAACTTCCTCCGGAAGTTGTTAATTTCTCAGAAGTTTTGTTTTAGATCATATTGGTATATTCTGGAAAGTATGATCTCACTCCATGCAGTTGTAATTTGTCCCTATTCCATGAGATATTCACGCTTTAGATGCATTGCTTGATTTTCAGTGGACATTGGACAGATCATGGTCTATAATGCATGTTTTTTTTTATAGTTTTGTGGATGCATACTAGCAATAGCACTTACTGCTTGCTTGTTTCCTCTGAAGAAAGTAAAAATATACAATAAGTTGATAGCATCTTTAAAGTTGGTTTGAACCCTTTCTTGCAGAAACTGCTGCGAGCTGCTGGGTTGTTTGCGGGGTCTATTTTCCTGATGCGGCAGTTTGGCGACCTTATGGCCGTGTGATAATCAAAAGAAGTCAATATGCCTTTTGAACCATATCACATCCCGGATTTGATGTAATAGGATGAATTGATATTTAGCTGTAGTGCGTTCTGTTGTCTCCATCTCACTCAGAATGTTGTTAGAATGTTTCCATTCAGAGTTTTCAAAGCAATTTTTAGATACTGGCAAAGAGAGATATCTTCATGCTTTAGCTGACTATTTTTATGATTGTGTTTGAACAACTTCTAGCTGTTGCAACTATTGGTCCCTTGCTGGTAGCTTATTTGAATGAACAATTGACCAGTACTCAGTAGCAGTTTGGTGGCTTGGTTTTTTGTTGTTGATTGAAAATTGAGTACTAAGGGCGAAAGGGAACTAAAGCAGACAATATTCTCTGAGGGGCTTTGGGTGCCACTCTTGCTTGACATTCTCAGTGATTCCAGACATTGGATATGTTTAGTTGGTTTGCATTAGCAATAGAAGCAACTCGGTTATCTTTGCAATTTCCATGGCAAATTAGACAGTGATATTTGTTCTTTCAATAGATCATTGCCATCATCAAACTTCATAGGGCTTATTAACATCTCATCCCAGGACAAAAGGATACCAATCTCAATCTCTCACTAATTTCGCAAGCATCAACATAACCAATCAATTGAACGAACATCTTTAGTGATTGCAAACATAATAGTGCAATAAAATATAAAATGCAAAAATAAATGTTCTCAGGAACAAATTGATATAGAATCACTTTTAACACCGCTAGGTCGGACGACGAAAGAATGTCAAGAGAGTGATATTCTTTCACTCTACATGATCTTCTCTAATGGCAATATGTACATTTTATTGCAACGATCGAAAGAGGTGTGATAGAGGCAGATGCATCACACGGAACAACTTAGTTCAAGGAATTGATCAGATCCTTAAAATTGAACACCAGCCAATCAGCTTTAGCTGCCACAGCCTCTCGAAGTTGAACGCCTGCGTAGCATACAAACAAGTCTGCACCACCTGGCTTACGGGCCTGTGAAAAGAATAACAGAAACAAACTTTGAAAACAGGCATAATGTACATTGTAAGTTTTGATTCAATGACCAATCCACCAAAAAACAACCAACATTATTCTTTTTTATTTTTTTTTTTGCTTCCATTTCATTCGGAGAGTTTCCCTCCCATTTTCAGTCACTGTTACAGTCCGATAGGATGAGACTACTAGTGCACAAAACGATACATGAAACTTAAAGTTAAGGAGTTCACCAAGTTCATTTGTTCAACATGGCAAACAGAAGAATGTCTCTGCTCGTTTCCTTGATATTTCTTAACTAAAGAAATGCATACAGTGTCACTAACCTCAAGATCAGTTGCACCGTCTCCAATCATGACTAACGATTTGTACCCATGGGCCTGTAAAGAGAAATTCTGTTTTGAGGTTTGCCAGTAGTAAGTTATACAATTAAACATACCTATTGCTATCAAAACTGACCTTCCTTATTTGTTGGACTGCAGTGGCCTTTCCACTGCTCCGAGAGGTAGGCTCATTGGTGTCAAACCCCAAAAACTCCCCAGAACTTCCAAATAGCAGTTGATTGGCAAAAATGTTCTCAGGAGGAATCCCAAGAATTGAGGCGACGGGCTGCAGAAGAATCGCTCAAAGAATCAGAAAATATATGTTCTTGCATATTTTGCTTCACTAGATAGGGCTGGCTGCCTTACAGTACTGAACAGACAAACATATGAAGCTGCACAAGTTCCATAATAGTAACCCATCACAAGACTGATGCCCAAATTAACATCGAACTCATAATATTACATGAAAGAGGTGATGATCTACCTCTCTTGATAACCATTTATGCCCTTAATCACAACTCATAGCTCCCATTGCGCATAGCATGTGACAGTGTTTGTTGCGATATAATAAGTGCAAGAGTGAAGAAAGACAGGGAGACAGACACTGAGTCAGCATAAAATGAATAATTGTCCCTCAATAGGATTCAGCAGGGGCAGAAATACCATACATTAATCATCTGGCGAAATCCTCCAGAGATGAGATAAACATCTGTTTTATTGGCCTTCAGCTTCATGATTAACTCATTTATACCAGGAGAAATCCTGCCAATAGAAAGCCCAGTTCAGACTTCAATAGTAGTTCTAATGAAAGAAAAAAATACAAATTATCTGCACCAAAATATACACATTTGGCAAAACCTATTTCAAGATGCATCAAATCAACAACAGACCATTTTAATGACCAGAAAGTGAACTTTGCCCTAGCCATCAGCTATATATGGTGGGCATAAAATTCAAGAAGCACACTTGCTAGTTTTAATTATATACACATGGAATACTGTTCGTTTCCCATAAAACATTCAGAAAAATTATTCACATCCGGTGACAAATACAGTTACTTTATCATAACTTTTAACAGTTTAATTCCAGATGTCTCAAAGTGCATGTTGTCTTTGAGAATATGAAACCTACCATCGTTGCCTCCCCTATTATGACTCGGAAAAACTGACATTTAATTGTGGAAAGATCCATCTTTATGGTCATTATGTCAACATATTTAGTCTTACATTATAGGTCAAACAAATTCCACTAAGGGCTGACAGAAACAGCAAATGTGAACAATCAACAAGGATATCCTCATGCGCTTGACTTATAGAGATCTCGGTAAAAGCAATAAATCAAACAAAGTAGTTAACATACCTTGGGGGCCTTTTATTTAGGAAATCTTGAACTTGGGACAAGGAAGGGTTGAACAAAGATAATCTCGCAGCCAAGGCCTCCTCGAAAGGAACTGAGCCACCCATTGCTCTGGAATATTTGGATAATGCAGAAATGACACATATTAAAATAGAAAATATAAGGGATGAACAAGGATAGCGATAACAAAATTACCTTGCAGTCCATTCTGCAACAGCTTTTCCAGCTCCGCAGAACTCTGCAAGCTCATCGATGCCTTCATCAATGCACACAGTGCTATCCACATCAAAGCACACAGCATCGGCATTTCTCCAAAGGTCAAGAACTTCTGGACATACAACAGTCAGTTCAGATCATCAAAAGAAACGAGTTAAGAGTTCACCTAAATACTCAACTCCCCCAATGATGTTTTTGGTGAAGTACGCATTTTAGACGCAACCAAGCAATTTCCTCTAATTCACTTTCTAAACAATGACTTAATAAACCAGATTAATATAAATTGCACATCAACTCAAGTTCAACTGTGATTTCCGTAAATATCCCCATTCACTGTATAAAACCTTTAGATGGCAATGTGTTGTCAGAATGACTCAAGTTTGAGGCCTCCAGTGGATGAACGGAGGCAGAAACCGAGTTAAATGACTTTGAGCTCATGGTCATCCTTATTCGGTTCCTGTATGGAGTCTTAACGTATCTCAAAGCCAATGTCCGAACAAGAGGCGACAGATGCCGACTTCTGCAGATATAAACAGGTGCGCTTTGTACGCTCTTCAAACCTTCCATGAAAATATCTGTTTCCAGCAGATCAAAGGAATGAATGAAATGGAACTCAAGCGCCAACATGGTGTCATTGCTCCATCAAAGTAATTGGCTCCACGTAATCAGCCATCACACAACACACTTGAGCTCAAACCAACAAGCACGAGCAACCCTCTTAAAGCCAACCCCATAACACACGAGCAAAATGCAAAATGTGAAAAATAAAGTAAGCGAATTTGGTGACATTAAGCAAGAGACCGCGAAATGGGAATGGCAAGGGTACGAGTTTCACATTAAAAAGGCAACACTTGGCGACCATCTGAACAAGAACCTTCGAGGGAAATGCAAGAGCAGGAGCGACACCTTGAATGGCCGATCCAGAACGCTAAATTTGAGATTTTTCTGCCATTTCCAAGCCTTTTTTCACCTCGACTCAACATCACAAAGCGCAGAGAATCAAAACACCGAGAGAAGAATGAGGAAACTCACTGATACAATTCCCGCCCGTTGATCGTTCGGCTTCAATGGGGGTCGAGTGCTTCTTTTGCTTTTGCTTTTTCCCTCGCTAGAGTTCGTGCTGTTGGATCTGCAATATTTGGATCTGCGTTAATTCTTGCGAGGTTGGTGTTGGGAGAAAGTGGGTGAAACTGGTTCGCTTTTGTTTTTATCTTTCCCGATATTTTAAGGTTAGGAGGTCTTTCTTTATTGGTTGGGTTTGCGGCCTTTTTTTTTTTTTTTGGTTGGTGCGGTCCAAACTCCACACAGATTTTTTAATATTTGGTGAGTCCCCAATTAACATTAATTATTTTTTTATTTAACGAATTAAGTTAGTGCCCATATATTCTCTCTCAATTGTTGAAAGATAGTGAAATAATAGTAGTCCTTTTCTTGTCTGAAAATGATAATGACAAAGTTTAATAAAGGTAAAAACGGAGAAAATACCTTGATCGCATCAAAGGATTTTTCAAATGTAAATTTATCCAAACACTCCTGCATTTTCTCAAAGCTCTTTTCGATAACAGTTACCAAATAGTGTTGCATTTTTCAAAATTCTTTAAGCCAAAGACCTTTGCATTTATCCTAAAACTTTTCCAAAAAACGGAATCAAACGCGTGACTTTTAGTGCTACAGGAACTAAACAAAAATTAGTATCTATTTTCTTTTAATAAGATGGAGAACAAAGATAAAGCTATTTTTCCGATTTTGGAATATAAACCAGAAGTACTTCAGGGATCCATAAAAGAAGCAAAAAAAAAAAAAAATCCACCTTTTCCATTGGTCCATTGAACATGGCATAAGAATAGCCCAAGAGCGCCCTTTTAGTGCATCCACGTGGCAAGAACGGTCCTTCCCATGGCCACTCTCGTCAGAACAAAACCAAAACAACAAGCCAACACAAGAGTCTAATTCCTTTTTTTTTCCCTTCCTTTCTTGTTTTTTGATTTCAATTTATATGCTCGGGGACTCATGTGTTCGCATTTCACATTAATTTAAGTGATGTTTCTTGGGTGACATGAAATGAGAATGGCCAAAGAGAGCGGCTAAGGTTGTTGCGTTGTGAGGAAAATCGGTTACCACGTTTAATTTTTCCCCATTTGGATGGCCAATTTCATTTTTTTCTCTTATATGCGTCGCGCTATTCTCGTTAAGGTCAATTGAGGCTATGGGCATAAATGGGCCAGGGCCCGCAAACTTGTGGCAAAGGTGGACAGGCCAGGCCCAGCCCATACTGAAATTCTCCGACCTGTCCCGCATAATGAACCGGATAAGTTAGGATCATATCTTCCACGTCCGCTATTCTTAAAACTGCCAATCACGTTCTGGGTAGCTGTTTCCTCCATATGCAAGTTATCACATCACCGTCGATAGCCCTCCAACGGCTTGCAGTAGCTAATTTCTCTATCTGCCCTTATAGATCATGCCTGCGTTCCTTATTTATCGCGAAAAAGGCCCACTGCTCGTAGCGCTTTCTATATCTGTTCTCAATCCGCAACAGATGAGTAGGACTTAATTATATAATTTGGGCTCCTAGATATGATGCACTTGAGACTTTTATTGCCGCGGTGCGCCCACCACAACTGAGCTAGGCCGGTGAGGAGAGGTATATAGAATGGACGCGGTTTATTGCCATCAATGAGGGAAGCCGCAATAGACAAGTCTTCGAGAACGCATGAGAGACCTCTCAAACTATAAATATAGCCCATGAAACAATGCTCATGGAGGGGAGAATTACAAGCTTATCAACACTGAAAAAGCTGGCTGGAGCCAACACTTCGGCGGGATCAGTGAGATTATATACTAGAGAAGCTAGCTTGATGAGATTATACACAAGCCTACCTTAGTCACCTTTAATCACAAAGTGCTACGTAAGAGGCCAGAGTTTTGGCTTGGAGTCACTCTTGCTCCAGAGAATCTACCAAGGTTGCAAATGAAGGATAAATATCCACGATAAGTGGGGGAGCAAATGAATAATGTTGGAATTCTATAAGGGTTTTGTAGCAGCTTCCTTGATGCAGGACCCGGCTTCCTCTTCCGAGAGCTGCCCTCCTTCTACCAAGCCTTTGACCAAAGTGTTGGCATAGTCTTCACTCAGGAGCGCGCAGAGGAGCCTTCCCCGACATGAAGTTCTCGATTTCCGAAGAATCGCACCTGAATGAATCAGCAAGACCAAATGTATTAATTCTGTGGATCAAGAAATCTGTTTGGCAGATGGTCGAGGACAAAGGTAACTTGTATGCTTACGTCATTGTCAGTATAGGGACATCTTGCTCCATTCCCAAGTAAACAACGTTAGGGTACCAACCCTTCTGTGAACAGATCGACCAGCTTCATATATAAGAGACCAGAATGTGATAAACGAAAAAGAATGAGATAAAGTCAAGGCTTTATCGGGTGCAAAAGATAGAACTTGGATGAGATCAAAAGGAAATACCTTGACAGATTCCAAGTTGATGGATCCTTTTTCTTTAACACAGTCCAAAGATGTAAGATCAAACAAAGGAGAACTCATGTCATAGCTGGAAATATTTTCCTGATGCAAGGCATCATTGAACTGCTCTAACCTGATCAGAGAAAGATGAAAAGACAAAAGTTCATGGTTGTAGTATAACATACATTTGTGAATTCTGTTATGACTCCACTCCATCCTTCAGAAGAGAGCATTCTCTTCAACAGAGAGAGTGAAGGAAAAACAAACATAAGAAAGACGCACGTAATCCTATACAGGCACATGTGCACGATATCCTTGTTCTTGCTTTCGGGATGAATGAAAGCAACTCCTCCCAAATCCCATGTACATGTGGATTCCCTGCCGAAGAATAATCAGTGAGGGAAGATCTTCCACAAAATCTCTTTAGGCAGGCTTTTGTCCATCGAGCCAGAACATAGCTTTTGCATGCCATCCACCTGAAATCAGTTTATAGGACCACATTGCAAATATGACCACAGTGCAATCATCATGAATGTCATGAAACGGTTCTAAAGCTTGAAAAAGGTAAGTTTAAAGTGCATTACCTGTCCACCTTCAATATAGCAGAGGAATCTAGGCTTCCACATATTTGATCCAAAGGTGGCATAACAGATGTCAATTTTTGACAGATCTGATCTCCAGGACAAAGAAGCAGATTCTGCAAGAACTACATTTCATTTTTGAGGATCATGATAATATTAATATAACTTGGAACTACTTTTTCACAATTCCATTCACGGCAAGTTTCTTTACCACGAACCCAGGAAAGAACACCCAACCTCAACATCTTCAGCTCAGAGTCAGCAATTTCTTTACCACGATGATCTTCGTCAACCCTGAGAGTTGAAAGAGGTCGAATGACATCCTGCAGAAGCTCCTCAACATCTTCAGCTTCAGAGTCAGAGCTTGAAATGAGAATTTTCTGGAACAACATGATGATTCCTTCAGTAACGGGGACCATGATATTGATATAAACAAAAGGGAACATTTAACTTCCAAAACTCACTTCATTCACCCTAAAAAAGATAAATTAATACCGGGTTGTGACAGCATTCAGTCAGTAACATACTAAGTCTGTTTGGTTCAGCATTTGGAATGGGCTAGTCCCTCGGCCAAATGCAAATGGCATTTGATTCATTTTTTGGAAAACTTTGGAAAAATGCAATTGCATTTCTAAAGGCCTCTAGCCCAAGGCAGGTCCGGAGGTGCTTTGAAAAGTAGCATTCTCAGGATGCAAATAGACTATTTTTTCTTCCAACTTTGGCCTCTCTCAACTTTCATAGTTCCGGGAATGTCTTAGAAAACCCTACTTTGCCAGTGTAAGGCCTCATCTACCCCCATCTACTGGCGAGCCAAATCGGCCGTCGGCCAGCCTTGCCTGAGGTTACCCGACTCAAGTGAGGCCTGGGTCACTCAACCCCAAACGGCACCGCCTTGGGTCGTGGGTCTCGTGACCCCAGGTGACAATTGCCTGGGGTTTGGCAACCTCGGGCGGCGGCTAGGTCACGCAACCTAGGCCTTCCCCGAGGTCATGCCACCTTGGGTGAGTTTGGCCAGTGGCTGCTTTGGCTCGCCGGCGGCAAAGTTCTACCGGAAAATAGTTTGAGATTTAAAAATAAAAAATATTAACCAAAGTCCTATACAAAGTGTAGTTTTTAGCAAACGCATTTAGGTCAAAGTTGCTTCTCAATGTGTCCCTAATTCACTCTATCAAACATTACTTGCATTTGCCCAAAGACATTTCTCCAAAGCCACGCCAAACAGGCCCTACATCCCTAGATTAGATCGAGAAGGATTATCTTCGAACAAAAATGCGAGGTGCAATCAGCCTCTAGGAAACATAAGTATTCCAGCATTCACAATTTGAGGACATAATAATGCTTGCATAAAAATAATCAAAAGCCCAGAACTGTTACCTGAATGGGTGCTGTTTGACTTATTAACTTGGTTGGTAATTCATCAGCAAGTACTGACCAGAAAGCTTTTAGCTCTTGATGAGCCTGAGAAAGTTAGCTTGCTATTAGCACACTATCATTTGATTAATAATAAAATGCAGCTAAAATTGTGGTGAGACAAATTGCCAGACCACCCAGAGAACAAACATTTTACCGCTTGTATTACTCGCCATGTGGACTCGAAAGGATAGGCTTCGGTGGAACCAGTGACAGTTTTCTCATCCAGCAAAACTTCCAGGCATGCAAGGGCCGAATTTGAAATTGAGGAAAGGTTGTATCCTCCTTCTAATGCTAATACTATCTTACCTCGCGCAAAGTCCATTAACTGTAAAGAAACATCGACATGCTGAATGCCTTCTAGGGATTCAAAAAAGCCGATCAAATACTCTTTATGATGATAACAAGCATACATGGAAAGAGGATTTCCTGAGGATGAATTCCTGTGGTACTGACTTGATTTACATATTATTCACAATATTTCAAACATAAAATGGATAGAGACAGATTCCAGCTCCCAAAAGAATTGACAGAAACTTATCTAGAAATTATCCTTCCTTAACATCATGGCGTATCCATATGGAGTGACACAACAACCTCCCAGAGGATCACCTACAGCTGTTATAAGCATTAAACTATTAAATTAATAAAATGTAACAACTAGGGAAAGGATAAACAGACAACAAACAACACCATCCTTTAACAGATGCACTAATAAAACAACCATGCAATCAAAGGAAACCCAGTTTCCCAAAGCCATATGGCCAGGTTTGGATTTGGTAAGAGTCCTTGAGAATCTAATGCCAACCCTTTTAGGCATTAATCATGGAATTCAGATCCTTATCTTTCTTCAACAAGGATAAGTAAAGAGAGGATAGAGAAGTGAAAGCCCATGAGCATTGGATTCTGCTTTTCCCACACACAACAATGTCCTCCCCAACACCCCCACAACCCCCCTCCTCTTTTTTTTTTTAATAAGGATGGAGGCAGGCCAGTGCAGCACCACACCCCCCATACCCCCCTGATATTCACCTATTATGCAATAATCGTGCAGTAAAAGCTACGGATGTAGAATATGCGTAATCTACCTCAAAAAGGCCTTAAGACAAGACATAAAGATAATCTCAAGAATTTCCAATTCTTCCCCATCTATGATTCAGTTTTGGGGCTTATATGTTTTCATGTGAACGAAACATGACAATAAATTTTCTTTCATCTAATCATCTTATGACGTGTTTACAAGAATTTGTTACATGCATTTCCTTCACGTAAGAACCCGACAAAATGTTCTGTGGACACAAATTAAGCAGGCATATTATCTGGTTATCTAGTATGATCTCTATGCTACATTCCTGTTGCACTGACCACATTCTGAACCAAATATCAGCTTCCGCCTACTATGACTAGTTGTAATTTCTGCAACCCATGTAACTTCTATTAAATGTTACAATCTTTTATACTGTTATTTGATTCCTCCATGAAATTCTAGTCAATAAAGAAAACCACTCATTCATGCATGTGTCAAATAAACTATGTTACAAAGCCAAGCACATCATATCACTTCTAGACACCAAGGCTGCCAGTGCATTAACATGAAGTGAGGGAAAAATTGTGCAAACACCAAACTTAAATAAAAGTACAAAGTAAAACTGGAAAAAACATAGAAACTAAAAGAATGATGCCAATGACTCATCATAGATAAAAATTGCTCGTCAGATATTTGATAAACCGACCTGCGTCAAAACCTGCAGAAATTAGTATCATGTTGGGATTAAATTGCTTAGCAACGGGGATCAGGATGTGGTCCCATACTGCTAGATAATCTGCATCTCCACACCGACCATTCTCCCACGGGACATTTATATTATACCCAGCACCGGGACCTTTTCCAATCATTGTATAGTCACCATCGCCGTTGGATGGATAAAAGGACCCGAACTCATGCCTGAAATATGAGCTTGATACCTTTCAGTTATGGATCAAATGTCAATTGTGAGAGTACATCAGTGAGCTTCAAGTTTAAGTCATTAACCACGGGCTTGTATACAAGCTTAAGATTATAATGAGGAAAAAAATTCACAAAAGGAAAAAAGAGATTTTAGGCTATTACTCCTAGACATAAGGACCGCATAAAAGCTGCTGTAGTTTCTATACCTATGGATCTCTCCAGAATGTCTTCTGAGTACCATTACCATGGTGAAAATCCCAGTCAACAATCAAGATTTTATTGATGCCCAATTCCTGAAAAAAATGAAATAAAGTAAAATATAATAAAATTAATGGAAAGAGTAAAACTACAAGAGGAGACATCTACTTAGATGGAGAAAGGTAAACCATGACTAGGTAAGCAACACTCACTTTCTCGTTTAAAAGAAAATTTGTAGCAATAGCAATGTTGTTGTAGAGACAAAATCCCACTGCTTCATCGTGTTCAGCATGGTGTCCAGGAGGCCTTACAATAGTGAAAGCAGAGTCTAATTCTCCTTTGGCAACTCTTTTAGCAACCTATAGGGGTAAATATTCTGGTCAATCTTCACAATTGAAATATGCAATCACATGATCATGGAAGCAGAAATACATATTATTGTTGCAGATGGATGCAGCAATCTAGAATGCTTGTCATCATGCAAAAGATTAGATAGGCTACTTATTGATTTGCAAGAGAAAATTGCTTGACTTTCAGAAATTCCAATAAGTCTGCTGTCAAAAAATTCTGTAGGTATAACTCAAGTGAAAGTTCTGCCAAGAAAATAGATCTCCCCATGATGAATAGCCTGGAAAGACATCAGGATTCAAGCAGTAAGAAGTTCAAAGCTAGAAAACAATTGACCATGATAGAAGATACTTTCGCATTAGTTCTCGTTTGGTCAAGCAACAAACCCCTGATGATTAGGCAGTAGAGGAAGACAATCTTTCATGATTTTCAGGGATGTGGCAATTACATATTCATGCCCACTCTTATGTGATTAATAATAGAATCCATTTGCTTTATGTACTTAATGCAAGGTACTATATATAGCCACCTGTATATGCTCAGATAAATACCGTTAATTACAAAACTTATGCAATGGAGGTTGCTTCACGCATGCAGACGCATTGTAATCATTACAGGCAGTTTTACCCAATAACTCATACAGCAGTTCAGAGGCTTTGCAGAAGCGGAAAATTGTAACTCACCACCTAAAAAAGGTAGCAATCAATAAGCATGCAGGTTTTTAAAATGGATTACCTCCATAACAGAACCAGCAGCAAGATAAGCAGCTTCTGATGACCCTTCATTCAGGTATATTGAATTGAGCTTTGAAGCTATTCTATTTCTGCGAGAATTATACTGTTCGGAACTTATGTTCCTAATCAAATCAACATGACTTTTTCCATGGACTGACAAAATATATTTATCTTCTGCTTCTTTGGCACTCAAAACCTCACACCTGGATATGAAGAAGCAGTAAATCATACACTAAACGACAGAGCAATTGACTAATCGTTTATGACATACCGCTTTGTTACACTATAAACGTGTAAAATTCATCAATGGTTGCTGACTCTAGTTTATCATACAATCAAGGCACTGAACTTTGATTTCAACCCAATGCACTTTGTTTTTCATTGTAACTGATGCACTTTGACTGGAAACCAGCCTATTTTTCAGAGAGATGCTGATATGGCCAACATTGAATGCACACTATGCACATGTGTCTCTTATTCAACACTTTGCAAGAAATTTTTGGAATTCTGGTCGGAGTGTATCAATTCTAAGGAAATGTAAATTTAGAGAACCGATGATTTAGATCGAAGTTAATTGACCCACATGGAATGCCCATTAAAGTTTAGTCTTCACTGGTAAAAATTTACTAGATATACCCCACTATTGAATCAACAGAAAGAATGCAAGAATAAAGTGAGCATGAAAACATGTAACGAGCTAATTATCATGTACTCTTGTTCGTATTCTTGTACACATGAAAAGTCAAATCTGCCCGTTAAATTAGTTCTTCAGTCAGCTCATTAAGTCTAGAAAAAAGGAAAAAAAAATCAGAAGTAAATGTCAAAAGCTGAAAGGGTCATTTAAAAATGCTAGTATCTTTCCCACAATTGATACATCCAACACGAACCTAAATAATGCCGCTGCATTCTAAAGAGCAAAAAAGTATCCGAGTTTTGAAACGGTAGTCCTGTAAAACTGTACTTCCACAGTGAACGAGTGGAGACTACTCTTAAACCATGCCATTTCTCCATCCAGTCTCCAGGATGTTAAATGCTAACAGATAAAATGTTTCCTTCAAATCGATCATCTTTACTCTCCCAATTATAACAACTTCGACAGAAAATTCCCAATTCAAATCGAACTTCTCCACTTAAATTCAGCACGTTTCAGCAACTGCGTACACATCCTCGTTCTCTCAACAATCCATATAAACATTGATCACCTCATCAAACCGCAAGAACAAAGGAAAGAACAACCCTTTATGTCAGTTTCAAATTAATAGAAAAAAAAAAAGGACTCTAAACACCTTATTGTGCACTGATCAAACACAAGGAAAATGATTTTTTTTTTTAAACCGAGGTATCCGGGCAGTTTGCATGCACCTCAACTAATCCTCGAGAGAGACTAAAGACAAAGAACTCACCGTCATGATCCCCACTTAAATCACAGAGGCTCAGTTAAGGAATCAAACCTGGGACTAGTGCGCTTAACCACATAATCACAAGTGCGCCCTAACTAACTGAACCACCCATAGATGGGTGGAAAATGAAATTTTGAACGTGATAAAGCCAAGAAATGCCGATGAAACACCGATATGCTCATGTACGCGTAAAGCCGGGACCTTTGAGTGATGCCAGCAGTTTGGAGCTTGTTCCAGATGGCCTTGATGCGATTAGGGTTTTCAGGGTGAGGTTCATAGTCAGGTGTGTGATGCCTGCACATTCTCTCGTCGTATAGTATCCCGACTCTTCGCAGGCTCCAGCTCGTGCTGTCAGTCGCAGAGTTCACAGCTTCCATTGCTGCCTTGTGCCCTCCCTCCCCGCCCAATCGTCAATAAGAGAAATGAAGGAGAGAGAACAGAAACGAGCAAGTTCGAATGAAGATCAACAAAAGGTACGAGCCTGCGGCAAAGATGGAGAGAGAAGGTAAAAGGAAAAAGGAAAATTAAAAAAAAAAAAAGACTTTTCTCAAATAAAAATATAAAGAAGATTTATTTTAAATAAATATATGAAGTGTTCTTTTAATTTAAAAAAAAGCCTCAATAAGGTTATTTTCGTCTTTTTTATATTTTTTTCTTTTTTTTCTCCTTTTCCTTTTTCTCTTCCTTTTTCCTTTTTTCTCCCCCTCCGACGCTCGTGGACTGGCGGTCTTCTTGGCCACAAGCGAGAGCCGGCCTCGCTTGCATCCGGCGAGAGCCTATCTCGTGGCCGTCGTTGGAGAATGGAGACGTTGACTCTCCTCGCACTGCTTAAAGCTGCGCTAATATCATTTGCGGCAGCCGGAGAATGGAGACATTGACGTGCTAATATCATGTGCATTAGCTAAAGCTCACTCTAGTCGAAGCAATGGGCTGTTTGGTTCAACTTGTCGAAGAAATCGAGCCCGATGGTGTTCGATCCAAAGGGGGAGAGTGCACAAATCAAGTGAGTTTGGGTAGGTATCGGAGAGGGCAAAATCATGGGGGAGGAAGTGACCGCGGCTCGAGATGGAGGTGGTGTTGATGGTGGGAGGTAGAGGTGATCGGTTTTTCGGTCGAGTCCGGTTCTTCTCAAGAATCAAGAACTGGACCAATGATCCCGGTTCTCAATTTTTCGAATCGAGAATAAGACCACCGGTCCGGTTCTCGGATTCCATCGAATGATATGTAAAAAAAAAATAAAGATAATGACATAAATAGTCCATGAACTTTGACCTAATGTGCATTATAGTCCATGAACTTTAAATTTGTTCAATATGATTTTTGAACTTTAACCTAATGTTCAATATGATCCATGAACTTTTAGTTTGTTGAATGTGATTCCTTGGACTTTTCTTACATGTTCATTATAGTCTATAAATTATATGAAAATATTCAATGTAGTTCTTCCATTAATTTAAAATCGGGGACAATAATGAATATTTTCATATAGTTCATGGACTAAATTGAACATTTACTAAAAATTCAGGGACTATATTGAACAAGTCAAAAGTTTAGGGATCAAATTGCACATTAGGTTAAAGTTCAAGGACTACATTGAACAAATTAAAAGTTCAAGGACCACATCATACATTGGATCAAAGTTTAAGGATTATTTGTATCATTTTTCCAAAAAAATATGCATCATTCCTAACATGGAGCACATGAGCTTGGTCACTTTTAAAAAATAAAACAGAGTAGTAACTAAAAAGACTTCTATAGGGAGAATCAAAAATAGAAAGTGTAAGTAGCTTCTCAATTTTGTAAAATTTCTTGAACATCCTTAATAAGTAAAGAGATGGTAACTTTAAAAAAAAAAAATCAATTGGTCCGATCTTAGTGGTCTTGTCCTAGGACCCTAAAATCGGGAATCGGATTGCTCCCTCTAGAATCGCGAATCGAACCACCGATCCCGATCCCATCCAGGCGGTCCGATTTTCTTGCCTCTAGTGGGAGGTGCAGGCAGGAAGGGTCGGAGGGGTGGAATTGTCATGGAACCCAGTGGAATTGTCATGGAAGCCCAAGTCTTTCATGATGGAGTCCCAATCCACGGTTTGGGGCACGTCTAACTAGGAGGGCCGCGGAGCCACTCTTGGTGTCGCCACCGCCGCTGCCGCCGCCTCCGACATGGAGGAGATCTCGGGAATTGTCAGACATGGGACTGTGGAGGTCGAGGACGGAGGGGGCCCGTAACAAAGAGGCGGAAGAGCGGCAATGGTATTTTGCTCTTAGGAAGTGAGAGGAACTCTCATAGCTAGGCGTGGCGCACCCTTTTTGCCTTGTTCTCTGTAGATTGATTCTGGTCTGATTTTTGGTGTTGGTAGGAGAGATTTGAGCTTGATTTTCTACATTTGACTTAGAAATGGTGGTGCTGTAGGAGAGGAGGAGGAGGACAACGTGGGGAAGTTTGGTGGAGATGGAGGGGAAGAGAAAGAAAAAGGAAAAAGGAAAGTAAAAAGAAAAGGGGAAAAAAAAATAAATCAGAAAATATAAAAGGACTAAAATATTTCTGGTTTGGCTTTTTTTGAAATAAAAAATATACTTTTAGGCTTCTTATTTGAATCAATGTTCACTTTGGGCCATTCTTTGAAAAAATGAGAGTATTTAGGGCCTTTTTTTGAAATTTTCTTAAAGAAAAACTTTGATTGCGAGAATATGACAATTTTCTATTTTATCTATATATATTTATTTCGTAACGGGCAAATGAAATGCTGCCACGTGGGCAGGGGCCAACTCTGAGACTTTTGGTCCCCGTTGTTTTGAAAATTTCCTACGAGTACAATTCACAGCTCCTTCTCTTTTAAGAGTGGTATATTGAACAACACCATTCATCGAAAATCCCAGCGTCCACGGATAATCATACATACAAAGATTCCCTTCGAAAGTATATTCACATCAACCACGATTCATGTGAACACGAAAGTTCGTGACAAAGCTTCCACTTCGATAATGTAAATTTCCTTGGAGCAGAAAAGCTACCAAGCTGACCTTCAGCAGGCAGCCCTAACTTGTTATGTAGAGACAAGCGATTCTAGCCAGTTTCGCTTCCGGGAGAGCATTGACAAGTTTGTTTGTTTCGGAATGATTTCAGAAGTGAACATCAATAGAACCTCCCTTAGATCACAGAAATCAGTACACGCAATCTCTTTTAAATGTTCCTCCATGTGGAGTGATCGTTGAAATTAAGAGCTTATGCTGTTGAAATTGAAAGCACTTTCTTGAATCCCCTCGCTAATTTGGCGACCATAATGAAGTATCTCTTGCTCTGAAATCTTATTTTGTGCCTTATGATGCCCCAATTCAGGAGCCGAAGCAAAAAGGGCGAGATTATGGCTCCAATTACAAGCACAAGGAGATCGAGTCAGACGAGGAGTCTCCGCCGCTGAAGGCCGCATCCCATCGCCGGATGGCGGTCGTTTATGATTCTGAAGAGGAATGAGCGGACAATGAAGTCGCGCATTTTATCTTCAGCAAAGTCTCATGATAAAAATTGGCACCACCGCAGTATCGACTGCCTCTGGGGTTGGTGTTTTCCGGTTGTACTAAAGAACAATTTTAAGATTCAGTCCCTTCTTTTCTAATGATGTGGAGGTGCACCGCACTGGCACATGCTTATCTCAAATGTTTTAGGGCTTAACTTAGGTGGTTGATCTTGCTCAATCTGCTGCGACATCATGTCAAGATAATTACGTATCTTGTTGATTTTTTTAGCAGATGCTAATATAATATTCTGTTCACTTCTACACATGTTAGAATCGTAGAGGAGGAAAATAGAGAAAAAAGGGAAGCCACTCCGCTGGATATCATTTGATAAGCCTGGCAGCTGGGTAGGAGCAGTGGGATTGTGGCTGCCTGTGGTCGGTGGCCCATCTCAAAAACCGATAATCGATGGAACTTATATTGAATAAAATAAGAACATTAGCCAAGTTTTCTCTCGGCACAAGAACGGAAAACTGTTTGTTTTTAACTAGGGAGAGTTCAATTTAAGTTTTCTTAATAATGAAAAAGGGAAAAAAAATAGCGCAAATTGAATCGATCCTTCCATAAATCCATATAACTTACACTTAGGACGAGAGAATCAGTCCTATTGCATTTTTATCAACCATAAAAAAGAATGGAATTTTCAATATTTTTTGGGGCCTAATTCCCTATAAAACCTCCAATTTCATGTCCAGTTTTAGATCTACCCCCAACTTTCTTTTAGTTAAAGGAAAAATTAATAATTTTAGGTCTAGTTTCAAATTTGCCCAAAGTTTTTTTTTTTTGTCTCATGAAAATTCCAAGCTTTAGGTCCAGTTTCAAATTTGCAAAGAATTTTATTTGTCTCATAAAAAATTTGAAACTTTAGGTTGAGTTCAAAATTTGCCTCGATTTATCCAAGAAAAAGTCACAAATTTTCAATCTATTCTCAAATTTAATCTATGCTCTAGTCCCAAATTGACATGATATATTGACGTTGATAAAAGATCTACATTAGCAAAGCAATTGGGCGATAGCCTATAGGTATTTCTCAACGCATTTCTTTAGACAAAGACTCCGTTTTTTCCTCTTTTCGGATGGTAAATATTTCTCGAGAACATGGAGTGTGAATCAAACCCATGTTTGAATTGAAATTGAGATACTGATACAAGTTCTTCCCTTCTAAATCAAATAGATTCATATCTCGAAAGAGATTGACAATAAGTTCTTTCAAAATTGACTATTTGTCCCTCCGTTAGAGGTGTTCTAGAAATGTCTATGATCGAGTAAATAGCTCTATGAACTAATGGATTGGATCGAATTGCAAAATGTAAGGGAAGAAAAAAAAAAGCCGCTTCATTAAGAAATTCAAAAATTAGATTAGAAAAGGGCCCTGCTATGAAAAAAAAGAAAAAGAAAGAAGGCTAGAATCTACACATTGATTCTTTTTTTTTTTTCGCAATTTTTGTTGAGTCGTTTGCATCAAAAGATGCATGTACAGCTCTTAAGGGATACAAATTTTATCCTAATCAACCGACTTTATCGAGAAAGATTACTTTTTTTTAGGCCAAGAGGTTGATAGCGAGATTTTGAATCAACTTATTGGTCTTATGGTATATCTCGAGTATAGAGAATGATAACAAGGATCTTTATTTGTTTATAAACTCTCATGGCGGATGGGTAATCCCCGGAAATCCAACCCAATTTTATTTTTGAAATTCTCCAAAATGAAAGCATTCCGAGATACAAAAATTAGGGATGACTAAGGATGATTTTTGAAAAAAGGGCTAATGAGGACAGATTTGAGATTAGAGCAAAAAAGGGGTGAATGTTCAGAGTAGATTTGGGACCGAATAGTTTGTGATTTTTTTAAGATAAAAATAATTTTGGAGCAAATTATGATTGGACCTAAAGTGGAGATTTTTTTTTAAAGACAAAATGGATAAATTTGAAACCGAATCTAAAGTTATGGTTTTTTTTAAGGGAATTAGCATATTTTAAGCGAAAAGAGGGTTAGAAAAGAATGATTTGCCTTTTAGCGCCCATCGATTTTTAAAAGTTTCCCATCTCCCTTCTTCTGCTTATTATAAAAAGGCTCAGAGCCTCTCGTCTCTCTCACTCGCACAACCCTAAAAGATCTCAACATACAGAATTTCAAAGAGCCGCTCGAAGAAGCAGATCAATGTTCGGGTGCAGAGGAAGTGAACTCAACTCGTTGAAGCTTTCCGTTTGAATCGTGGTTAGTGTCCGTGAGCGGTTACTGATCAAGTTTCTATTTTTTCCTTTTCTAGAGGTGCATTTTCTTCTCCCCTCCGTTCCTTTTTCACGATTGTACCTGAGACATTGTTTCTGAGTTTTCAGTGCGTATTTTGTCGTCTCTTATGGGCATAACGAAAGTGTGGGAGTTAGTTTTGATTCGTCTGTGCAGATAGCTCTGCTTTATTGCAGAAATCGTTGCTCAGGAGTTAACGTGATTGGGCGGTGTAGGTCTTGGGCATGTTTATTGATGTCTATGTGTCTGGCGTTTTTGGATAGCAAATCACGAATGGGGTTCTTAGACACAGAGTTGTGGTAATGATGATCGCCAATGTGTAGATAGAAAAGGCGATGGTAGATCATGTTTTGCTCTCCAGTGTGCTTGTGGCAATTGCGCAGTTATCAAATGTAAGGCCTGGTAAAGAGATACACAGTTTTGTTCTCTGTCATGGATTGCAATCCGATATTATGGTTTCGTCTGCTCACGTAACTATGTATTCAAAATGTGGTTTGAGGGTCGATTCATGCGATAACTTAGGCTACTTTAGATCGTTGGAGCGCCACCTTAGGCTACTTTAGATCGTTGGAGCGCCTAAGCTAAGCCTCCAATCACCTTGATCGTAGAGAGAAAGGATAGAGAGAGAAACTTTAGAATGTTTGTATTGCTTAATTGAAAATGGATGATGCAAATGAGAGAGATGACTTCTCTATTTATAGTAGAGGGCCTCTTATTACAACCATTGATCTACTATACGATCTAACGGTAGAGAAAGTCCCTCGTCTAGTCAATCCGAGTGTGGATATTTACTTGATCTAACGGTGGAGGAGGATGATCCTCGTCATAATATTTCCACGGTGGAGATTAGATTCATCCGACGATTGAGATCATCAATCTTTGTCAATTGAATCCGATGATAGAGATTGAGTCTTTTTACGATCTAACGGCTTTGATGGAATCTCTTCGGATTGATGACATGGCAATTTTATTTGATCCATGACACATGTTTGAGGTGAATCTAAGAGCCTCTTCCACCAACCGCAGCCCGATTTGGAAAACGAAAAGTCGTCCCCCGATCACACAACCATCTCGATTCACGCGACTCGTGCGTTGTCCGACGTGTAAGGGGAAGCGAAAGCGAAGGCGAAGGGAGGAGAATATAGTGTCTTGAAACCGGGATGTCGCCGACAAGTCGGTTCAAAATACTTGTGCGAAGCTTAGGTCGGCGACGCAGAGCCGAAGCTTCAATGATTTACTCCAGACGTGGAAGCTACTATACTACCACTCGGCGATAGTCATCCAAAGATAACGTACAGTCTACCTTCCCTACCATCACATCCTTTAATTGAGAAAAAATATTTTTCCTTCATTCATCTTGAGAGAATACTCCCGAATTTAATGACCGAGAGTTCAGACGAAGCGGTTTAAAGACATTACTTAAGTCCACTGTGCTTTCTACCCTAGGTCGAACATATAGTTGGGAATGTGCTGGTCATGCTCCAAAAGGCGGCGAGTGGGGGTGCATGTTCGAGGTGAATCCAAGAGCCTCTTCCACCAACTGCGACTCGATTTGGAAAACTCATTCTCCAATTGCGCAACCGTCCCGATTCACGTGACTCGTTCGTTGTCCGACGTGTAAGGGGAAACGAGAGCGAAGGCAGAAGAAAGGAGAATCTAGTAGTTCCTAGCGCCACGTAGGCCGTCGATTCTAGACGTTTCTCGTCTCCCTTATTCTGCTTATTACAAAAAGGCTCGGAGCCTCTCGTCTCTCTCTACTCAATACAACCCTGAAAATTAGCCAAGTTTTCTCTCGGCACAAGGACGGAAAATTGTTTGTTTTTAAGCAGGGAGAGTTCAATTTAGGTATTCTTAATAATGAAGAAGGGAAAAAAAAAGCACAAATTGAATCAATCCTTCCATAAATCCATCTAACTTACACTTAGGACGAGAGAGTCAGTCCTTTTGCATTTTTATCAACCATAAAAAGAATGGAATTTTCAATATTTTTTGGGGCATAATTCCCTATAAAACCCCTAATTTCATGTCTAGTTTTACATCTACCCCAATTTTTTTTTAGTTAAAGAAAAAATTATCAATAGGTCCAGTTTCAAATTTGCCTAAAGCTTTTTTTTTTTTGGTATCATGAAAATTTCAAACTTTAGGTCTAGTTTCAAATTTGCGAATAACTTTATTTGTCTCGAGAAAAAAATTCAAAACTATAGATTGAGTCCAAAATTTGCCTCGATTTATCCGAGAAAAAGTCACAAATTTTTAATCTATTCTCAAATTTAATCCATGCTCTAGTCCCAAATTGACATTATATCTTGACGTTGATAAAAGATCCATGTTAGCAAAGCAATTGGGCGATAAGTATGAACCAACATGGATAATAAATCCAACCCAATAAAAATTGTTGAAATTCTACAAAATGAAAGCGTTCGAGATACGAAAATTAGGGATGAGTAACGATGATCTTTGAACAAAGGGTTAATGAGGGTAGATTTGAGATTAAAGTAAAAAAAGGTGAATGTTCGGAGTAGATTTGGAACCGAATAATTTGTGATTTTTTTAAGAAAAAAATAATTTCATAGCAAATTATGATTGACCTAAAGTGGAGGTTTTTTTAAAAGATAAAATGGATAAATTTGAAACCAAATCTAAAGTTAAGGTTTTTTTTAGGGAATTAGGCATATTTTAAGCGAAAAGAGGGTTAGAAGTTTCAACACCCATGATTTTTAGGGGTGAGCATGGTTTCAAGATAGAACTAAGAACCGGAGAACCGAACCCGTGGTTCCGGTCCGGTTCCAGGTTCTAGTGATATAGGGTCCGGTTCTCGGTTCCACGTTTTGAGGAACCGTTTCAGTTCCGGTTCCTGGTTCTTTATGGAACCGAACCGAAACCGGACCCCGAATATGTATTTTTAAATCATAGCTTTTTTTTTTTACTTTCTACTTTCTACTTTGTGTTTGTCGATATTACACTATTCATTTGACATTATGAAGCATGAGCTTGTCTAATTTAGTTCTCATTGCTAATGAACAAATCCTTCCTCGCAGACTCCATTCGACTCTATATGAATGTCTCTATTTTGATGTAAAGGGAGTTATATTGGCGGGTTCTCGGGTACTGAACCGAACCTAGAACATTTGAGGGTAGGTTCCGGGTTAGGTTAGAGTATGCGGGGTAGGTTCTAGGTTTCGAAAAATAAAGAACCCGTACTTAGAGGGTAGGTTTCAAGTTCAAGATGAAATCTACTCGGAACCCGTAACCGCTCACGATTTTTAGAAGTTTCTCGTCTCCCTTCTTCTGCTTATTATAAAAACGCGGGGAGCCTCTAGTCTCTCTGCTCGCACAGATCTCACCGTACAGAAAAGACCCGCTCGAAGAAACATATCAACGTACGGGTGCAGAGGAAGTGAACTCGACCCTCGTTGAAACTTTCCGTTTGAATCGTGGTTCGTGTCCGAGAGAAGTTACTGATCGAGTTTCTATTTTTTCCTTTTTCTCAAGGTGCGTTTTCTTCTCCCCTCGGTTCCTTTTTCACGATTGTACTTAGGACGTTGTTTCTGAGTTTTCTGTGCATATTTTGTTGTCTCTTGTGGGCAGAAAGTGTGGGAGTTAGTTTCGTTTCGTCTGTGCAGATACTTCTGCTTTGTTGCGGAAATCGTTGTTTAGTAGTTTACGTGATTGGGCGGTGTAGGTCTTGGGGCATGTTCATTGATGTCTATGTGTCTGGCGTTTTTGGATAGCAAATCACGTTCTTAGACACAGAGTTGTGAAACGCAAATCATGTTCTTAGACACAGAGTTGTAGAGTTGTAGTAATGATGATTGAGATGGCATTTTGGGTTAGGATGATTTGCTAGAATTTATTAGAGGGAGACCAGTGTCAGTGATCGACACCGCCGATCGCATAATGTGAATGTTGCTTGCACGAATAACGTTGCTGAATGGTATTCTATATCGATATTGATTGACAGTTGTAATTGCTCTCTGTGCAGTATATGGAACCACTATGATTCCTGATGAGTTCAACCACAAGACAGGTGACGCTCTTGCCGGAGCCCATGAGCTGGCAAAGAGTTCCCATCATAAGGAAGTTACTCCTCTCCATGTTGCCGCGGTTCTAATCCCGGATCCAGCTGGAATTTTCAG
The DNA here is from genome assembly GCA_021437795.1 of Rhodamnia rubescens. Lineage (NCBI taxonomy): Eukaryota > Viridiplantae > Streptophyta > Magnoliopsida > Myrtales > Myrtaceae > Rhodamnia > Rhodamnia rubescens. The sequence continues at coordinate 5,227,047 of JAILYA010000005.1, read as the reverse complement.
CCAAGCCGGGGGTGAAGAAGCCGCAAAGCGGTGGAGAGAGTGCTCAACCAAGCCTTGAAGAAACTTCCTTGTCAGAGCCCGCCTCCTGATAAGATCCATGCAAGCACTAGCCCAATAAAAGCAGTTAGACGTGCCCAAGCCGCCCAAAAGTTGACTTGGCTGTTGATCAGTTGATAATTGGCCTTCTTGAGGATTCACAAATTCGTCGGCTACTTAAGGAAGCTGGGGTTGCTACTGCAAGAGTGAAATCAGAGCTCGAGAAGCTTCGTGGGAAAGAAGGGTAGAAGGTGGAGAGCGCTTTCTGCGACACTACCTTCCATGCATTGAAGACATATGGAAGAGATTTAGTGGAGCAGGCCGGCAAACTTGGCCCAGTTATTGGGCGGGATGAGGAGATAAGAAGGGTTGTAAGGATCCTGTCAAGGAGGACTAAGAACAATCCAGTTCTCATGGGGGAGCCTGGTGTGGGTAAAACTGCTGTTGTGGAAGGTCTGGCTCAGAGAATAGCGAAAGGCAATGTGCCTAGCAACCTCACGGATGTCAGGCTTATTGCATTGGATATGCGTGCTTTGGTAGCCGGAGTGAAATATAGAGGAGAATTCAAGGAGGCGGTCTTGAAGGAGGTTGAGGAGGCTGAAGGAAAAGTGATACTGTTTATTGATGAAATTCACCTTGTTCTTGGTGCTGGGTGTACCGAAGGATCCATGGATGTGGCTAATTTGTTTAAGCCCATGCTTGCCAGAGGACAGCTGCGATGTATTGGCGCTACGATGCTTGAGGAATACAGGAAATATGTAGAGAAAGATGCTGCATTTGAGAGAAGGTTCCAGCAAGTCTATGTGGCAGAACCTGGTGTGCCTGATACTATAAGTATCTTGAGAGGATTGAAGGAGAGATATGAAGGACACCATGGTGTTTGAATTCAAGATTGGGCTCTTGCTCTTGCCGTGCAGCTGTCTAGTAGATACATAACTGGTAAGGCTTGCACCCGGTCGATTTAGCACTTTTCAAAGTTCTTTGGATATTGCGAAGGTAACTGACTACCTATGGTTATTTTTCTATGCAGGTCATCATCTGCCTGAGAAAGCAATTGATTTAGTTGATGAAGCTTGTGCAAATGTGAGGGTTCAACTAGACAGCCAGCCAGAAGAGATCGATAATCTTGAGCGGAAAAGAATGCAGCTAGAAGTTGAATTTCTTGCATTAGAAAGAGAGAAGGATAACGCTTGTGAAGCTCGCCTTGTTGAGGTAAGTTTGAAGAATCCGCTGAGAAAGTTTCTTATGCTTAATCTGTTTATCGAATTCTTTCATTAATTATTTGTCGAACATTTCTCATTTACTCGCAGGTTCGTAAAGAGTTGGATGACTTGGGGGATAAGCTTCAGCCACTGATGATGAAGTACAGAAAGGAAAATGAAAGGATTGATGAAATCAGGCGACTTAAAGAGAAGCGTGAGGAGCTCTTGTTTGCATTGCAAGAGGCTGAAAGAAGATATGATCTGGCTAGATCTGTGGACCTGCGATACGGTGCAATTCAAGAAGTGGAAGCAGCCATTGCACAGCTGGAAGGAAATACTGAGGAGAACCTAATGTTGACGGAGACTGTCAGACCAGACCATATAGCTGAGGTTGTGAGCAGCTGGACTGGCATTTGTGTCACGAGGCTCGGTCAGAACGAGAAAGAGAGGTTAGTCAGACTGGCTGAGAGGCTGCATCATAGAGTTGCGGGGCAAGATCAAGCAGTCAGGGCTGTTGCAGAGGCTGTTTTGAGGTTAAGAGCTGGACTGGGAAGACCGCAACATCCAACTGGCTCATTCTTATTCTTGGGTCCGACCGGTGTTGGCAAGACTCGGCTTGCCAAGGCCCTTGCTGAGCAGCTCTTTGACGACGAAAATCTTCTAATTCGGATTGATATGTTGGAGTATATGGAGCAGCATTCTGTGTCAAGATTAATCGGTGCCCCTCCTGGGTAAGTATATTTCACTTTATGCTTTCGCTTTGTACAACATGCTTGCTGCAAATGTTTGTGGCAAAATCTGATCCTTGTCTTGTCCGTTGTAACATGCAGTTATGTGGGACATGAAGAAGGTGGGCAACTAACCGAAGCTGTGAGGAGGAGGCCCTATAGTGTTGTGTTGTTCGATGAAGTGGAGAAAGCCTACATAGCTGTTTTCAATACACTCCTTCAGGTTCTTGATGATGGCAGATTAACTTATGGCCAAGGCCGAAGGGTTGACTTTAGGAACACGGTAATCATCATGACCTCGAACCTTGGAGCAGAGCACCTTCTATCAGGCCTGATGGGAAAATCCTCAATGCAAGTTGCCCGTGATCGGGTTGTGCAGGAGGTAAGGCATGAGTTTCCACCCGAGCGAACAAATTGTTGCATGGGTTATAATGAGAATGCTGGCATATCTTTTCAATGGAACAGGTGAGGAAGCACTTTAGGCCAGAGTTGCTGAACCGGCTTGACGAGATCGTAGTGTTTGATCCTCTCTCGCATGAACAACTGAGAAAGGTGGCCAGACTGCAAATGAAGGATGTTGCAAGTAGATTGGCTGAAAGAGGCATTGCTTTGGCTGTCACCGATGCGGCGTTGGACTTTGTCCTAGCAGAGAGTTATGATCCAGTAGGTTTTCAGTCTATATAGGTGTCAGGTTCGCTGCTTTACTTTGTGGATCCATCCGGAATCACATATTGCTGACTTGCCTCATTCCCATTACAGGTTTATGGTGCTCGGCCAATCTGGAGATGGCTCGAGAAGAAGGTGGTGACTGAGCTCGAGAATGCTTGTGAGGGGGGAGATAGACGAGAACTCGACCATCTACATTGATGTGGGGCCCAATGGGCAGGATCTTGGGTACTGCGTGGAGAAGAATGGAGGCTTCGTGGATGCTGCCACTGGGCAGAGGTCGGACCTGCTGGTCGAAATTCCGAATGTGCTTCTGAGAAGCGATGCTGCACAGGCGGTGAAGAAGATGAAGATCAAAGAGATAGAAGATGATGATGAGACGTATGAATGAAGGCAGCCTTTGAAACTCTTGAGGGGGCTATACTAGATTGTCCGGCAAAGCTTTATCTTGCGGGTTCTGAAATAATGCCTCTTGCCTTATTGTGACCCCCACCCCTTAAATTTGATTTTGGTGGAACTTGTAAGTCTGGTGGGGGTCACTGACTTGTAATGTTTGAAGATCTTGTTAATAAAAAGTATTGAAACATGAGTCCAAATTAATCCAGAAAGCAAATTTCTTCCGCCAACGTTATTTGTAGTAAAAAAAATCATTTTAGATATCGGCCATAAGTGGTTGTAAATTAAAAATTTCTCAAGACAAACAGCAAGAAAACACCTTCTTAATCGGAAGAAGGAAAAGGTGAGAATAAGAAGTGTGCCCCAGCTGTGGACCGGAGGCGCCAGCTTTCGCCTGGCTTCTTGGCGGATGCTCTTGACGAGGTGTGTTCTTTTGGTACTTGCCATTTCTTTTAGTGTTTTCTTCTTTGGGGTGTATCACCTTGCTGCTTTGTTGATGCTAAACTATGTATTCGAAGCGTGGTTTCTTGGATGAGGGAATGCACATTTTTGAGCATATGTCTGATAGGAATATCATTGCATACAATTCCCTCATTTTGATAAAGCTAAAGAATTTTGATGAAAATCCCTCTAGGCTATAAAACAAAAACGAGGTGCAACAGGCAACAACAAAGAGAAGTAGCAAATGAAACCAACCCAACAAGAAATAAAATAAAAAAATATCACAATAGACGGGAAAAGATAAAACAACAATTCTTCAAAACCCCTAAAGCCAAAAAGAATAGGAGACATAAAAAAAAAACTTGGGGAAAAGTAGAAGACAGATTTGTTGAGGGGATATAGATTGGCATGGAGGAAAGCAAACATGGGAGCAAAATCCATGTCTCATATTGCTAGCTAGTTATGATTTTGTTTTATTTTATACTCTTCGGCTTGCTTTTGGTTCATCGACCGCCGACCCCAACTATGGAAAGATGCGACGTTGATGTTGACAATTCCCTCATTTTGAGTCTTGGGCTGCATGGACTAGCTTCCCGGGCATTTCATTTATTCGAGGAAATGCTTCGCATTGGAGTAAATCTTGATCAATGTACTTTCTCTGCTTTCATTTGTGCTTGCTGTCATGCTGGCCTCATAGTAGCCGGAAAGCAAATTTTCAGGAGAATGGAAGATGAGTTCTGCCACCAACCTGGTACCAAGCATTACGTTTACATGGGAATGCTTCTTGGTACCGCTGGAGAGTTGGAAGAAGCGTTCAATTTCATTCCGTCCTTGCCACAGCCAGTGGATCCTGGAGTCTCGGGTGCACTACTATCATGTTGTGAGATGTGTGGTAATTCCACAATGGCAGGTATAGCAGCTCAGCAGCTCTTTCAAATGGTGCCAGAGAAGGGTGCCTACAGAGTGATGCTTTCAAATTCTTATGCTAGTGATGGAAGATGGTTTGATGTGAAGAAACTGAGAGATGAGATAATAGACAGGGGACTGAAAAGAATCCCTGGGCTGAGCTGGATTGGATGTTCGGGCGATCAGATTGACAATAAATTGTTGACCCGTTAATCCTGTTATGACTGGAGCAACTATAGGTTAAAAACAGAGGGAGATCAGGGAGGAGGAGAAGAGTGTTATGTAATAGATTATTTTCCTTTTTATACCCGTGGATAATTTGGTGGTAATGATTGTTATGATCTTTCTTGACGAATGTTGTAGTCGTACCATCTTTTTGAATTTGTAACCGGTATGGTATCATCTTCATACCTTTTATGAGTATATGTAGTGTTCTCAGGTAGGAGTCTGATAGGAACAAGATCCATGGTAATGGTCGTAGCTACTTAAGATGTAGTTTGGATTTGGAACTACTGATTAGTGTTGTCTTCTGTTTGTGACTCGTAGAAAGAAAAGAATTATGAAACTCAGTATGAATGATGGACAGATGCTTTTGCTTTCGGCTCTCATGTTCTTGTTTAGATTGGGTATTTCTGTACTGAAGACCGACTGAACTTATGCGGTGGAGATTGATGGTCATGTACCTCTTGATATGCTGCCTCTCACTCTCTTTATGGTGCGCAAAGATGTGTTTTCTGATAAAACCTCGGACTGATGCCACTGCATTATGGTTTATGAATAATCAACTGACTCGTGGTTTTGCAATGTCTGTCTGTTGGATGGGAAATTGACCTTCGTAGATGAGCAAGCTTTGTCTTAGCATTGTAATAGTTAAACATAGCTTCTATTGCATCTTCCTGAGCACCGAGGTTGGATAGAACTTGCTAATTTCTCGATAGGTTTTTTTCGGTTGTCGTATTAACCTCCGGAAGTTGTTAATTTCTCTAAATTTCTCATTTTATATTGTATTAGTAGATTCTGGAAAGTATGACCTCACTCCATGCATTTGCAATTTGTCCCTATTCCATGAGATATTCACGCTTTAGATGCATTGATTAATTTTAAGTGGACAGGTTATGGTCCAGTTTACTTTTTTTTTCCCCTTGTGGATGCATACTAATAATAGCACTTACTGCTTGCATGTTTCCTCTGAAATAAGTAAAAATATTTGTTCTATGGGCATTCGCCATTCTTTAAGTCGATAGCATCTTAAAGTTAGTTCGAACTCCCTTTCTTGCAGAAACTACTGCGAGCTGCTGGATTGTTTGCATGGTCTATTTTCCTGATGTGGCAGTATGGCGGCCTTATGGCCGTGTGATGATCGATAGAAGTGAATATGCCTGGGGAACCATATGACATCCCAAAATTTATGAAATAGGATGAATTGATGTTTAGCTGAAGCTCATCCTGTTGTCTCCGTCATACTCACTCAGAATGTTGTTAGAATTTCTCCATTCAGAGTTTTTGAATTATTTTTTGGATACTGGGAAAGATGGTTATCTTCATGCTTTAGCTGACGATTTTTATGGCTATGTTTGAACAATCTCTAGCAGCTGCAAGTATTGGTCCTTACTGATATCTTGTTTGAACGAACAACTAGCCAGTAGCAGTTGGGTGGCTTGGTTGTTTTTTTCGTTTAATTAAAAAATGAGTACGGAGGGCGAAACGTTACTAAAGTAGACAACATTCTCTGGGGGGTTTTGAATACTACTCTTGCTTGACGTTCTCAGCGATTCCAGACATTGGATATGTTGAGTTGATTCCCATTAGCAAATATAGGCCACTCGGTCATCTTTGCAATTTCTATGGCAAATTAGAGAGTGATAATTGATTCTTTGAATAGATCATTGCCATCTCATTCCACGACAAAAGGATATTTAACCTTATCTCGATCTTTCACCAGTTTCGCGAGCATCAACATAAATAATAATTGAACAAACATCTTTAATGAGTGTAAACATAATCGTGCAATAAAGTAGAAAATGCAAAAGTAAATGTTCTCACGAAGAAATTGATATGGAATCACTTTTAACACCACTAGGTCGAGCTGACGAAAGAATGCCAAGAGAGTGATATTCTTTCCCTCTACATCATCTTCATATATGGCAATATGTACATTTTATTGCAACCATCGCCAGAAATGTGGAAGATCGGATGCACCACACGGAACAACTCTAGTTTGAGGAATTTATCAGATCCGTAAAATTGAACACCAGCCAATCAGCTTTAGCTGCCACAGCCTCTCGAAGTTTGAGAGAGTTGACGGACTCTTCTATTCTAGTCTCCCCAGTCACCGAAGGTGGCAGCCTGCACAAGGAGATCTTTTTGTTCGTCGAGGCTTCCGTAGCATATAAATAAGTATGCACCACCTGGCTTATGAGCCTGGGAAAAGAATAACAGAAACAAGCTAAGAAAACAGGATAAAACTAATTATACCTAATGTACAGTGTAAGTTTTGATTCAATGGCCAACCCACCGAAAAACAACTATTTTTTTTTTTTTACTTCCATTTCATTCTCCCTATTTTCAGTCAATGTTACAGTCCGATAGGATGAGACTACTAATGCCCAAGACGATACGTGAACCTTAAAGTTAAGGAGTTCACCAAGTTCATTTAATAGGAAAAAAAAATCAATTTTTGCTCAACATGGCAAACAGGAGAATGTCTTTGCTGGTTTTTCCTCGATGTCTCTTAACCGAAGAAGTGCGTACAGTGTCACTAACCTCAAGATCAGTTGCACCGTCCCCGATCATGCCTAACGCTTTGTACCCATGGGCCAGTCAAAAGAACCTCTGTTTGAGGTTCGCTAGCAGTAAGTCATACAATTAAACATACCTATTGCTGTCAAAACTGACCTTCCTTATTTGTTAGACTGCAGTGACCTTTCCACCGCTCCAAGAGGTAGGCTCATTTGTGTCAAACCCCCAAAACTCCCCAGAACTTTCAAATAGCAGTTGATTGGCAAAAATGTTTTCAGTAGGAATCCCAAGAATTGAGGTGACGGGCTGCAGAAGAATTGCTCAAAGAATCAGAAAATATATTTTCTTGCACATTTTGCTTCACTAGATAGGGCTGCCTTACAATATTGAAGAGACAAACATATTGTAAAGAGTGAATGTAATTTTTATTGATAAAACTCAGTCTGTATATACATAATAAGCCTAATGATCATTCTACCATTTCACATCTCTAACGCTCCCCCTCAAGCTGGAGCATAAATATCAATCATGCCCAGCTTGTTACAAATATATATCCTATTCTCCCGTTACCCAGAGGTTTCGTAAAAATATCTACAAAGTTATTCACCGGTCCTAATATCAACATCAAATCAAAAAAAAAAAAAAAAAAAAAAAAAAAAATAAAATTAAATTTAATTAAATTTTTTTGGGTTTATTAAAAAAAAAAAAAAAAAAAAAAAAAAAAAAAAAAAAAAAAAAAAAAAAAAAAAAAAAAAAAAAAAAAAAAAAAAAAAAAAAAAGATAAAAAATTAAAAATAAAAAAAAAAAAAAATTTTTTTTCCCCCCATTTTTTATTCCTTTCCCCCCCCCTTGTCCTAATATAATTAGGAAAAATCATTCCACTTTGGAGCTTCTCTCGAATAAAATGATAGTCAATCTCGATGTGTTTAGTTCTCTCATGAAACATGGGATTGGAAGCTATATGTATTGTTGCCTTGTTTTCACACCACAAAAACACAAGAGCCGAAGCTCTAAAGCTTAATTCAATTAGGAGCTGCTGAATCCACATTAATTCAGTCACTGTGCCATGGCTCTATGTTCCGACTCAAAGCATTGGAACGAGCAACAACATTCCGCTTCTTACTCTTCCACGACACTATATTTCCTCCAACCAAGGTACAATAGCTAGTAGTTGATCTTTTATCATATGGAGATCTTGCTCAATCAAAGATCGAGAATCATTCAACTCTACTATGATCATGATTTTGATAAACAATTCCTTTCTCTGGAGCTTTCTTCAAGTATCTCAAAATTCGAGTAATCGCATCCTAGTGAGATGTAGAAGGGGAAGATAGAAACCGACTTACCACACTAACTGAAAAGGAAATGTCCGGTCGAGTAACTGTGAGATAATTCAGCTTACCTACCAATTTTCTATATCTCTCGGGATTATCAAGAATTTCTCCTCCATCGGCTACCGGTTTAACTCCTTGTTCCATAGGCGAATCAAGAGGCTTTGACCTCAACATACCAGTCTCAATGAGCAAATCCAAGACATACTTCCGCCGTGACAGGACAATGCCCTTTTTTGATGCGAGCCACCTCAATACCTAGGAAATACTTCAACTTTCCTAGGTCCTTAGTTTGAAATTGTTGCTGGTGATAGAGTTTTAATTCAGCTATACCAGGAGTCATCTCCTGTAATAATAATATCATCAACATATACAATCAAGACAACCTGCCTCTCCCCGACTGTATATAGAAAAAAGAACGATCATTTTTCACATCTAGATGGTCCAAATAAAAGTAAAACCTCGGAGAATCTTCCAAACCATGCTTGTGGAGACTGCTTCAAACCATACAAGGACTTCTTTAACTTACAAACCAATCCACCAGACTCCCCCTAAGCAACAAATCCAGGAGGTTGCTCTATATATACCTCCTCATCAAGAGTACCATGCAAGAAAGCATTCTTTATATCAAGTTGAAACAAGGACCAGTTATATGTGGCAGCAAGAGAGATCAAAATACGAATAGATGTAAGCTTAGCAATAGGAGAAAAAGTGTCCAGATAGTCAACTCCATACAATTGAGCATACCCTTTTGCAGCAAGCCTCGCTTTCAGGCGAGCAAGAGAAGCATCGGGATTAACTTTCACATTATATACCCATCGACAACCAATAGCAATTTTGCCTGACGGAAGAGGTACCAAGTCCCAAGTTTCATTAACCTTGTAATGCCTTTAATTATACTTCCATAGCTATCTTCTAGCCAAGGCTTTCTAATGCCTTAGCCACAGACTTGGGGACAGGATATTGATCAACAGTGGATAAAATGGATCGAAAAGAAGAAGACACAGAAGTGTACGAGACAAAGTTTGCAATAGAGAGTTGAGTGCAAGCACATACACCTTTGCGATGAGCAATAAGAAGGTCAAGACCAGATATTACCTGAGGATCAACTGAAGGTAGACCTGGAGCTGAAGATGACGTAGTAGTAAGGAGGATGGGGGCGATCAGTAGCTGCTCAAGAACGCCGAGTATAAACCTTGAGAGGAGGAGGTTTCTGTGCAGACACTGGTGATACAAGTGATACAAGTAGAGCGGGTGACTGAATGATAGTCACATGTAAGTCTTCATCCATCTCGAAACTTGGATCATCATGATAAGGAGCAGACTCAAAGAATGAAACATCAGCAGTTATAAAGTATTTCCTCAAGACACCATTCAAAGAGTACAAAGAGTCCCTAGCCGAGAGCACAACCCAACATCAGCAAGGTATGTGAACCACATTAGCCAATTATCAAATCCACATCCAGCAGAGAACCTGATTTGCTTATGGTCTCAACAAACAGTAATACCTTTACCGCCCCTGCATATCACGGCTCTAGAATCTCTAACATTGGCAACAAGCAACTGATCACTAAAAGCGCATGCCTAAAAGCACATGACACGGCAAGAGCTCCTCCAAAGAACACCTCCAAATCTCCAAGTAGAACAAATCCTCCAGCAAAATCAAACACGTACGTTTACATCAGACCCCAACACCAAGAAGTTCAAGAAGGAGATACCAGAACTGAGGTCGCCAGGCCTGGGAACGCCGGATCTGGGTTAACCGGCCCTGTGCGACACTGGACGATGCTGGCCTGGGGTCGCCGCCCCTGGGCGACATTGGACGACGCTGGCCCTGGGCGACACTGGGTTGAGGTCGCCGGGCCTGGGGGACGTCGGATCTGGGGTCGCCGATCCTAGGCGACGCTGAGAGACGCCGGCCTTAAGGTCGCCGGCGAGATTTACGGTGGTGGTGGCTGATGGTTAGTGTCGATGGGGAGTATTTAGGGTTGAAGTTTATGGTGGTTGTTGTCAACGGCTCTGGTACCATGTAAAGAGTGAACGTAATTTTTATTAATAAAACTCAGTCTATATATGCAAAATAAACCCAATGACCATTCTACCCTTTTACATCTCTAACATATATGAAGCTGCACCAGTTCGATAATCGTAACCCATCACAAGACTGATGCCCAAATTAACATCGAACTCATAATATTACATGAAAGAGGTGATCTACCTCTCTTGACAACCATTTATGCCCTTAATCACAACTCGTAGCTCCCATTGCGCAAACCATGTGACATGTTTGTTGCAATATACTAAGTGCAAGAGTGAAGAAAGACGGAGACAGACACAACAGTCACAACGCCGCAGAAAATGAATAATTTTCCCTCAATAGGATTCAGCAGGCAGAAATACCACACATTGATCATCTGGCGAAATCCTCCAGAGATTTGATAAACATCTGTTTTATTGGCCTTCAGCTTCATGATTAACTCATTTATACCAGGAGAAATCCTGCCAACAGAAAGCCCAGTACACTTCAAAGAGTTCTAATGAAAGAAAAAATTACAAATCATCTGCACCAAAATATACACATTTGGCAAAATCTATTTCAAGATGCATCAAATCAACAACAGACCCTTTTAAGGACCAGAAAGTGAACTTCGCCTGAGCCATCAGCTAAACATGGTGGGCATAAAATTCAAGAAGCACACTTGCTAGTTTTAATTATATACACATGGCATACCGTTCGTTTCCCATAAAACATTCAGAAAAATTATTAACATCTGGCGACAAATACAGTTCATTTATCATAACTTGAACAGTTTAATTCCAGATGTCTCAAAGTGCATGTCTTCGAAAATATGAAACCTACTGTTGTTGCCTCCCATATTATGACTTGGAAAACTGAAATTTCATTGTGGAAAGATCCATCTTTATGGTCATTATTCAACATATTTAGTCTTACATTATAGGTCAAACAAATTCCACTAATGGCTGTCGAACAATCAACAATGATATCCTCATGCACTTGACTTATAGAGATCTAGGTAGAAGCAATAAATCAAACAAAGTAGTTAACATACCTTGGAGGCCTTTTATTTAGGAAATCTTGAACTTGGCACAAGGAAGGGTTGAACAAAGATAATCTCGCAGCCAAGGCCTCCTCGAAAGGAACTGAATCACCCATTGCTCTGGAATATTTGGATAATGCAGAAATGACACATATTAAAATAGAAAATATAAGGGATGAACAAGGATAGCGATAACAAAATTACCTTGCAGTCCATTGTGCAACAGCTTTTCCAGCTCCGCATAACTCTGCAAGCTCATCGATGCCTTCATCAACACACAGAGTGCTATCTAGAAAAACTCTCCTTTCATTCAATGAATATTTTTTCGTGCATATACAATACTCAATCGTCATATATATACATGACATCACAACCCTAATTAGAAGATATACAATAGGAAAGATTCTATACTAGGAAGTATACTATACAATAAAACTTCCTAACAAATAGGTTAAAATAACTCAGACCACACTCCCCTCAAGTGGGTGCAAAGATGTCTTTGATACCCAACTTGATAAGTGAGCAATGAAATTCTCTACTTGACAGACCTTTGTCAATATATCGCTAACCTGCTTGACTTGACAAATGGTAATGGATCACTTTTGCATCCAAATTCTCTTTGATGAAATGTCCTCAATCTCCACATGTTTGGTTCTATCATGCTGAACTGGATTATGAGCAATGTTTATGGCTGCTTTATTATCACAGAACAATTTGATTTCCAAACCGGTGGATACCGAGCTCGTTAACGACTTCAAGCCATAAAAGTTCGCACAACCCATTTGCTACACCTCCGAATTCAGTCACTAGATCGAGCTACAACTTTTTGTTTCTTACTTCTCCATGTAACAAGGTTGCCTCCCACAAATGTAAGATACCGATGTAGACCTCTAACTTCCACAATTGCATCCGTGTAACCCTCACTTCAAGGTGGCCATTCTTTGCAAACAGAAACCCTTTCCCGGGCGACTTCAAATATCGAATGATGCGCACAAAGACTCATATGATCCTCACTAGGTGTATGCATGAACCGACTCACCACACTTACGCATGAGCAATATCGAGACGTGTATGTGATAAGTAAATCGACGGCCTACTAACCTTTGGTATTTCTCTTTATTAGTAGGCGTCGATCAGGGTACTCTCAAGCTTACGGTTTTGTACCATAGGAGTATCTCAGGCTTGCAATCAAGCATGCCAACTCGGTCAAAAGATCAAGAACATATTTCCGCCGAGACAAGTAAATCCCTTCCTTCGACCTAGCAACCTCTATTCGAGAAAATATTTCAACTTCCCAAGTTCTTCATCTCAAACTCCTAGATAATAATTCATGCCCATAATCTCGCACTATCATTGCTTAATAATCATATCGTCTACATATATGATAAGAGCCGTAATTTTTCTTTGAGCACCTTTTAAGAACAAAGTATGATGAATTACTTTGGGAGTATCCATACCTTTTCATAGCAGCTAAAGCGACCGAACCATGCACGGGGGGATTGCTTCAACCCATACAATGATCTTTCCAACTTACAAACCATGTTTGGCGATCACATCGTATCCAGGAAGCTCCATATAGATCTCCTCCTCTAAATCTCCATGAAGAAATGCATTCTTCACGTCAAATTGATGTAAAGGCCAGTCCAAGTTTGCAGCCCGGAGATAACAACACTCTTATAGTGTCTAACCTCGCAACCGGAGAGAATGTTTCCGATAATCTACCCCATAAGTCTTAATACCCTTTAGTCACCAGTCGTGCCTTATACCTCTCAATAGTGCCGCTTATGTTTGATGAAACACCCACCTACATCCAACCGGCTTTTTATCCTTTGGTAGTTCCACAAGTTTCCATGTTCGATTTTTCTCCAACGCCTCCATCTCTGCCTCCATCGCTGAAGCCATTTCGGATCCTTCATGGCTTCTTCAACCCCGTTTGGAACTTGGCCGAGGAAACCGTGGACACAAAGACTGTAGTGGTGTGGCAGCCTCTTGGTAGACATAGTCTACAATAGGGTATCGAGATCGACGGTCCTCTACATCCGGAGAATATCGATTCGTGGTTTACCACTATTATGTCTATCGGTAGCTTATAACCATAAGCACATTAGTATCTTCAAAAGAATCAAGTACGAGAAGTACTTACCTCGGTACATTCTCGGGAGCTTGGAGTGGTACTAAAGAGGGCGAAGACGAGGGAGGCCGTTGTGCGGAATCGTGGACACTGTTTAGACCCATGCTCGGTAGCCACGCCACGTTCGGCCGTGCGCTCATCTCACCGCCGTGAGGTAATAGTTCAAAAACTTCAGGAATCGTGCTCGTGGGCCGTGCGCACCCATCCGTCACTCCTCCCAACCTCCCACCAATGTCCGGTCTACATCTAGTCTCCCCGAAACACGGGGAAAGGAAAAAAGACTCCGTCTCGATAAATGTTACATCCATGGTGACATATATGCGTTTCCGGCAAGATCATAGCAGATACCCCTTTTGAGAAGGGCCATAGCCAAGAAACACACATTTGACAAGGGTCAAGTTTGATCCGCTGATTTTTGTGAAGATGGACATAGCACACACCCAAACACCTTAGGAGGCAATGTAAGAATCGACGGAAGAGACACATGGGCAGCAAGAGATTGCATTGGCGTGCGATAGCATGCAAGGGGAAGGCATGCGATTCAACAAATAAGCGTTGTGACTACAACGAGAATCCCAAAAACGATGGGAACATGGCCACCCTCCAACAGGTTTCGAGTGGTTTCAAGAAGATGGCGATTCTTGCGCTCGCAACACCGTTCACTGAGGAGTCCGAGGGCAAGAAGTTTCATGTATCAAACCATGTTCCCGAAAATAAGCCGCAAGAGGTTTACTTAAGTATTCGCCACCATTATCGACCGAAGAACCAAGTTTGGCCCCAAATCGAGTCCAATCATACGGTGAAAAGTCCGAAAGATAGCTTCAACCTCATTCTTATGTTTCATCAAATATAGCCAAGTCATACGTGTGCAATCATCAACAAAGATGATAAACCATCGAAAACCAGATCCGATAGTGATAGGAGACGCACCCCATACATCGAAATGAATTAAGGAAAAAGAAGTGGAACCGATATTCAAATTGGGAGGAAAATTGGTACGATGGCTTTTGGCCAAAATACATGTATCACCTTGTAAACTAGAGTTTGATAGACCATGAAATAACTTGGGAAATAAATGCCTTAAATACCCAAAGGATGGGTGACCTAAACGATGCCATAACCAAAGTTCCTTCTCTTGAGCTAACCCACGAGAATGATAGGTCCGTCCGAAGTAATTTCATCCACGAAATACAGCCCCTCCCTCTTAGTACCACGCCCAATAATCTCCTTCGTGAGAATGTCCTAAACAGCAAAAATCGGGGTACATAAGCACAACACACTTTAACTCACTAGTAAGCCAAACCGATAACATATTAGACAATGTAGGAACAAGTAAGGTATGAGATAGAGAGAGAAAAGGCGTGACGACACTTGCGCCCAGCACCGTCACAGAAAGCTATGCCCATTGGCATTGTAAATATAATCTCGACGTGGTGTAGTAGATGTAAGAAGATCACCGATTCCGGAGTCATGTGATCGGTCGCGCAGAATCAATTATCCACCCATGATGATCATCACCACGTCCATTAGCAAAGACAAACCCATAATTACCTTCAGAGATTTGGCATTAGCGGTTCAGGCTCCATGGGAATTAATGACAAGCCGCTAGTCACTAATGAGGCTTACCCTCCATTCCGCCCCTTACGGAGCCTTGTTTCTTCTTTTTTGGTCGAAAATCATCCCACCAACTGGATAACCATGCAGTTTAAAACAAGATGCTGCTTGTATGTTTAGGATTCCCACAAAGAGCACCCCCGAATTGAATTGGCATACCGGTCAGGGCGAGCTCCGGGGCGAAGGCACTAAGGAGGTGCGGATCACCCTTGCCACACCATGGCGGAACGAGGTAACCCGACGGGAGTGGAAAGCATAATGATTGGCGCATTTCCTCTCGCGACCCGAGCATAGGCTTGCTCAATAGTAGGGAACGGATCCATCTTGAACATCAACACGAGCATTATCTAGACGGTCATCGAGACCGTCCAAAATAAAATACTCGATCTTCATTGACAATGGCATTGTACTTTAGAATATCGACCGGGAATTGCATAGGATTAGGACGTCGGAAATCAATCTCACGCGAGCCCTTGAAGATCATTGTAATATTTCTCGATGGGTCCACCGCCTTGCTTCAATTGAGAAATCTGTCTCTTAAGATCATAGATTTGGGAGGTGTCGGATCCATCAAAAAGGTCGTTGCTACAGAATCCCATACGGCTTTGGCGGTAGGAAACCGAATAAAGTTTGGTATCAAGGCTGGATCCATAGAATTAATAAGCCAACCTTTTACCGTAGAATCATCGGTCTTCCATTGTAAAATACGGATCGGTAGGAGGGGGCTCGGAGAACCACCATTCAAATAACCCGGTTTGTCTTTGCCCGAGACATACATCTCAACAACCCGGGACCATACGCCATAATTTTTGCCATCAAGCTTGACAAGAATCGGTGCAGCAGGGAGGTTCAACGCGCGGCGCGCGCCTGTGGGTCAAGAGAGCCGCTTCATCGCAGCGATCGATTGCGAGAATGGCACTAGCATCGGCATTTGTCGGCCATGAGATCGGGTTCAAAAAAGATCAGACGGGACGAAGTCGATTGGCGTGAGGACGATGACGGCAAAGAATGGCACTAGCATCTGGACCGCCGTAATCGATGATTGATGTACGATACCCAAAAGGATCAAACCCTAAAGCTACGATACCATGTAGAGAAAAACTCTCCTTTCATTCAATGAATATATTTTTCGTGCATATACAATACTAATCACGTCATATATATACATGACATCCGACAACCCTAATTAGAAGATATACAATAGGAAGGATTCTATACTATGAAGTATACTATACAATAAAACTTCCTAACAAATAGGTTAAAATAGCTCACGACCACACTATCCACATCAAAGCACACTGCATCGGCATTTCTCCAAAGGTCAAGAACTTCTGGACATACAACAGACAGTTCAGAACATCAAAAGAAACGAGTAAGAGTTCACCTAAATACTCGACTCCCACAACAATGTTTTTGGTGAAGCACGCAGTTTAGACGCAACCAAGCAATCTCCTCTAATTCACTTTCTAAACAATGACTTAATAAACCAGATTAATATAAATTGCGCATCAACTCAAGTTCAACTGTGATTTCCGTAAATACCCCCATTCACTGTATAAAACCTTTAGATGGCAATGTGTTGTCAGAGTGGAAACCGAGTTAAATGACTTTGAGCTCATGGTCATCCACAATCGGTTCCTGTATGGAGTCTTCACGTATCTCAAAGTCGATGTCCGAACAAGAGGCGACAGATGCCGACTTCTGCAGGTATAAACAGGCGCGCTTTGTACGCTCTTCAAACCTTCCATGAAAATATTTGTTTCCAGCAGGTCAAAGGAATGAATGAAATGGAACTCAAGCGCCAACATGGTGTCATCCCTCCATCAAAGTAATTGGCTCCACGTAATCAGCCATCACACAACATACCTGAGCTTAAACCAACAAGCACGAGCAACCCTCTCAAAGCCAACCACATAACACACGAGCAAAATGCAAAATGTGAAAAATAAAGTAAGTGAATTTGGTGACCTTACGCAAGAGTCTGAACGAGAACCTTCGGAGGGAAATGCAAGAACAGGAGTGACACCTTGAATGGACGATCCAGAATGCTAAACTTGAGATTTTTCTGTCATTTCCAAGGCTTTTTTTCACCTCGACTCAACATCACAAGCGCAGAGAGTCAAAAAACCGAGAGCGAAATGAGGAAACTCACTGATACAATTCCCGCCCGTTGATCGTTCGGCTTCAAGGGGCGTGGGCGTCGAGTGCTTCTTTTGCTTTTGCTTTTTCCTTCGCTAGCCTTCTTGCTCTCGGATCTGCGTTAGTTCTTGAGAGGTTGTGGTGGGAGAAAGTGGGTGAAACTGGGTTCGATTTTGTCGTTTCATTGCCCGATATTTAAGGTTAGGTCTTTCATCATTGGTTGGATTTGTTGCCTGTTTTTGTTGGGACGGTCCAAACTCCACGCAGATTTTTTAATGGTAAGACATTAATTATCCTTAATTATTTTTTTATTTAACGAATTAAGTTAGTGCTGACAAACTCTTGTTGAGACATAGTGAAACAGTAGTAATTTAGTGAGGGTAAGAATGGAAGAAAAAAATCTTGATCAGGACTTTTCAAATATAAATTTATTTTTTATAAAAAAATATAGTTTTACCAAACGCTTTTGCATTTTTTCAAAACTCGTTAGGCTAAATGCCTTTATATTTGTCCAAAGACTTTTCTCAAAAGTCGACAAAGACTTTTCTCAAAAGTCGAATCAAACGCACTGAACAAAAATTAGTACCTATCTTTTAAAATAAAATGAAAAACAAAGATAAGCTTATTTTTCGATATTGGAATATAAATGATAAGTATTTTAGGGATCTATAGGAAGCAAAAGAAATGTAAGACGAGCGCTTTTAGTAAGAAATCTACCTTTTCCATTGGTCCACTTCACATTGCATAGCCGGCAGTGTTACAGCGGTGCATCCACCACCACAACTGAGCTCCGCCGGTGAGGAGGTATATAGAATGGGCACAGTTTATTGCCATCGATGAGGGAAGTGGCAATAGACAAGTATTCAAGAACGCATGAGAGACCTCTCAAACTATAAATATAGCCCATGAAACAATGCTCATGGAGGGGAGATTACAAGCTTATCAACACTGAAAAAGCTGGCCGGAGCCGTCACTTCGGCGGGATCGGTGAGATTATATACTAGAGAAGCTAGCTTGATGAGATTATACACAAGCCTACCTTAGTCACCTTTAATCACAAAGTGCTACCTAAGAGGCCAGAGTTTTGGTTTGGAGTCACTCTTGCTCCAGAGCATCTACCAAGGTTGCAAATGAGGGATAAATATCCACGTTAAGTGGGGGAGCAAATGAATAATGTTTGCATTCTATAAGGGTTTTGTAGCAGATTCCTTGATGTAGGACACGGCTTCCTCTTCCGAGAGCTGCCCTCCTTCTACCAAGCCTTTTACCAAAGTGTTGGCATAGTCTTCACTGAGCGCACAGAGGAACCTTCCCCGACTTGAAGTTCTCGATACCCGACGAATCGCACCTGAACGAATCAGCAAGTCGGAACACGGTATTAATTCTGTGGATCAAGAAATCTGTTTGGCAGATGGTCGAGGACAAAGGTAACTTATATACTTACGTCATTGTCAGTATAGGGATGTCTTGCTCCATTCCCAAGTAAACAACGTTACGGTACCAACCCTTCTGAGAACAGATCGACCAGCTCGATATATTAGAGACCAGAATGTGATAACTGAAAAGAACGAGATAAAGTTGGTACTTGGATGAGATCAAAAGGAAATACCTTGACAGCTTCCAAGTTGATGGATCCTTTTTCTTTAACGCAGTCCAAAGACGTAAGATCAAACAAAGGAGAACTCGTGTCATGGCTGGAAATATTTTCCTGATGCAAGACATCATTGAACTGCTCTAACCTGATCAGAGAAAGATGAAAAGACAAAAAGTTCATGGTCGTAGTATAACATACATTTGTGAATTCTGTTATGACTCCACTCCATCCTTCAGAAGAAAGCATTCTCTTCAACAGAGAGAGTGAAGGAAAAACAAACATAAGAAAGACGCACGTTATCCTATACAGGCACATGTGCATGATATCCTCGTTCTTGCTTTCGGGATGAAGGAAAGCAACTCCTCCCAAACCCCATGTAAGTGTGGATTCCCTGCCGAAGAATAATCGGCGAGGGAAGATCTTCCACAAAATCTCTTTAGGTGGGCTTTTGTCCATCGAGCCAGAACATAGCTTTTGCATGCCATCCACCTGAAATCAGTTTATAGGACCACATTGCAAACAGGACCACAGTGCAATCATCATGAATGTCATGAAACGGTTCTAAAGCTTGAAAAAGGTGAGTTTAAAGTGCATTACCTGTCCACCTTCAATATAGCAGAGGAATCTAGGCTTCCACATATTTGATCCAAAGGTGGCATACCAGACGTCAATTTTTGACAGATCTGATCTCCAGGACACAGAAGCAGATTCTGCAAGAACTACTTTTCATTTGAAGATCATGATAATATTAATATAACTCGGAACTACCTTTTCACAATTCCATTCACGACAATTTTCTTTACCACGATGATCTTCGTCAACCCTGAGAGTTGAAAGAGGTTGAATGACATCCTGCAGAAGCTCCTCAACATCTTCAGCTTCAGAGGCGGAGCATGAAATAAGAATTTTCTGGAACAACATGATGATTCCTTTAGTAATGGGGACTATGATATTGATATAAACAAAAGGGAACATTTAACTTCCAAAACTCACTTCATACACCCTATAAAAGATAAATTAATACTGGTTTGTGACAGGATTCAGTCAGTAACATACTATAGCCCTGTTTGGTTCAGCATTTGGAATGGCTAGTCCCATGGCCAAACGCAAATGGCATTTGGTTCATTTTTTGGAAAACTTTGGAAAAATGCAATTGCATTTCTAAAGGCCTCTAGCTCGAGGCAGGTCCGGAGGTACTTTGAAAAGTAGCATTCTCAAAATGCAAATAGACTATTTTTCCTTCCAACTTTGGCCTCGCTCAACTTTCATAATTCCGGGAATGTCCTCGAAAACCCTACTTTACCAGCGTAAGGCCTCATCTACCCTCATCTAGCGGCAAGCCAAATCGGCCACCAGCCAGCCTCGCCGGAGGTTACCCAACCTCAGGGCGAGGCTTGGGTCGCTTGACCCCAAGCGGCACCGTCTTGGGTCATGGGTCTCGCAACCCCAGGTGACAATCGCCTGGGGTCCAGCAACCTCAGGCAGCGGCTGGGTCACGCGACCTGGGCCTTGCCTCGATGTCATGCCACCTTGGGTGAGGTTGGCCATCGGCCGATTTGGCTCACCAAAGGCTAAGTTCTACTGGCAAATAGTTTGAAATATATATATTAACCAAAGTCCTATACAAAGTGTAGTTTTTAGCAAATGCCTTTAGGTCAAAGTTGCTTCTCAATGTGTCCCTAATTCACTCTGTTAAAGAGTGAAGGGTAGAATGGTCTTTGTGAGCTTGTGGGTTATGGGAGTTTACCCTAGTTTGTATATATACGTTGTTTTCTTATCAAATAAGAATAACTACTGTTGACATGGTATCGAGCCAAATTAACACTTAAACCCTACGTTTGAACCCTAGAATCATCATCCATCCTCATCCACCGTCACCTTGAACTACCCGGCGAACCCTAGATCTAGGCCGGCGAGCCCAAACCAAGGTCGGCAAACCCAGATCCAGGCCGGGCGACCCTCTGTCGGGCGTCGCCCGACGTCGCTAAGTCCCGGCGACCCTGCGCAGTCGCCCAGGCCCCTGCGACCCTGTTCTTCACCCGGCGACCTTGTCCCAGGCCCGGCGACCTTGTTCTTCGCCTGTTCCAAGCCCGAAGACCCTCCGTCAGGCGTCGCCTGACGTTGCCGAGACTTGCGACCCCCCTAAAAGACGACATCCAAAGCTCGGCAACACCTGTTCCAAGCCCGGCGACCCATGTCCGACGTGTACTGACACTGCTGGTCGAGGCGCGAGACTTCCTTGGGGTCGCTGATTGAAGTACGACCCTATCGCGCCTGATTTTGGACCCTGTGTTGCTGGATTTTGCTGTTTGAAGTGCATACAAAAGGCGACTGCTAATGTAAGGTTTTTTTTTTGTGAAACTTACAAAGGATTATGAAATTTTCTTTTGGTGTTATGGGGTTTTGGCTGCTGATTGTGTTAGAATATCATCATGTATAAGTTGGTTGATCGTGGGTGCAGAGTGCTGTTGTTGGTTCGGCTGGTGGATTGAGTTAGATATTGTGTGTGGCTATAGATGGTGATTGAGTGGGATTTGCGTCGATTTATTTGAGGTGTATGGTTTGATTCCAAAGCCGTTAGTTTTTGTTTTGTGTGAGGTGAAGGGGCTGATTTAGTTAGTGATCAGCGGTGTAGTGAAAGTTTGTGGAGTTTTATTCCTCGTTTAGTGGAAGTGTTTGATTATGGCAGACAAGAGCAAAGGAGTACCAACGGAAGTCATATTTGCATCCTCTAGTCGTTTGACAAAGGAGAAATTAGCTGGGGTCACTAACTTCCAGCAATGGAAGAGAATTGTGATGGTAGTATTGACTGGGAGAGAGCTAAATCGCGCATCTGACAGGTGAACGAACTGATGCTGATACTAAATGGAATACAATGGATGCCAGAATTCTTGGACAAATGTGGAATTCTATGGAATCTCATGTGGCTGCCTTGGTTACACATGTCACTACGGTTAAAGAGCTGTGGGATTACTTGAATGTCCTCTATTCTGGAGAAGATAATCTGTCGAGGATTTATGAAGTTTCTCAAGATTTCTTTAGAGCTGATAGAAAGGGTCGGCCTCCGACTCTATTCTTTGCTGATTTTAAACAAATGTATAAGGAACTTAATCATCTTTTGCTAATTACCTCTGATGTCAAGAAGATGCAGGAGCAACGAGAACAATTGGCTGTTATGGGTTTTTTGGGAGCACTAGGACCAAAGTTTGAGGCGGTTCGTTCACAAATTCTCGGAGGAGACACCGTGGCCTCACTAACGAGACCTTTTCTCGGGTCTTAAGGGTTTCACATGAATCATCTAAAGATACATCCCCCATAGGTGATAGCTCGCGCCTTGGCGGTTCAAGGGAGCCGAGGTAGTGGTCGAGGTCGTGGTGGTGGTCGGAGTGGTCGCGGCTTTAGTAGTAGTGGCGGTGGCCGTGGGTTCGATGAGGTCAATCACGGTCATATAGTGGCACCTCTAGTGACTACTGGCAGTAATATTGGACTCGCACGAACATGTCATTATTGTGGTATACCCGGGCATATTCAGCGGTTTTGCTATAAACTTCATGGAAGGCCCCCTCATTCGGCTACAGCAAATGTAGCTAATGCAGCTGAGTCTGTTATTCCTTCTCATTGAGGGAGGAACATTGATCGAATGTCGAAGAGGAACTTGCTAGGTACAATCGGTTCCCATTTCTCAGCCCGTTTCCTCCTCCACAGCCTACCTTTGCTCGGACAGGTAATGCAACAAAGCATGTCTCTCATCTACCTCTCGCTCCTGGATCATTGATTCAAGTGCTACGGATCATATGACTGGATCTTCGGTATATTTTCTACCTTTCATGAGTTAGTGTCCAATGTTACTATAGCCGATGGTTCTTTATCCACGATAAAAGGGATAGGCACAGTTCCCTTTAACTTCCGCCATATCTTTATCTTCCGTCATGTACCTCCCAAATTTTCCATTTAACTTTATGTTTGTTGGTCATCTTACCAAAGAATATAACCGTTCAGTAACCTTCTATCCCGATTCCCGTATTTTTCGGGATTTGAAGAAGAAGACGATTGGTAGGGGACACATGTCGGGGGGCTATATGTGTTTGATGATACTACCGAGTGTTGCTTGTTCGATAGTTTCTCCACATCAAATTCATTGTGGCTTGGGACATCCCTCTTTAGGAAGTTTGAAAAAGTTAGATTCCCGTTTTCATTCTTTATCTCGTATTGAGTGTGAGTCGTGTCGGTTTGGAAAATTGCACCGCATTAGTTATAGTCCAAGAGTCAATAAACAAGCCTCTCGGCCATTTGCGTTAGTTCATTATGATATTTGGGGTCCTTGTCCGATTACTTCAAAGTTGGGCTTTAAGTATTTCGTTACTTTTGTAGATGACTATTCAAGAGCCACTTGGCTATATCTAATGAAAAGTCGTTCCGAGTTATTCTCTATTTTTTGTGCATTTGTTACCGAGGTACATACTCAATTTTCTACCTCTTTGTATTCTTCGAAGTGATAATGCCAAAGAGTACTTTTCTAAGCCTTTCTCCCAATTCATGTCCCAACGGGGCATTCTTCATCAATCTTCTTGTTCGAGATACACCGCAACAAAATGGAGTAGCTGAAAGAAAGAATCGTCACTTGTTAGAAGTTACTCGTTCTTTGATGTTTGAAATGAAGATAGATAAATCTTTTTGGGCTGATGCTGTTATGACTGCATGTTATCTTATCAATCGCATGCCGTCCTCTCTTTCTTAAGGGTGCAATTCCTCACTCTCTTCTTTTTCCTTTTGACCCTTTATTCCATTTGTCTCCTCGTATATTTGGTTGTGTTTGTTATATTCGTGATCATCGTCCAGGACTTTCTAAACTTGATCCTCGATCTCTTAAATGCATCTTTGTGGGGTATTCTCGAACACGTAAGGGTTATTGGTGTTCTTGTCCTTCTTTGCATAAGTATTTTACTACTGCAGATGTCTCATTTTTTGAGTGTACCGTCTATTCCGATAATCCAATGGAGTCTCCTACGATGGATGATGATTCCTTGACATATGTCATTATGGAATCAACACCCACTTCGGAACCTCCAGCTCCTCCACCTGTCCAACATGTTTACGGTAGACGTCCCCGTCGGCATGTGGAGCCCCCTGCAGATGAATCTCGAGCCTATCTCGTCTTCTCCATCTTCCCGAACCCGAGGTAAGTCAGTCACATACTAACCTTGATATTCCCATTGCACATCGCAAAGGCGTTCATAGTTGTACGAAGCACCCTATTGCACAGTTTGTCTCCTATTCTGGTTTATCTACCTCTTGTCGAGCTAGTCTAATGACCATTGATACACATCCTATTCCTAAAGCTGTTGCCGAGGCATTATCTAGTCCAGGTTGGAGGAAAGCTATGGAAGAGGAACCATTGGCATTGGACCAAAACCAAACTTGGGATCTTGTCCCTTTACTTGCAGGAAAGACCACCATTGGATGTAAGTGGGTATTTACCGTCAAGGTTAATCCTAATGGTTCTCTTGCTTGTCTCAAGGCTAAATTGGTTGCTAAAGGGTATGCACGGGTTTATGGAGTCGATTATGGTGATACCTTTTCCCCGGTGGCTAAGATGACCTCCGTTCGTCTCTTACTTTCTTTGGCCACTTCGCTAGTTGGCCTCTATTTCAACTTGATGTTAAGAATGCCTTTCTTCATGGAGATTTACAGGAAGAGGTGTATATAGAGCAACCACCTGGGTTTGTTGCTCGGGGGAGTCCGGCCATGTTTGTCGCTTAAAGAAATCTTTATATGGTTTGAAACAATCTCCCGGAGCATGGTTCGGGAAGTTTTCGAGGCGGTACTCCGGTTTGGACTGAGTAGATGTACTTGGAGATCATTCAATGTTTTACCGAGTTTCCAAAGTTGGTCGCATATTTCTTATAGTTTATGTGGATGATATTGTCATAACTGAGATGATTCTACAGGAATTAACAAGTTGAAATTGTATCTACAGCAGTAGTTCCATACAAAGGATTTGGGATCACTTAGATATTTCTTGGGTATCGAAATGGCACGGGCGAAGAAAGGCATTCATATCTCACAACGAAAGTATGTTTTGGATTTGCTTACCGAGACAGGGGATGTTAGGAGCTAAACCACTTGGATATACCGATGGAAGTGAGCTTGAAGTTGATGGCGAGAGGATGGTGAACTATTAGATGATCCGAGAAGGTATCGAAGACTTGTTGGGAAGCTAAATTATCCGACTATCACTCAACCAGATATTTCATTTCCGATGAGTGTTGTGAGTCGGTTTATGTCTTCCCCCGTACCTCACATTGGGATGCCGTAATTAGAATTTTGAGATACTCGAAGAAAGCCCTAGGTCGTGGTCTCATTTATAGGGATCATGGTCACGTAAGAGTGGAAGCCTTCTCGGATGCTGATTGGGCGAGAATCTCCTATAGATAGAAGATCTATATCAGGTTATTGCACCTTTGTGGGAGGAAACCTAGTATCTTGGAAGAGTAAGAAGCAAAGTGTTGTGGCTAGATCAAGCGTAGAATCGAATACGAGCTATGGCTCAAGCTACTTGTGAGTTAATGCTGGATGCGTCGGCTATTAGTTGAACTCTTCAATTGCACCAATGGAGTTGTGGTGCGATAATCAAGCAGCTGTCCATATTGCTTCTAATCCAAGTATTCCATGAGCGTACCAAGCATATTGAAGTTGATTGTCATCTTGTTCGTGAGAAACTTCAAGCTAGAGTTATCTCTACTAGTTACATTAGGACCGGTGAACAACTGGCTAATATTTTCACCAAATCTCTAGGGAATAGTAGGGTTGAGTATATTTGTAACAAGCTGGGCATGCTTGATATCCATGCTCCAGCTTGAGGGGGAGTGTTAAAGAGTGAAGGGTAGAATGGTCTTTGTGAGCTTGTGGGTTATGGGAGTTTACCCTAGTTTGTATATATACGTTGTTTTCTTATCAAATAAGATTAACTATTGTTGACACATTCTACCAAACATTACTTGCATTTTCCCAAAGACATTTCCCTAAAGCCAAACCAAACAGGCCCTACATCTCTAGATTGAGAAGGATTATGTTTGAACAAAAATACGAGGTGCAATCAGCCTCTAGGAAACATAAGTATTCCAGCATTCAGAATTCGAGGACATAAGAATGCTTGCATAAAAGTAATCAAAGCCAAGAACCTCTACCGGAATGGGTGCTTTTTGACTTATTAACTTGGTTGGCAATTCATCAGCAAGTACTGACCAGAAAGCTTTTAGTTCTTGACGAACCTGAGAAAGTTAGCTTGCTATTAGCACACTATCATTTGATTAATAATAAAATGCAGCTAAAATTGTGGTGAGACAAATTGCCAGACCACCCAGAAAATAAACATTTTACCGCTCGTATTACACGCCATGTGGACTCAAAAGGATAGGCTTCGGTGGAACCAGTGACAGTTTTCTCATCCAGCAAAACTTCCATGCATGCGAGGGCCGAATGTGAAATTGAGGTGAGGTTGTATCCTCCTTCTAATGCTAATATGATCTTACCTCGCACAAATCCCATTAACTGAAAAGAAACATTGACATGCTTAATGCCTTGTAGGGATTTAAAAAAGCCGATCAAATACTCTTTATGATGATAACAAGCAAACATGGAAAGAGGATTTCCTGAGGATGAATTCCTGTGGTACTGACTTGATTTACATATTATTTGCAATATTTCAGACATAAATGGATAGAGACAGATTCCAGATACCAAAAAAATTGACAGAAACTTATCTAGAAATTAACCTTCCTTAACATCATGGCGTATCCATATGGAGTGACACGACAACCTCCCAGAGGATCACCAACAGCTGTTATAAGCATTAAACTATTAAATTAGTAGAACTGAATGCTAAATAGTCACCGTCATACATACTACATAGAGGAAGTACAGGAAGTGCACAAACAGAACAACAAAAGCAAAATCCGAGCTTGCTATTCCTTTTTATAGCTCAGATGCATTTTAACTAAACCACCATTCAATCAAAGGGATACCTTCCTAAAGCGGTTTCCCAAAGCTATCTCATAATGGACCATTGTGAGTTTGGATTTCGTAAGAGTCCTTCAGAATTTAATGCTAACCCTTTTAGGCATTAATCATGAAAATCCTTATCTTTCTTCAACAAGGATAAGTAAAAAGACGATAGAGAAGTGAAAGCCCATGAGCATTGGATTCTGCTTTTCCCACACTCTATCTCACAACAATGTCCTAACCCCCCCCCCTATTTTCTCTTCTTTTTCTTTATTTTTTTGATAAGTAAAAAGGATGGGTAGGCATGGCCAGTGCAGCTACACCCCCCTCTGATATTCACCTATTATGCAATAATCGTGCAGTAAAAGCTACGGATGTAGAATATGCGTAATCAACCTCAAATAGGCCTTAATAAACTAAGACAAGACATAAAGATAATCTCAAGAATTTCTAATTCTTCCCTATTTATGATTCAGTTTCGGGGCTTATGTGTTTTCATATGAACGAAACATGACAATAAATTTTCTTTCATCTAATCATCTTACAACATGTTTACAAGAATTTGTTACATGCTTTTCCTCCACGTAAGAGCCCGACAAAATGTTCTGTGGACACAAATTAAGCAGGCATATTATCTAGTTATCTAGTATGATCTCTATGCTACATTCCTGTTGCACTGACCACATTCTGAACAAAATATCAGCTTCCACCTACAATGACTAGTTGTAATTCCTGCAAGCCACGTAACCTCTACTAAATGCTACAATCTTTTGATACTGTTATTTGATTCCTCCATGAAATTCTAGTCAATAAAGAAAACCACTCATTCATGCATGTGTCAAAGAAACTATGTCACAAAGCCAAGCACATCACATCACTTCTAGACACCAAGGCTGCCAGTGCATTAACATGAAGTGAGGGAAAAATTGTGCAAACACCAAACTTATAACTTAAACAAAAGTACGAAGTAAAACTGGAAAAAACATGGAAACTAAAAGAATGATGCCAATGACCCATCAAAGATAAAAATTGCTCGTCAGATATATGATAAGCCGACCTGCATCAAAACCTGCAGAAATTAGTATCATGTCGGGATTAAATTGCTTAGCAACGGGGATCAGGATGTGGTCCCATACTGCTAGATAGTCTGCATCTCCACACCGACCATTCTCCCACGGGACATTTATATTATACCCAGCACCAGGACCTTCTCCAATCATTGTATAGTCACCATTGTCATTGGATGGATAAAAAGACCCGAACTCATGCCTGAAATGTGAGCTTGATACCTTTCAGTTATGGATCAAATGTCAATTATGAGAGTACATCAGTAAGTTTCAAGTTTTTGTCATTAACCACAGGCTTGTATACAAGCTTAAGATTATAATGAGGAAAGAATTCACGAAAGGGGAAAAGAGATTTTAAGCTATTACTCCTAGACATAAGGACAACATAAAAGCTTCTGTAGTTTCTATACCTATGGACAGAGAAGAATAGAACTCGAGGATCTTTCCAGAATGTCTTCTGAGTACCATTACCATGGTGAACATCCCAGTCAACAATCAATATTTTATTGATGCCCAATTCCTGCAAAAAATGAAATAAAATAAAATAAATAACATGGAAAGAGTAAAACTACATAAGGAGACATCTACTTAGACGGAGAAAGGTAAACCATGACTAGGTAAGCAACACTCACTTTCTCGTTTAAAAGAAAATTTGTAGCAATAGCAACATTGTTGTAGAGACAAAATCCCATTGCTTCCTCATGTTCAGCATGGTGTCCAGGAGGCCTTACAATAGCGAAAGCAGAGTCTAATTCTCCTTTGGCAACTCTTTTAGCAACCTATAGGGGTAAATATTCTGGTCAACCTTCACAATTGAAATATGCAATCACATGATCATGGAAGCAGAAAGACAAATTACTGTTGCAGATGGATGCAGCAATCTAGAATGCTTGTCATCATGCAAAAGATTAGCTAGGCTACTCATTGATTTGCAAGAGAAAATTGCATTCCAATAAGTCTGCTGTCAAAAAATTCTGTAGGTATAACTCAAGTGAAAGTTCTGCCAAGAAAATAGATCTCCCCATGATGAATAGCCTGGAAAGACATCAGGATTCAAGCAGTAAGAAGTTCAAAGCTAGAAAACAATTGACCATGATAAAAGATACTTCTGCAAACACAGGAGGACTCACTAGTTCTCCTTTGGTCAAGCAACAAACCCCGATAATTAGGCAGTAGAGGAAGACAATCTTTCATGATTTTCAGGAATAGGGCAATTACATATTCATGCCACTCTTACGTGATTAACAATAGAATCCATTGCTTTATGTACTTAGTACAGTGCATGTGCAAAAAAGTACTATATATAGCCAACTGTATATGCTCAGATAAATACCGTTAATTACAAAACTTATGCAATGGAGGTTCCTTCATGCATGCAGACGCATTGTAACCATTATAGGCAGTTTTACCCAATAATTCATACAGCAGTTCAGAGGCTTTGCAGAAGCAGAAAATTGTAACCCACCACCTAAAAAAGGTAGCAATCAATAAGCATGCAGGTTTTTAAAATGGATTACCTCTATAACAGAACCAGCAGCAAGATAAGCAGCTTCTGATGAACCTTCATTCAGGTATATTGAATTGAGCTTTGAAGCTATTCTATTTCTGCGAGAATTATACCGTTGGGAACTTATTTTCCTAATCAAATCAACATGACTTTTGCCATGGACTGACAAAATATATTTATCTTCTGCTTCTTTGGCACTCAAAACCTCACACCTGGATATGAAGAAGCAGTAAATCATACATTAAACGACAGATCAATTGACTAATCTTTTATGACATACCGCTTCGCTACACTACAAACGTGTAAAATTCATCAATGGTTGCTGACTCTAGTTTATCATATAATCAAGGCGCTGAACTTTGATTTCAACCCAATGCACTTTGTTTTTCATTGTAACAGATGCACTTTGACTGGAAACCGGCCTATTTTTCAGAGAAATGCTGACATCGCCAACATTGAACGCACATTGTGCCCATGTGTCTCTTATTCAACACTTCGCGAGAAATTTTTTCGAATTCTGGTCAATGTATCAATTCTAAGGAAATCAAAATTTAGAGAACCGGTGATTTAGATCGAAGGTAATTGACCCACATGGAATGCCCATTAAAGTTTAGTCTTCACTGGTAAAATTTACTAGATATACCCCACTATTGAATCAATAGAAAGAAATTCAAGAATAAAGTGAGCATGAAACATGTAACGAGCTAATTATCATGTATTCTTGTACGTATTCTTGTACG
The DNA here is from genome assembly GCA_021437795.1 of Rhodamnia rubescens. Classification (NCBI taxonomy): domain Eukaryota; kingdom Viridiplantae; phylum Streptophyta; class Magnoliopsida; order Myrtales; family Myrtaceae; genus Rhodamnia; species Rhodamnia rubescens. The sequence continues at coordinate 5,196,750 of JAILYA010000005.1, read as the reverse complement.
CATGAAAAGTTAAATCTGCCCGTTATGTTAGTTCTTCAGTCAGCTCATTAAGTCTAGAAAAAGGAAAAAAAAATCAAAAGTAAATGTCAAAAGCTGAAAGGGTCATCTAAAAATGTTAGTATCTTTCCCATAATTGATACATCAACACGAACCTAAATAATGCCGCTGTATTCTTACATCTAAAGTTCAAAAAAGTATCTGAGTTTTGAAACGGTAGTCCTGTAAAACTGTACTTCCACAGTGAATGAGTGGAGACTACACCTAAACCATGCCATTTCTCCATCCAGTCTATCCAGGATATTAAACGCTAACAGATAAAATGTTTCCTTCAAATCGATCATCTTTACTCTACCAATTATAACAACTTTGACAGAAAATTCCCAATTCAAATCAAACTTCTCCACTTAAATTCAGGACATTTCAGCAACTGCGTACACATCCACATTCTCTCAACAATCCATATAAACATTGATCACCTCACCAAACCGCAAGAACAAAGGAAAAAACAACCCTTTATGTCAGTTATCAAATTAATAGAAAAGAAAAAAAAAAGACTCTTAAACACCTCATTGTGCACTGATCAAACACAATGCATCATTTAGCCTCCACCTCATATAAAATTGACAATGAAAATGAAATTTTGAACGTGATAAAGCCAAGAAATGCCGAGGAGACACCGATATGCGCATGTACGCGTAAAGTCGGGACCTTTGAGTGATGCCGGCAGTTTGGAGCTTGTTCCAGATGGCCCTGATGCGATTAGGGTTTTCAGGGTGAGGTTCATCGTCAGGTGTGTGATGCCTGCACATTCTCTCATCGTATAGTATCCCGACTCTTCGCAGACTCCGCCTCGTGCTGTCACTCGCAGTCTCCACAGCTTCCATTGCTGCCCTGCGCCCTCCCTCTCTCTCCCTCTCTCCGCGCGACTCGTCAACGAGAGAAAGGAAGGATAGAGAACAGAAACGAGCAAGTCAGAATGAAGATCGACAAAAGAAACGGGCCTGCGTCAAAGCTGGAGACGAAGGTAAAAGGAAAAACTTTGACCGCGGAAATACGACAATTCTCTGTATTGTCTATGTATGTTTCTTTCGTAACGGGCAAATGAAATGCAGCCACGTGGGCAGAGCCCAGCTCAGAGACTTTTGGTCCTCGTCGTTTGAAAATGACTCCCGCCCCATGCACTTTCCTCTTGGCCAGTTCCACCGCACGAGTACAATTCGCAGCTTCTTCTCTTTTAAGGGCGGGATGTCGAACAACACCATTCAAAACGATTCCCTTCAAAAGCATATTCACATCAACAACGATCCATGCGACCATGAAAGTTGGTGACAAAGCTTCCCACTCCGATAGCGTAATTTCCTTGGAGCAGAAAAGCTATCAAGCTGATCTCCAAACATGACAGCCCGACTTGGTACCTAGCGGCAAGCGAATCCAGCTAGTTTCGCTTCCAGAAGAGAGCATTGACAAGCCTGTTTGTTTCAGAATGATTTTCCACATTAACAGGACCTCTGATAGAGCACAGAAATCAACCAGCCACTCGGGAAAATGGGTCACAATCACAGATTGGACATGCTGAAAGTGTGGAAATACGAAGCTAGAGATGCAAAATATTTAAGTTCTTTCCATCTTCAAACTTTAAAATCAAGAAATCTATAGAGTCAAGAAAAGGGGTCACAATGAGGCAAAAGGCCCATTCCAAAACGACCAAAACAAAGCTTTGCAAGAGAATCTGCAGCTCTCTCATGTCTCCCTCCTGTCCTATGTGTAGACTTTAGAGCCTTCATTCATCTATCTCCATCGCCATCTTCAAACTTCTTCTATCCTATCCCCTCCATCCGACCTCGGCCAACTTGAGCCACTCGCAAATTCTTCACTCTTATCCACACGATACAAGTTCTTGAGCATCAGACCCTGTGTCGATGTACAGAGTTGAGCCCTTGCCTATCTCCACCCTCACGAGCATGCTCGAGAGCTGGGTCACCACGTTCTTCTTGAGCCATCTCTTGGCTGGCCGAGCACCGTAGACCTGTGATGGAACGACACAGGAATATGATTCCCGACAGACCCAAAAAATAGGTAGAGAACCTGACACCTATGTACCGAAAACCGACCGGCTGATAACTCCGTGCTAGGACAAAGCCAAAGCCGCATCGGAGAAAGCCAAAGCAATGCCTTCTTCAGCCAATCTATGTATGACATCATTGATTTGTAGTCTAGCCACGTTCTCCAGTTGGTCATGCCAGAGAGGATCACACAAAACAGTTTCATCGAGCCAATTCAGAATCACTGGCGGAAAGCGCCGCTCCAACTGTTCCGCCGAAAACACACATAAGTATTCTCATTATCAACCCAGTCAGAATTGGAAGGCTTGACAGATTTATAAGGTGGAGACGCACGCCTTACCTCCTTTCTGACTCGTTCACGGGCATCTTCCATCAAGCATTGGCCATACAGGCCATCAAGAAGGTGCTTTGCTCCAAGGTTTGACGTCATGATGAATACGGGGATTGCTAAAGTCACCTGTTCGGCCTTTGGCCTTAGCAGCATCCGTGCTATAGAAAGCGGAACCATAAATTCAAATGCCTATCGAGGAGGGGAACCGAACCGAATGTTCCTGCGTGTACTCCAACATATCGCTCCGGATCAGAAGACGTTCATTGTCAAAGAGCTGCAGAGTGACGACCTTGGCCAGCTCAGTCTTGCCAACACCGGTAGAAAAAGAACGAGCCAATTGGTTGTTCTCGGCTACCCAGCCCAGTTCTTGACCTCAATATGTCCTCGGCAACAACGCTGACTTCCTGATCCTGCCCGACCACATTCTGATGCAACCTTTCAGATAGTCCAAGTAATCTCTGCTTCCACTTCTCAACGTCTACGACTCTGCGAACCCGTGGCTGTATCCAGCTCTCTCCGCTTAACATTCCTTTGCTCCGAAAGGTACTCTCCCCACCTCCTTGCCTAAATTGGCTGAATTCTTCAATGTTTGCTTTTTTTTTCTTCCCGAACTTTATTATCCGTGGCCGAACCTTCGTCGGCGACTCACGGCACGAACGACGAATGTTTTCGTTTACTTGCCGTGCTTCCGAACGTGTTTTGCTTCTTCTCTCGGAGTCGCTTGCTTTTGCAGCGTTGTTTTTGAGAGATTTTCTCAAGCAATCTTTGAGCATGGAATGTAGAAACCCAGAAAAAGAGGATGGGAAATGCGAAGAAATTCCAACATTTGGCTCCAAAGTAAACACAAGACTCTGCTCACCTATTTACATATTGATGTTTGTAAGATTGTTTTACCAATTGATTTTTTTTCTCAACTTCTGCATATTCGGATGATGCAAAAACCAATAAATTCTACATTATTACAAAGTTTGTAATGTTTAAAAATCTTCAAAGTATTTTCATCGATTCTAACTTGTGTTGCCCTTTTTGACCCTTTAAAAGATGTAATTACAGTGTCACAAAATATCACGGCTCCAAAAGCTCGTTTTCTTGAAATTTTCTTAACTTAACAAATACACCGGCAGAGTTGTAAATTGTTGAAATTATTGAAAAAATTCATGCAAACCACTTATCATCTTGATCTCTTAAATTAACGTTAGGAAACGAAAAAATTTCCATACGTCACACTCAACCTATACGAACGGCCCAATACCCAAAAAAACTTAAACTTTGGATCCAGTCCTGATTTTACCCCTAAAAAATTTGTCTCATAAAAAACTCAAACTTTCATTTTTGTCCCAAATCCACCACTATTAACTTTCCATCCAAAATGGCTGTTTGCAGTCTCGTGTGGCATTTCCATATCATTAGTAAAATTCAACTCGGCAATCCGACGTGGATAAATCCTATGTAAAACAACGTCTTCTTGGATGAGTAATTAGGATTTGGTTTTTAATTCCTCTTTCTCTTCATTTCATCTCATCTCCCACCTTCGATTTCGCTCGGATTATCCATGGCGCTCGCTCCTCCAATCTCCCGCCCTTAGAGTCCTTCGTCTTTTTGCCGTCCTAGGCTCGAGACGCTCGGAGCCTTCCATCTCTCACTCTCCTAAGCTCAAGATGCTCTAACATCTCGCCCTCGGGGTCCTCTATCTCTTGCACTCCTATGCTCGAGACCCTTTAACATCTCGCGCTTGAAGGTTAGGTCTTCCATTATCCTCCTATTTAACATTTTTGTAGATGGGTAGTCTTCAATCTTGCGCTTAGACAATTCTTGGTTGTTAACGGGAAATTTTGAAATTTGTTGGTCAGAGACTTCAAATACTGTGAAAACTACTTGGTTGATTTCCCGAAATCCTTTCGACTTGTGGCATCGTTGGTTGCAATTAATTGAGATTAATTCTTGAAAACTACCCGTTTGATTTCTCACAGACTACTAGTGCCTGTGAAAACTACACAAGGTTGATTGTTAGTGTTATTATATACGATTATTTCTTGTTTGAATGTATTTGACTTAATTCTTGTTTGTTGTTGCCCTAAAGAAGATAATTAAGTATACTCTTAAGTATTGAGGCTTAGTGGTGGATGTCAAAATCCATGCTTTTACTGTCTGACACTTGACGTTAATGGTCCAGATGTTGCCAAGTATATCTCCTGTCAGCAAAGAGTGACTTGATGGAGAAAACCAATGCTAGCCAGCATTGAGAGCATTACACGAAGTCTCACGCAAATGATGTCAGATTGATGTTAAGAGGTCGTAAATCTGTTAAAAATTAAGGTTCAACTCTGAAATAAGCATTTCACAGATGAGTGGGTCTTACATTATTAGTTCGTTTCTATTTTAATGCAGAATGGAGGTGCTAATAGTGCGGCGGAGCATTGAGTCAACCAACCCTCTACCTCGCAGACCCCAAGAAATCTTGCCAAGAGATCATCTTGCTATTCAACATGGAAAAGTAATTTATAACTGCTTGATGCTGTCATACATATCAAAAATAAAACCATTCTCAGTGGGACAATAGGAGATAAGTACGGTCGAAGTGCCATAACTTATGTACGGCGTTCACTTGAGTGTCATAATTTTTTTTTCGTCCACTTAAGTATCATAATTTTCAAAAATCGATCACTTAAGTGCCATCGCTTACGTGGACGCCGCAGAAGCTCGGGTGGACTCGGAAAAGCCGACGTAGAACGCCGAAAAGGCGACGTGACACGTCGAAAAAGCTAACGTGGAAGCCGGAAAAATTGACGTAGCACTCAAGTGAATGATTTTGTTCGATATAGCACTCAAGTGAACGATAAAAAAGTTATGACACTCAGTGAACGCCATACACAAGTTATGGCACTCACGATTCACTTATCTCGAGATAATGGCTTACAGATTAATACTATGAGAATGCCAGCGAAGGAGAAATATGTTAGAATTATACTTGTACTTATAGCAGCTTTGATTGTATCGATGATGGGTATGGTTAATAGGATGGTGCAATATTGCTTGCCAACAACGAAGGTTGATAGGTAGCCTTTTTCATTTCAGGTAGTCAATTTATGTCTTGGTAAGAAAGTATGTACTTATCAATCATCTACAACATTAGTAAGTTGTGATGTTTCAATAGTTGTCATTTGAATAGAAAATATTTGACCAAAATCTTTATGCCTCATCGAACCCACTGCACGTTTCAGAATCTTCTGGCTCAATTCCACAAAATGGAATATGCTTTGAATATAAAGACAATCGTACTGAAAAATATCTTGCTTCAAGCTTGTTTCTCACGTAAGAACACGACTTTTTTGCCATCAATCAGAGTGTAGTTCTCGGACTACATTTGCACATCGAACACGACTGCAACTTGAATTACAACGGGCTCTAAGATGGTCCAAGTAAAAGACAGAATTCGGAATGTCTTTGGACAACAAATGAATGCATGAAGATATAAAATGCGGCTGGCAACTTCTTTGTCTGCTTCGTCATCTGCTGGTTCTGTGTTTGCAAAGTGGTCCATGTTTCACAAAGCAGTTTCAAAAATCTACTTATAGTGGTCAATTCATTCATATGGTACTCCAAACAGCCAGCAAAAGGAGTTCAATCTTGTGCACGACTGAACACAGTACATTACCAAAACATCCCAAATAAAAACCACATCGCCAAATCTCCAAACAGATAATACATAACCAAATGCACATACAAACACCACAAAAATTGCCCTTTTCAGTCTACAACTCAACATCCTCTAATCTAACAGCAGCACTAGCATTTTTTGATCCACAACTTAACAGTCCACCGATTCTAGATTCCTGAGTGCGTGGAGGTTCCGAGATACCAATTGAAGATTGGCTCGCTGAAACTTGAACATCTCTTGCTATTGATGGACCTCCAATGTGAATAACTTTGTCACTACCGGGCATCTAAAATGAAAAAGCAAAGAAAAGAAAGTGATACGTAAACTTGCAGTTCTTTTCAACATACATATAAATCATTAGACAAAGAGATTACCCTTAAATATGAATTTCCAAAGGCTTTTTAGAAATGAAAAGTCCATAACATTGTCGTGCCCGAAGATATAAAATGAGCATAAAAACATGTTAATCACAATATACACTTATTGTGAAAAAATATATATATGTATAAAAAAGCACTGAGTTGTGCCGTCACCTTCCTAATGATAGCGGAGTCGCTATTAGATTGTACATTGGTTTGTGCATTGGTCTGAACACCGATAGTCTTCTTTGGTCTTCCTTTTTTACCTACATATGAAAACACACAAGAAATACTAATGTCATCAATCATGGTAACTCAAAAAAAAAAAAAACTCTTATTAAACATTGCACAAACTTCGAATAAGACTTACTTTGGGTGGCCTTGATGTTGTACGATTCTTGCATGTTGTCTTGTTATCCTCGATCTTGAAGGCAATTTGTACATTGCATTTGGACTCCAACTTTCAGCAATTTCTTACCATCGCCATTTCATTCATCCTTTTCTTTGATTCTGTTTTTCTTCTCTCTCCCCTCTTTTTCTTGATAAGTTGGAGGTTTAATTGGCTCACCACTAACTCGGGGCCACATTCTTTTTTCCATTCATGGCTGGGAAAGGATATTGGTAGCATCTTTCTTGAAGCAATCATCAACATAATCATTGATATCTAACTTCATGAAAGTAATACAACATATTGCGTATTTACATGATATTCCGGAGATATTCCATTCCCTACAAGCACAAGTTTTTCCATCCAAGTCAACCACAAAGTTATCGTCATACACTTGAACTTGAAATTTACTCCCTATTGCTACTCTAGTAATACAATGCCTGGACTCTAGTTTAATATTCTCCAACTTCATTCTAATCCTTGGGCAAATAGGATCCGTTCGATTAACCGACTTCTCTCCGCCATCCTCTCCATCAATATAGTTCTTATTTCTTCAAGCATCTCAAGTATGAGTTTTTCTCTTGGTATGAAAATGTATCAATTGAAGGTCTCGCTTAAGTTGTTATCAACTGCATCACACTTGATTCCCGTCTTTATGAAAGCCCTACAAAAATGCTTAGGGCCTTGCCCTATAAAGTCTTCATAAACTTTAGGGCACTCCATCTTCAAATCTGCCATTGCAACATCAAAATCAGCTTGAAATGTAAACCTCACAGCCCTCCAAAAGAAATGCTCAAGAGTATCCTCTTTGTGCAATTTTTTCAATTAGCATATATGTGTCTTGCACAATTTTGATGCTTTGCTTATGGAGATAGTCATGAAGCTGCATTCATTAGTCCCCGCAACCAAAAATAGCCAATAAAAAGCAAAGAAATGACATCAATGATTGCATTAGTTTTACGTAACAACCAACAAAGTCAAAAGGTGAGATATTACCTTATGCTGATCATTGATAAAAGTCCAACATTTGCCTATGCCCACATTCAGGTCGGTGAATAATAGGGTGAGAAACCAAGTCCAAGATGCCTCAAACTCAACTTTCACGATTGCCCAAGCTATTGGAAACATTTGATTGTTTCCATCTCGTCCAACTACACACAACAACATACCCTTCAATCCAGTCTTAAAGAAGCATCCATCCAAGCCTATGATGTGCCTACATCCCGCTTAAAACCCGTGTTTCAACTCTATAAACCCCACATAAAACCTCTCAAATACTTTAGTTACTGGATGAACCGCCATCTCAAATGTTCCATCCTTGCTAACTCTCTTGAGCTCCGCCAAATAAGATCTCAACATGTCATATTGCTCCTCATTCGTGCCCCTTATGAGACTAAGAGCTTTTGATATGGCTCTGTAATATTTCTTTCTATCCAAAGGTCAAAGCAAACTTTTCTATCTCGCTCGCATTCCCGCAACTAAGTAAGTTAGCCTATACCTAATCTTAGGCATGTACTCATGAGCAAGCCATGTAGCATAGCTTGCTTATTGGTTAGGCTTCGATTACAACCGTGGGTCTCTAACTCCCCTTGTGATAAAAGTTTTCTCATTATGAATCCAACCATCGTACAAACTCCAATCACATCCTTCTATATACTTCATTATCATTCTTTTCTCTTCACTCTTTTGCCAAAACACCGAATCCATTAATCATTGCATATTTTTTCATAGTGTTCTTGAACTGTTCACGAGATTCAAATCTCATGCCTAGATTTAACATTTTCTCATTATGGTCACACACGTAAGATCATACTTGTTAACCATTCGCCTTGTCATGACAATGGTTTCTTCAAAATTATCATCGTCGGGGCCGCTTAGAGGTTCTCGTATCAAACCCGTGTCTTCATCTCGATATTATTAGTTCTTCGATCAAGAACTATCGTCACTCCATTCCGATGAACTATCATCACCGTCTCTTTCATTCCGTTAAAAAACACTGTGTTAAAATGAAAACTGAAAATACAGTGATGAATATAGGGTTAAAAATTAAATAAAAACTCACCATTCCTTTTTATTCTATCCGGTAATAGTTCAATTTTCAACGAGCAAACTACGAGTACGACAGTCGCCCTGCAATGTTAAATAAATCAAAAAGAATTCATGAAAACTGAAAGGTAAGCACACGTATTGCCTCATTGCAGGCCGATATAGTGATCCCAATAGCAATGTTATCCAAGTCAAGACATTGCTTTACAATACAGCATGCACGACAATATTCAACGTGTTAACTTCACATTTGCCATTGAATACATAAGAAAAGATATTCTTATCTTCATCTTGTTGTGCAAGGTATGAACTGCTCATGAAAAATGATCTTCAACTTATAGTTACCTTTACAACAAATTTATGATGTACTAAAAATACCATAAAGAGTCATATTCACATCTCAATCAAGTTGATTCAAGCAACTAAAAGGCTTCATTAATGCTCTTTATATAAGAGATAAGTCCAATACCAGTGAGACCAACAAGCTAAGAACTCGCAGAGTCGCATCGAAAAATGACCAGATATTAATGAATCTTCTCTTATGGTTCACCTTTTGGTAGAAAAGTCGATCAAAAGCAATAGAAAAGCTTCAAGTTTGCCTTTGAAAATATAAGCAATCACAATGCGCAACAAGTTGGCTCTCACTTACCTATCTACAAAACGGTAAATAGGAGGATAATGAAAAATCTAACCTTCAAGCGTGAGATGTACAAGCGTCTCGTGCCTACGAGCGCAAGAGATGACGGACTTTAAGCGCGAGAGATGGAAGACTACGAGGGTCTCGAGCCTCGGAGCGCAAAAGATGAAGGACTCTAAGTGCAAGAGATGGAGGAGAGAGCACCATGGAGAATCCTAGCGAATCAAAGGTGGGAGACGAGGGAACCGGATCCCCTACCATAAAGGTAAGGGTGACGTTGAGGGATTCGGGCGTCCATTTCAAAATTGATGGCTGAATTCATCCACATCACCTTTTAAAGGGGAGAAATTTTTGGCGGGAAATTTCAAAATTTTTAAAAAAGTGATGTGGATTAATTCGGACACGTCCATTTATTATTTGGACGGCCCGAATCGATCATGTCACCCCTAACATTGCTTCGAATGTTAGGGATCCGGTCTCGGAGAGTAGAGAAAGAGGAATTAAAAACCAAACCCTACTTACTCATCCAAGAAGACATCGTTTTACACAGGATTTATCCACGTCGGCTTGCTTGAGTTGAATTTTACTAATGACGTGGAAATGCCACGTGGGATCGCTAACGACCATTTTGGATGGAAAATTAAGGGTGGCAGATTTGGGACAAAAGTGAAAGGTCTAAATATTTTATGAGACAAAAGAAAAATTTGGGCAAAATTGGGACTAGACCTAAAATTTAGGTTTTTTTTTTTTTTTAGGGGGGTGGGGGGGTGTATTGGGTCCTACACAAACACACACACAAACATGTCCCGACTCAAGCTTTAATTTTAGATTAATGACGAAAGGAGTCAAGTTATTCATGAGTTACTCGAATTCCATTCGATTCTTTCCAATTTTGAGTGTTTTTTTTTTTTTTCGATCAAACCAATTTTGAGCTTGGAAGCACTTAGCTGGAATAGCTCGTCAATCTCTAATCGGATAACTACATTTCTTTAATCTTATCAAAAACAGGCCATGCAAGACTAGATGGATTTTTTGCCTGCCCGAACAAATCAGCCTCGACTTTTCTTGGCTCAACCCAAAGCAGAAAAAAAAATGCTTGGACGGACATTACTCGATTCTATCTATGCCCATTTGGCCTTTAGCCCGAATTATTTTTGAGTTTTAATTTTTTTTTCTTTTTGTTTGAAAAAATAGCATTCATCATTATGAAACTTCTAGAGATAATGACAAAAAAATAATAATTTACTAACCTTGAATGTCTTCCGACCCAAAAAAAAAAAAAAAACCTTCAAATGTATGATTTTATTTTTTTCCTAATTGTGTATATATTTTCTGTTTTCTGCAAAAGTTTCGCCGCCCGAGCTAGCCCCGAAAATCCGGACTGTCCGGAATCAGAATTTTACAACCCGCAAGAAGACCCGCCCGGTCATATTAGGGCCGAAAATTCGGGTTGGCCTGATTCGAGTTTGCAGGCACTCCAGACGGATTTTGCACTCCAACGGCAGTGCTGACGGATGATTCGGCAAAGTACGAAAAGCATATTACTTATGGTTCATGCATTTGCATGGTTTAATATTTTTTATCGCTATGTTGGAGTAAAGAATTTCCACTTATTCTTGATGCAATTATTTCTTGTTTCCAATGTATAATCTATAGAAAATGGAATGTAAAAAATAAAACAAAACAAAATGATAACTCAAAAGTTAATACTGATATTTCCATTCATATAAAAATGATCTCCATCGATTTCGCATTATGACCGACCCTTGTGCCACACATGTTTTCCAAACAATAGTTTTTCGAAAAAATATCACAGTAAAAAAATAGGGATAAGTGCATTAGAAGTCTTAAAACTTATCACGAAAGTGCAATTGAGTCCTAAAACTTTTAAAAAGTGAAATTAAGTCCTACAACTTGTGAGGAAAGTGTAATTAATCCTAAAGCTTTCAAAAAGAGCAATAAAGCCCTAGAACAATACTTGACTACACTTTTTAAAATTTTTAGTACTCAATTGCACTTTCATGATAAGTTGTAGAACTACGAGTCTAAGAAGGAAAAATTCCTTAAAAAAAAGGGGGCATTAGCAACATGAGTCTTCTTAGCTTTTCTACGGATATGATACTGATACTGACTACCTATTTCAATTGTTGTGCTTTCAAAAATTGCATAGCCTTCCTCACATACTAGAGTTATAACATCGTGACATAGACGGGTCAATTGATAGTTGATTGTCAGCCTATTCAGGTTGATAGTAACATCGAGCAGGTGTCAAATGAAAGTAGCCATTTCTCTGGTTCATATAGCTTGGATTGACCCTGATAGCAGTAATAGCTGGCTATCGGATGGAAACCTCCATGAACGTTTTGTCAAAGATGCCCACATAGGATTTCTTTTTCACTAGAAAGTTCAGACACTTTCAAATTAGAACTTTGGGGCTGAGATAGGGTTGACCATACATGGTTATAGGTCTTATTTTGTTTCGCTCATGTTTAGATAATTTTTCAGGTGACTCTTGATGTATGAACTGCTTTGACAAGTTTGCATTACTTTCCTCATCAATTCGAACACTTAAAACTTTTCATAATCTTTTGTGCGTATCTTGCAGCTCGACAACCCTAAGCCTACAAGTGGGTAGGATTCTCAGTTACAATGTCTAGGTTGGGAAAGCCTTTCTTAAGCCAATCAATTGTCGGATTTCACCCTCATAAATTGTAGAAAAAAACAAACAAGCCATACTGCTCTTTCACATGCCCAAAGTCCACGCTGACGTCCATTTGACCCCTTAAACTCAATGTCTACAGGTGATCCGCCGGTTTCTGTCGCCCTCTGGAGAGTGTTTGCTCTATCTCGACTTAAACCCAAGGTTTCCAGCTGAGAAGTACCTCATGAAGATCAAAATAGCATGACGAGAGTGCTGGAATTAAGCTAAACCATGATAACTACAAAGAAAGGTCTGCTTTTAAGATGAACAAACTGAATACCACCACAAAGAAAGGGGTTGGCATGGGGGACTTGAGACTCCGAGCCGCTAAAGCTTAAAGTCTTGCCCCAGAATGTACAACCTGCATCAAGAGGAGAAGATACGAAGGCCCTACATGAGAACTATTCTAATTCTCTCGATTCTATTTTCTAGAACAAAAAAAAAAATAAGAACCTTGTTTGGTAACATAAATGATTCGATTCCGATTCCGATTCTATTTCCAAAATCAATTTTAGAGAATCGAATCGGTTTTAGAACAAAATCCAGAACAAAAAAAAGTTGATTCCGGAAAAAAGAATTACTTTTGAGAATCACGAAACGGAATGAAGTCTCACATCTCTCACTTTTCCTTTCGGTTCTCTCACTTTTCCATCAACCTAATAAAAATAAAATTAAAAAAATTTAGGAATTTTTTTTAAAATCACAAAAAAATTAGAAAATCCCCAAAAATAGAAGAAGCTTAGATTATGCTAATTGGGCCTCATTTTCATAAATTTGGCCTAGATTTCATAGATTTCACTCTCCCGCAAATAATATCGCAAAAGCTGAAGGCATCCAACATGCGGATGATAACATATATACTCGTAAATATATGTCACAAAATGTGACCATCCGTATATAGAAATGGAGCCAAATACCCACTTGGATTTAGGACGGAAGCTACAAAATGATAATGAAGGACTTGTACATCGTATCAAGGAGGATTTTTTTTTTTTTTGTAAGTAGATAATTTGGTTATTCGATCGCTATATTTATACGTATTTTGGACAACGCAACATTTAAAGAAAAAAAATAAATTCTTAATATGGGAACTGTCTCATGCTTCAATCGAACTTCAAACGTCATGTATTAAAATTTGTGTTTCATTTATGACATGCTAAAAAATATATGTTTTAAATTATTTTATTGTGCATTGAAAATTAGTCTTCAATTTAGGATGAAATTTTACAAAGTAAATACATAGTTATTTGACTTAAATGAAAAAAATCGGGAAGAGAAACCGCTTTTTGAAACATAAATTTTGTGTAGTTATCAAACGCGTTTCTATTTCGAAACAGAAATTTTGGGCGTTATCGGACGTGTTTCGATCATCTAAAACTCATCCAGGAACAGAATCGAGAAAAAAATCATTTTAATCGGAATCAGTTTTCCGGAACAGAATTGTTACCATGCGCGGCCTTGACTTATCTACATGTTTAGGGGTAGACTAAGCGCTCAAAATGAAGGTATCAGCCTCCAGGCACCAAGTGCCAAAACCAGCTCCGATTCCAGCAACCATACAAGCTAGTAAAGACCCTGAATTGATGACAAACACGACAACAATGCATCTGTAGAATGTTGGTCTGGCTGCACGGAAAATAGTAATACTGCATGTCAGTCACCACATTTTCATAGATTAGGGACGAACGTGAGATGAGATTTGTACTCACGAGGCGACTCCTCGGCCCATTTTGAGAATCTTATGAACAACACAGAGGAATAAACTGCAGTTATAACTTTTTCATGGGCGCTCCACCATACCCAATTCACCCTATGGGTACTTCCAACATTGAAGAACAGCAGCACCCGAAACCCGAACACATAAACAGCCTGAAAGGATTATACACAAAAACAAGTGCTTGAATGATTACTCAATGTGTTGCCAGAGGCATATCCAGCCACATAAGAAAAATGCTTCGACAGAGAAGCATAAGATAGCCTGCTTTATAGTAGTATATGTTGTAAACAGTAGTGGAACTGACAAGAAGAGAGAAGATAGCAACTTTCATTTGTGAGGCCCGTTACTCACCTCACAAGTGAAACCAAATAAAATAAAACCTCACTTCTATGAGCCTTTCTTTTGAGACTCTTGATAGGAACTATGCCAGAAGAACAGCTTATGCAATGCTGAAAATGCAAGCCCAAGGCCTTTGAATTAGCTCAATCTGAATGTTTTGCTCACAGATAAGAGCTCCACACCAATAGTTCCACAGTATCAGTTCACAATATGGTCTGTCAACCGCTTCATTAATTTTAGACTGATTCCTCATCTTACTCTTAAATCTTGCCGACAGAGGATGTCATATTTAGAGAAAATCCAGATCCCTGAATCCCTGACTCACATTAAAACGTCAACAGAAAACCTACAAATTATCCGATATATGTTCTGTCTGTTGCGCTTAGCCCACCCAGAGCAATAAATTCCAAATGAATTTTGTCAGGGAAAAAACGGAGACTTTGCTGACTTGCACCATTGTGATTACCATGTGGAGTTATTCACAGCATGTTAGAAGTTTCCATGCTAATATAAATCTGAACTGAACTGTACAAACCATAAACATAACACAAGTAGCATCAAACAACAAGAAGAGAGTTAACTGACACCTTTTCCATGTTCAATGCACATTGCGATTTCAGTAGGGTCTGCACATTCGGTACTGTGTTCTAACTCCCTAGGCAGCCAAGCTCATCAAACATTAAACTGAAAGCAAAGCAACTTAACAAAGCATATTGCTTATGCACCATGCTGGAACAATATGAAGAACTAGCATCGTCTTTCTTCTGACTAGAAGAGGGTTTCATGACTTATAACGACAGGTGGTCAACTGATTACTTAAACGTGAACAGAAAATGGAATTTGCCCTGTGAGTATGACAAAACATACCATCCTTAATTACCAAGAGGAATAAGTATCACGATCCATAGGGAAATCCCAGCATCCACAGATAACCACGCATGCATAGATTGCCATTGAAGAACTGATACCATCAAAAAGTATATCCATACCAGTGTGGCCAGGGAAGTTTTTGACAAAGCTTCCAATCCGTTAGCGTAATTCCCATGGAGCAGAAAAGCTACCAAGCTGATCTCCAAACATAGCAGCCCCGAGTTGGTGAAATCGGTAAGCAATACCAGCCAATCTAGCTTCCAGGAGAGAATTGCCAAATTTGTTTCAGAGTAATTTCAGAAGTGAACATTAACAAAAGCTCCAGTAGAGCACAGAAATCAGCTAGCCACTCGAGAAAAGAGGTCACAACCACAGATTGGAGATGCTGAAGCAGTGGAAATACGAAATTGGAGATGGAAATCTCAGAGTTCTGTATGCTAAGTCGTCTTCAAACGTTACAATAAGATATTCTACAAAAATAAGAAAAGGGGTCACAATAAGGCAAAAGGCCTATTACAAAACCAGCAAAATAAAGCCTTGCCAGAGAATCTATAGCTCCCACGCTCCTATGTGCAGACTTCAGAGACTTCATTCATATAACTCATCATCATCTTCAATTTCTTCTGTATTCATCCTCTTCATCCGACTCCTGCCCAGTGGTGGCATTTACAAAAGGCTCCATTTTTCTCCACAGGTACTCAAGATCTTGCCCATTGGGCCCTGCATCGATGTACACGGTTGAGTTCTCGTCTATCTCCTCCCTTGCAAGCATTTCCGAGAACTCAGCCACCACCTTCTCCTTGAGCCTTCTCTTGATTGGCCGAGCACCCTAAACCTGTAATGGAATCACCAGAGTAGCAATATGATTCTTGACAGACCCAAAAAGTAAGTAGAAACCACACACCTATATATTGAAGACCTTGCAGTGGCAGATCACAACTCTCTGCTAGGACAAAGTCCGAAGCCGCATCGCTGACAGCCAAAGCAATGCCTCTTCCAGCCAATCTTCTTGCAACTTGTAGTCTAGCCACCTTCTTTAGTTGTTCAGGCAAGAGAGGATCAAACACTACGATCTCATTGAGTTGATTAAGCAAACTCTGGCCCAAAGTGCCTCCTCACCTGTTCCATTGAAAACATATGTCGGTCTTCTCATTATCCCTCGCAAAAGTTGTATATTGAATGTATAGAATATTCACTCGTTTTTCAGAATTCAAAGAATTTTTTTATATAAAAAGGTGACTCGAATGAGTTATTTAAGGATATAAATGATGAATTCGAAATTTTAATGAACTTCTTTGCGTTCTTTTTCTTTTGGAAATAGAAAGTCTTATTGATTTATACAAGGTGAACCAGGTGAATATGCGAGGGTAAATATGTCAAATTCAAAATTCCAAAAGAGTCGGTTTGAGGAATCACTACTTGCCACTTTTCAATTTATAGCATCGAATGAGAAATTGAATCGCTTGCAAATTATCATTATTGAAACATCTCCCTAGTAACACTGAGTTCCCTTCGACTAATAATCTATAGTGGCTATTTGTAACTTACCTCCCAGATGAAGATGAGCTACGCTTGCTTCTCGGTCAAAATCATTAAACTCGAACATATAGTGATCTACCTTTTGAATTTACTCACAATTTCTCAATCTATATGTACATGTACACCAATTCGGTTTGCCCTATAGGTAGAGAAACCATAGTATATTACTATGTATACATAATTAACATGTTTGAAGGAAGTGAAAAATTATGCTCGATGATGCATGGGAATCATAAAATTCATGAAATTATTGTAATTTTCAAAAGGACCATGAATAAATCTATATCTCAGTTGCTTCTAGTTCATCATCGCGTGTAAAACATATGGATTTTTTTTCAATCGACTTTTCGACAATGAAGCATGGAAAGAAGGAAATAAGTAATAATATTCCAATCAGAGTCACTGAACTTGTAATTCGTCTGTCAAATCCTTCAACTTATAAAAATATTCCAATCAACCCTTACCATCGCCAATTCCAACAAGCATACAGGAAATCACTTTTGAGGATAAAAAATTTCTGAAGCATTTATTTTTTGCTAAACAAACGAAAACTTATTATGTATTAATGTTCGTATAGTTTATTTGGCCAAACCGATCACGAAATTACCACACCAGTTTTTTCACGTTGTACTTTTGAGCGGATGCATCAACTTCAATTTGTTGGATTGATGTTGGATTTCGAGACGTATGAACTAAATAAAAAATTTCAACCAAAAAAAAGCTAAATAAAAAGATGCAAATTTTTTTTTTTGGAAAATCGCCCAAAATCTATTACACTTTTATCAATTCAAATTTAAATATTTTAATTTTGCTAATTAAATTCCGAACATTTTCACATTTTGTCAATTGAATCAATCTAGTAAATTTTATCTGGAATAACTAACATTGTCTTCCATTTTCTCTCCGTGACTTATAATTGTCCTCCATTTTTTCGACCCAAAAAAAAAAAAAACTGACATTGACAACTTTTAATAATATTTTGAATAATAATTTCTTATCTTTTCCCTCTTTTCTTTTTTATTTTCAAAATAAACTAAGAAAAAAAAAAAAAAAAGCAGCGTCGTTTTATAAGTAACATAAAATGACCAACAATGAATGTGACCAAAAATGACTGGACTACCACATCAAATAATTTAAGCAACTTCGCCGGGCAAGACCCAAAGTTGCCTAAAGATGCTTCATCTATAATGAACAAACTTACTTCTTAGATACACTGCATTACATTTAAGAAGGCTTCTTTGGCAAAGAATTCATGATGAGACTTCAACAGGTACGAAGGAAACAAAAAAAAATCTGCACCTTCACCTCAATTCCCTCTACAATTTTCGTGTCACGTTCTAGATCCCATTGTTCTTGCGCCTGAATAATGTACATTAACCTACAGTGTATACAGCTATAGAAATTCGAGCATCGCTATTAATCCCAATCAGCATCAAAGAACCCTGCGTCCTTCATTTCCGAGTAGCATTCGTTGTCCAGAAGGAAATCTTCCTCCTGAAAGCATCAAATTTCAAAGTTCAAAAGTCAAAATCCGAACGGACAAACCACATATTAAGACAGAATAATAAAAGAATGTAACAGATGGTGATCGATAATCACCTTGAAAAAGTCGGCAAGAAAAATCACATAGAGAAAGGGAAGATAGAGCGCGTGATAGCAGATCACTATCAAACTGTACAACCTGCATAAAGAGGAGAAATATTGATTTGTCTATATATTTAGGAGTAGACAAAGCACTCAAAATGAAAGTATCAGCCTAAACGTACCAAGTGCCAAAGCCAGCTCCAATTCCAGCAAGCATGCAGGCTAGTAAAGCAATTGAATTGATGACAAACATGACAACGATGTATCTGTAGAATGCTGGTCTGGCTGCACAAAAAATCCAGCATGTCAGTTACCACCTTTTCATGGATTAGGGACGAACATGAGATTAGATTGGTACTTACGAGGCAACTCCTCGACCCATTTTGAGAACCTTATGAACAACACAAAGGAATAAACTGCAGTGATAACTATTTCATGGATGCTCCACAATGCCCATTTAACTCTATGCGTACTTCCAACATCGAAGAACAGCGGCACCCGGAACCCAAATACATAAACAACCTGTAAGAATTATACACAAAAAGAAGAGCTCAGATGATTGCTCAATGTGTCGAAAGTATCAGAGGCTAATCCAACCACGTAAGCAAAATGCTTCAGCAGAGAAGCATAAATAGCCTGCTTTAGAGTAGCATGTGTTGTAAACAGCAGCAAAACTGAGAAAAAGAGAGAACATAGCAACTTTCACATATTGGGCCAAGTTACTCACTTCACAACATATACAAAGAAAAACAAAAGTTCACTTTCATGAGCGTTTCCTTTGAGACTCTTGATAAGAACTATGCTAGAAGAACTGTTAACACAATACCGAAAATGCATGCCCAAGGCCTTTGAATCAGCTCAATCTGAATGTTTTGCTAACATACAAAGAGGTCCACACCGACATATCCATAGTATCAGTTTAAAATACGGTCTGCCAACCACTTCATTAAATTTAAACTCACTCATCCTCTTAGTCTTTTAATCATGCGGACAGAAAAGGTCATATTTAGGGAACATCCAGATCTCACATTAAACGTCGACAGAAAAACTACAACCCATCAGCTATATTTCTATGTTAGTTGCACTTCGTCTATCCAGAGCGATTAATTCCAAATGAAATTTGTGGGGGAAAAAGATGGAGAATTTGCTGCTTTCCACCATTGTGGTCACCACGTTGACTTATTCACAGCCTGTCGGAAGTTTCAATTCTAACATACACCTGAACTGAAGTGTGGAAACCATAGACGTAACACAATTAGCATCAGAAAACAAGAGAGCAGGCAAAGTTGAAACTCTTCTATGTCCAATCCACATTGCGCACTGCAGTAGCATCAGCACATTCAGTACTGTGTTCTAGCTCCCTAGGCAGCCAAGCTCATGAAACATTGAGCTCAGAGAGAATCCATTTAACAAAGCATATTGCTTATCCACATTGCTGGAACAATATGAACTAGGATCATTTTTCGCTTGACTACAAAGTCCCCAATCACTTATCAGAACAATTTGTCGACTGATCACTCAAACATGAACCAGAAAACAGAATTCGCTGTACGAGTACGACAAAAGTTACCCGCCTTAATTATCCAAAGGTATAAATGACACGATCCACTGGAAATCCCAGCATCCACAGATAACCATGCATACATATCAAAGAACCGATACCTTCAGAAGAATATCGACACCAACAATGATCCCCGTGACCAGGAAAGTTCGTGACAAAGCTTCCAATCCGTTAGCGTAGTTTCCTTGGAGCAAAAAAGCTACCAAGCTGATCTCCATACACAGCAACCCCGATTTGGTAAACAGCGATAAGATGTTCCAGCCAGTCTCGCTTCCAGGAGAGCATTGCCAAGCCTGTTTGTTTCAGAATAATTTCGGAAGTGGACATCAACAATAGCTCCCGTAGAGCACAGAAAAACGAAAAGAACGATAAAATCGCCTATCGACACTACCAATAAGATCAGCGTAGCAAGAAGCAATAAATCTCACAACAACTACTGCGTCTTCAAACTATGGCATTCCTTTGGGATCAAGTATGGAACTTTCCTCGTCAACGAGTCAAATGAATCGAAAGATCAAACGTACAGCTCAAACCAGTCCGTCCAACGAGTTGACAAAGAAAGAAGAAATGGCAGAACGCAAACATTTATGTTTGTACGAGTCTGATAAATGAAGGGTGAAGAGCAAAGCACCTGAAGCGAGCACCAAGCGAGGTTGAGCAGGGAGACAACCCAGAGGAGGGCGTAATAGGATACCATAACATGAGACCGCCCATTGAACAGCTTCTGCAAGTTCTTCTTCGCGTGGAACGCCAAGAAAAGCACGAACAGGACGGAGGGGACAACCAGGACAGCGTCATAAAAAAGCTGGGGCAGATAGGGCTGAAATCGGAGGAAATAGTGTTCTGATCTTGAGCTGTGGGCACGACAATGGGTAAGGGCAAAGGCGGGGGCAACAGCGACGAAGAATTGCTGCTCTGGTCCAGAATCGATGGCATTTCGCGATCCGGAAGAACCCTAGATTGAGAAGTCGAATTTGGAAAGTAGCTGACAAAGATCCTCGCGCTAACGAAAGAGAGAATCGTCTACCCTATTTAATAGGGTTTTTGCGGATTAGATTGTGTCATTGTCGTCTTCCTTTTTTCTTCGAGGATCAGCTTGAACTTACAATGCTCGCACTCTCTCTCCTCTCTGATTTCTCCCGATCACTTTCTGTTTTTGTCCTTGTTCTGTTTTATATATTCACTGAAAATCCTGAACCTTATCATCAATACAATTAAATCATAAAATTTACTAAATTAATTCAGTCAAGACTTTATGTTAAATTCATATAATAATATCAATCACTTGATGTTTTGCTTTTCAA
Source organism: Rhodamnia rubescens (assembly GCA_021437795.1). Lineage (NCBI taxonomy): Eukaryota > Viridiplantae > Streptophyta > Magnoliopsida > Myrtales > Myrtaceae > Rhodamnia > Rhodamnia rubescens. The sequence continues at coordinate 5,175,653 of JAILYA010000005.1, read as the reverse complement.
ACAAATTCGTAAGCCTTTGCCATTGATCAATGAGGATCACCAATCTTTTCTGACGGTGCTAAGGCGGCGAGAGATCTTAGTTTTAAACTCAATTCACATAAAAATTATATTAAAAATTAAAATTTAAACCCAAACGATGTTATTTAAATCACGACAATCGTCATGTAAAAGAAAAAATATTAATTATTTTTGTTATTTCGATAAAAGACTCTATTGGAATAAATTAGCAGGTTTTATGACTTCATTATAATTTTTGCAAGTTTTATTTTTTTTTTCCTTTTACACTTTTTTCCAGTTGTTTTCTTGCTGTTTATCTTGACAAATATTCAATTTACAACTACTTACGGAAGAAATTTGCTTTCTGGGTTAATTGGGACTCAATGTTTCAATAATTATTATGGAGAAGATCAATAAATAAGGAGACTAATCATTATTTACCGAAGCAGTGGACCTAGCACTGGAAATCTCCAAGCTCTTCAAAACCAAAATCAAATTTAAGGGGTGGGGGTAAAAAAAAAAGCCAAAAGGCATTATTTCAGAACCAGCAAGATAAAGCTTTGCCGGACAATCTAGTATAGCTCTCTCAAGAGTTTCAGAGGCTGCCTTCATTCATACATCTCATCATCATCTTCGATCTCTTCGATCTTCATCTTCTTCACCGCCTGCGCAGCATCGCTTCTCGCAAGCCCGTTTGGAATTTCGATCAGCAGATCCGACTTCTGCCCAGTGGCAGCATCCACGACGCCTCCATTCTTCTCCACCCGGTACACAAGATCTTGCCCATTGGGCCCCGCGTCAATGTAGACGGTCGAGTTCTCATCTATCTCCTCCCTCACGAGCATTCTCGAGAGCTCAGTCACCACCTTTTTCTCGAGCCATCTTCGGATTGGCCGAGCACCATAAACCTGTAATGGGAATGAGACAAGTCAGCAATGTCTGGTTCTGGACGGATCCACAAAGTAAAGCAGAGAACCAGACACCTATATAGACTGAAAACCTACCGGATCATAACTCTCTGCTAGGACAAAGTCCAACGCCGCATCGGTGACAGCCAAAGCAATGCCTCTTTCAGCCAATCTACTTGCAACATCCTTCATTTGCAGTCTGGCCACCTTTCTCAGTTGTTCATGCGAGAGAGGATCAAACACTACGATCTCATCGAGCCGGTTCAGCAACTCTGGCCTAAAGTGCTTCCTCACCTGTTCCATTGAAAAGATATGTCAGCATTCTCATTATAACCCACGCAACAATTTGTTCACTCGAGTGGAAACCGATGCCTTACCTCCTGCATAACTCGATCACGGGCAACTTGCATCGAGCATTTGCCCATCAAGCCTGATAGAAGGTGCTCTGCTCCAAGATTCGAGGTCATGATGATTACAGTGTTCCTAAAGTCAACCGTTCGGCCTTGGCCATCAGTTAATCTGCCATCATCAAGAACCTGGAGGAGTGTATTGAAAACAGCTATGTGGGCTTTCTCCACTTCGTCGAACAACACAACACTGTAGGGTCTCCTCCTCACAGCTTCAGTTAGTTGCCCACCTTCTTCATGTCCAACATAACTGCATGTTACAACGGACAAGACAAGGATCAGATTTTGCCACAAAAATTTGCAGCAAGCACGTTATACAAAGCGGAATCATAAAGTGAAATACTTACCCAGGAGGGGCACCAATTAATCTCGACACAGAATGCTGCTCCATATACTCCGACATATCAATCCGAATTAGAAGATTTTCATCGTCAAAGAGCTGCTCGGCAAGGGCCTTGGCAAGCTCAGTCTTGCCAACACCGGTGGGACCCAAAAATAAGAATGAGCCAGTTGGTTGTTGCGGTCTTCCCAATCCAGCTCTGGACCTCAATACAGCCTCTGCAACAGCGCTGACTGCTTGATCTTGCCCCACAACTCTATGATGCAGCCTCTCAGCCAGTCCAACTAACCTCTCTTTCTCGTTCTGGCCGAGCCTCGTGACAGGAATGCCAGTCCAGCGGCTCACAACCTCAGCAATATGGTCTGGTCCGACAGTCTCAGTCAACATTAGGTTCTCCTCGGTATTTCCTTCCAGCTGTGCAATGGCTGCTTCCACCTCCTGAATTGCACCATATCGCAGGTCCGCAGCTCTAGCCAGATCATATCTTCTTTCAGCCTCTTGCAATGCAAACAAGAGCTCCTCACGCTTCTGTTTAAGCCGCCTGATTTCATCAATCCTTTCTTTTTCTTTTCTGTACTTCATCATCAGTGGCTGAAGCTTATCCCTCAAGTCATCCAACTCTTTACGAACCTGCAAGTAAATGAGAAATATGAGACAAATATTTAATGGAAGATTTCCATAAGCAGATTTAGCATAAGGAACTTTCACAGCGGATTCTTCAACCTTACCTCAATAAGGCGAGCTTTACTAGCTTTATCCTTCTCTTTTTCTAATGCATGAAGTTCAATTTCTAGTTGCATTCTTTTCCGCTCAAGATTATCAATCTCTTCTGGCTGGCTGTCTAGTTGAACCCTGACATTTGCACAAGCTTCATCAACTAAATCAATCGCTTTGTCGGGTAGATGACGACCTGCGTTGAAAAAAACCATAGATAGTCAGTTACCTTCGCAATATTCAGAGAACTTTGAAAAGTGCTAAATCGACTGAGTGCAAGACTTACCAGTTATGTATCTACTAGACAGCTGTGCAGCAACAACAAGAGCGCGATCTTGAATTCGAACACCATGGTGCCCTTCATATTTCTCCTTCAATCCTCTCAAGATACTTATAGTATCAGGCACACTAGGTTCTGCCACATAGACTTGCTGGAACCTTCTTTCAAATGCAGCATCTTTCTCTACATATTTCCTGTATTCCTCAAGTGTCGTGGCGCCAATACATCGCAGCTGTCCTCTGGCAAGCATGGGTTTAAACAAATTGGCCGCATCCATGGATCCTTCGGTACGCCCGGCACCAAGAACAAGGTGAATTTCATCAATAAACAATATCACTTTTCCTTCAGCCTCCTCAACCTCCTTCAAAACTGCCTTGAGTCGCTCCTCAAATTCTCCTCTATATTTCGCTCCAGCTACCAAAGCACCCATATCCAATGCAATAAGCCTGACATCCGTAAGATTGCTAGGCACATCGCCTTTCACTATTCTCTGAGCCAGACCTTCCACAACAGCAGTTTTGCCCACACCAGGCTCTCCAATAAGAACCGGATTGTTCTTAGTCCTCCTTGACAGGATCCTTACAACCCTTCTTATCTCCTCATCCCGCCCAATAACTGGGTCAAGTTTACCGGCCTGCTCCACTAAATCCCTTCCATATGTCTTCAATGCTTGGAAGGTAGTGTCGCCGGAAGCGCTCTCCACCTTCTTCCCTTCTTTCCCACGAAGCTTCTCGAGCTCTGATTTCACTCTTGCAGCAGCAACCCCAGCTTCCTTAAGTAGATCGCCAATTTGTGAATCCTCAAGAAGGCCAATTATCAACTGATCAACAGCCAAGTGGCTGTCGCCGCGAGACTTTTGGGCGGCTTGGGCACGCCTAATTGCTTTTATTAGGCTAGTGCTCGCAGGGATCTCATCAGGAGGTGGGCTCTGACAAGGCAGCTTCTTCAAGGCTTGGTTGAACACTCTCTCCGCCGCTTTCGCGGCTTCTTCACCCCCAACATTGCTGATGGCTTGGCTGAAAATTCCGGCTGGATCAGAGATTAGAGCTGCGGCAAGATGGAGAGGAGTAAATTGCGCATGACCAGCAGTCATTGCCAGCTCATGGGCTCCGGCAAGAGCCTCGTTTGTCTTGTGGGTGAACTTATCAGGATTCATAGTGCCTCTTCTTATACTGCACAGAGAGCAATTACAACTGTCAATCAATACAGAATACCCTTCACCATCGCTACTCATGCAAGCAACATTCACATTATGCAATCGGCAGTGTCGATCACTGACAACGGTCTCCTTTAAAAAAATCTAGCAAAACATCTTAACCCAAAATCCCATTCCAACATTTATCACCAACTCTGTGTCTAAGAAATTCATTCGTGATTTGCTACACAAAAACGCCAGACACATGAACATGCCACAAAACCTACACCGCCCCAATCACGTAAAATCCAAAACAACGATTTCAGACGGTAAGCAGAGGTATCTGCACAGACGAAACGAAACGAACTCCCACAATTTCTGAACGAAAGAGACAACAAAATACGCACTCAAAACAAGAACAACGGCCTCAGGGATACAATCGCGAAAAAGGAACAGAGAGGAGAAGAAAACGCACCTCGACAAAAGGAAAAGATAAAAACTCGATCAGTAACCGCTCACGATGCGAACCACGCACGATTCAAAGTGGAAAGCTTCAACGAGTCGAGTTCACTTGCACTGCACCCGAACGTCCCGAATGTCGATCTACTTATTTTTTGAAATTTGTTTGGTGAGATTTTCTAAGCGTCGTGTGAGTGACAGAGACAGAGGCTGAGCCCTTTTGTAAGCAGAAGAGAGACGAGAAGCGTCTGGAATCGACGGCCTAGGTGGCGCTAGAAACTACTAGATTCTCCTCCTTCTGCCTTCGCTCTCCACTTACACGTCGGACAACGCGCGAGTCGCGCGAATCGGGACGGTTGCGCGATCGGGGGAATTCTTGTCGTTTTCCAAATCGGGTCGCGGTTGGTGGACGTGGATGAGGCTCCTGGAGTCGCCTCGAACATGCGCCCCCACTCGCCGCCTTTTGGAGCGTGAGCGGCACGTTCCCAGCCGGCTATAGGATCGACTTGGGCTAAAAAGCGAATCACTTTCTTCTAAAAAAAAACCCTTACTTTAGATTCAATTTCAAATCTACGTGAACTTTCTTTTGTCTAAAAAAAATAAACTTTAAGTCTAATCTCAAAGTTATCCCAAAACTATTTTTTTCACTAAAAAAACCTAAATTGTTCAACTTCAAATCTACCTCGAACATTCACTAATTTTTATCCCAATCTCAAATCTCTTCTCGTTAACCTTTTGTTCAAAAAATCATCGTTAGTTATCCCCAATTTTCATTTTGGACAATTTCAACAATTTTTATTGGGGTGAATTTGTTATTCATGTTAGTTCGTGCCTATTACCCAATTACTTTGCTAATGTGAATCTTTTATCAATGTGAATATATCATGTTAATTTGGAACTAGATCACAGGTTAAATTTTGAGAATAGATTGAAAATTTATCGCTTTTTCTTGGATAAATCTAGGAAAATTTATGAATGAACCTAAAGTTTCAGCTTTTTCCTGAGACAAAAAAATTTGAAATAAATTTGAAACAACACCTAAAATTGAGATTTTCATGAAACAAAAAAAAATTTGGGCAAATTTGAAATTTGACCTAAAGTTGACAGTTTTTTCTTTAACTAGAAAAAAATTTGGGGTAAATTTAAAACTGGACATAAAGTTAAAATTTTTATAGGGAATTAGGCCCCCAAAATTTTTGAAAATTCCACTCTTTCCATGGTTGATTAAAATGCAACATGACTGATTCCGTCGTCCTACGTGTGAGTTAAATGGATTTATGGAAGGATAAATTTAATTTGTGCTATTTTTTTTCCTTTCTCATTTTCAAGAAAACTTAAATTGAACTCTTCCTAGTTAAAAACAAACAATTTCCGTCATCATGCCGAGAGAAAACTTGACTAATGTTCTTATTTTATTCAATATAAGTTCAATCGATTATTGGTTTTGAGATGGGCCACAGAGCACAGGCAGCCCGAAACCTACTGCTCCTGCCCTGTTGTCGAGCTTATCAAATGATGTCCGCAGCCTGGCTTCCCTTTGCTATTCGCATATTCCATCCTCCACTACGATTCCAACACGTGTTGAACAGAATATTATATTAGCATCTCCCTAAAAAATCAACAAAATACGTAATTATCTTGACATGATGTCGGAGCAAATTGAGTAAAGATCAACTGCCTGAGTTAAGCCCTAAAAACATTAGAGATAAGCATGTGCCAGTGCAGCGCACCTCCACATCATTAGAAAAGAAGGGACTAAATCTTAAAATTGTTCCTCACGACAACCAGAAAACACCAACCGCAAAGGTGGCAAATACGGCGGTGGTGCCAATTTTTACCATGAGACTTCGCTGAAGATAAAATGAGCGACTTCATTGTCCACTCATTCCTCTTCAGAATCATAAACGACCGCCATCCGGCGATGGGCTGCAGCCTTCCGTGGCAGAGACTCCTCGTCTGACTCGATCTCCTTGCGCTTGTAACCGGAGCCGTATTCTCTTCCTTTTCGCTTTGGCTCCTGAATTGGGGCATCATAAGCACAAAATAAGATTTCAGAGCAAGAGATACTTCACTATCGTAGTCAAACTAGCAAGGGGATTCAACAAAGTGTTTCCAATTTCAACAGCATAAGCTCTTAATTCCAACAACTACTCCCCATGGAGGAACATTTGAAAGAGGTTGCGTGTACTTGATAAACACGAGGAAAACCAGAGTAATGAAGACCTCATACCTCCACCTCTTCCTCCTCCTCCTCAGATGCTCCATTAACTTCAGCTTCCTCTTCCTCAGGTTCGGCTTCTTCTTCCTCGTCCTCCTCGTATTCTTGTACAGGAACTTCAGCTCTCCTGCGAGGGGGAGACCTCTCATCCTCCTCCGCATAACTTTCATATTCAGACTCTTCTTGTTCACTCTCAGAGAACGCCATTGGGCGTCGTGACAATTTCACAGCAGGAAGAGAAGACTTGCGAGGGGCTTCTTTTTGTCCCTGGAGAATTCATTTCTTGTGGGTAATCGTATAAGGATACACAAGTAAATCTAGAAGCACAAAAGCACAAAACCCCTATAAAGATGACAAACCTTCTTAGCACTCATTATCCGTCTCTCTGCCTGAGCTTCCATTTCGAGGTCATCCTCAAAGCGACGGCGGGATCGGCGAGAGTCGTAATAATCTGTTTCTTCATCCTGATTTAGCGAAATATTTGAGTCTCCTAAATCACATTCAAATAGTTGAAAGCCTAGTACACAGGTCAAACTAAGGCCCTGGCCCTTTATTAATTTTCAGAAGTACAACTGAGAAAGTCCGATTGGCTTGAAAAGATGCTGGGAGATGAATATGGCCCTTTATTAATTTTCCACTTTTAACAATTAAGAGAATAAAATAATGGCAGTTCAGACATCAATAAGTACTTTGTCCTTTGTCAAATTATCAGTTTAACATCAACAAAGCAGCAAGGTGATACACCCCAAAGAAGAAAAAACTAAAAGGAATAGCAAGTACCAAAAGTACACACCTCGTCAAGAGCATCCTCTAAGAAACCAGGCGAAAGCTGACGCCTCCGGTCCACAGCTGGGGCATACTTCTTATTCACCTTTTCCTTCTTCCGATTAAGAAGTAAATTAGCTCTGATACTTTGATTTGCAGCCTGCGACAGAGAGAAGTCAAATGAAGACTTTATCCCCCACAACAGAAAGGTGTCAATGGATCAACCAATTACCTTTTCTTTCTCCTCCTTTTCTCTCTCGGGATCAATGGCAGTTATGCAATTTTTAACCTTATAGACCTTCTTATGACGTGAGTCAACAAGAGCAGTCAATAATCGGTGAGAATTTGATGTTAATGAAGATGGCATGAATCTCATCTTTCTCAAAATTCTTCCTTGCGATTGAAGAAATCCCTGAGGCCATTGCACAAGAAATTGCACCGATTAGTCTTCAAGAGATTCGCTCACCAAAAATAAGAACATGAAACATATTGAAGAAACACGATCAGGACTATGATAGAGAGGTGAACTTCTGCGAAAGTCCCAAAGATTGACGATTACACAATAAACCATCTCACAGTTCAACCTCAAAGCTGAAAATTAGACTGGTTCGTCGGCAGAACAGCGAGCCAACTGTCAAGCACGACACAGACAATCAAGTTGAAAATTTAATGTTAAAGCTGAAAATCAGTAGCATGGTGTTTGGTAAGAACTTGACTACCAATGACCCTCAGGTACCCAAACACTGGAATGCCGTTCATTAAGTTACAGGTGTACATTCAGTGTTCACATACTACTCGGGATAATCAAGCTTTAAGACTGTCAACAGCAGGAAAAATTTCCATACATGGGATCGTTAGAATAACTACTACCATTTCTTCTCGATAAATGCGAAGCAATATCTAAATATGCAATATACAAATCCAGATGTTGTGTTTGGGAGTGTGGGGGTGGATTAAGTGGGGATGGAAAGTAGTATCAAATTTCCCTCCACTCTCCTAGGAAGCATAGACACTCTCCAAGGGCCTACGTATCGTGTCGTGTTGGGATTCTCAATTTTTGAGAAATGACGTGTCGTGTCATGTCGCGTCGCGTGTAGCGTGTCGGTGAGTGCTACTTAGCCATTCTCTATCACAAAATTTTAGATTCTTTGCCATTTTCCACCGAAATTTTCATCACCCCCATTCTCTGCGTCTCCCAAACAGTGGGAACGCGCGCCCATTCTTTTTTAAAAAAAAAGGGTTATCAGGCAGGGTAGAAGACAGGGAAGGGATGCTTTCCCCATGACCAAAAAGGTTAAATATTAAAACATGAATTGATCCATAGGTTTATTCAGTTTGGAGTGTTAACAAACAAGCCATAAGTTTTTCAGGAAAGAATCTAAATGACAATTGGCAAACAAGTAGAAGGCTTTCAAAATGATGCACAATAACCAAACATAAAAGGATAGAGTCAACAGTAAAAAAGTAAAGAGTCAATGGAGTTCCTTTAAGAAAAATACAGCACATCTCGTAAGAATTTTGAATATACTCTGCCCCATGGTCCTTGTGACTATCATGAAGGAAAAAAATCATAGAACATAATTTCCCAGGCTAAATATATATAGTTTGGGTCATCATTGCCCAACTTAACCTTGTCAGCCACATACTGTTGGAGCCCACACCAAGATATAAGGTACCTTGCTGATACTCCCTCTATTACTACAGTTATTTTCTTCTAATCCAAATCAAAGATGTTTTCCCACCTTTCACTTCTTTTCCCAACCCATGTCTAAACACTGACGCACACCAAGAACACAACTGACAGCAGCGGAGAAGGTCGCACATTTTGAGAAACGGTCACAGGTAATATCAACTCAACCACTTCAAATAAATCTTAAATATTTATTTGTCCAGAAAACAAAACGGTCCAAGTTCGAACAATCTTATTTTCCCAGATCATAGAGTCATCAGAAGTCACCTTTCCATGCCTCAGGAAAAGATGTGATTGGTCATGTTGCGCATTTTGCACTGATATGTCAAGAACTTCATTTCCTATCAGTAACTGTAAGCTGTCATCTGACCATCGCACATAGCGAGCATTGCTTTCATACTGCACATGAAAATAAATAAGATTTGAGAATATGCTGACACATTGAATATCCATGTTTTCTTTTGCAAATCGAATTGTTGTAGAAATACTAATGGAATTCAGAATCAAAGCAAAACTCTTAATGGACAAAAGAAAAAAATCTTAGCAGTGCTAGAATTGGTAGATTTGTACTTTCCACCGATAAACGATTACATTTTTTAAACTCTTAACCGTTTCAACACATAATGCAAAGTACACAGAGGTCGAAGCAATTACGTAACTACGAATCTCACAACTCAACGTTGACAGCCTTTACCACTAAATAGAAGGATAAGTGGTGAAGCTTTTTTTTTTTTTTGGTGAAGCATATCTTCAATTGCATCTTTACTCTCCAACATTTATCTGTTCAATGGTCCAGGTAAACTTAATTTACATGATGTCTGATCTACATTAATCTAAATTATATCCAAAAAGCATATTCATCATTTCTCTATGCATAGAGGATGCCTGATCTGAACCTTCAAAGCACAACAATATATTCATCAAAACAGAACTTTCACTTTCAGAAAGTCGCATCGTAGTCAACTTCATGCATTTAACAGAATCCATGTGAGATAAAAAGTGGCAGCCAAACCTTATGGACAGCCAAATTGACAATATAAACAGGCAATGCCTCATAAGGCTACATTTTAACGGCATTTAAGCATGATTTTAAAAGCTTTTTGTCTTTTCTTACTCTGAGATCCTCAATTCAACTACTATATTTCGTCAACATGAGGAATCTAATATCTTGATGCACCGCCTCAGTTGCATCTAGACAGGAGCAAAGCAAATGGGACTGAAGCTGCCATCTTTTACAACTTGATAGAACTTTGAAAATTGCTGTCAGTGATATCTACATATGACTTTCTAAAATGAACTGAATCAAGCCAAAACATAATGACTTTATGTTGAAAATTTCCACACACATCCGCAAAGGCATTCCTGCGAGAACATGCGATGTTTTCGCCATAATATCCACAACTAACCAAAACAATGAACAAACATTGAGGTAAGGGATTGTGCACTCACAGATGTAGTGCCATCTGCATTTCTAACTGTTCTCCAACGCACAATGTTATTTTCCAAGCGAAGGCGTTTCTTAGATCCAGATTCATCTGTCACGAATGTATCCTCTTCAACATATGTCTTCCGATCAAAAGGTTTAGGATCAATGCCCATGATATTAGATACTTTGATCATATTCATCTGCAAATAAACACAAAGTATCAATCTACGGATGCCCGAAATATGTATACATATAAGCAGCAAATGGTAAAGCATACTATTTATCATGTAAGCAGCACCAAGCTTCCGCTAAGAGGGAACAACGCATCAAGCAGCTTGTAGCTTCCAAGACAAATAAAATTAAAGCAGTGATGCTCAAATTTATGCTCATTCTCATGATCCTCAATGGATAAGTACCTCTCAGAACAAGAAGAGTGGGTCTATCAACACTCTGGCAAAATATGTAACTACAGATCTGCAAGAAGCGACCTCAATGCAAATTTTTTTGTCCATCACTATCTGCTGCTTCCCATACTCAAAAGGATGGCACATGAAAGTGGACCCACCTACTATTTGATGCAACTGACTATTTGATTCAATGAGCCTGTTGCTTATCAGATGCTAGATAAAAAATACTTAAGAGGGATAAACCTTCTCCGGATGAGCTGGTGGTGGGCGTAAAGGAATCTCTAGCACCAAAGGGGGACCAAGGGGCTTCTCCTTCACTTTAGTATCAATGTTGTCCTCTTCTGACATATATCTAGCATCTTCATCATCAGGTACCATGTCTTCCGGCCTGAGACCCCTCCCATAGCTCCCATCTTCCATTGGTGACCTCTATGATGAAGGGCGAAATAATCAGGCCACAAGCCATGGGAAAGAAGCATGTATGTTGAACGGCAAAGGATAAAGCTTGGAAACCAAAATACTCACATTTGTGTCCCCAATCTCATTTTGGACAACATAGCCTGCCTCCTCTTCATCATCAGAATCACCAAACACATCACGTATCTCCGGGGCAGAACTTGCAGGGAGATTTTCATCCTTGTCCTCACCTGGCCGCTTACTGAATTGATTGAAAATTGCGATGAAGCTTAGTGTGGATTATCATAACCACAATTTACGTGAAAAAGTAATCAAGAAATTTTTGCACTTCTAATTCAGTAAAGCAAGCTCATGGGAAAAATAGTAAAATCCTGCAAAAGATGGGAGGACACTCCTGCTTCAAGGAGAAATATGCCAGAAACGATCTTCAGCACATAAAAAAGGGGGAGAAAAAAGAGCCAAAAGAGAGACAAACTCTTTGTCAGAAAAGAGGGGAATAGATAGTGCTAAACGCGAACCTTCATATTCATGATCGAGTAAAAAGTGGAGGAGCAGAACCCCGTGGTTTGAAGCATGAGACTAACTACTATACAGAAAACCTCGCTTCCTCGGCAATATTTACAGGAATTTTCCCTTTGCTGCCTCCTTACTTGATGAAAAATGCTCAACAGTGAAAGACAATGGGTTTTTTATAGTAATAGTAACATTCTCTCTAATTAACAGAGGAAGAAGAAGGTTGCATGATTAGGAGGATCTGCAAATATAGTGATTGTTCAAGAAAGAAGAAGGAACCCAATTACCTCGGACTTCTGGCCTGATCAACTCCTTCATCTTCATCGTCAAGATAATGATGTTCCTCGGACCTGTCCGATGCACTTTCAATTACATCCCTTCTCCTGCTTGTCACCACTCTCTGACCGTATTCTTCCTTCTCGTCGCTGTCTGTCTCCTTCCTTCCACTTTCTTCCCTCTCACCAACTATAACTTCCTCCGAAGTTTGATCTCTCTCACCTTCACTTTCTGCCGGATGAGGATCAACATCAAGCGGTTCACCTTCACTCTCCACATCAACCTCTCCATGGCCCTCGACATCAATTTCTCCCTCACCTTCAGGCTCAAGCCCTCCGTCTGCATCATCCTACACACATTGTCATAGCGAGAGTTGATATATACATGCAGTACTAACACTAATGCTTTCAGAAATTAGTTTTCAATTCTTTCATTAACGCTTGTCTAAGAGGCGTGAGAACGGCAGACATGCAGATGATTAGTAGCTGAAATAACTTCCTAATACACTCGCTTGTAATCAACCAAAAGTCTCCCTGTGCATTTATATGACACGAAAACAAACAACTACACTCCTTGTTCTTGACCGTCCACGGAATCCTTGCTTTTTATGCTTAGTCATTACCTTCTCTGTCTCCTTGCACAGTAACAATGTTTGCCAATTACGAAGACCATACATTAGACAAGCGACAAGAGCATAACTGCCCAAGCGAGTCCTTGCCAAAAGAGACTTCGTATTACACCGCAACTCATACAATCCCTGAACCACATGTCGCATCACCAGAGCCACGGCTGAATCGAAACGAGCTGGTATGCAATGAACTCAAACCCTAGGACCTCCAAAAAGGAAATAAACCAATCCACGAGGACAACAAGCCCGTCTTCCAATCGCAGCCACGGCGGATCGCCGGAGGCTCGGGAGAACATCCAATCTCGTCCCAATTCTCGCGAACAAGCGCGAATTGCATGTTTGGAGATAGAAGAGGCGAGAGGAATCGATTGACTTACGGAGAGGTAATCTGGCTCCGGTGGCTGAGGGTTCGATTCGTGCTCGGAATCGATCTCTTCCTCCTCCTCTTCGGACTGATCGCCGAACAGGTTTTGCATCATCTGATGCCTCTTCTCTTCGCCTCCCATCTCTCTCTCTACTATGGGAGAAGTGACACAGCTCGCTGTCGCTCAAATCACCTTCCAAATCACCAACGTTAGGGACGAAGCGAAGGATGTCGAATTGCATATTTATATCTATCTATTTAAGGAAAACTGACGATTATCTCAATTTTTTTTTCTATCTTTCGAATATACTAAGCCCAACCCGAGAATTGTATATCACTTTTCTACTTCTTCCAATATATTTAATCAAAATAAACAATTACCTCCACCCTTAATTACTCTTCCTCTCTTTTCCCATACATACAAATTACATAATTAATTAAGGGTTTAGTATAGTGAAAAATCACAAGTTGATACACTTATAATAAATTTACTACAAATTAATTTTTTAACCATCAAAAGTCATAAACCGACACATGTGATAAATTTACTCTTGAAGTTTTTATTTAGATTTTACTGCCAAACCGCTTAGTTAAATAACACGTGACGGTTAATGATTTACTAATTTGGGGTTTTTATCCTCCGTTTATGATAGAGGTATCCTTTTGAGATTTTTCGCATTATTAATCCAATTTAAGAAAATTAATAAAGAGTATATTTGTCACATATATATATATATACAAGTTTAATATTTGTTTTAGTCGAAATTTAGTTTGGGGTAAATTTGTTACGAGTATACTAGTTTGAGATTTTTTATGGTTGAAACATTAATTTGAGATAAATTTGTTACATATATACCCATTTGAATTTTTTGCGGTATTTATTAACCCTTAATTAAATACCAGCTCGCTTTCTTTTCTTTAAGGGAAAACATTACAAAAAATCCTAAATTGTGTTCGTGTGACATATTTACCCTAAACGTTTTTTTTATGACATTAAGAACTTCAAACTTGTACCATTATGACACATTTACCCAAACCTTTTTCTCGTGATATCAAAAGCCCCAAACTTATACCCAACACGTTTACCCCCAAATTATTTTCTCGTTGACACCAAGAACTCCAAATGTGTAGGTATGTGACATATTTACCTTAAATTTTTGAAGTAAATGTGTCACACGTATACAAATTTAAAGTTTTTTTGTTATAGAAAATTAGGATAAGTGGGTCACACCTGTACAAGTTTGGGTAAATATGTTACGTGGGTATAAGTTTGGGGTTTTTTGTGTTACAAAAAAAAAGTTTAGGGTGAATGTGTCGCAATGAGTATTGTTTAAGATTTTTATTGGCATTTTTCCTTTCTTAAATTAGTCTTGTATTATTTCTTTTGTATCCACTTGTCTCATCAATAAAAGTTTAACCCATGGGCATATCAATAATCTTATGAAAAGATCATTACTTTGTATTACTTTTATTATTCCTGATCTATATGTTTATTTGAGCACTCTTGATTTTTCTTATTTTCGAATTTGATTAATGTTGAAATCATATACCTATTACCGAGTCTATAAAATATTAATTTTATTTTCTAGAATTTTAAATATACTTATTTAGAAAATGGTGATTTTAGGAATATGAATGAGAAATTTGAAATGCAATGGAATTTTAAACATAAAAATAATCTTTTAGGTTTGGTCACACCACTTCCTCTATCACTTTCTTTTTATGCGAATCGTGCAATTATGCGAATCGTGCAATTATGTACATGTGTGGCTCAACCTTAGTAGCAAATTATGTCACATCGTAACATCTTTCATGACGAGGCCGAGTTCCCTTAGTCGAATGATACGCTATGTCTAATCTCTAGTTTATTTTTGCAGTTGAACGCAAATTATACTTGCTTCTAGATTCTAATTATCAAATTTGAAAAGATGGAATTCTAAGTATTTAAATTTATAACAGAGCGAGAAAGCATATACGTCCGCACATATGATTCTCAAAATGCACACAGCTCTCGTGGGCCTTGTAGACAGAGAAACAATCTCACATTAAGCATACATAATAAACATGTTTGGTGGGAGTCGAATATTACTACTTGATGATATTTTCTTGATCAAATTTATTGTATTGTATCCGATGTATTCGATGTGTACGGGAAGGATAAAATCTCATGAACCTGTACTAATTTAAAAAAAAGCGTGAATAAATTGATATCTTAATTGTTTTTAGTTCATCATTGTGTGTAAAATTTCCAGCAACGTGTTAAAGCGTATTGCTTATGTTTTCGTAAATGCGAGATAAGCAGGCACGTAAAACTATCTAGCGAGATTCGACGACCACATTAGAAAGAAAAGCACAAGTTTAGAGATAAAATGTGTACTTGTTCCTTGATCGAAGGATTGAATAGACCTTAGATGCATGTCGTCACGTGCTGACAAGTTCAGTAATTTAGGATTCCTCGAAGGCCAATCTCGTGGTCCTATCCAAAGAGGTACGATTATGTAGTTTTTTCTTTTTATTAGTAGTTGCTCGCGAATGTAGGTACGCTTTTATTATCGATGTTTTAAGCATAATTTTTCAATTTACAATTGTCTTATCAATAAGTCGAGAGCACTTTTTAACAAGATTACTATAAATACGTGTAACTTATTTGTTTATTACGATTGACTATTTGATGGTCCACTCGAAAATTTCGAACAGGTATTGTCGAGTCGAGTCAAATATAGTCCAACCTATATTAACTCATTCAACTATCTTGATCCATTTTCATACATTACAAATTTAACGACCCATACTCGACCTTATCCGTATTACTTAAATACTTCTATATTTAGCTAAATCATGAAATATTTATTTTTTATAATTTATTTAAAAAATGGTATTGCAAAATGCTTTCATGCAATTCATTTTTTTAATTTGATTTTTTATATTTTAAAAGTTGTTTTTTTTAGTATTAAATATATATTTTTTAAGAAAAGCATTTTTTATTCTATTTTTTCTTTTTTCTCTAGTGGCCAAAGACAGCGACTTGGGGGTTGTCACCTGTGGGCGGCGGCATTCCAAAATAGTTTTTGCAATTTTTTTAATTTCATTTATTTTTTTCCTTTTTCTAGAAAAATAAAAAATGTAACCTAATATATTTGTAGCTCATTTACAAGTGGTGTTTGGGAAGGTGCAGGTCATGAGCCAAAAATGGTTTGAGTTAAAATCCTATTTGACCCATTTTTTAAATTTACTTGAAAAAATCATACATGACCCAAGTAAATAAAAGTGGGAAACATTTTTAAAAAGAGCATGAAATGCTCTTATTTCTAAAAAAATGGCCTGAATGGAACTTTATTTTAAAAAATGGCATGAAGTGTTCAAATTATTTCAAAGAATGGCATAACCAAAGGGCATTTTTGTCCTTTAGTTTTTTGAAAAATTTTCTTTTTCTATTTTTCTTTTTGCCATTTGTTTTTTTTTTTCCTCCTCCTCCCCTCCCTAGGCCATTGCCAGCCTTGCCCTTGCCTTGAGCAGGCTTTGGGCTACCCTCGTCGATGTTTGGCGAGAGCAAGACTCATTTGGGTTGGGCTCGGAGTTGGGCTACCTTTGCCGGGCATTAGCCCGGGTGAGGGTAGCTCGACGCCACCAAGGCAAGAGAGGCATGAGGCTAGCGATGGCCTGGGGAAGGAAGAAAAAGAAAAGGAAAAAAAGGAAAGAAAAGAAAAGAACAAATGGCAAAAGAAAAATAGAAAAAAAATTCAAAAAAGTAAAGGGTGAAAATGCCTTTTGTCTAGGCCATTTTTGAAATATTTTGAGCACTTCAAATTATTTAAAATAAGATTTACTTTAATTATTATTTGAGAAAATGACGCACTTTTGGTCTTTATTTGAAATTTTTCTTAAAAGTGGATCAAAGACTCACATTCACACCTCTATGACCCACATTCACACCTGTACTCGAAATGCACAAAAATTCCGCGTTGACTAGAGAAAATATGTATCCATTTGGTGTGGAAATAGGCGGCCCCTTTTTTTCTACTATTTCGATAACGATCGAGAGCGTTGTGGAGAGAGAGACAGTACGTAAATTAAGAAATGAATTGTCTACTTGTTTCTTGATGGAAGGACTAAATCGACCTTAAATGCATGTTGTTCACATGTTGGCAAGTTCATGAGCCGAAAATGGTTTGAGTTAAGGAACAAGTAGACGAGAATGGTTTGAGTAAAAACAGGCCATTTTTTAAATTTATTGAAAAATCATATATGGCCCAAGTAAATAAAAGTGGGAAACATTTCAAAAAAGGGGCCTAAAATGATCTCATTTTCTCAAAGAATGGCTTGAAGCGGACTTTATTTTAAATAAAGGTATGAAATGCTCAAATTGTTTATAAAAAAGACATGATCGAAGAGCATTTTTATCCTTTAGAATTTTGAAATTTTTTTTTTTTTCTTTTTTTCTCCCCTCCCCTCCCTAGGCCATTGCCAACTTGCCCTTGCCTTGAGAAGGCTTCAGGCTACCCTCGTCGGTGTTTGGCGAGAGTAGCCCTCGTTTGGGTTGGGCTTGGAGTTGGGCTACCTTGGCCCGGCACTAGTGCCGATGCCGCCTTTGTGAGGGTAGCTTGACGCCACCAAGGCGAGAGCCGCCTAAGGCCGGCGATAGCCTGGGGAGTGGAGAAAAAGAAAAAGAAGAAAGGAAAGAAAAGAAAAGTTAAAAAGAAAAAAAAAGAAGAAATGGCAAAAAGAAAAATAGAAAAAGAAAAATTTCAAAAAAGTAAAGGATGAAAACGCCATTCGGCTAGACCTTTCTTTGAAATAATTTGTGAACTTCGGTCTTTATTTGAAATAAAGTTCATTTCCGACATTTATTTGCGAAAACGAAGGCATTTCGGTGCTTTATTTGAAATTTTCCCTAAAAGCAAGTTAAAGACCCACATTGACACCTCTACTCGAAATGCACAAAAATGTGTCGTTGCCTAAAAAAAGCTATACCTATAGCTGGTGTTTGGTGTGGAAATAGGCAACCCCTTTTTTTCCGCTATTTCTACAACGCTCAAGTGTTGTGGAAAGAGAGAGAAGTACGCAGATTAAGAAATGAATCGTCTGCTTGTTCCTTGATGAGAGGGCTAAATTGACCTTAGATGCATGTTGTTCACGTGTTGGCAAATTCAGCAATTTAAAACTCTTCGAAGCCCGATCTGATAGTATTATCCAACGGAACAAATATGTATGTACGAATGGATTTTATTTTTATGAGCAAGAGCTCGCAATAACACTCTTATTATCGATGTTTTGTAAGCATAATTTTACAATTTAAGATCATCTTATCAATAAGTTGAGAGCGCTTTTTTTAAACATTTTTCTTATAAATACACGAACTTATTTTTCAATTACAATGACCATCCCATGGTCCACTTTTTTTTTCGGTCAAACATGTGATGGTCCACTTGAAATGCACAAAAATGCCGCGTTGCCCAGAGAAAAGCTGTGCCCGTAGCTATTGTTTGGTGTGGAAATAGGCCGGTCCCTTTTTTTGCTATTGCCAAAACAATTGATGGCGTCCTGGAAATAGGTAGACGTGCTTCCTTTTCTCTCTGTCCTTTTTCCTTTTCTGTCTTTTTTTCGGGGCGCTGTAAGAAAAAAACACGCTTTTAGTTTTATTACAGTGGGGGGGGTGGCGATCGGAAAATTCTCCTTTTTCCTTTTTTTTTTATGGTTGGGGTTTTAGGTTCGGCTCTTCTACATGCCCAAGGTTCGTGCTTCCGGGCCTAGCTTCCGAACCCGGACCTGAGCCACGTACCTCAGGTTCGTTGAAAATTTCGCTCACTTTCACTTGCTTCATCCCAGCTATACTCTCTTTCTCTCTCTAAAGTCCGAGCTCTGGTTCTGTCAGTCTTCTCCCTCCGGCACTCATCGACTCAGAACGCGCGAATTCGCGACTCAGCTTACTCGGAGGCCCCATTCCGAGCTCCAGAGTGAGCTCCCATCGAGCGGCTCTCCTCCATAAACCCTAATTCACTCTCTGTAGGCGTCGAATCTTGCTTGGATTCTGAAGCTCGAGGCCAAGCTCAGGTACTTTAGCTAGTCCCTCGGTTTCTGATTCTGTAGGATGTTGTCGAGCTGTGATTACGCTGTGGAAGCTTCCGATTTTAATTGTCGGTGCACATTTTGAGTGGGAGTGAGATTATTCCGAGTTCGGAGTCTCCAGTTCGTGAGTTGAAGAAGAAAGTGAAACTTTGCTCGTTAGTCGTTATCTGTTTCTTCGATTTCAGTGAGTGAGCCTTGGAACGAGGCAAAAGGTTTTGTGCTGTCGTCTTTAATTCGGCGGTGCGAGGTGCAATGTATTGTTCTACTGCGGAATGAGGTTGTGCGTGAGTTGAGCTCTGCAATCGTAGTTGTTCTTGTTCGCCCTTTGCATAGCAGAACAATTAGCTACTTCAAGTTGGATTTCTTCTGGTTCATGCAAGGATAGAGGTGCTCACTCTGTATCCGAAGCTTTGGGAGATTTTTGTTGTTCACTGGGTCCATGGTTTGATAAGTCCGTGAGTGCCTTGAGCCATGTGTTCATGCCTCTTCTGTCTGTCTATCAGCTGCCGCTTACTTGCTGTTTTCTTCTCGGATACGTGCCATGTCCCAAGTTTTTCCTTTCCTTGTGCTCCTGAATTCGCACCTTGATCTGGCTTTGAGATGTCCTGCTTCGTGTGCTAGCAGAAAAAAGATGTCTCGTTTCACAGTGCTCTCTGTCTCTCTCTCTCCCACACACATACGCTCCTTGCATGCCTTTATGGCCATTTTATCCATAAATGAGTTTAAGAGCAAAAAGTTGGCCAATTGGAACACTTCATTTTTATCTGCTCCAGTTTCTTAGGTGAATGCTCAACCACATGACCTTCTGACCCATGGGTTTCGTTTCGTATTTTTTGCTGTTGATTTTTTCGACATGCAATAGACACGTGGGAGTGAAGAGAGTAGAGCTCATTATCGGTGGCTCGTTGTGGTGGTATCTACACTGCTCTTTTGTTGTCATAATTTATTCTGGCGGCAAATTGCTCCATTTTTGTTTGTTAGCGTGATCTACTGTTTGTCTACAGGATCAGAGTTTGGTGGGTGGGGATATGATCGTCAGGGACGAGCTCCACGTAGGGGAAAGAAGTTTACATTTGGTGGTTAATCCGGAGAATCCACAATCCATCCGAGTCCATACTTGGTGATCCTTTTGTATAAATTGTACCTGTTAAATCTTTGTGGTCGGTTCATCTATGCCTGGTAACGGAGCTGCAGATAGGGATAACCATTTTTTTGGGCAAGAAAGCTTATCCCAAGGTCACAGTCGCTTTGATGTTGTTGACCAGACCTGGCCTGGCTTAAGTAATAATTTGTTGGTCGGAAGCCAAAGACAAAGTGGATTTCCTTTTATTCCTGACCTAAAGAACTACAGTGTGCAGCAATCAGGTAGCAGCGCTTCAAATGTCATTAGAGCCGTTTCTTTTCTCTTAAATGAGTTCCCTTTTACAATTGGATGTGCCCATGCTTCTCTTCGTGATCCCTTCCCTTTTGAGGGTCCATAATTTGTAAATTTGTACATCATGTGCTTTTATTTGTACTTCCGTTGGTTAAGAATGCATGGATTGACTACCCTTTCTTTTGTGGTTCTGGCAGATATTGATGCACGGCATGGAAGTCCTTTCCATATACCACATGGCTTGAGCTTTGCGCAGACAAATATGCAGCCTGAATTGTCTGGAAGCCGGTTCCACAGCCTACAAACATCGTTGAATGGCTATATACAAGGGCCTCAATTCTTTCCAGCTGCCCAGAATGAAGCAACTTTTTTGGGCGTGGATACTGAATCAGATCAGCATACTTTGGTATCTAAAGGCTTTCCTTTTCTTGATTCCCAGCGGGTGAGAGGCATGGATCTTCATAAACGCGATCCTGTAAAGTCACTAAATGCTGAAGTTCCGGTCAGTTTTCATTTTTCAAGCCGTCAAGAACAAATGGGTGGTCAGCATGCTTCAGCTATGCAATCTTTTCATGTGCAACAGAACAGTATCAGTGACATGCAGCTGCTGCAGCAACAGCTGATGCTTAAGCAATTACAAGATGTTCAAAGGCAGATGCTGCATCAACAAGAAAATTGGAAAAAGAGTTCCACCAGTCAATTGTTAGCGATGGCGAAACCGGCCTTGGCAAGCCATTCATCCGTACAACTGAATGGTATTCCTGTAAATGATGCGTCTAGCTACTCATGGCAATCTGGGCTCACAGAAAATACCAGTTGGGTGCCGCGTGGTGCCTCTCCAGTTCTGCAGGGATCCTCTGGCGGCCTCGTCCTTTCTCCTGAACAAGTTCAGGGGCCTCATGTGATGGGATTGCTACCCCAACAGGTTGACCAATCCATTTATGAGGTTTCTCACTCCGGGTCCAGAGAAAATCTGAGTCAAATCTCTCAAATGGAAATTGATGACATTGCAATGCAGCAGATAGCCTCTAATGTACATCCATTTCCAGGTAGCCTATACTCATCATTACCAGATCAGGGTAGTGTCCAGGATGGACATTTGGTTTCTAAGCAGTTTGAGGATGGAGGCTTAAATAGTGGGTTTAACTTATGTAACTCTCAGCAAGTGAACTCCCCACAAGGCAATGTATCACTAGAGGAGTTTGATGGCAGCCAAGAGTTTGCTCATTTATCAGAAGCACCACAAGGAAAAACATCATCATCAGTTGCATCTTCACAGAGTGTTGGTACATTAGATCCAACTGAAGAGAGGATTTTGTTTGGTGCTGATGACAGTATTTGGGGTGCCTTCGGTGGAGGAACCAATATAGCTTCTGGAAACTATAGCATGTGTGATGGCACAGGATCTCTCTCTGGATTCCCTTCTGTGCAAAGTGGTAGTTGGAGTGCACTTATGCAATCGGCATTGGCAGAAACTTCTAGTGATAATCAAATAGTTCAGGAAGAGTGGAGTGGTCTCAGTGTTCAGAGTGCTAAACCTTCAATTAGTAATCAGAAGCCTCTTTCAGAGAATGAAAGCGCCAGACAACAATTAACTTGGGCTGATGACACCTTGCACACTTCCTTGTTAAGTTCAAGATCTGTGCAGTTGGCCGATAATGTCGTGAAGAATAGTGGTTTCCCTAGTGTTTCCGGTTTTCATCAATCAGATCTAAGGGCCCTTCATGGACAAAGTGAGAATGTGAAAACTGCTTCTTCTGGGAGACCTGAGATTCTGCAAGCTGGTTCTCTGAGAATTATTCATGATTTTTCAGATGGAAACACATTATTAGAGCGGAGCCATCTGCAGAGGAATTCTTCAGAAGTTAGTCAAATTTGTGGAAATATTGATAACTCTTCAGATGCTGAAGGAAAGAAAATAATGGGCGGATCTTGGACTGTTCAACAGGGCATGTCTTCATCAATTCCTGGGGGTCAACAGAATAACAGAACAAGTGGCTGGAATGTGATCGAGTCCTCAATGCCTGGTGACCATGCAGTTTCTAGTAATTATAGTAGGAACACCCTTCTATCTTTTCAGAATGTCAGTCATAACAGAAGCTTACATGAACAAGTTAGTCATGATGTTACCGTTTCTAATGCTGACTCAGTTCCCACTGATGGATTCGAGCATGACCAGTTGATTGATAGGCCACACTCCGCTTTAAGTAATGCTGCTATGTCAACTTTGGCCACCAAAAGATCCCAGGGAGAAAGTATTCAACCGCTTCCAAAGAGTCATGGTTTTGATTTCTGGAGGCCTGTTGATTCTTCAATAAACACCAACGAAAGTGAGGTTCAGGGGAGTAATTGCAGCAATATGGATAGAAGTGTTCAAACAATGCAATCATTGGGAATCAACAGAATGTACGAGAGAGAAAACTTTAATGGAAAGGAGAATTTAGCTAGTGGATTTCATTTGAATGCATCCCTTCATAGGTCCACTGGTGTCTTTCGAGGACATGAGTGGTCAAATGCTGATGAGTTTGGAAATTTGAGAGAGAGCCAACAAAATCCATTTGGTCGGGGTGCTCAGAAGCCTACTGGTATTCATAAGTTTCAGTACCATCCTATGGGAAATCTGAATGTAGACCTGGAATCCCCTTACGGAGCCAATCATGTTTCACTTTCTAGAGTTATGCCTCAGCAGGTCTCCGGAGTAAACAGAAGCCCTGGTCAAGGGTATATTGCCAGTTCAAACAGTATTGTTCAGACTGATAAGAGCAATGCAGGAATGGAAAAGGTGATGACTGTGTGTAAACTTATTCTAAGAGTATTGACCTTTTCTCATGCTCTTTCAAGTCCTTAAATAACAATACGGTCCATATATTTTACCGCTCTTGAAATGGTCATTCCATGGTTTCAGGTTGATTTGAAAAGCACAGAGGCAACTCTGCCAGGAATGCTGGTCATGCCTAATAATGTACCCTCTCTTGGAAGATCTTTTGTTTCATTGCCTTCGAATGAAAATGCTCAGTCAAGGTAGCCCAAATATTTTTTGTACGATTTGCTAGTGCTGTAGATCAGTGTCACCACGATTCCTTCAGCTAATGCTGCCTTGCTTGTTGAGAATTTGTCATTGATCTGTGATATGGACAGGGATACTAGGCGCTTTGTTAGTCAGCTATTGTTAGATGTTGTGATATTCTTTCCCGCTGCTAATAAAATAGGCAACTTGAGTAAAGGGCTTTCCAGTAGTTCTTGTTATTTGACAATCAAGCATTTCATGGTGCTATTTTTGTAACTTATTTCCTTTCCTGACTATATGACTTACATGAGTTGCTATGCTATGATGAACTTTCTGCAGTCAAAAGATGCTTGAGCATCTTCACAAGGTGGATCAGTCAAGGGAGCATGGTGCTGCATCACATTTGAGCTCATCTGACCTGAATGAAACAAACGAAGCAGAAAATTCCGATGAATCAATTAGTCACGTACGGCGAAACCAATATCCCCAAACAGCATCCTCGTGGTTCGAGCAATACAGAACCCTAAAAAACAGTCAGGTCTTGCAGGTGTATGATGCAAGGCAGATGGCTGGTGTGAAGGATATGCAACGGCCAGTTACTGCTCGAAAGCCTGCTGATGGTCTGCAACATCCCAATTCAGTGGCTCAAGCTCATTCTGCCTTTCTTGCTGGTCCACTTAGTAATATCTGCAGTAGTACAACTCCAGCAGGTGAACATGTGTCTTTATATCATTCATTACCTCCAGATGCTATGCCTCCAAAGTTGCTTGTGAGACCAAAGAAACGTAAAAGTACCATTTATGGACCTCTGGCTTGGCATGAGGAAGTAGCTGACGGTGCTAAAAGGCTTCACGAGCCAAGGTTTGATGCTCTCCCCTTTCAATGTCACTTGATTTTTTTGACAGGTTAATATTCCCTCTTGTAGGAAGAGGGGAATAATGACAAGGGAAAAATGTGAAATTGACTGGTTGTTTGCTTGTCATTAGTGCATGAATGGGTGGTATATTCGTGTCAGTTTCTAGACTTAAGTGGCAAATTATTTCTATGATTCTATATAATACGTTGACCTCTGTGCAGTATGGCAGAAGAAGAATGGGCCACAGCTACCAATATGCTGCTTGAGAAGGTGGTAACACGGAATAGCCTCATTACTTTTCCTCTCCGGTTATTCTTTTTGTGCTTTTATTAATCTCTTTTTTCCCTCCTCTTGTGGTTCTTTGCAATCCTCTAGGTTGACTGTGAAAGTGACCCGAATGAACATGTACTGCCAGCCCGTAAACCCAAACGAAGACTATTATTGACTACGCAGCTGATGCAACTGCTTTTTCAGCCTCCGCCTGGAGCATCTGTCACTGCAGATTCTAGTTCTCATTACGAGGATATTGCTTATTCTGTTGATAGGATAACACTGGGGAATGCATGCAGCATCATCTCCAGTGCAGACAGCGAGAAGACGTACGTTTGCATCTATCTAATTTATCTACTGTAGTTGGAAGTTTCATTGCAGTTTGCTTTCGTTGAACTTATCTGAAGGATTTGAGACATTAGTTTGCAGATTTATGGGCATGTCATGCCTCAAATATTTTGTTTCTTTTTTGTAACATACCAGCCTGTCCAGAATGCCCGAAGTATTGGAGAGGACTGATGGCAGCTCTTTTCCAAAGTCTGTTGACGAGTTGGTTGGTAGGCTAAAGAACCTGGAGACTGAAATGTCAAGGTATCTTCCACCCATCCATCAATCTTACCTATGAAGTTTCTCATTTTACAGTGAAGCCTTTGCTCGTCCAAATCTCTGCCTTAGGTCTACTTCCCTATTGACCCCAAATTTTTTGCTTTTCGCCATCCTTCATTGAGCAGATTGGGCAAGACGTTTTCGATTGTTGACCTGAGGGTGGAATGCCAAGATCTGGAGAGGTTCTCTGTCATCAATCGTTTTGCCAAGTTTCACTGCCGGGGACAGGCCACCAATGGGACCGGGACCTCGTCCGCCGACAGTGGTGCTGGTGCTCAGAAAGTCTTCCTTCAGAGATACGTCACTGCGCTTCCGATGCCTAAAAGCCTCCCTGACACAGTACAGTGTCTCTCCCTTTGATCCATAACCAGTGGGTGTTCACATTCTGTTGGCCAATCCACAATGCCCTTTGCTTTCTGACAAATCCTACGAGGGGCATCGACTGGATAGAATCACAAGAACGTATGTCAGGGCCAGTCTTGTAAAGTTAATCCTAGGCATTTTAGATAAATAGTGTTCATGCGTGCCGCCGGTTTGCTTTTCATCGCCTAACCACCTACCTGAATTGGCGAAAAACTCATATTATATCATGGCTGACCTTAAAACCGCTGCGGTCAGAATCGATGTTAATACAAGGATCATTCAAAGTCCGTAGCGAAGAACCTGTGGGGGGCGAAACCAGCATCGGACTAACTGGTCAGTGTTTTCTTTGTGGTCCCAACTAGCAAGTACGGTACGATCTTCCCAGACAATGACCTCCATTGTCTTGTCTATTGCGAGCTTCCGTCAAATAAAAGAAGAGGGGGCCATTCGTTCTAATTGAATCTGCCAAGTGATTATTGCTGTGCTAAGGTTGCAGTTTTTCCACTTTTTTTTTTGTCTGAACCTCCACGTGTGCCATTTCTTTTTCCGAAAATCCACGTCCAGAACAAGTCCACGCGTGTCCTTGTCATTACACTGCAATTTTCGCTCGATCCCTGAACAGTAAAGTGGCGTATGAGGAGTTGTTAACTATTCGCGCTTTTCGCATTTTCCACTCACCGCAGCACATCACAAAGTTTTGACCTTTTATAGGGAATCTTTCTTTTGTCCTCGAGCTTTCTGACCTCTTTTTTCCTTTCCTCTTGTGAAGATTTACAGATTCGGCGAGGCTAGACCTGGTCCAAAGGTATCATACTCCACATTTCCTGCGAATTCAAAATGAAATGCCATTTTCATTTTTTATTTTTTTGGGCTTCTGTGAGGTTAATTTCTATAATATACTCCGTTATGATGAGAAAGATTGGCATAGGAGTGATTCGGTTTATGGGGTCAATCCTAGTGAATTTTCCACTTCTATGCTTATTTAGTTCCATCAATTTGGTTAAATGGTTTAATTTTTTTTTTTCCGGGAGAGTAAGGCCCCCTTCGGTATTAAGTAATCATCGACTTAATAACTAGAGACATTTTCTCTTTTCGTACAAAACAATCTCACTTCGTGTATGCGCATGGCGCTTGCCTTACCTTCAGTTTATGTATATATAGATTGAAAAGATATCCCTACATCAAACACTGGAGGTCATGTTATATGACCCGAATTAAGGTATGAAAATGTATTATTTATCTTTTTTTTTTAGGACGGGGAAGCTATTTTAAGTAAATAATTTCCGGGCCCGCGAAATATCATCCTAGACCTCATATATCAAGTAATATATGAGCTCAAACCCGGACATGCGGTCCAGGCGTAGATGCGTTTGCATTCAGTGTCCTTAAGAAATCGAATTTGTGTTATGTTCCTCGTCTGTATCCATTTTGCTCCTTGATCACTAAGCTTAACCCGTAGGGTAGTAGATCCCTTCTTCAATATAAGCAAGAAATGCAATCAAATGATTCAACAAATTGTGGTGCACATCAGTTGTTGGATGCCCAACTTGGTGAGCAAAGGGCCTCATGGGCGTTGAAGGTATTGGCGGTGATTATGACGTGGAATTTCGACCTCTCGGATCTTGGATTTTAATTCTTTTTCTCGAGAGCTCAAAATTTAAACATTGATTGCTAACATGATTCACTCACTCGATAATATGATTGCATGATATATGTTTGAATCAATTTTTACACGAGTCATTTTTGATACCCTGGAAGCAAAAAATACTTTTCGTAATTAAGAGGCGATTTGCTTGGCGGTGTCAAAATATGATATTTCTTAACGAAGATTCCAGGTCTTTAAGGGCTTGTTTGTTAATATTCCAAATTTTCTGATTCCCCTTTTTTGTTCTCGAGTTTCTGTTCTTTTTTTTTTTTTTTTTGTGAAAACAAAGAAAAAAGAAGAAATTTATTTGGTTCGGTTAATATTTTCGCTCCCGTAAACAAAAATTGTTCTCGAGAATAGATTTGGATTAGGAATAAGAAATAAAAAAAAGTAGCTTTTTATTTTGGGAACAGAACCGGAAGAAATCATTTTTGATGAGGAACTGCATTGTTACCAAACAGGCCCCAAGTGAATCTTCTTTAATGGTCGTAGGAACGACTCTACCTTGAGCGTTGAGAATGGCTCTTTGATGTATAATGCAATCGTAAATAAAAATGAAAAAAGATTTTTCCTTTTCTTTTTTCGGGGTGGGTGGGTTTAGGTCCCGCTTCGACCTCAAAATCCAAACCGCCCGGTTCGTAACTCCTCGAGCCGGAGCTTCGGAGCTCGAACCTAAGCTATGCCCCTTCCTTCGTTGAAAATTTCGCACTTGGTTCACTTCTTCTCTCTCTCTCTCTCTCTCTCCCTCTGTGCCCTTCAATTCTGTCGTTCGTCTCGCTCTATCTGCGCAGTCTTCGATTCAATCATCGCGAATTCGCCAACTCCGCCGACTCGACTGGCCGAACCGGTCCGAAGCTCCCTCGGCGTCTTCACGGATCTGCGTGAGTTCCCACATCTCCCAACTCTTGTTTAGAAACCCTAATTCATCCTCTCTGCGTGCGACCGTGCCCTGCTCGAGCGTCGAATCCTTGCTTGAACTTTGAATTCTAGGGCTGGGCGTTGTTGCTTTTTAGCTGGTCCCTCGGTTTCTGACCCCGTTGATGTTACGGGAGGGGTAATTATACAGTGGCGTTTCCGATCTTAGCTGTCGTGCGTTTTGGAATGCGATATGTCTTGGGGTTTGCGGCTTCTGGGTTCTCCTTCCCTGGCGATAAATTGAAGAGGAAAGTGAAACTTTGCTTGTGGAGTCCAAGTGGTAGTGGTTCGATGTGTGCGACTGGGATTTCGAGGCGAGGCCAGCGATTTGTATCATCGTGGTCATAAATTGGTGCTGCGAGCGATAGTTGCCTCGTCTAGTGCTGTCGAACAATGGAATGTGATCGATTGTAGGCTGAGCTCCAAAATCATATCTCCTTTCTCTTTAGAAAGCAGAGTAAATAGCTCCTGCAAGTTAGATTTCTCCTGCTTCGTGTGATTATGGAGGTCCGCACTCTATACCTGGACCTTTGGAGTTTTTGTTGCTTTCTGAGGCAACGGCCAGGACTCAACAATTGAACTTTCTGATGCTTTCATAATCTCGATTGGAACTCGTGTTTTAGTTATGTGCTTTTATTGGGACAGTTTTAGTTTGATTACTTGTTTTGTTGCTTTGTGAAGGAAGTTCCTGATTCATTACCGCCAAAAATGAAGTTCTTGATGATACGCATTTCATGCTCACTGCTCCCTTTTGTTTGGCTAATCACAGGTTCAATTTTTCTCTATTCTTTTGGAGCATCTGGCAAATATAAGCACTTTACCTTACTCGTGTATACCTACACATGGTGCTTTGAATCAACAGCTGTCGAGTGGCAAGTAGTAAGGAATGAATCTCTCCTTCATTTGGCCTGGAAGAAGTACCGTAGGAGAGATCTCGGTGAAGGTAAGCTGATCAATATGAAATGCTTGCGTCTTCTGCTTGTCACATCTTATCTGAGATAATTAATAGTGCCAACTGCCAAACGGGTGAACTAACAATTGCTCCATCTCTTCTCTTTGTCCTTTTTTTTTGGGACAATAGCTGCATTAGAAGCCTTAATAGGAGAATATTGAATATTGACGTTCGAATTGTTGTTTCGGTTGTTTGAAACATCAGAAGTCAAGTCAAATGTTAATTTTGTCTTACCTTTGAGTCTGATACATGAATAATAATTAATGACGTGTATTTTTTCTGCATGAAAGTGAGTGTGCATTTTCTGTGCAATTTTGGTGGTTTGAGTTTGTTAGTTGCTTTGCTGTTATTGATGATAATGCAGAGGTTCAGAATGCATTGGATGACAATACCTTAGAGTTGCTTACCCTATCCTCTAATAGCTTATAGATTAGAAGTTTGGCTGACTTCTTGAGTAATACTTGTAGAGGAAACTCATCTTCTGAACTTTCTAGGAGGCTGATGTAATTTACTATTCGCTGAGGAAAAGAAATTGCATTGTGACAATTTAGTTGTGCTTAACCCTACTGCATAAACGAAAACAAGTCATTTAACGCAGTACAGGAAGTTTGCAAGTTACTGTTTTACTAGTGCTTTTGTCGTGAAATCTACATGAGAGGTTTCAAAATTGTGTAGCAATTGATATTGGGAAAAAACAAACAAACTATCCTACACATTTACCTAAACTTTTTTGTGACATAAAAACCAAAACTCACATTGACACATTACCCCAAACTGTCCTCCTAACATTTACCCCAAACTTTTGTTGTACACCAAAACCCCAAACTGTAAGCATATGACATATTTATCCCAAGTTTGAGGTAAATGAGACACAAATATAAGTTTATGATTTTTATGTCACAAAAAATAGTTCGGAGTAAATATGTCACATGGGTATAAATTTAGGGTTTTCGTGACATAAGAAAAAGTTTGGGGTAAATGTGTCACATGAGAAGTTTGGGGTTTTTATGTCACAAAATTTTTTAGGGTAAATGTGTCATAGTTGGCATAGTTTAGGGTTTTGGTGGTTTTTCCCATTGATATTTCTCGAGGCATTGCTGGGAAGGAAAGTGAGGAGTAAATCGTTTGTGGCAATTTAGTTCGGTGCTTAACACTACTGCATAAACTGAAACAAGTCATTTTAGGTAGTACAGGAAGTTTGCAAGTTACTGTTTTACCAGTGCTTTTGTCGTGAAATCTACATTATAGGTTTCAAAATTGTGTAGCAATTGATATTTCTCGAGGCATTGCTGGGACGGAAAGTGAGGAGTAAATCGTTTGTGGCAATTTAGTTCAGTGCTTAACACTAATGTATAAACGGAAACAAGTCATTTTAGGTAGTACAGGAAGTTTGCAAGTTACTGTTTTACCAGTGCTTTTGTTGTGAAATCTACATTATAGGTTTCAAAATTGTGTAGCAATTGATATTTCTCGAGGCATTGCTGGGACGGAAAGTGAGGAGTAAATCGTTCGGGTATAACTCTTAGAGAAGTGTGACACAAAGGGCTGCACATGTCTGTATTACCTGCTCTTGACTGGACAAGATAGGTTGTGTAACAGGAAATTTAACTCATGGCGGGTCTTCTCTTAGTTCCTTGATAAGTATGCATATGCCACTTTTTGGAAGTCATCTTCTGTGTGTCTTCAGCTTCAGAATACAAGATTTTGTTGTCAATATTTTGATGTTCTCCGATAACTACGGCTTATTGGATTGCTTTAGAAGTTCCAACTCTCTTGCAGTACCCTGCAAAATAGCTGCAACTGCTATTGGAGAATCCTTGTTATGATTCAGGGCACATTTGAGTTTCTCTATCTGATTTCGGTAGGGCCTTATTCTCAGCTTTAGATGTTTTGGTATTAAAATGCATTAGGGGACTCTTGGGTGGATTAGTTAATTATTTGGTAAGAGTGCTGGAAATTTCTTGGTATGGGGCTTTGGAATATGCCACGTAACCATTTGGTGTTGAGTCCTCCTAGTTTGGGTTGTATTTCCCATGAGTTCAAAATGTGTTGGGATGATTAACTGGACCTGGATGTTTAAGAGAATATGCAAAACAATGACAAACAAGGCTATGACTTACCAAATCACACTGCACTTGTGCAGTAGGACCTGATTAATGTGTAAATCTGGTTGGCTTGCACTATTTGTTGACTCTTTGCTAGAGTTCTCTGTGGTCATGTTTAATGACTGGCTTGATTGGTAACTTCGATCGAGAATTTACTCTGGTCCAATTTCACACTCCATTATACACCTGGTTAGAATCCATTAACTCCTTACTGAATTGGTCAGATTGGAAAAACATAATTTTTTCAAATTTTACAAGTTCAGTAAATAACTTGTCAAAAAGGAGCAAAATTAATTGGCTAAAAACATAGATAGTACACAAATTAAGTTTATAGTGTTAACTATTTTTCATTTTAACACTATAAATGAGAGATCTTAATCCGATTTCATGGGTGCTTGAGTACGACCATATATTCTATTGTTTCCATTAATGACTGTCTTTCTCTTCTGCTTCCTAGATGTACTCAAGGGAAATATGATCGATCAATCGTGTCCAGCTCTTTGTTCCTTTCCCTTGTGCTGCCTTCATTGCTTCCTTAAGTAAATATGGGTTCATTGTCACATTCAAAGGAATTGGGCTTTCTTTGAAGGTTTTGACTTTTGGTGAATCTTCTTTTGTCTATTATGTTAGTTACAGGAATATTGTGCTTCTCTTTAGTCTTGAAGATTTCAAGTTGTTTTGTGAAAACAAAAAATGCATTTGGCAGGCTTCCTTGAATCAATTTTTCTTAAATTTTGAAATTATGTTGTAGAAAGCTAGAGAAAAAGTAAAATGTTGTTTATGCTTTTGAACTAGAAGAAGAACACTGATTTGAAGTGCGATTTATCATGTTGTACTATTGTCAACTGAAATAATTAAAAAAGTTTAGGAAGGTATTTTTCATATATACGTATATATGTTAAACCAGAATTAGGATGTAAAACACGAAGAGAGAAGCAGGTGTAGATAATAAAATTTTATGCAAATATGCGTTTAGAAAACTGAAAGTAAATTATAATATGAGTATTTTTCAAGTTCTAGAATGTGAGTAAATGAATTAAGAAATTGTTCCTCTCTTTGAAATTGCGATGCCCCTTTATTATACATATTGCCTTTTATTTCACTCACCCATCTAGACTTAGAAACCAAATATACGTTCATAATCTCTCGAAATTCAGAGAGACAAATCGCACATCCACATGCCAAGTATCGATCTTTGCCACAAATTCAAAATACCAAGTTTCAACACATATACTAGACATGCAGAGAGAGTCGGCCAGCGCACGCACTCGACATAGATAGAGAATCGGTGAGTTAGGGAGCGAGAAAGAGAGAATTGGCGAGCTAGGACGCGAGAAAGAGAGAGACGATCGGGATTTCTTGGGCACCAGAGGTCCGACAACTACGACTAGGGTGGCGCTGGAGCGGCGTCGCTGTGTGTTATGAATTTGATGACGGGGGCAGGCGAAGCTCGATAGCTGCTAGCGACCGAGCAAGCCTCTGAGCAAGACTCGATCATTTGGCTTTGAGGTGAAAGTGAGAAGAAGCTCGACAACATTTTTGCATTTCATATATATTTAAATGAAAGTAAAAGAAAAATGAAACTTCCCAGCCAAAGCTTTGAAGATAAAGAGAGGGGAGGAGAGAGAATGGCAATGACAAGGGCAGTCATGAAAGGCAACCACCATGGTGCCTCAGGGATGGTGTTTGCCATTATCTGGTGACCTGCGTCTCTAACTCCAACCTGATTTGGGATCTGGACTGCAGACAACCCTCACCTCACTGTGGTTCCCAGGCGAAGATTACCACAGCATGGTGGTAGCAGTTGCTGCTTTTGCTCTGTCCTTACCTCTGTGCGCCAAATCTTGATCGTGCAAAAGCCTCAACCACCATGCAGTGGCAACGCTGCCACAAGGTGGTCGTGTGTGGCACACTGTTGAGTCGACAGTAACCATGCTGAGCTTTTTTGTTTCTTTTCGTTTTTTTTCAAATCTTTATTTATTTAATCTAGATTTTTCATGCACAGGTTGATCACTTAGTTGAATTGTATATACCTGTATCCATGTAATACTCAGTCAATAGCCAAACAACCATAGGATATACCTGTATCCAATTAACAAACCCAGCCGTTGCGTTTATTAGCATTTTTTTTTTTGCGTTTAAAAGAGTTGTTTGGTTTGTGCGCTATTCTCAGGTGAATTTCCACTGAATGTTCAAATGTTTGTCTGTCTACAGCCCTTTTTCTTTTAGGTTTTTGGGTTGTGTGTTTATACCCTATGAACTGAGTCAACCATCCTTGTGCTTCTGAGTTTGGCCATTGATTTGGTTGTGCGATGTCTTGCTTTGTGATGCTTTCTCTTCTGCTCTCCTTGCATGCCTTTTTCTGTTTTATTCATAAATGTCAACATGCCAAGCGGAAAAGAAGTATAAACATCCGACCTTTGGGGCCATGGAGATTGCTTTCAAGATTTTTTGCTCTTTGGTTTTTTGTTTGATATTTTTATGCAAGAGTTGAAAGAAGGCACTCCAGTGGCTCATTGGGTTTCTTTTTTCCTGTCTTAATGTGTTTTGGCTACAAACCAACTTTCTTGGTATAATACATAAGTAGTGTAGTATTTTGGTTGCAGGATGCTATTTGAGTGGTGAAGCCAGGGTAGTTGGATGAAAGCTCCACTTATGTTGATGCTAACGAAATGAAGACCTATTTATGTGGAAAATCCAGAGTCCAGTTGAATCTGTTTTAGGTGACCCTTTTAAATTTTACCTGCTAAAATTTTGTGGTCGGTTCATCTATGCCTGGCAACGGAGTTGGAGACAGGGATCACAATTTTTTTGGCCAAGAAAACTTATCCCATGGTCAGGGTCGCCTGGAGGCTGTTGACAGGAGCTGGCCAGGACTAAGTAACAATTTCTTGGCTGGGAGCCAGAGACAAAGTGGATTTACTCTTAATCCTGATTTAAAGAATTACACTGTGCAGCAATCAGGTGCAGTTCTTCAAATGTCTCTTGAGTGTTTCCTGTAGTCTTGAATGAAATTCCTTTTGGAACATGATTTGTTACTGCTTATGGCTTCCTTGTCCTTTTCATTCCTGTGTAATGATATCTATGGTTTGAAAAACTTGTACATATGTTAAGTCCATTTCTCTTGATTGCGTACTGTTGCTGTAAATGCAACTGATAACTGCTCTTGTGCAGATATTGATGCACGACATGGGACTTCTTTCCAGGTATCACATGGCTTGAGTTTTACACAGCCAAACTTGCAGCCTGAATTTAATGGAAGCCCATTCCAAAACGTGCCATCTTTGAATGGCTATGTACAGGGGCATCATTTTTTTCCAGCTGGCCAGAATGAAGCAAACTTGTTGGGCGTGGACACGGAATCTGGTCAGCATAATTTGGGATCAAGGGGCTTGCCTGTTCTTGATTCCCAGCAAGGGAGAGACACTGAGCTTCAAAAAAGAAATCCTGTAAAGTCTCTAAATGCTGAAAATCCTGTCAATTTTCAGCTTTTGGGACGTCAAGAGCATATGGGAGTTCATCATCCTGCAGTCTTGCAATCTTTTCATGGCCAACAAACTAGTATTAGTGACATGCAACTGCTGCAGCAACAACTGATGCTCAAGCAATTTCAAGATTCTCAAAGGCAGCAGCTACAGCAACAAGAAATTTTGAGAAAGAGTTCCCCGAATCACCTTTTATCTTTGGCTAAACCAGCTTTGACAAACCATTCATCTGTGCCCCTGAATGGTATTCCCGTAAACGATGGGTCCAACTATTCATGGCAACCTGGGGTTTCAACAAATGCCAATTGGGTGCAACGTGGTGCACCTGCAGCTCTGCAAGGATCCTCTGGCAGTCTTGCCCTTTCTGCCGAACAAGGTCAGGGCTTACGTACGATGGCATTGGTTTCCCAACAGGCTGATCAATCAGTTTATGGGGTTCCTCACACTGGGTTCAGAGAAAATCCAACTCAAATCTCTCAAATAGAAGTCGATAACTCTGCAATCCAGCGGATATCGTCTCATGCACATTCATTTTCGGGTAGCCTTTATTCTTCATTACAAGATCAGGGTAGTGTCCAAGATGGAACAATGGTTCCTAAACAGTCCGAGGATGTGGGTCATGGTTTAAGTAGTGGATTTAACTCAAATAACCTGCGTCAAGCAAACTCCCCACAAGGAAACGCGGCAATGGAGGAGTTCCATGGGAGGCAAGAGTTTGCTCGTTTGTCTGAAGCAACACAAGGGAAATCTTCATCATCAGTTGTTCCTTCTGAGGACGTTGCTACATTGGATCCCACTGAAGAGAGAATTTTGTTTGGTGCAGATGACAATGTTTGGGGTGCCTTTAGTGCAGGAGCCAACACAGTTGCAGCAGGCTTCAACATAGGTGACAATACAGGGTTTCTCTCTGGATTTCCCTCTGTGCAAAGTGGGAGTTGGAGTGCACTTATGCAATCTGCCTTGGCAGAAACTTCTAGTGATAATCAAATAGATCAGGAAGAGTGGAGTAGTCTCAGCGGTCAGAATGCTCGACCCTCAAATAGGAATTCGAAGCCTTTAACACAAAATGATGTTATGAGACAGCAATCAGCTTGGAGTAATAATGTCATGCACAGTACATCTCCGAGTTCAAGACCATCGCAGTTGTCTGATAATGTTGCAAAGAATGGTGGTTCCTCCGGCGCTTCTAGATTGTGGCAATCCGATCTGGGGGCCTCCCACGGACAGAGTGAGAATATGCGAACTGATTCTTCTGAAAAATTTCAGAATTTTCAAGCTGATTCTCAGAGAGTTATTCATAATTTTGCAGATGGAAACAGGTTGTTCGAGCGCAGCCATCTGCAAAGGCACTCTTCCGAAGGTAGTCAGATTTGTGGAACTGTTTCTAATGCTTCGGATGCTGAAGGAAAGAAAATCATCTCTGGATCTTGGACTGATCCACAGAGCATGTTTTCATCAAACCATGGGGATCAACATAGTAGACCAAATGGCTGGAATGTTATTGACTCCACGTTGCCTGGTGAGCATGCTAATACAAAGGGCCATCCTAGGGAATACTCACTAATGTCTTTCCAGGATGACAATCGTAACAGACGCATGCATGAAGAAGTTGGTCATGAAGTTGCTATTTCTAGACCTGACAAAGTTCCTGCCATGACATTGGAGCATGTAAAGTCAGATCATAGGCAAGATTCTACTGTAGAGAATGCTGTCATATCTAATTTGAGCAACAGAAGAGACACTGGAGAAAGCCCTCAACAGCTTCCTAAAAGTTATGGTTTTGATTTATGGAGACCCGTTGATTCTTCAGTGAAAAGCAAAGGAAGCAAGGTTGAGGGAAATAACAGTAATAATATGGATAGAAGTGTTCAGGTTTCAGAATCTCTGGTAAACAACAGAAGGTGTGATATGGAGAACTCAGATAAAAAGGATAACTTAGCCGGTGGATTTCGTCTGAATACATCCCATAGATTCACTGGTACTTTTGGAAATAATGTCTGGAAAGACGCTGGTGAGTCTCGAAATTCACGTGAGGACAAGCAAAACCAATTTGGTCAGGGTGCTCATAGTCAAAGGCCTGCTGGCATTCATAAATTTCAGTATCATCCAATGGGTAATCTGGATGTAGACTCAGAATCTGCTTATGGAACAAATCATTTTGCACTTTCAAGGCCTATGGTTCAGCAGGTCTGTGGGGAAATTAGAAGTCCGGTTCCTGGGCAAGTTGGACATTCAAACTTCATGGATCGGGCTGATAGGAGTAGTGCAGGAATGGCTAAGGTGATAATTAAGCTACACTTTTCTGATAAGAAGTGTTACATCAACCTTTTTCAAACCCTTTCAAATTTTAAAAGAAGAAAAGAGCATCTATTTTCTATTATTCTCAAACTGGTTATATACCTGGTTCAGGTTGACCCGAGAGGTGGAGAGGCAGTTCTAAAAGGAACTTCAGTCTATACATCTGATAGAGTACCCCCTCTTGAAAGATCTGTTGGTACTCCTTCAAATAACAACGCTCAATCAAGGTAGTGAAAACTACTTATGTTTTGGTAGTCCCAGTGGTTCAGTATCACCATAATTTCTCCAGTCCTATTTCCTTGCTTGTTATAATTGTGTCATTTACTTGCTTGAATTTCAATAGTTTTTGGCTGTTGATCAATTGGCGTGCCACTTTTGTTGTGATTTAAGTTTTTGTTTCCCACCTCTTTCAAAGATGATTTGTCTTGTGTGAGTGAACTTGCAATGTGAACTTTCTGTAGTCAAAAAATGCTGGAACTTCTTCATAAGGTGGATCTGTCGAGGGAGCAAGGTGTTGCATCACGTTTCAGCTCTTCTGACAGGAATGAAGCAAATGAATCAGAAACTTCTGATGGATCAATCAGTCACGTTCAGCAAAACCAATCCCCATCTTCTCAAGGTTTTGGTCTTCAGCTGGCCCCTCCTTCTCAATGGCTGAAGAATTCTGATCGTCCTTTAGATTCTCAGAGCTCGTCACCAGCTCTCACTCCACAGGGTGCTTTTCCATATCCTCGAGAAATGGGTCCTTCATCACTGGCTTCGACATCCTTGATCCAGTCTGCTTCTTTCAGGGGAACACCTCAAGGAGAATATAGGAGTAATGCTCCTGGTACATTAGGACAGATCAGTAGCAGAACTTCTCCATCTAACATTGAGGGAAATTTTGGTGTGCCTATTAATCAGAGATTACCTTTTCCAAGAAGTCATCTTCAAGATCAACGTATCGGTGCTGGTGGAGGTACAGGGCATCCCATCTGTACATCTTCTGATGGGTTTCCTTTGCATCCAAAAGGGATGGACATCTCTGGGGATGGAGCTCAACTTAGTCAATCTGATCTTCCTTCAGATCCAAACATTTTGGCGAGTGCTTTAAAAACCAACAAAGCTTTTGCTGCTGAGGAAGGCCGACTTTATACTGCAAAACAAGCCCACAGTGGATTGTCTCAGCAGTTCAATCCATTCGAGGCAGTGTCATCATCTCAGTCTTCTGTTAACTTTGGCTTCCCTCAACAGGTTCCATCTTCAAAAGTGTTGCCGAACCTCTGGAATGGCAGCTCAAGCCATCAACAGTTACTAAGCTCTGTAGCAGGAAATGATAATCTACGTTTGTTGGAGTCTCATCTTAAATCAAACAGTAAGGTAGAGTCCAGCTACTCTGGCACGTCTTCTGGAAAGTTGGAAGGTCTAGTTCCAGAGGAGCAGGCTGGGAAAGAATGTTCATCTGAGATTCCTGATCGTGTTCAGAGTTCATTGCAGGTGAATGAAGCTTTAACAAAGCCTGTTTCTGATGCATCTCTTCCCAAACCTGCTTCCTCTCAAGGAGAGATTGAAGCATTCGGCCGTTATTTGAAGCCTAATGATTTTGTAAACAGAAAGTACTCCTTATTGCATCAGGTGCAGGCTACAAAAAGCAGAGAGGCTGATTTTGATCATGATGAGCGGAGCACAAAAAGATTGAAGGGTCCAGAGAATAGTCTGGATTCTCAGCCAGTCAGTCTGAAGGGAGAGAAGCATGTTTCCCATGGATATGGTCCTCTGGCAGTTGAAAATTCAGCTGGTCACACCCCAGTTCTCAGTGGGGATACTGCGATGTTAAGCTTTTCAGTAAAGCCAGCGGATAGTCGGGGCATTGCCGAGGCTTCTCCTGATATTGCTGTATTTCACAGAAATGAGATGCAGAGTTCCTCTACTAGCAACTTAGCTGCCATTAGAGGTGATCATCCTAATATTAGTCCTCAAATGGCACCATCGTGGTTTGAGCAATACGGGACTTTGAAAAATGGTCAGGTCATGCAAACGTATGATGTGAGGAAGATGGCTGCCTTTGGTGCAAGTCCACTTGGTATTGTCTGCAATAGCATGGCTCCCTCTTCAACAAGCAGTGAACATCATTCACTACCTCCAGAAGACATGGCTTCAAAAATGCTTATGAAAGCAAAAAAACGTAAACAAACCATGTGTGGACCTCTGTCTTGGCATAAGGAAGTAGCGGAGGGAGCTAGAAGTATTCAAGATGTTAGGTTCGATGCTGTCTCCTTCCTATCTCACCTGTTCTTTTGACATTCAGTATCCCCTCTTTCATGACAATTGGGAAAAGAAAAACGGAAAGAGAAAAATTTAAATCAAAAGGAGGGCTGTTTTCTCAATTATGATGCATGCCTATTAGTATGCACCATTTATCTGTTGTTATATATTTATTTTCTGAAATGTTATTTGTCGCGATTTTTCTGTAACCTGTTGAGGTCTGTTTGCAGGGTGGCGGAAGCAGAATGGGCCATGGCTGCTAATATGCTGGTTGAGAAGGTGCCGAGATAGATAATTAGCCTTAACATCATCTCTGGTTCTAGTCTTTTTGTGCATTTCATCAATCTTATATGCCTTGTTCTGCTTTACTTTCCTCTAGGTTGACAGTGAGGGTGACATGAATGAAGATGGAGTGCCAATGCGTAGACCTAAGAGAAGGCTATCCCTGACCACACAACTGATGCAACTGACTTTTTGGCCTCCCCCTGCAGTGTTTCTCACTACAGATGCTGCTTCACAGTACGAGAACGTTGCTTATTTCACAAGTAGATTAACATTGGGGGATGCATGCGGCATAATCTCCTGCTCAAGCAGTGTTCCTGTTGTGTCCCCTAAAAGTGAAAATTCGTAAGTTTGCATTTAAAGTAGTTGGAAATTGCGACTTTGGTTTATGGCTGTTCGATTTTACTAAAGCGTAACGTTTTTGTTTGTTTCCTGGGTATGTCCTTCCTAATATAGTCAACTTTATGCTTTGTAAAATACTAGCCTGTTCAAACTTACCAAAGAAGCAGAGCATCCTGGTGATGAGCGTTTTGCAAAGGCTGTGGAAGAGTTGGTTGGTAGAACAAGGAACCTGGAGAATGAATTATCAAGGTACCTTCCTCCCACTGATGATGGATGTTTACCTATAAAAGTTCCATGTGCATAGGACCATTTTTCTGATTGTTGTTTAAGTTATCAACTTAGAATAAGAAGAATCAAATGTAAATTGCCAA
The DNA here is from genome assembly GCA_021437795.1 of Rhodamnia rubescens. NCBI lineage: Eukaryota > Viridiplantae > Streptophyta > Magnoliopsida > Myrtales > Myrtaceae > Rhodamnia > Rhodamnia rubescens. The sequence goes on along the minus strand of JAILYA010000005.1, from coordinate 5,135,527 downwards.
GAATGTTCTTGAGGGGCTAATCTATGTTAGAGGGTGCTATGTATGGACTGTATTCAAGAATTTGGAGGTAATGGATTCTTTGGGCATTCAGAATCTACTTTTTGTATACATGAAAATGTGTACTGAGCGGTTGAAGCAATAAGTAATCCCCTCCCCAGAAGGAAGTGTTGGGATGGAGTTTTGTGGATGAAATTGTCATATCTCCACTTGCTTATATTTCCCCTTTTTTTAAAATAATTCTTGTACGTAGGAAATGGAAATCTATGCTTTGGAACACATTTTCTTGAAATGATCATTTGTATCGCTTACAAGAGCGAATGAACGAAAAATCCTATCATCATCAACAAAAAATATTTAGTTATCTGATAGGTGTTAATTGTCGGCTAATTCTTCTTAGTGATACAAACAATCAATTACCCTATGCAATGATTTTTTAATTTGTTTATGCAGTTGATGCACTGATTCAATTTTCTGGCGGGCCATAGACTTGCAACGTCCTTCTAAGTTTAGTGACCATTGGCACGATTTATCCCAATCCGTATATGTTTAAGGACTGTTGTCTGTATTATCTTGTTGGAATTGTTGTTAGCTGATATTATTTTCGTAATCTGTGCTCCTATCAACTGCTCTCTCACAGTATTGTTCCGTGTTCCTCTCTTTTTCACAGACTGGACAAGAGATCTTCGATTGTTGACCTGCGAGTGGAATGCCAAGATCTGGAGAAATTCTCTGTAATAAATCGTTTTGCCAAGTTCCATGGCAGGGGACAGGTTGATGGGACTGGGACATCATCTTCTGATGCTTCTAGTGCTCTGAAAGTCTGCCCTCAGAGATATGTTACTGCGCTTCCAATCCCTCGAAACCTCCCTGACAGAGTGCAATGCCTTCCACTTTGATTGACTAGCAGTGGAGTATTCCCATTTTCTTGGTCAATTTGCCATCTCCTTTGCTTTCTTGCAGATTCTATAAGGCAGTGCATTGACTGGATAGAACCACGAGATCACTTTTAAGGAAGTCTGCAGACCAGATTCAAAAAGTTAACAGGAGGCCTTTTAGATAATTTTGTATAGGCCATTGATGTCTTCCCTAAGGAATATAAGCTAATATTGGAATACTGCAGTCAAATCCTAGAAAGGAGCTGGGATACCCGATCATTATTTCTGTAAATGGTGAGGACAGAAGTGCCGTTCAGGTTGAAAATTGCTTACGCATAGTTCAAGTTCCCTGTAATTTTCTCATTTATTGAAATAGTATTCCAATTTCATGAATTGAAGATCCAACTTGAGAAAGCAGGTAAGAAGATTCTCTCGGGGGTTGCCAGTTGTTCAGTGAACTGAAAAAATCAATATACACGAGTTTCTATTTACGCCAATGTTCTGACTAATTGTTATTCGTTATTTGAATTCCATCTGTTTCTGAAAAAAAAACATTGTGCTTCTGTCTCCATAGAAGGGGAAGAAGATCAGCAAGGTTTTCCAAGTGTCATCTTTACTGAAAGAAGCACCAGCAGATTTTCACTTGTTGTAAGTGTTGGATGTTCCAGCTATTTGGCCAGGCTCGTTTGCTTGTGAATCAGCTTGAGTTGTTGGAGCAAAAAAAGTAAAGAAAAAAAGCTAGAGTTGAAATAAAAAAGAAAAAATGAGCCCAGCATTCCTTTCACTACTTTTTGTCCCTAATCTGTTTTTGTTGTGAATTAGATGACTTTCATCCGGACGCTGGAATCACTTAGGTACTTTGCTTTTCATTTTTCAGTCTGATTTTTTTTACTGGTTGCTATGGGCTGAGATTCTACTGTAGGGGTGAATCCAAGGATCTTGATTAAACCTTTGGCAGTATGATTGTGGAAGCATAAGATCATTTGACTTAGCTGGAAAGTTTACCAACAAGAACGATATTAAGCATTGCAGGACTTGCACTGTTTATCCTGCTTTGAGCATGCAATAAGGCTTGTAGTGTCCAACTTAAACTGAATAGCTTTGTTCTGTTTGTTACATTCAGAACTTTACTAGTCTCCATCCTTTTGATGTTGTTTTTGTGGATTTGACTTCATCCAGTGTGCAAAGCACAATTTGTGCGTCTTCCTTGTGCTTTTCGATTAACTTGCTTGAGATACCGTCATCATATGAGGGGTATGCCATCCTTTCCCATTGATGCTGTTTGTTTTGTAGTTCACTTCACCATTACTCTTTCCAACAAGTGTGAATCCTTGGCATTATAAGGTGACCATGCATTTTCCACTTGAACTCTTTATCTGAAGTTGATGCACATACTCTATGGAAGCAAGAAGATGGCTTTGACTAAGGTTCTCTTAGTTCTTTAAACAAATGGGGCTTTCTGCGACTTCTTTGTTGCTGTTTTTCCCCACGCCACTTTGGTAGCATGGTATTAACTGACAATGTCACTAGCTGCATGCCTTCTTCATCACTGACTGGTCGAACATTGGATTTTCGTTTTCTTTCATGATTGAAGTCATTTAGTTTCTTTCCCCGATCTCAATTGGTTTTGAATACTTCTCTGATTTGCTATCTGGATGTTATATTCTTTATTCATGGTTCTCAGTAAAATTGGTTGATTGTTGGTGGGTGTTTTGAAGTTTTGGTGGTTGCTATCAGATGCTAGCATCCTTTCAGCTGTAATGTCCTGGTCTTTAATAATCAACAAATCAGTTGAACGTAGTTTTGTTCTATTATCTAGACTTTAGCGCGGATGCGTGTGCTAGTTTATGTATTTTCCGTCTACTCATGGATTTACTTTTGCCTTGCTGCTTCTGAACAATTTCTGGTTGTTCAATTTCCCTTTTAATGATGTTAATAGATTTACAGTCTGTAGTCCCAGTGCTGCATCCGCGCGCTATTCTTTTCAACATAGGTATAGTCTTGAGATTTTTTTTTTTTTTAGGTTTAGACACAATGTGATAATGTTGCACAGGCAGGTCATAAAAAGGCATTGCCGATGTTGTCATATGGCGTGGATGCTACAAGCTTGGCTAATATCACGCTGGCGATATTGGTGTAGCTGTTTCTCTTTCTGTTTGTCCGGGCCATTTTCATTCTTCAATGAGCCAATCCGAGTGCAATAGATAGCTTTGCAAAAGAAAAAGAGCACTATCCAATCTGCAAACAGGTTACGTGTTGACGTTCAAGTTGTAGTTCTATTCACTTATTGTGTGGCATATGAGAATTCGAAAGCATTTCATGGTTGATGCTCATGACCTCGTCGAGTATGTAGTCACACTAAGACTACGTGTGGAATGAAATGCGAATCACACTTGCAGAGAAGTCAGATCATACGTTTTCTGTGAATAAGTTGATCCACAAAATCTGGAATATAAAGCGAAGTGATTTAAGTTGTTCTTACATACTTGTGGGTTGTGTTTAGTCGTTACGCAATAAGATGTCGTTATGGCTTGGTGTTGAAGTAGTTGCTCTTTGTCACATTAATGTGTCGATACAACTTTAGAATATGACGGGGAACAATGCTTTCGGGTCAGTCGGGGCCCCATCCCAGGTCCATAATAATAATTGAAATACTTAGTGCTTGGGGTGCTGGGACCCGGTTCTTTCGTGCTACGTCGGCCATATATTAGTGGACCTCCACATGTATGTCCAACTCTATGTCCACTTAAACCGGAAAAAAGATACTAAAATATTACTAAATTTTTTAAAAATTAAAGTGAAAATATTGAATACTTAATTGACGAAAGTGCAAAAAGGGTGTAACTCCGTGTGACCCCGTGCCCAGCCCAATCATAAATCAAAAGGAGAGTTCGATCCTTCAGCCGGCGGCGTAGCCCGAGTGGAGAGCCCAACAAAGTAATTTCGCCCCTTCCGATCCTCGTCCGTTCTGTTTCTCTCAAATCTAATTGGGACCATCGGATCGGATCCGGGCAGGCGATTCGGGTCGGCTTGACCGGTCTTGTCTCTGGCCTCCCTCGCTCAAGCTCAACCTCCAAAGGCTTTTGCTTTCCCCCACACTCTCTCTCTCTCTCTCTCGATCCCTCGGTCGCGTAGCTTGGTGAGTCTTTTTCCACGATGATTTGTGCGTCTTCGTTCTTTGAGGTGGATTCGTTTTTCATCCACGTCGACGGTAAATCCTGCCGTTGATCGATCTCTCCGTCGAAATGGATCACTTCTCGCGATCCCTGCTAAAGATCGAGATTTGGGTCCGGTCGGAGATTCTACATACTGCACCCTGTCTCCGTTGTTGAAGTTGGTCTCTGCTTTCCTCCTCCTTCTCGATCGCTTCTTAATGGTTCTTGGGAGTCCTGCTTGTTTGTTCTTAGGTTAACGTTGTTCGGCCTGTTTTCCCACGATGCTTTTGTGGCCTTTTGGCGTATTCTTACCCGCTAGTCGCTTGTTTCTTGTATCTTGGCTTGCAAACTGTTCGAGATTGAGATCACGTTGTTGAGGGAGATCGTGAATTGCGGAACGAGAGAAGACGAAGAAACAACGCAGATCCTTCTTATTCCTGTTCCTGCATATAGGCTTGTTTTGTGCAAATGACGGGTTATACCCCCAATTTGATTGGGATTAATTGCCATTACTGTACAAGCGAGGGTGCTGATGGTGGCCACCTCGTCCCCTGCCACTAGATGCCCTCTCAAATTTGCTTTGCGCAGTTCTCGTGTACCCTCATCCTGTTTATCCCGCCCTCGACCTATATTGATTGTAATTAATGTTGTGTGTCGGCAGTCTGGCATATATGTTCACTTGTGTTGGGAAGTTCCTGAATTTTTCTTTGGTAAATTTGTATGAAAGATATGGTGACTGAGTTGGATTGCGCTCGAGAATGAAGAAATGAACCAGCATCTTCTTTTGCAATTGCAGGGACTGCAATCTGAGTGTTGGAAATGTCGCACAGCAGTAATAGCAATATGAATGATCCAAGGCAGCCCTCCGCAGCCAAACCATTTAAACCGCCGATGGTTTCTCCCCAAGATCTGCCAGTTGATTATTCAGGATTCATTGCTGTTGTCTTTGGCGTTGCCGGTGTCATGTTTCGGGTACTTATCGATGCAGCTAACAAATCCATCCGATATGATATTTTTCCAAATTTTGATGTTTCCACATGGTTTTGGGGAAGATGGACTTTGCAACTCAAGCAAGAGTGCTGAAAGGATCAAGATTCTTCTTTAGTAAATTTATCTACTTGGATTTCAATACTATTAGAGTTCTATATAGTTTCATTTTTCTATTCCAATTAGGATATGATATATCCTTTTTTAGTGGTTTCATGCTTCTTGTTTAGAGGTTTCCTACTTCAGCTAGGAGTAGAGCTTTAAAGAGTCTATAAATATCCTTACAGTTCTTTCTTTACAATGGAGCTGATGATTATGTAAATCCTGCGAGTCTATGCTTTGGCATTGTGTGATGCAATTCTTCTCTTAGGTGTGATGCTTAAGAAACCCTAATGTGATGCTTAGGGACCTTTCGGCGTGAAGCCTAACGATTTATTTCTCGTTGTGGGACTCGTCATCCTACATCATTTTTTAATGGGGGAAACAGTCCCTTCAGTTTTAGTTTCATATGCAGTTTGCTCGATAAATGTGCATGTTCAATTACTTAATTATTTTTTCTTTGGTTGGTTGTTTTTTTTTTTTTTTGGCAGTACAAGCTTAGCTCATGGCTCGCCATCATATTTTGTGCCCAGTCACTAGCAAACATGAGGAACATGGAGAATGATCTCAAACAGATTTCCATGGCCATGATGTGAGTGTTATGTGTTTTTTTTTTTTTGTTTTGTTTTGTTCTGGACATGTACATATTACACAAGTCCAATTTTACCCCGAAAGCTGCAGCATCAGCTCATATTTCATTTTAGCAGACAAACTTGCATAAATCTGCTCCTCAGTTCACTCCTTGACCTGCAAGGAATATTGCATGTTAGAAGGTGGCTTGTGGCATTTATACGTACTGAACTGAAATGGAAAAATTGTTGGTGGTTTGATGTGTTTAGTTGGGTTCTCTGCTATTCTTTTCACAAATGTAGTATGGTATGATGGCTCTTCACTTTGATGAATAGTTGGACAAATATAGACGAAAAAGTTATAGTAAGAAAATTGTTGCTTTAAAGACTGGAGCAATGCTGTTGATACCCTTTGCCATACTTTTCTCAATTATAAAAAGCAATTATTGATGGGATGGATTTTCATTTGATCATCTATTTCTGAAGCGGGATGGTGTTTCTTGGGTATCGTAGTTGTTTAGTTGCTATTTCTAGCACATACATTGACCTGTTGTATTAAGATGTCAGCCAAAATATAAGACCTGATTTAGTAAGATGTCCTTTTCGTTTAGGATACCATGGTGACTTGTTTGATAGGAGGGAAGCATGAGTCACTATTAAAATCTGCTGCCAAACAGATGGTAGTAGCGGCTGAGGGGATTTTTCTCCTCACCACTCTGCCGGTCTGCCTCCTATTAGACGTCTCGATCCCGATTCTAGTTCAATAGAGAGATTGTGGGGGTTTATGGTGTCGGCAGCTAATGTGATTTGTATTTTGGCTTCACTCTCTTTGCCAGATTAAGAATGAGTTCTTGATGAAGGAATACAGATATTCTGGGAAGAAAAAGGTGTTGAGCTCTTGACATGATGACTTCTTTATTGTAGGTCTGACTGTAGTGCGAAAGTTAGTGAATGCGTCTCTTTGGAGACATCCGGTAAAATATAGTGAATGCGCTAGCTATGGGTAACGATGCCGAAATTGGACCAACATTGTTGACTTTAGAGCTCTGACTATAATTTTTTCCCCTTGGCATAGCTCAAGAAACAAGACTGGCCGAGTCAATTTTTTTTTTTTTCAAGGGGTTTCACATTGTCTTCAAGTTTGGCACAAAAAAACGACAGAAACCATGTATTAAGGTAGTCACATCGTGATCGTGTGATTTGGAAGGTGGTTATGTGGGTTGGTGATTTTAATTGTTAAGCCACAGAGCAAGAGCTGCAAAAACATGATTCTTAGAGAAATGCCTAATTTCCATGCTCCAGGAACATTAGGAGCAGTAACTACCCACATGTCATGTTACTGTTCTCCTGTTTGAGGCTGTTAATTGGTAAGAGTGAGGCATTCGGAATTCGTCCGCGGCCCAAGATGGTCTAAGTATTTTGAGGGGCTTTAGTTATTTTGGTTCTGCTTTTATGCCTGGTTCTTTCAGAATGATTCTGCAAATTGCGACATTGTGAGTGCATTCAATATGACCCTGTTATTTTTCGTTAGATAGAGCTAACTGGAAATTAGGTGCTTTTGTTCCTCCTGTAGTGGATAATCTCATTCCAATTGACACATCACGTTGGGTCTTGTGTACTGTTAATTAGATAGTTGCATTTACATCTCTCTGTACCTTGTCAGGTTTGCCATTATGGGATTGGTGACAAACTATTTTGGCGCTACTCGTCCAACACCACGGAAATGAGAGGTCCATCAAATTCGGATTAAGGACAAGTGTAGTATGATTGGAGGTTTGTTCCTTAGCTAGAGAGTTAAGTGAGATTCTTTGAGGCTCACACAGATATATCTTAGGACACGATGTCCATTTAGTTTGAAAGCTACGTGATTATTCCTAAGGATGTACTGGTGAAAAATTAAATGTTGGTCACAAAGTACCTTTAAGGTTGAATTCTCATCCTTTCCTCTGTAAACTGTCGGCTAATGTTAACTTGTCTCTTTAAAAAATCGTTGTTTTACCTTGCTTCAAATTGGTGTACTCATGATAGCTGATCAAGGCAGCTCCGTGAGCAGAGGGCGGTGTTACCTCCTGCCGCTGAAACTGAAAATTTTTATGCCTGCCTAATTTGGCAGTTAAGTATCGAGGTTGTTCGTGTAGAAACTTCTTGGCATTGTCAGAACGGGAAAAGAAGCTAATTCGCTATTCAGAATAAGCAAATGCATGCTTATCAAGGCATTTTTTAATCAGGTGACCCTGGAGTAGGAGATCAAGATATTCTGATAATTATGTTCTCATGTATCATCCTGTGCCCTAAGGAATAATCTTCCAATTGGAGCGGAAATTACTGTAGCTTATTCTTTTCGCTGAAATCTCGTTGTTTTTGGTTTACTTGGAATGACTAGTGCGTATACAAATTTACCAAGAGGATGACTTACTGTTACCTTGTCATTTTGCTCGTCTCTGGTTGTACTACTGAATTCATCATATTTAGGAATGGAAACGGGACATGTACAATAGGGGGTCCAGCCTTCCCAAAACCTACTTGGACGTGGGTTTGGTGTCCATTGCTAGAATGCCTTCATGACCAGTTTCATAATGTTATAGTTGGAAACCCAATATGGCTATTAAAATGCTATTTGTCTCCTTTATATTCAGTAAGTTGTTGAGTGAGTATACATACTAGAATTTGTATTGGTTCTTGGGATTTTTCAAATTTCTCTTATTATGTTAAACCCCTCAAGATTAGTTAATTGTAAAAATATGCGAATGCTAATAACAAAATTTAGTGTAATACAAGATTTTTCTAACGATAACCACCATTTCACACCTAGCTTCTAATTATTATTAGACCTTAGATTTTATGATAGTCAACTTTAAATTTTTTCTTTCTTATATTTTGGACTTCGTAGAATTGTAATTGGAGATTTATAGTGTATGCCTTTCGAATAAATAGTAAATATGAGATTGCTTGTTAAATATTAATACAAGATTATTGTTTAACACAACATATTGTGGCGGTTCATGGGTATTTGACTACTTGATTGAGTTGAGTTTGGGATGTTATTAGAGATGGCCACGGGCCGGAATCGGCTGGTTCCGGTTCATGAACCGGCGGTTTCGGTTCGTGAACATGGGGGAGCTGGAATCGGAACTTTGAGGGGCGGTTCCGGTTCAAAATCGAAAATGGAATTGCCGATTTCGATTTTTAAATTTAATTTTTAAATAATGAATTATGAAATAATAAATTATCAAATACAAATTGTAATCAAATTTTGGGGGGGAGGGATTGGGAAAGGGTTTAAACTCAATGAATTATCATTAAACGCCTACATATCTTCTTGGGGATAGAAGAATCAAAGCTCATGTAGTTCTTTTACCTTTGATAACCTCATATTTACCTCATTGTCAATCGTCTCTACCGGTTTTGGTACCGGTATGCCGTGGCGTGATGATATCTCTATCGAAGAATTCGGCTTTATTGCTGCGATCTATCTCTTGTTGTCGATATTGAGCCTTCGTCCAATCATCGACTCAAGGTTGAGCTTCTACCGAATCCGAAGCTAATCTTGCCTTCGGCGCTAAATACTTGTTCAACCGTAATCGTTGAACAATGAGTTGCTAAAACCTATATTGCGATGAGAGTGAGAATTGAAAATTGCGTTGATTGCCTCTTCCACTAATTTAGAATTGTGAAATCGTGCCGCCTTCGGATTCATCAAATTCATAAGAAATGGTTAAATAGGTATTTATTTCAGAAATATTTCCTATTTCTCCTTTTTATTTTTATTTTTGCCTATTCATAAGAAGTTTGTGCCATCTAATTTTTTTACCTACGTCTCTGCTTTATACCTCATTAGGTTGGGAAGATCTACTATCACCTAAATTATATTTACTACAAAATTTATTATATAATTCTACTATTGCGTTTTTAACTATTGTTTGTATAATTTTAATATTTACCATTTCAATCAAATGTAAATATTCATAATACTTAGTCAAATAATCACCAAAACCATCTAATTTGATACGTGGATCAAAAGTAGAAGCAACCAAATAAATAAGAGAAATTTCAGTATAATAACGCACTCATTTTGTTCGCTTTACTATAATAGTCTGACCTAATTAATCATCTTTTTTATTTTTTTCAAAAACACCATCAATATTAATACACTCTATTAAAAATAAATGCGTGGTAGGATAATAAACATCCGATAAAGTATAAGTCGCATCATTAAAATATTTTAAAAAATCTATTTTTTTTGTTGTAAATATCCCACTCTTGTGGGAATAAATTAATTTGAGAAACATTATTCGAAATAAATGTATATAATAAGTCTTTATATGCAAAAGATTATTTAAAGAACTCGTACGTAGAATTCCAACTAGTTGAAACATCTCTTGAAAATCTTTTTGGTATTCTTCTATTTGCTTTACAAAATATGCTCCATTCTTTCATAATTTGGAGATGTTTTCATAAAAATTGAACCGCTGTTTTTATTGAGGTGAGAAAAATATCAAGATTTTTTAAATCATATTGTACACATAAATTTAAAATATGGCAAGCACATCTAATGTAAAAATTATCCACCAAAATCGGGTTTACAAATCTTTTCTAACTTGAAAATTGAAGCGGTATTTGCCGCGGCATTATCAAAACTAACTGAAAAAATTTTATTAAGCAAAAAATATTCTTTTAAAAATTGCCTAATTATTCTATAAATATTATTTGCCATATGCCTATCATTAAAACTCTAAATGCAATACCTCTTTTTTGAATATTCCAATCATCATCTATCCAATAACATGTAATATCCATATAAGAATGAATTTGCCAATGATCACTCCAAATGTCGCTACCTATATGCACACGTCCATTAAAATTCATAATTTTTTTAAAATTTCTTTTTCTCTTTTAAAAAGATTAAAAAGTTGGCGTTTAAGCGTATTTTTTGAAATAGATTTTGCTTGTGGAGTACATGCGGTTTGTATAAAATGATTAACACCAAAATTTTCACCAAAATTAAAAGATAGACGTTCAACGGCAACATATTTAGCTAATTCTTCTTTATAAACTTTGTCACTGTAACAAAATAAATGAGGAGTGTTAAGATTGGCATACCCGAAAATTTATTGTTGGTTGGTGTCAATCCTCGCTATGCGTTCGATGTTTCGACCTCAAATGCCATTTAAATGTTTCATAGCCACCTTCACCTATGAATTTGTATGTTGCCCTACCATATTTACATATTACCTAATACTTGTTTGCGCTTAAATGTTTCTTCATGAAGTATTCTCATAGCTTGGATGTAACCTCTCGTTCCTGCTCCTTTGTTGTTGACATTTCTTCAATATTGGTAGGAGGATGAAAACTTTCTTGCGTTGGGACGTGTTTGACATTGAGAATAATGTTGATATCATCAACATCGTCTTCATAATATGCAAAATCACGAGGATTATGAGGATAATCAGATTCTCCTATCGGGCTCTTTCTTTTATTGCTAGCTCTGCTTTCACTTGGCATTTTCTGAGAAAATTGAGCATAAAGTAAATTCAGAAAATTGAGAGAATTGAACGGATTGAGAGAATTGAGAGAATTTGAGAAAAATTATGAGAAAAATCCACGTTTCGGTGAAAGCGGCGACTCTGATGAGGAGGAGGAGGAAAGTCGCGAAAGTGTCAATGACAGGAGATGAGACTAAGCACGTCTTCATCAGAGTCGCCACTTTGGCCGAAGCGTGGATTTTTTTCCTAAAATAATAAACAAGGCCATAAGCTTCTCTGAAAACAACATCCAGATATAATAGAGAAACACATACAGCAGAAAGCATCAAATTCGTCATCCAAAAGCACCAGTCAGCTTCAGCATGGTTATGACAACAAAAAAGGATAAACGAGCGTACACTTCCCTCCTCTGAACTAAATGAACTATGATATGGCAGCATGAAATTATTGAGGGTGCTAACAAGTTATAAACTTAAGAGTGGAGGTACATGTTGAATAGACGGAATCCAAAAACTGCTCAAGTGACCAGCCAGATTAACCACTCAAGAAACTCATCCTGACAGCAGTAAACTGCATAAAACAGTTTTTGTGTTAAAAGAAAAACATTCTAATCCAATGCAATGACATGAGACGGGACAAATCCCCCAAATTCACAACTCACCACCACAAACACCCGGAATAGAGAACTCCTTCAGTATTCTCCGTCATTATCCTTAAAAAAAATATAAATAAGAGCAAATAGAATATCCCAATTTAACAGATGAATTAACTTTCAAAAGCAAAACAAATAGAAAAGCTCAAGTTTAAAACTCAAACCGATTGCGTTCGTGGAGAACAACTCTTGCCACTCTGGGATACTTCTTCTCCAAAAGTTCAGCACAAGTATTATGGATCAAGTGCAGCTTCCATCAGATCCCAGTCTGGGTACATTTTGGACATTTTCATAGCTGTTTCTTTCTCACTCTCCTTTTCTTTGCTGACCTGCGGGACGTTTATCAAAAGGTAAATCTAGTTTCAAAAGACAAAGAAGATAACAAGACAGAAAACTTACGCTGTGTAACTGATCCCCCAGGATGAACGACGCCCTGTACTTTCTTGACTCTTCAAAACCCGCGGCGAACTCGCTATGCTTTTCGGTAAGGAGAGCAGTTGGCTCCTGGCACAACTCAGCAAACACCGATGGAGGTTTAAACCTCCGCATTACAGACCTCACAAAACAGCAGGAGTCCTGAAAAGACAAAGATAATCAACGTCAGTCTGGAAAAAATCACGAAAACTCTAAACAGATTTTTTTATCCCACCGGACTAAAGTGCGCCACCCCTTCAAGTTAGATCACGCAGGGACGGCCTCCGTCCCTGGACGTGCAAGTTATAACGTCAAAATTCTTGCTACGTGGTTCACATTGAAGAATGTGGTCTACGTAGTCTTTCTTGTACGAAATGCATCCATCGGAATAGAAATGCCTGGAGGGAGGCCGGCGGAAAAATTTCAACGGGAGTTTCGCAATCCGAAACATGATGAAATGGCTGATAGTTCTAGAAAGAGCGAAGCGGAAAGAGAAGGAGAGCGAAATGAGAAAGAGCGAAAAGGTAACGGGAAAGAGAGCGCAGGGGACTGTATTACCTAATATTTTTTCACGGATATGTCCATAAAAAAACCATTTTTATTGTTTCTTTTTTCGTTTGTAACCACCTCGTTTGAAATTCCCGATTTTTGACCCAAAAAAGAAAATCCCCATTGAACATAGAAAACGAAGCAAACACGTAATTTTTTTTATTTGGTGATTAATGAAGAAATTTCCACCACGAAAATATATTTTCAATGATTTAACTTATTGCTATAAATTTAAATTTGACGTGGTATACTTGTTGTTCATTACCCGAAATATTTTCTCTTGGTGGAACAATGTCTATGTCGCTTCGACTATTCAAGCATGGATTTTGAGAGATTTTCAGAGTAAAGGATAATGTTACGAGAAATTCCTTGAATAGTGTAAAATCTCACCATGTGTGGAGAGCGCCTCCGCTAAGATTGAAAAAAAGAAGAAGTCAATCTCTTGCAACAACCACCTCGGCGACCGAGGTGGCAGCGATTGGAGGTGCGGTGGCCATCTCCATCGCGATTGGATGTCAGAGTGAATTTGGGAAAGAAACCTCCCCTGCAGAGATTCCCGGGACCAGCTATCAGAGGAGTGCAACCACCGCGGGTGGTGGCCTTTGGACGAGCACCTCCCGCATGGGTCTCAGATCTTCGACCTGAGAAAGTTTCTTGACCGCGGGCCTCTTGATAAAACGGCGACCTCCACCACGGCGGCGCTCGCCTCCATCGGCGGAAAACGTTGGACTCGCCAATAAAAAATGTGGACAAGATAACGATCTTACTAAACTCGAAATTACCATTACATTAAATTGACATATCGAGGTGATCACATCAAGAAAGTTAAAATAAAAAACAAGCATGGTTAAGTTATTGGGTCTAGGATAATAGATTAGGTGTTTCGGATATGGTCAGGTAAAGATTTTAGCTGATTTAGGCGTTTTGGCTTTTTCCGGTGAAGCCGCCGGGAAATTTGCCGGAGCAATGATGTATCAATCGACCTTGTCCGAAAAGAAGAAAAATACTGGATATTTGGGTTGTGGATCTGTTTCGGAGTCGAGGACTATGCAGTGTTAGATGGAGGAAATTTGCGAAAGTTTCTCGTGCTTGGTCTTGGAAATGGTGTTTTAGAAGGAACTATCGGCTGTTAAGGGTTCTGATTGCTTTAGTATTTTGCTAGACGACCAATCTTCTTGCTTGCTTACCGTGATTGTCGGATGAATAGTTGTCCGTTGTTGAAAGATTGTCTGTCCTGCAGAGAGTGTGGCTCGGGGATTCATCCAAAACTCCCGTCAGGTGGCTTTGACGGGGTCATGGAACGAGAGCTGTTTACTGCTTTTTGTCGGATGTGATTGATGCTGTTTGTGCATGTGGAGGATTGGGAGTTTCTGTTGTTGTTGGGTTCATTACGCTTTGATCTTTCACCAGAATGGCTCCCTTTGCCTATTAAGGGTGCGCTTGTTTTGCAAAAAATAAATTATTTGGAAAATATTTTCTTCTTGTACTTCTTACAAAAATGAATAATTGAAAAATATTTTCATCGTTCCATGAAAATATTTAGACAATTGTTGTTGATACTGAAAATATTCTTTTTTGACTAATTATTTCAACCGGTCCAAGCGATTATTTTTAGCTAAATGTTTTCCAAATCATTCATTCTCCGCGAAACAAACATAGCCTAACTAAACATTTTAAGACTGACTATTGGGGCAGTGGCGCTAATTCCTGCCGAAGTTTGGAAAACAAGATTGAGAGTTTTGTATACCAGCCAGTAGAATAAATTTCCGAAAAGTCCCGGATCATCCACCTTCCTAAGATGTCAAGAATTCAAACGCCCGCATCACCCTCAAACGCATTTTGGTACTAAATTATCACTATGAACAACCGAATGGATTCTGATTTCTGGTGTCCCGAGATCATATGTATACGCCTCAGGCATCATAGGTGAACATACGGCTTTTCCGTTTTCCGTTTTTATCCTTCCTTTCTTCTTTCATTTCTTTTCTTTGGAGCCAGGTGGTGACTGGATTGTTTTCTGGCTAGTTGGTGTCCTTTATGTGGTTGGGTCACAGCTAGTTGCCCTGGAAGCTTTTGTTTTTAAAGTTAACATCTTTGTAGGGGATTTTTGTGTCTTAACCCTAGAGAAGTATGTGAGGATGGATCTGATTAATCAGTTAGTGGCATTCGAATCTTGTTCACTATGGTTCCCTCTTCATATGCCATAGTCAAAATTTTACTTTGGTTTGTATGTTTTCTTGCTGTGGAAGTGCTCAATTCGATTTCACATCTTTATATGTTATTCTTTTAGATCGAACTTCCCCATTGGACCGACATTGTGAAGACTGCTACATTCAAAGAGCTTGCTCCTTATGACCCTGATTGGTACTATATTCGAGCTGGTATGTGCTCTCTCTCTCCCCACCCACCCCAGCAAAAACAAACACAGAGAGAGCATATGAACAATTGCATTAGTGTACATGTAGAAAAATGAATGCTGCTACATTCGGTGATTTGAATCTTTTGTGTGTTTCAGCTTCTATGGCAAGGAAAATTTATCTCAGGGGAGGCCTTGGTGTTGGAGCCTTCCGCAGGATCTATGGTGGGAGCAAGAGGAATGGCAGTCGCCCACCACGTTTCTGTAAGCGCAGTGGTTCTGTAGCTCACCACATTCTGCAGCAATTGCAGAACATGAACATCATCGATATCGACCCAAGAGGGTAAGTTCTGCTGAAACTAATGTTTTGCTTAGTATTACCATCATTGTTTTGGTGGCTCTAATTTGTCTCGAGAGGTTGCTAGCATAGATCAATGACTTTGGTCAATGTGAAGTGGTAGCTCTTGTTATTGTGGAAAACTTGCATATCTGTCAGACTTGGGATGATAACTGAAACTCGTGTTCCTATGATTCAGGGGAAGAAGAATCACATCCCGCGGCCATCGTGATCTTGACCAAGTTGCTGGAAGGATTGTTGTTGCCCAGTAAGAGAAGAGATCTGTTTTCGGATATGATGCGAAGTTTGCAATTAATCCCAATCAAATTGGGGGTATAACCCGTCATTTGCACAAAACAAGCCTATATGCAGGAACAGGAATAAGAAGGATCTGCGTTGCTTCTTCGTCTTCTCTCGTTCCGCAATTCACGATCTCCCTCAACAACGTGATCTCAATCTCGAACAGTTTGCAAGCCAAGATACAAGAAACAAGCGACAAGCGGGTAAGAATGCGCCAAAAGGCCACAAAAGCATGTTGGGAAAACAGGCCGAACAACGTTAACCTAAGAACAAACAAGCAGGACTCCCAAGAACCATTAAGAAGCGATCGAGAAGGAGGAGGAAAGCAGAGACCAACTTCAACAACGGAGACAGGGTGCAGTACGTAGAATCTCCGACCGGACCCAAATCTCGATCTTTAGCAGGGATCGCGAGAAGTGACCCATTTCGACGGAGAGATCGATCAACGGCAGGATTTAACGTCGACGTGGATGAAAAACGAATCCACCTCAAAGAACGAAGACGCACAAATCATCGTGGAAAAAGACTCACCAAGCTACGCGACCGAGGGATCGAGAGAGAGAGAGAGAGAGTGTGGGGGAAAGCAAAAGCCTTTGGAGGTTGAGCTTGAGCGAGGGAGGCCAGAGACAAGACCGGTCAAGCCCACCCGAATCGCCTGCCCGGATCCGATCCGATGGTCCCAATTAAATTTGAGAGAAACAGAACGGACGAGGATCGGAAGGGGCGAAATTACTTTGTTGGGCTCTCCACTCGGGCTACGCCGCCGGCTGAAGGATCGAACTCTCCTTTTGATTTATGATTGGGCTGGGCACGGGGTGACACGGAGTTACACCCTTTTTGCACTTTCGTCAATTAAGTATTTAATATTTTCACTTTAATTTTTAAAAAATTTATTAATATTTTAGTATCTTTTTTCCGGTTTAAGTGGACATAGAGTTGGACATACATGTGGAGGTTCACTAATATATGGCCGACGTAGCACTAAAGAACCGGGTCCCAGCACACCAAGCACTAAGTATTTCAATTATTATGGACCTGGGATGGGGCCCCGACTGACCCGAAAGCATTGTTCCCGGTCATATTCTAAAGTTGTATCGACACATTAATGTGACAAAGAGCAACTACTTCAACACCAAGCCATAACGACATCTTATTGCGTAACGACTAAACACAACCCACAAGTATGTAAGAACAACTTAAATCACTTCGCTTTATATTCCGGATTTTGTGGATCAACTTATTCACAAAAACGTATGATCTGACTTCTCTGCAAGTGTGATTCGCATTTCATTCCACACGTAGCCTTAGTGTGACTACATACTCGACGAGGTCATGAGCATCAACCATGAAATGCTTTCGAATTCTCATATGCCACACGTTAAGTGAATAGAACTACAACTTGAGCATGATCGTCAACCATATAGTTCTTCCGCAATATACTGTCGTGGATTGCGAGTACCAAAACCCGCAACGGATTTGAGATGGGCATTTGGAATAACAAAAAGTTAATGGGATGAGTTTGGGATGACTTTCCATCCTTAATGATTTAAAGGTTCTACAAAGATGTGATGAACGTACGCAAATATGTTATCGGGTGTTGACTTAACACGTGATGGAGTTATCGGAGTAGGTAGAAATGTCGAACCCGAAAATTTGAAAAGAGCGAGGAATGAGACGTATATTTTCTAAATTTTAGCTTCACGGGTTCACCATGTTTGATACCTCCCGACGTCGGAAAAAGGACATTGAAAGTGGCATAACTTTCGTATGGCACTCACCTTGGCATCAAAACTTTTCGTTAGATAATTAAGTGCCAAATAAGAGAAAAACGATCATTTAAGTACCTTCATCGATGTTTCCTTCCAAAAGTCCTATGTGGCTTTTTAAATTGAATGATAATTCATATGTGGCTTTTTTTCGTTCAAAATTTGGTCCAACATGGACTATGAGGTGGTTGGACTCTTCGCCGCCGTATTTCTATTTACTCTCCTTCTCTCTCTCTCCCGATCATCATCATACCCTCTCACTTAATTGCTCGATTGGCACGCAAAATTAGGGTTCGATGCTTGCCTAGGCACATGATTTTTTTTTTTTTTTGGTGGGGAGGATGGATATTTTATTTTATTGATATGGATTGTTATGTATTTATCTAGATTTTGGTTGGTTTAAGTATGTATTTGCTTGTTAGATTGATTGATGGATATTCGGTCGATCATAATGTACAGAAGCACTTGAAAAGGCAACCCACCCTTCTTTTGTCTATACTTTTGGAAAGTTCTAGTTTTTGTCTTGCTTTCGGCTGGTGCTGCTTATGGTTGTTATGCTTCGTCTAGATTTTGGCTGGTCTTATGATGAACTTATTCAAAACAAGTGTTGGTACAGTCTCGTGCTTGACGTGGTCTCGTGCTGCTGTTCTGCATCTTTCCGTTTAAATCATAAATATCAATCAAAATTATATGAAAGACACGCATGGAGTTAATCCATGGGAAATTAGACAAGCCAAAAACCAAGTAAGGACAAAAGAAAAGCGCATAAGACTTGTTAAGGAATCTGTAATTTTCTATTTTTAACACTTATGCTTGTATCGTGAACTCAAGGCATCAGCATTTTTGTCCAGAACATTTGTTTTTATCTACATATGACTACTTCTTTTCTCTACTCATGACAAGGACAACCCAAAACTAGAAAGCCTGCGCTTGTTTATAAGAAACGGAGACGTGCGAACACAAACCATCGACAAATTGTTAGCCAGCTGCATGTTATCTTCGATGCCGCCACAGCTTCCGTTCTTTTCCTTCCATGCCAATATGTACCAATCGCGTGCGAAAGACGGAGATAAAACTACAAAAGCGAAGTGATAAAGTCCCTTCGAATCGTGCCGAAATAATACAGCAAGGATAGAATCTGAACGGCCCATATAAGGTGTGCTAAGGAGCCGTGCAATGTTCAATGTTAACAATGGCAAAGTTAAAACATGTCCTTGTTATTCCATTTCCAGCACAAGGTCATGTCACTCCTCTCCTGAAGCTCTCACACTGCATTACCGATTATGGCGCTAAGGTTACATTTGTGAACACAGAGTCCATTCACGCACAAGTGATGGCGGCAAACCCTGGACTGGATGAGGGATTGGATCGGATTAAGTTTGTCGCCATTCCGGATGGGCTCGAAACTGATGATGAGCGAAAAGACCCGACTAAGATGCTGGCAAGCATATTAAGGGTGATGCCTGATCATTTGCAGGAGTTGCTTGAAAAAGTGAAGCAGCAGTCAAACGGCAATGAAGATGACCAGATCAGCTTCATGATTGCGGACCTGACCGCCGGATGGGCGTTGGAAGTCGCCGAAAGGATGGGAATCGAGCGAGCTGGGTTTTGGCCCGCCTCGATATCCACTCTGGCCTTGGTACTGCATATTCCACAGTTGATCGAGGGTGGAGTCATAGACAACAATGGTAAGGGACCAAAGCTAGAACCCTTCATAATCTGTCTCGCAAAGCCAAGATGTGTTGTGTAGCCATCTCTCAATTGCTTTATTGACACACACTGAGGAGATGAATCTACAGCATGTATCAAGCCGGTATCATATGTGCTTGAAGGAATAGGTTAATAAAAAGATGTTCTAACTTCGCATCACTAACTAATACAGGTGTTGCTTTGAAGAATGACCTCACCGTGATATCGAAGGACCTTCCTCCATATAAGAGCAAGGACTTCACTTGGAATTGCCCTGAAGACCCGATAATGCAGAAGATATTTTTCCAATGCATATCGTCCATCCCCCCTTACAGTAAACGATCAAACTCATTCATTTGCAATTCATTCCATGAACTCGAGGCATCGGCTATCAATGTAATTCCTGGAGCTCTCCCAATCGGTCCACTAATAGCAAGTGCCCGATTGTCCCATCTCAGAGGAAGCCTATGGAACGAGGACTCGACCTGCTCGAAATGGTTAGACCAACATCCTGCCCATTCAGTCATCTATGTCGCCTTTGGAAGCACGACAATAGTCTGCCCGGAACAATTCTATGAGCTTGCCTGTGGCCTCGAACAGATCGCCCGACCCTTCCTGTGGGTTGTACGCCCAGACCTCACCAACGGGCCAATTACTGAGTTTTACGATGGGTTCCTCCAGAGGGTGAGGAATTATGGGAAAGTGGTCCAATGGGCACCACAAGAGGAGGTCCTATCACACCCTTCAGTGGCATGCTTCTTCACTCACTGTGGTTGGAATTCCACGATGGAAGCCCTGAGCAATGGAGTCCCACTGCTCTGCAGGCCCTACTTCGGAGACCAGTTCCTGGACAGGAGCTTCATTTGTGATGTGTGGAGGGTTGGTCTAGGGGTGGATGCTGATGAAAATGGTGTCACAACAAGGCATGAAGTGAGGAAAAAGATGCTAGCGCTTCTTGGCAGTGAAGAGATAAGGGCGAATTGCCTGAGGGTGAAGGAGATGGCCAGGAAGAGTGTTAGTGAAGGAGGGTCCTCCCTGAAGAATCTGCAGAGCTTCATTAAACATATGATAGCTTGAGGGTTCTTGTTGTTCTTGTTCAGTCCCTGAGATCGTACTCTGTTGTACTTTTTTACAAATTAATGCACTTATAGTGAGTTTGGACCCCGCAATTACTTGCGGAACAATCTTTCAGTCTTAGAAAAGAATTCACCAATCTTGCCACAAGATTCATTGGCTTCAAAAAATCAGGATGTCACTGCACCATTGATTGTTATGACCAAAAGCACATTATATGTGTGTGTGTGGAATTGAGAAATCCCTTTAGCTGGCTCAAACTAGAAATCCAACGTGGAAAGTTTTCAATTATTTCTTGCTTGTTTGGTCGCAGAGTAAAAAGTCCTACTTGGATTCTGAATTTCTGCTAGGTTCAGGTTTCTTTCATGGGTTCGAACTCAAGACATAATTTCAACAGTACTCATGATGATATACTAAGGCAATTTCAGTGGATATTTTCACTGAAACTGATAATTTTGATGCCTGCCAGACTAATTTCCTGGTTGCTAGTTAAGTATCGGGGTGTTTGCATTTAAAATTCTCGCTCTTGTGAAAATGGATGACAACAATATAATCTGTTATTCAGAATAAACAAACGGGCAGGTTAAGGCTTATTAAAGCAGTTTTTAGTCAATTGATCAGGGTATAGGAATGGGGAAGAAATTCTGCCCCTAGATGTCCTCTGGAATTTGCCCAGCACAGATCTTATGTGCATCTTTTCCTGGGGAAATTTTACACAGTTTTCATCCTGCACCCTCGACTTGTTTATCCCACCATCAGCCTGTATAGATTGTTATTCATGGTGTGTGCTGGCAACCTGGCACAACTGCTCATTTGTTTTGAGAAGTTCGTGAATTTCCCTTTGGTAAAATTATGAAAGCTTTCTCAAACTAGTGACCAAGTATAATCTGGCCTGAGAGTGATGAAATGAACCAGCATCTCCTTTGGCATTTGCAGGGAAAGCAATCTGAGTAATATCAATGCATTCCACCCAAGGAAGCCCAGACATTACAAACGCCACTGGTTTCTCCACGAGTTTTGCTTGTCGATTATTCTGGACACATCACTGTTGTCCTCGGCAGGGCCGGTGTCGTGTTGCGGGATATAAATCTGCTAGCAAACAGATTTTGGCATCCTTGCATGGCTCTGGATTCTAGTTCAATGGAGAATGTGGGGTTTACGGTTTGGGCATTGGCGTGCAGCAAATTGAAGTCATTGGGATCCTTTGATGGGAGTATACTGAGTGTCGGTCTTCACTGGTTACTACATGTAAATACGATGTCAAAGAACTTTCCTTCATGCAAGAGCGGCGACCTCCCAAAAAAGTCTACATATTTCTGGAAAGGGAGTTTCTAGCTTGACAGGTTTGATAAAGACTCGCCAGTTATTTTCGACCGCATGATTTTTCAATCAATGAGTATACAAAACACTCGGTGATGGTTTGTCGATCTACGGTTGAGATTATACCGTCCTTGACAAGTACCGTCAGTAAGCATTTCCCTTTTGAAAAAGATAAGCAAAAATATTTTTGAAGGGAGTTGATGCATGCAGTATATAAATAGGCTAGAGAAAATTACCAAAAGAGTCATAAGTCAATTGCAATTGTATCAATTCAGTCATAAACTTTTTAATTATGCCAGTTGAGTCCTAAACATTTTTCATATTTTTTCAATTGAGTCTATCCGGCCAATTTTTATTGGAAATGATGATAGAGACGCTAGCCATTCACCGACCGTCCTACGTGGTGGCGCATTGTAGAGGCTACAAGTAGCATGTTAAATCCCTTTACGGTTTGGGACGGGTTTTCTGTTTTTTAAAGTTGGGCAACCTGATACGTATGCCTTTTAACATGCCATTCATTTCCATTTTAGTATGTATATTTAATTTACACTCTACAAAGATTTATGATGCTCTTTGGGATTTTTGAGTTGCTCTTATTTTTTATAAAGTCAAATCTCCCGAGTGAAGATTTTCGTCAATGCTAATATCGAGAGTTTGTATAATGTAAGATTCTTCAACGTCAGCCCCCATTTCACACCTAGTTTCTTATTAGCATTGGACCTAGATTTTTTTGAGCTTCAACCTTAAAGTTCTTTCAACATTATATTTTCGACTCCAGAGAATTTTAATTGGAAATTTACAATGCATGAGTTTCAAATAAAATAATTGTATTTGCAATGGGAAAAGTACTAAAAAAACGTCATAAACTTATTGCATTTTTGTCAATTTAGTCCTAAATCTTTCATTGGTGCCAATTTAGTCCTAAACCTTTTGTGTTTGTGTCGATTGAGTCAATCCAGCTAATTTTGGCTCGAAATGGCTGACATGGTCGGGTCGTCTCACGTGACACTGTCGGCGCTAAGGTTGACTTTTTTTATATAACAATTTATAATTTTTTTATTTTTTTATTTTTTTCTCTTTCTTTTATGTAATTTTTTTTCTTTTTATTGAGGGCCAACAAGGGTAGCTAGCCGCCATTGCCGTTCCCACGCGAGGTCGTCGTGGCCCTTGCTCGAGATCTAGCGAGGGCCGCGACACCCTAGTCGGATTTGGCAAGACAAGGGCTCCATGGCCCTCGATGACCCCAAGCAAGGGCGGCGACGCCCTCGCCTAGCCAACCCCTAATAGCCCTTAATAAAAAAAAGTGTACAAAAAAGAAAAAAGAAAAAGCCAGGAAAAAATTAAAATATTAAAAAAAAATTTTTAAAAGTCAACGTCATTACCCGCCGTGCTATGTAGGACAACCGGCGTCCACGTTAGCGATTTCGGCCAAAATTGCCCAGGATAAATTCAATGCAATATGTTTAGAACTGTTTGACACTTTTCCCTATTTGCAAGTATGAGGTGTTCACTATATATTTCACTTGAGATTGGTGGTTGTTACAACATATTGTGGCAGTTGCGAGTCCTTGACTACGTTAGTGAGGGGAGATTGAAATATTGTATCAAAACCCGTAATGGATTTGGAATGGGTTTTGCAAATAACATGAAGTTAATGGGATGGGTTTAGAACGCTTTCCCTTTCCATCCCTAGTGATATTGAAATTGCCACAAAGACATGATAAACATACCCAATCGTATTATATCTTAGTTGGTATGTACTAATGTATGATGAAATTAATGAATTAAGTTGAAAAGTCCAATCCAAATGTCAAATTTTTTAGGTGAAAGGAGACTATATGTTTCTTAAGCCATTAAGTGGGATACTCTCTCCCGTAAAAAAATATGACTGAAATAATATGAATGACACACATGGAGTATATAAAAGGGAAATAAGACAAGCAAGAAACCAAATAAGGTAAAAAAAAAAAAATAACAAAGACCTATTAAAGAATCAATGTGCTAAGAAGTCATTTTTCATTGACACTTATTTTTTTTGGGCTGCTAATTCGATAGTCGCGACAAGATTATCGAGTTATTTCGACACATGATCTCCCAATCGATGAGTGCTTTATATAAAACATGTTGTGGTGGTGTGTGGATCTACTATTGAAATTGTACATTCCCCGATAGTACTTTTAGGGAGAGTGATACGGACCAAAGGTTCCATGTCCCAAATGGGCAAGTTCTCCCACACTCGTTTAACTTTGAAGTGGTGCTTATTGGTCTTGTCATGATAAGTGAGCGGTGCAAAGAGGAAGATGTAACTCGGGTCCGTGAGAGTGGTGTTAGGGCGGTTTGTGTTGGTAAAATAACATCGAGAATGGGATGAAATATAATGAGACTTTGAGATGTGATAACACTCTCTGTAAGAATTTATTTTTTTCCCATAACGTTGCTAATATTTTCCGACAAATATCCTCCAATACATAGTAAAGTCTCAATGAGAATAACGAGATAACAATTTTTATAATTCTCCAAGATCTCCGAAAAAGAAACAATTAAAAATAATGATTGTGTATCTTTTTGAGAAAACGAAATTAGAAGTTAATGTTCTAAAAGTGAACTGAGTCAATCAATATATAATAGTTAAAAAAAGACAACTTTTCATATCTCAAAACCTATCATTCGAACGTAATTATTTGTGTCCAAAGAAACTTTTATTCGAACACAATTATTTGTGTCCAAAGAACAGATTAATTTCGAACACACCTCTTCATGTTTGAAGGATAGTTAACTCGAACAAAACTCTTCGTTATACGAAAAATAATTTATTTTGGCACAACTTTTAATTGTCCGAAACCTGTCTCGTCAAAAAAATAGTAACTCTTGGACATTAATAATTATTTAAAATCCACATCTTAATTTAACAAAATAACTATGAACTCCTACATGAATAGTCACACTGTTTCATTAGGAATCAACAGATTATTTTTATTATAATTTCAAAAAAATAAAAAATAAAAAATAAAAAATAAAAAATAAAATGATTATTGATTTGCCAATAATTATCCGCAACCGCGCAAATATGCCAAGTGCTAAGTGTGCCTAATAATCGTGCTAAAATCGTGCTCCCACACTCGGGTATAGTGGAGTTTAGCCCACTTGCCCATTGATTTATTTTGAAAGACCATGATAGCCTTTTAACTAATAAAGAGACTTGCACTCTTCCTTCCATCATATATGGGTTTGGAAAAGGGCACTTTTTTTTTTTTTGTAAACAAACTTCAATAGTTTGTGCTAGGAGTTTTATGAGAGAAATAATATATCTCTAAAGAGCTTTGAACGCAGGTTGGCTTCCCGTATACAAACCGGTCAAGAGCTAATGTCGCTCTTCCGATGAGGCCATGACATGCCGAAATCGGTTGTAGTGCCTAAAGTAATCCCCTCGTCTCGCTTGATGTACGGATACCGGAGCTAAGCGTGGCGTGATATGATTCAATACGGGAAAGTCATTCGCATAACTATTTTATGGGATAACTAGTGGAAGGAAAGCTAGCCTACCTTGGCTCGTCAAGCGCCGAACAGGTTAACTCCGATGCTAAATCTCCGAGCCCGTGATAATATGGTATCAAACCAGGATCCCTCCAAGAGGTGGGTGAGTCGGAAAAAACCTATGGTCTTCCCAGTCCTACGAGTGCCGAGAGTAATGATCTATTTGGCAACAATTCGATTCTATTCCCCGAAAAAAAAAAGGATGAGAAACATGTTTGTAACATAAGTGATTCGATTATGATTCCATTCTCGGGAATATTTTTGGAGCAAAAAAAGAATAAAAAAAGTTGATTCTAAAAAAAAAAATCGCTTTTGAGAATCACAAAAAGAATAAAGACTCAGATTCTTTTAAAAATATTAGGTCCACATGAACTTCGAACTTTTAAAAAAGTTAAAATTAGATTTGAAAATTTACTGATAACTAATTTTTTAATTAAATATATTTTTAAAAAATAAGCTTTAAAGTTTAATAAATAATTTTAAAAATTTTAAAAAAGGGGATTAAAAAATTTTAAAAAAAATCAAAAAATGGGGGAAAATTTAAAAACTTTAAAAATATTTTTTAAAAATAAAAAATATATATGAAAATTTTTAAAAAAGAATTCTCGTCACATGTTTGTTCTCGGGAATAAAGTTTTTGTGCGGTTATCAAACGCATTCCGATTTTTTTAAAAATTATCCAGGAAATAGAATTAGAAAATATGATTCTAATCGAGTTATTTTTTTTTTATCAAAATTGTTGCCAAACAGGCTTTGAATCGTTGGAGCAAACGGCTCTCAACATGCTTTTGGGATGCCAATGGAGGGACACTCCAATAAACCAATTCCTCATTGAAATGGAACAACATTCCTAGATCTAGTCGGCGAATCTCAAGATGGGTCCTCTACCATGTTTCCAACAAGGAAAGACATCAATTGGTTGGCTATAATACTAAGAAGTGCTTAGTAGGATAAAGAGGGTCTTTGCCAAAAGCGCAGTTGACCAAAAGTGCCACACTTGAAAAGTGCAAGTAACCGAAAGAGGATGCTACGGCAAGTGTAGTTGGCCAAAAGACATCTAAAAGGTGCACGTGACCGAAGAAGCCCGAACAACCTTTGATATATAATAATAAAAAAAAAGATGCCAATAGAGAGAAATTGTTCCGTTGGGCAAGCATGCGCTTGCATCCATGTGAGACCCCATAGTGGCATTGATGATAGGAAATGGCGCGGTGAAGCGACAGAATAGGATGCAACACGAACGTTGCGGAATTGAGTAGGGCAAAATGACACGAATAGAAAGTTACGTGTGCCCAGGACAAGTTCTCAAACACTCATATATCCTTAAAGTGAAGCTTGTTGGTGTTGTCATGGTGAGTGAGCAGTGCTTGAGGGAAGATGCAACTAGATCCATAGGAGTGATGTCAAGGCGGTTTGTGCTAAAAGTTCTAGGACATAAATAATATATCTTTGGGGAGCTTTGAAGGTGATGTTGACCTCCCGTGTACAAGCTAGTCGGGAGTTGATGCCTATCGCTTGATGAAACCATGGCGGTTGAAACCGGTTATAGTGCCTCAAGTAATCTGCTCATCTCGCTCGATGTATTGATGCCCCGAGCTAAGTTGGGCATGCTATGATCCAATACGAAAAGTCATTCACGTAAGCTGTTCCATGGACAACTAATAGAAGGAAGGTTGTTTTGGCTTGGCTTGCCTGTCGTCGCATGGGCAAAACTCTCTTGCCAAATCTGGGAGCCCATGACAAAAGCAATTCTCTTTTTGGTAGCTGCTAGTCGATAGTCGACAATACGTTAGTTATTTTTTATCACACAACTCCCAATCAATGAGTGCTTTATGCAAAACACGCGGTAATATTGTGTGGATCCAAAGTTAAGATTGTATCATCTTTTAAGAGTACTATCAAAAAAACATTTTCCTTTTTTGGGAAAGCTTCTAACCCGAAGTCCGACAATATTATCGGTTATTTCCGACCACACGATCTCCTAATCAATATATGTTTTATATAAAACACGCGATAATTGTGTGTGGATCTACGATTGAGATTGTAGTCTCGAGACGGTATTGTCCGAAAAGCATTTTCTTTTTTTGGAGTTGCTTAGCCTAACAATCTAACAATATTGTCGGTTATTTTTTAGCAAAAATTTTTTGTCCGGCACATTTGCTTTATTCTAGTATGACAACTTCTTTTCTCTTCTCATAGCAAGAGACAACCAAAAACTTGCGAGCCTGCACTTGTTGATAAGAAACACAGACATGAGAACAGGAGCCCATAAGATAAAATGTTAGCCAGTGGCATTTTATCGTTGTTGCCGCCGCAGCTTCTGTTATTTTCGTTCCATGCCAGTATATGCCGACCGCCTAGCAAAGGCGAAGATAAAACTACAAAAGCCAAGTGCCAAAGTCTCTCCGAATTATGTCATAACGATACAATAAGGATAGTCTGAGTTTAACTAGCCAATATAAGGTGGGGTAAGGAACTGTCCCCTGTTCTATGTCGACTATGGCAAAGTTTAAACATGTCCTGGTCATACCATTTCCTGCACAAGGTCATGTCAATCCTCTCCTCAAACTCCCGCACTATATTGCTGTTTCCGGAGTCAAGGTCACGTTTGTGAACACAGAGTCCATTCACGCACAAGTGATGGCTGCAAACCCTGGAATGGATGATGGATCGAATTGGATTACGTTTGTCGCTATTCCTGATGGGCTTGAAACTGATGAGGAGCGAAAGGATTTTCCTAAGCTACTGGAGATCATGTCAAGGGTGATGCCAGGCCATCTGCAGGAGTTGATTGAGAAAGTGAAGAAGCAATCAAATGGTAATGAAGATGAGCAGATCAGCTTCACGATTGCGGACCTGGCCACCGGATGGGCGCTGGAAGTCGCCGAAGGGATGGGAATTGAGCGAGCTGGGTTATGGTCAGCCTCAGTTTCGACCCTGGCCTTGGATTTTCATATTCCAAAGTTGATAGAGGGTGGAGTCGTAGACAACAATGGTAAGGGACCAGACAACCTTTCACAATCAGTCTCGTGAAGCCCAAATATGTCGTGTAGCCAATAGCCATCTCTCAATTGCTTTATTGACACACCAAAGAGAGATGACACTACAACATACATCACACCAATAACATATGTGCTTGCAGGAATAGGTAGTCTATATATAATCTAACTTGGCATTGAAATCATACAGGCGTTGCTCTGAAGAATGATCTCATCACAATATCAACGGACCATCCTTCATATAAGAGCACTGACCTCCCTTGGAATTGAGCTGAAGACCCAATGACGCAGAATGTATTTTTCAGAGGCGCACTGTCCATCATCCATCACAGCAAACTCACAAAGTCACTTCTTTGCAATTCATTCTATGAACTCGAGGCATCGGCCCTCAGTGTCATTTCCGGTGCTCTCCCCATTGGTTCGTTAATAGTTAGCACACGTTTATTCCACCGCAGAGGAGCTTCTTGAACTGGTTAGACCAACATCCAGCCCAGTTAGTCATCTATGTTGCCTTTGGAAGCTTGACAGTATTCAGCGCAGAAAACTTCTGTGAGCTCACCCATAGCCTCGAACAGATTTCTCGACCAGTCTTATGGGTTGGACGCCAGGACCTCACTGACGGGCCAGTCACCGAGTTCCATGAGGGGTTCCTCTGAAGGGTGAGGAATTATGGGAAGGTGGTCCAATGGGCACCACAAGAAGAGGTCCTAGCACATCCAGCAGTGGCATGCTTCTTCACTCACTGTGGTTAGAATTCAACACTGGAAGGCCTGAGCAATGGAGTCCCACTGCTCTGCAGGGCTTACTTTGCATATCAGTACCTGAACAAGAGCTTAATATGTGATGTGTGGAAGGTGGGTTTAGGAGTTGATTCCGATGAAAATGGACTGACAACTAGGCATGAAGTGACACAAAAGATATTGGCAGTTCTTGGGAGCAAGGAGATAAGGGCAAATTGCCCGAGGATGAAGGAGATGGCCAGGAAGAGTATTAGTGAAGGAGGGTCCTCCCCGAAGAATCTGCAGAGCTTCATCGAAGTCATGAAGGCTTGAGGTTCTTGTTGTTGTCCTGTTCAGTGCCAAAGAATGAACACTGTTTTACTCTCTGATGTGCTGAGGTGGTTCCTTCCAAGTTTGCTGGTTTAGTTAAGAACCAGTTTGTTCTTGTATAAAGTTCTGGCTACTGTCAAAATGGATGACGACAATATCATTTGTTACTTACAAATGAAGTATTTTAACCAAAATGAAGTCTTTTTATTCTTATGTTTCATTTTTTAGCCACATTATGCCAAGTGGAGAGAGAAATAATAAAAAAATCACGTCATCATTTTTGTCGGCCGAGTTGAATAGAATTAACGAAGGACTTGATTGCACCAATTTGACAAGTTTTAGGATTTAATAGCACTTTTTGAAAGTTTTAGAACTCAACCGAACCGTGATAAGTTTTAGGACTTACAAGTGCACTTAGCCCTTCTTAATATAAACAAGTCTCATAAGCAAGTAGGTTTCACAAAAAAACAAAGTCCTATTGAGATGGGCATTTGGAATAACAAAAATTTAATGGGTTTGGGACGACTTGCTTGTGACATCCCGAAATTTTGGGTTCTATAAGAAAATAAATTCAATGGATTTTAGTTTCAATTTTGGTCTAGTGAATAAGATGAGATTTTTGAGATTTAAGGGATAATGATTGGATGCAATTGTAATTGATCGAAGAGAGATTTGGATAATCCAAGTAGTATCGGTCGAGAAAATCAAGCCCGGACAATTGAACCGTCGAGCTAAAATATTAAAACCATTCGCGCCCGAGCCTAGTTTTGGCCGAACCTTAGAAGTGAATTTACCATTTTTCCCTTAAAGGTAAATTTACTATTTTGCCCTTCTTGCATTATTGAGAAAAGCCAAGAAGTCATTATGGATGAAGACTTTAGAGGCATTGCATTTATTGAGAGGATTTTATCTTAGATATAACTTGTTCAAGAAGCTTAGGGGATATTATCTCTCTCTCTCTCCTCTCTCATTTCTCTCTTCAATTTTCGTGAAAGCCTCCCCCATCCCGAGCCCTTTCGTTTTCTCGGATTTCTGCGCGCGCCCGACAATAAATCGCTCGTTTGAGCTCATCCGGAGGGCGAATTGAGCTCCGTTTTCTCCTAGACGACCGTAAGATCAAGTGCTACTTGGATCCGGGGGCTGATTATCGAAGAAACCCTTGAATTTTCGTGGGTTTGAGCCGAACAGAGGCTGGTCGGTGGAGCCCGGTTCGTTCGGCGTCGATTCAAGTTCCGTCGTTCGTTGCCGCGCCACCACGGGTTGTCTTCTTTAAGCCATGTGCCACCCCCGAGCTCAAGCTACCAATCGCCGTGCCGAGTTTAGAGGCCGAGAGCCGCCGAGGATCGCGTTGTCGCGCTCGAGTCATGGCCGCCGTCGCGCTCGAGTCATCGCCGCCGATCGTTCATCGTCGCTGGCCGTTATTGGTGAGTTAACCCTTAATCTCCGATTAGGTCGTTAATTACATTTAGGGATAGATTATTTTGTGTTAATTGTGGGTTAGTTTAGTTAATGATGGTTGGATTAAGATAACTAACCACGGTTGGTTTAGTTTATTGTGGTTGGGTTAGTTAACCCTGGATAGTTAAAGTAACCATAGTTACTTTTAGTTAACCGTAGTTACTTTTTACTAACCGTAGTTACTTTTCGTTAACTGTAGTTACTTTATGTTAACCATAATTACTTTTTGTTAACCATGATTAGGTTAGTTAACTTTGGTCGATAAGCTATCGGTTTTGGTGATAAGCTATCAAGGTTTGAATGATAAGCTATCGAGGTTTTGGACGATAAACTATCGAGGTTTGGACGATAAGCTATCGGGGTTTGAGTGACAAGCTATCAAAGTACGAAGATAAGCTATCGATTTATTATTTTATTAATATTATTGTGTAGTTTTAATACTCGTCTCTAAGTGTTCTATGCTTGAATTGTGATGTCGATGTTGGGAACGTACCAAATAAATTGGCTTATATAATTAATTATATTGATCGGCAATCCTCAAGAATGTTTGGATATGAAAGTATGTCGAATTTGGTAGTTGAATCATGTGATTGAGGTTTGACTTGTTGGGTTGTGTTTAATCTTGTGATAGTTAGAGCGTAGTGCTAGTCGCACGCTATTGATCTACCATCGACAAGTTGACCTATATGTTTAGGTTGCCCTGAGCGAATCGGCGCCCTACTCGACTTAGGCGTTAACTCACGGATATTTTATATCTCACCCGTTATTATTAATCATTTTTCAAGTCCTTAGCTATGGAGTAGCGAAGTGAAGGACGTGGATGTTGGTCTCTTTTTGGAGTAGCTTGGATAGTGTTAATTCGAACCCCGAAATTGGCATCTTTTGTATGGTTAGAAAGTGACCCCGAGGTAGGGCTTGTATATACGTATTTCCCGAGGTTAACGATATAAATAAACAAAATAATCTCTTATGTTGATTAACTTGATTGCCTCTTGTTCTATCCATACTGCTTTTAATATTGTTTGGGGAAATAGAACATTCCACATGCGCTTAATTAAAAGATAAAACGAATGGGTCGGTGACGCGTCCCGAGACGTCACAACTTAACGACCGATAAAGGATGTTGACGTGCCCGAGGTGTGCGGGGTGTGACACTTGCCATCCTTAATGATTTAAAGGTTCTACAAAGATGTGATGAACGTGCCCAAATATGTTATCAGGTGTCAACTTAACGCGCGATGGAGTTATTGGAGTTGGTTGAAATGTCTAACCCGAAAATTTGAAAAGAGCGAGGAATGAGACAGTGTATTTTCTAAGCCATGATATGCTTCACGGGTTCACCATGTTTGACACCTCACGACGTCGGGGAAAAGGACATTGAAAGTGCCATAACTTTTGTACGGCACTCACCTTGGCACCAAAACTTTTCGTTACATAATTAAGTATCAAATCGGAGAAAAAAATGATCATTTAAGTGTCTTCATGGATATTTCCTTCCAAAAGCCCTATGTGGCTTTTTAAATTGAATGATAATTCATATGTGGCTTTTTTCCATTCAAAAATTGGTCCAACATGGACTATGAGGTGGTTGGACTCTCCGTCGCCATATTTCTGTTTACTCTCCTTTACTCTCGTTCAATGTCCGTCACTTTTACGTTCCCTCTTGTTCAATCGTCGATCATCTGCTCGCGCACCGTCTCTCTCGATCTCGACGATCATCATCATCCACTCTCACTTAATTGCTCGATTGGCACGCAAAATAAGGGCTCGGTGCTTTTGGAGGGAAAATTTTGAGCTCAGTGCCAGAGGCAGGAACATTGCAAAGGAAAATGTGAGTGATTTATTATGCTTGGTGAGTGTTATTATTTTCTATCCACCGAGCGACAAAGTTAGTCATTGCTTATTCGATTTGGTGTGATGGTGGCTGTTTTTTTTTTTTTCTGTTTGTTGTGGGGGGGAGGGCGATCATTTATGTATTATGATCCCAAATCCTAATTTTTTTTTGTCTTGGGTACAGAATCGGCATGGTGAGAATGACTGCAAGAATAAGGTATATGAGACCAGAAGGCCATATCAATTACCTACAGTTCGGGTTCCAATTAGAAAGAGTGCAAAGATTGTAAATCAAATAAAAAGTCCATCAAAAGGAAAAGGAACTGAAGGGGATCGTCGAGATTGATCAACGGGAGGGTGCTGCCTAGGTCTCGTGCTTCTGGTATGTATCTTTCCGTTTAAATCATAAATATCAATCAAAATTATATGAAAGACGAGTTAATCCATGGGAAATTAGACAAGCAAGAAACCAAGTAAGGATAAAAGAAAAAAAACATAAGACTTGTTGAGGAATCTGTAATTTTCCATTTTTAACACTTATGCTTGTATGGTGAACTCAAGGCATTAGCATTTTTGTCCAGCACATTTGCTTTTATCTACGTATGACCACTTCTTTTCTCTACTCATGACAAGGACAACCTAAAACTAGAAAGCCTGCGCTTGTTTATAAGAAATGGAGACCTGCGAACACAAGCCATTGACATATTGGAAGCCAGTTGCATGTTATCTTCGTTGCCGCCACAGCTTCCGTTCTTTTCTTTCCATGCCAGTATGTACCAATCGCACGCGAAAGACGAAGATAAAACTACAAAAGCAAAGTGATAAAGTCCCTTCGAATCGTGCCGAAACAGTACAACAAGGATAGAATGTTAGAAAATAATAAAATTGATTTTTGAAGTAGAAGAGTCCAATTTGACTTTGGACTTGTTATAGATAATCATTATCCATATTAATAGATAAGCTAGAACAAAAGTCCAATTTGGCTTTGGAATTGTTATAGATAAACCTTGTCCTCATTAAGAGATAAGGAAAGACAACTTGTAAGTGGATGAAGATCAAGTCTAATTTTGCTTCTTCATTGGCGGTGGAATGAAGGCGGTGGAACTTGCCTATAAATATGGAGGGGTATGATAGTTAATTTTTTCTTTAGAGAGAGTAAGCCATAGAAGCTTATGCATATGAGTGAGAGAGATAGAGGATAGTGAGTTTGTACTGAAAGCTTATTGTTAAGCTTGTGTCTTCTTTGTGTGAAGCCTTTGCAAAGGTAGTTTGAATACCACTCTAATTTGCTTACTCGATTTCTCTCTCATATCAAATCCTCCAAATTTTCGTAACCCTTTTGGTTCCTACAATTGGTATCAAAGCTAATTATGGCATCCACCAGTTCCGTTCAATTGCAACTTCCAAAGTTGAACGGGAGGAATTTCAACAATTGGTCCGTCCAAATGAAGGTTTTATTCAAATCGCAGGATTTGTGGAACCCGGTGGAGAGTAGCTATACCGAAGTAGGCGATGCCGAAGAATTCAACGCTTTGAAAAAGGAGGAGAAGGATTTGTTGGTCGAGTCTTGAAAAAAAGATCAACAAGCATTATATACGATCTTTCAAGCTGTGGAGGAAGACAATATTTGAAAAAATATGGTGCGCGAAACCGCCAAAGCAGCGTGGGATATTTTGCAAAAAATCCTACAAAGGCAATGATCGCGTGAAGCTAGTTCGATTTCAAACACTTCGAGATGATTTTGAGTCTTTACGCATGAACGACTCCGAATCTATCTTGTCGTACTTTGATCAAGTGCAAACCATCGTTAACCAATTGAAGGTTAGTGGTAAAGAACTCGCAAGATGAATGAATCGTAGAAAAAATATTGAGGTCTTTGATTGAAAGATTTGACTACGTTGTTGTGGAAATCGAAGAAGGCCGGGATATATCAACCATGACGTTGGATCGGTTGATGGGTTCATTATGCTTGCATGAACAAAGAATGAATCGAAGTTCGTCGGTAAGTATCTCGAGCAAGCTTTGCAAAGCCCGGTCGCTCACTCAACTCAAGGAAGGCATCATGGTGTCCAAGATTGTGGAGGTGGGCGAGGTAGAGGTGGCAATTCCAATTCCACTTGGAAGATATAAAACACGTGACAAATCAAAGATCAAGTATTTTAAGTGTAACAAATTCGGACATTACAAATTCGAATGTCGAGCAAACATGGGGCACGAGTAGCTAGAACATGTACATGCCATTGATGCTGATGAAAGCGTCGTGTTAGCATGCAAAACGAATGACTCGAGTATCGGTGATGCCAATATATGGTACCTCAACATCGGGTGTAGCAATCACATGTGTGGTCGAAAGGTTCTCGCACCTAGACGAGACGGTTCGCGGTGAAGTCAATTTCGAAAATAAATCAAAGGGTCTCGTGATGGGAAAAGGTGACATTGATGTCAAATCAA
This sequence comes from Rhodamnia rubescens, assembly GCA_021437795.1. NCBI lineage: Eukaryota > Viridiplantae > Streptophyta > Magnoliopsida > Myrtales > Myrtaceae > Rhodamnia > Rhodamnia rubescens. The sequence goes on along the minus strand of JAILYA010000005.1, from coordinate 5,100,578 downwards.
AAGATGGTACTAATGTTATCAGTTGCGGATGTTTACTTTGTGCTAGGAATTTTCTAGAATTTGCTTAGTATTGGGCAACTTTCGGAAAAAAAACCACAAAGTTAACATTGAAAATGGAGTTTGCACCATTAAAGGTGAAAACGATAAGTTGATCATGGCGGTGCATGTGACAAATAACCGGATGTTCCCTCTATCTCTCCGGACAAAGTCTTTATTGAGTTTTCAAGCCATAGCGAAAGATAGCAAGTGGTTGTGGCATCTTCGCTTCGACTTGTTGGGAATATCACCAATGTGGTAATTATTGAAAAATCTCCAATCTTATTTTGATGATAACAAAGACAATCAAAGGCTACTAATATATGCATTGGTTGAGTTATACTAGGTTATATGCACAAGCCGAAATGCAAATAAGGTTAAAAGTGCACCAGGATATTTCGAGACAAAGATCTACTCGCCAATGTTTAGAGTGCTCTGCCGATCTTTTGGGTTGATAGCGGATCTCCGAGGTGGATAAGATATTGAGCGGCGCAAATGTCTACGAGCTGGAAGGATCTTCAAGCAAGGTGAACATCTAGAAGGACCTTCATCAAGGTGAACAAGTTGAGAAAGAATGGGGATGTTCGTGATGGTTTAGATAAAGATCGGGTGAATAGTAGATGGACCTGTCGATGGTGAACAAGTATAGAACCGTGATGTTCGGTAAAGCTTGGAATGACCATGAAGATGAATAACTTGGTGGAGTTGAAATTGTCAATATGCTTTGGGATGGACCAAAAGAAAGATCGGGTTAGCGGATTGTTATCGAAGCAGCGGATCTTTGGCAAAGAGGAGCTACCTTATATAGATCGGGTGAAAGATTGGGTGCACACGATCAACGGACCAATAAAGATCTAGGACGTCCTAATTGTGGGTAAGGAATTATGCAGATGTTTACTTCGGAAAGTGACGGTCACTTGATCTGCTGACCCGGATCTTTGATAAAAAAAGGATATAGCCGCTACAAAGACGTGACCATATCAATGATCCTTGGGAGTTCAATGAAGATGAGGAATCAGCTAGGATGTTGATGTCCTTGGAGACCTCCGGAAACTAACTCAATCAAATCAGCAAAGATGAGGAATTAGCGGGGATGCTAATGTCCTTGGAAATCTTTGTATGCTAAAGAAGCCAAGAGGATCATTAGATAGTTGATCGTAAGTCATTCCGACGGTTTTTCTATAAACAACACCAACGGACCAAAAAGATCGAGATGAGACAATATTTTTGTCGATATCGCTCTTGGTGATGTTTGAACAACAAGCACGTAGGGATGTTTGTTGGGAAAGGAATATAGCCGTTAGCGGGTGAAAGATTTGCAAAGAAAGATCAAGAAGTCTATCGGGTAGAATATAACCACCGGCATCTATCATCTTTTTCAAAATAGTGTTAGAACTATAGATATTTTAGAACAAGTGTTAGAGATAAGCAACTAGAACAGTTTCAACGGGTCTCTAACGACTAGTTTCTCATCAGCAGCACCTCCAATATATTGGAGTTGTCTATATAATGGAAGACCTTCTATGCCAAAATGTTAGAGAGACAAAGCACTAAATAAAATGCATACTTGCTATGAGCTAGGTTTTTCTCACTATTTCTTGGTTCTTGCGAAAGATCTTCTCTAGTAATCTTTCTCTCGCTATAATCTTATGAGAGATTAAGTGTACAATATTGAGAGCTATACGTGAGTCTTGATAGTGTGATCTATTGAAAAGGTAGTACTTGCTATTTGTAACTTGTCTTGAAGATTACTAGTGAATTTCAGCCCAAGTTGTGGCTATCGGTCTTGAAAGTGGACGTAGGCTTGGAGATAAAGTCGAACCACTATATATCTATTTGCGGATCTTCTATCTCATCTTTATCTGCGCTACATGTTCGTAGAACATCACCATCCGTCAAACGACAGTATGACCTAATTTCTACAATATGTCTTCATTGATATTTGACCAGATGATTTTTGTGTGCTTTGGTTTTTTGTAATCATTATACATTTACGCACACAATCAGCTCAAATCATTTTAAACATCTACTAATATGATCTCTACGATATCGATGTGTGCTTGCATTTTACTTGATCTTTTACTCGGTTTTGCATACATTCGATATTGTTTTGTGAAATATCCGATTGCCACATCTTTTTATATCGCCTACTATTTTGAGTGCTCTTATTTCTCGTGATCTTCTTACACTTTAGCACACAATCTTCTCACGGTATTTCAAATATCTACTGACCTGATCTTTACAATATCTCTGCAGATGTTCGAGCCCGGTGTTTGAATTTGAACTGTTTTATTCCGCAAATATTTTTCATAGTTCTTCAAATAACTCATTCACCCCCTCTAGGTTATATTGCTAGCCCCAACATGACCATCTAAATTTTTGTGGACTAAAACTATTGGTCTAGAAAAAGACGGCAATTGGGATGCCTTTGATTGATAGTCCGGTTAGCCCATATGAAGGACGTCTCGTTGAAAAACAATATCGAGAATCCTTTTCGGTTGGAGAAGCTAGAAGAGCCAAACAGCCTCCTGGAGCTAGTAGATACATATATTTGTGGCCCGAATGAGGTAGAATCAATCGGACAAAAATGGTATGCATTAATTTTTGTCAACGATTTTACCCAAAAAAACATAGGGATATTTCTTGAGAGAAAAATCTAAAACTTTTGGCAAATTTAAAAAATTTAAAGTCTATGCTGAGAAACATAGTGTATTTAGTCTAAAGACGTTGAGATCGAGATAGATGTGGAGAATTTACTTCCAATGAATTTAAAAAATATTGTAAAATTCTTAGAATAAATCGTCAATTGATTGCTAGCTATACTTCTCAACAGAAATGGTATAGCGAGAAAGAAAGAATATAATGATTTTTGAAATGGCAAGAAGTATGCTTAAAGCTAAAGATTTACCAAAGAAGTTTTGAGCGAAGCCGTTGCTTGTGTTGTATTTGTCCTAAATAGGTGTCCAATAAGGAGTGTTCTTGGAAAAACCCCGAAGAGGCTTGGACCCACAACAAGCCGAATGTTTCATTCCTTCGAATATTTGAGTGTGTTGCATATCCCTATATACTAGATGAATGGATAAAAAAGTTCGACGACAAAGCCAAAAGTACATCTTCATTAGTTACAATGAGTTGACTAAGGGTTATCGGCTGTATAATCCAATCACAGAGAGAAGGTAATTATCGGTAGGGGATGTTTAAATTTTTGAACATGAAGCCTAGGACTAGAACTAGAAGAGCGATCCTAAAAACATCACCATTGAAGACGAACCAACAAGCAGGAGAGTCAAAAAAATCTCCAAATAAAAATCCATCATTTTCACCTAGCGGTTCATCTTCTTCACTAACAACGGTTTCAAAACCGTCAATTTATTGTTCGCAACGACCGTGGCGGACTCTAGTAAAATTCAAGGATTTGTGGTCACAAGAGATGATGATAGTGATAGTGACGAGATCATTGATGAAACAATGGCAAATTTTTGTTTATTTGTTGAATGTGACCCCATATCCTACGATGATGCAACCGGAGATGAAAAGTGAATATAAGTAATGGAAGAAGAAATCCACTCGATAAAAAAGAATGACACATGATTGCTAACTTCTTTACCACCTGGTAAGAAGCCCATTGGTGTCAAGTGGATGTACAAGATGAAGTACAAATCCGAACGGTCGGGTGGACCATTACAAAGCTAGACTGGTCGTGGAAAGGCTATAAGCAAAAATCAGGTATTGGTTATTTTGAAGTATTTGCACTAGTGACTCGAATGGATACCATTTGGATGATCTTAGCACAGGCAGCTTAGAACCATTGGAAGGTCTATCAAATGGATGAAAAATCAGCATTTCTCAATGGTTTCATTAATGAGGAAGTCCACGTAGAGAAACCATAAGGTTATGAGAAGAAAGGGTGTGAAAATCAAGTTTACAAGTCGAAGAAGTATTATATGGTCTAAAACAAGCACCTCAAGCTTGGTACACAAGGATCGACGCATACCTGCTGAAGCATGATTTTCAAAAGTGCCCATATTAGCATACATTATATGTCAAGTCAAATACTAACGGTGATCTCATCATTATATGCCTTTACGTAGATGACTTAATATTTACAGGAAATTGTGAAAAAATATTTGCGGATTTCAAAGAGGCCATGACAAGTCGGTTCGAAATGACAAACTTGGGATTGATGTCATATTTTATAAGCCTTGAAGTAAAACAAACAAATGATGGCATATTTGTTTCACAACAAAAATATGCTAATGATATTTTGAAACGATTTAATATGGAATCGCTCAAATCAATTCGAACTCCCATAGCATAACGGTTATAGCTTAAGAAAGAAGGAACCGATGAGCTAGTAAATCCTACTTATTTTAAAAGTATTGTTGATAGCTTAAGATATTTGACGTTTACGAGGCTGGATATTATGTATGGTGTGGGAATTATTAGTCGGTTCATGGATAAACCATACCAATCACATTTGCACGCAGCCAAAAGAATTCTACTATATGTCGGTGGAACTCGTGATCATGAAATTTTATATTCTTACATTGATAATTTCAATTTAGTGGGATATACAAACAATGATTGGGCAGGTGATATTGAAACACGAGAAAAGTACTTTCGGATGTGTGTTCTTTCTCGGATCAAGAGTAATTTCTTGGTCCTCGAAAAAGCAACAAATTATTGCACTCCCGACAACCTGAAGCAAGATACATAGCAAGAGCTTCGGCGGCATAGCAAGGGACATGGCTTTGTAGGATGCTTAGTGAACTAAAGCATGAATAGAAGAGTCCTACCAAATTGATGTGTGATAACAAGTTAGCAATTGCATTAACCAAGAATCCTGTTTTCCATGGTAGGAGCAAACATATCTACATCAAGTATCATCTTTACTGGTCAAAGATGGTGAGGTTGAACTTGATTTCCGTAGGTTCGAAAACCAGATTGCCGATATCCTAATGAAACCATTGAAGGCGGATTCATTCGAGAAATTGAAGACGATGCTCAATGTTATGTACTTCCAAAATCAACTTTAAGGGGGGTTATTAGAAAATAATAAAATTGATTTTTGAAATAGAAGAGTCCAATTTGGCTTTGGACTTGTTATGGATAATCCTTATCCGTATTAATAATTAAGCTACAAGAAAAGTCCAATTTGGCTTTGGAATTGTTATGGATAAACCTTATCCTCATTAAGAGATAAAAAAAGACAACTTGCAAGTCGATGAAGACCAAGTCCAATTTTAATTGTTATAGATAAACCTTATCCTCATTAAGAGATAAGGAAAGACAACTTGCAAGTGGATGAAGAGCAAGTTCAATTTTGCTTCTTCATTGGCGGTGGAGTGAAGGCGGTGGAACTTGCCTATAAATATGGGGGGCATGATAGTTTTTTCTTTAGAGAGAGTAAGCCATAGAAGCTTATGCATATGAGTGAGAGAGATAGATAATTGTGAGTTTGTACTAAAAGCTCATAGTTAAGCTTGTGTCTTTTTTGTGTGAAGCCTTTGCAAAGGTATTTTGAATATTACTCTCATTTGCTTACTCGATTTCTCTCTCATATCAAATCCTCCAAATTTCCGCAACCCTTTTGGTTCCTACATAGAATTTGAATGGCCTATATAAGGTGTGCTAAGGAGCCATGCCTTGTTCAATGTTAACAATGGCAAAGTTAAAACATGTCCTTGTTATACCATTTCCAACACAAGGTCATGTCACTCCTCTCCTGAAGCTCTCACATTGTATTGCTGATTATGGAGCCAAGGTTACATTTGTGAACACAGAGTCCATTCACGCACAAGTGATGGCGGCAAACCCTGGACTGGACATGGGATCAGATCTAATTAAGTTTGTTGCCATTCCGGATGGGCTTGAAGCTGATGAGGTGCGAAAAGACCCGACTAAGATGCTGGCGAGCCATTTGCAAGAGTTGATTGAAAAAGCGAAGCAGCAGTCAAATGGCAATGAAGATGAGCAGATTAGTTTCATGATTGCAGACCTGACCGCCGGATGGGCATTGGAAGTCGCCGAAAGGATGGGAATCGAGCGAATCGGGTTTTGGCCTGCCTCGGTGTCGACTCTGGCCTTGGTACTGCATATTCCACAGTTGATCGAGGGTGGAGTCATAGATGACAATGGTAAGGGACTAAAGCTAGAACCCTTCACAATCTGTCTCGCGAAGCCAAGATATGTTGTGTAGCTATCTCTCAATTGTTTCATTGTCACACACTGTGGAGATGAATCTATAACACGTAACAAGCCGGTATCATATGTGCTTGAAAGAATAGGTTAATGTAAAGATTATCTAACTTAGCATCCCTAACTCGTACAGGTGTTGCTCTGAAGAAAGATCGCATCGTGATATCGAAGGACCTACCTCCATATAAGAGCAATGACTTCACTTGGAATTGCCCTGAAGACCCGATAATGCAGAAGATACTTTTCCAATTCCTATTGTCCATCCCCCCATACAGTAAACGATCAAAATCATTCATTTGCAATTCATTCCATGAACTCGAGTCATCGGCTATCAGTGTAATTCCTGGAGCTCTCCCAATCGGTCCGCTAATAGCAAGTGCCCGATTGTCCCATCTCAGAGGAAGCCTATGGAACGAGGACTCGACCTGCTCGAAATGGTTAGACCAACATCCTGCCCGGTCAGTCATCTATGTCGCCTTTGGTAGCACATCAATATTCAGCCCGGAACAATTCTATGAGCTTGCCCATGGCCTCGAACAGATCGGTCGACCCTTCCTGTGGGTCATACGCCCGGACCTCACCAATGAGCCAGTTACTGAGTTCCACGAAAGGTTCCTCCAGAGGGTGAGGAATTATGGGAAGGTGGTCCAATGGGCACCACAAGAGGAGGTCTTAGCACACCATTCAGTGGCATGCTTCTTCACTCATTGTGGTTGGAATTCCACAATGGAAGGCCTGAGCAATGGAGTCCCACTTCTCTGCAAACCCTATTTTGGAGACCAGTTCCTGGACAGGAGCTTCATTTGTGATGTGTGGAGGGTGGGTCTAGGGGTGGATGCTGATGAAAATGGTGTCACAACAAGGCATGAAGTGAGGAAAAAGATGCTAGCGCTTCTTGGCAATGAAGAGATAAGGGCAAATTGCCTAAGGATGAAGGAGATGGCAAGGAAGAGTGTTAGTGAAGGAGGGTCCTCCTTGGAGAATCTACAGAACTTCATTAAACATTTGATAGCTTGAGGGCTCTTGTTGTTCCTGTTCAGTCCCTGAGATTGTACTATGTTTTACTTTTTTACAAATTAATGTATTCTTAGTGTATTTAGCCCTCATAATTACTTACAGAACAATCTTTCAATCTTATAAAAGAATTCACTAATCTTACCGCAAGATTCATTGCCTTCAAAATATTAGGATGTCACCGCACAATTGATTGTATGACCAAAAGCTCATTTGCTTGCTTGGTAGGCAAAATGTGACGCTCCGAAAATTAGACCCTCTGTAAAGAGATCGAATTCAATAAAAAGAATTAATATTGAATTCTAGTCGGTATAAAATTTCGAATCGTAAGGACGTAAGTGACGAATTTTGGACGATTCTCAAAATTTCGTTCGGTTTAAATTAGGTTTCGAAAATCGTGGTCGTCGTGTTTTAGGATTTTTAATCTTCGCACCTAAGCCTAATCCGGACTTTGCCGAGCCCGTGAAAAGACCAAAATATCCTTTACCCAAGACGCCAATTGTCCTGTTTAGTCCCGATTTGTGATTTGACCTTTTTACCCCCCCAATTTGTACATTAGGAGACAAAGCAATTCAAATCTCCTTGGGTGGGCCCCATTTGTCATTACCTAGCCACCAATCCCATCCTAATCAGCCTACCCACCCACTACTCTCTCTCTCTCCCCCCGCCACCCCTCTCTCTCTCTCTCTCTCTCTCTCTCTCTCTCTCTCTCTCTCTCTCTCTCTCTCTCGGGGCGAGCGCGCCTTTGCCCATGCCTCCTGTTCACCGCGCGAGCCCATCACCGAGCTCCTCCTCCTTTATCGGCCTTCATCGTGCGACCGCTAGCTCCCCCGATCGTTGCTCTATCATCCCGCTACCACTCCGCCTCCGTTAGACCGTCGCACGCCGCTCTCAAGCCGCCAAACAACCCCGGGAGACCTCGACGCCAACCCTACTCTTTTTGGCTCCCGTGGGTAGTCCGAGCTGCCTCAACCCTTGTCCCCGCTTTGGACCACCACCAGCCGCCACGTCGTCATCCTCCACCCTACCATGACCCTCCCGACCCTATCCCGCCGCCCGTTCTCCACCGGACCGCCGTGAGCAGCTCCGACGGTCGACGTCCCCCGTTCTACCCTCTAACCTGTGCACCGCTATTCCGTCCCCTCCAACCCAGCTCCCCCACTCGCCGACCAACCCCAGCCCGTCGTCCTCAACCCCTCGTCGTCCCCCAAAGCCGCTGGAAGTCGATCGACGCTTGTGGAGCTCTATTTGAACCCCGGTATGACCTTTCCCGTTCTACCTACGCTTGCCCTATTTTTGTGCCGGTTCTGTCCAGCTTTTGTTCTCGCCGTCTTTAGCCGTCCACCACCATTATCGACGCCACTTGCAGCTCCCCGGAGACCCCCGACTTTGGCCAACCTTTTCCTCAGCCTTTGGACCACCCGAGCCTACATAAATCAGCATTGATGCCACATATTCCCATGTTTCCGCCGCTACCCTATTCTCGGGAGTCACTTTGTCAGCCGCCGGCCTCCACTGTTTCATCCATCGACAACCACCGACCGCCACCTCAAGTTCCGTTCAGCCTGTCCCGATGTGTCGTCACGTTCCACGATCATCCTTGACGAGTTGGGAGCCCAAAGCTCGAGTTGATCGAGAGTTGCCGATCGTCGTCGCCGAGCCGAGTTCATTGTCCTCACCGAGACCGCCCGAGCTAATTAATTTATGAGTTAGCCCCTAACTCTCGATTAGGGACGCTAATGACATTTGGAATTAGATTAATTAGATTTTAGGACGTTTAAGTAGCTCGATTGCGGTCGGATTAGCTAAAGACTTGGTTTAGGGTAAATGACCGTAATTGATTAAGTTAGATTGATTAGCTAGGTTGTCTGTGGCTAATTAGTGATTATAATTTATTGATGGTGATTGGTTGATCGTGAGTGAGCGATAGGTTAGAGACGAGCGCACGATTGATTGTCGGTTGAATTTAAAATTGTTATAGAAATCGATTGGTTTCGATTGATTAGTTGTCTCTTGAATTGTTGGAAATTAAATGTCGAAATTGATTGTTGATTGTCGTGGGTGTCTAATTGGGGGTTAATCGCTTCGATTGCTTAATTTGTCGATCAATTGAACTGTGCGTTCATATGACCATGTATGAGATCAAATTGCATGTTTTAGCACGAAAACGGCCTTGGGCCAAGTATTTAAACATGCGTGTATGAACATTCGACCTAATTCAAAGAAATAAATTGGTTAGTTATTAGATGTGCTTGAGTGGTCATATAATGGGAGTAAACCTTGTTAGTCGTACGGGATCCTAACAAGTTCGTACCGTGTTAGTCGTATGGAACCACACGACTTGTCGGATACACTTCAATCGTGCCCGTGCCGATCGTACGAATCACATGGATTGTTGGATGCCAATTGCAGCTTATGACGGATCGATGCTCCTTTTGGATGCCGTGCCGATCGCATTGAATACATAGCCTTGATCGCCGTCGTCGGAAGTAAAGGACGATACCTAGTCCTACCGGTGAGACACTTGTCGATCGTAGTGTTGTGGCTACACCTATCGTGTGTGCCAACCACGCTAGTCGCATGGGTCACCGGTTAATAAATAGACTTCGTGTGGTGTCCTACGCATGCAAAATTGATATGATACCATGCCAATTGTTTGTCCGATGTGATCTGTTAAGTTGAGTCTAGCATTACATTATGCATGACCGAAGACCGATAAGTTTGCATGTGGTTGACCTATATATGTATGGTGCCTTTGTGGTTGCCTGGTAAGATTTTTCCGAGCGAATCAACGCCCTAGTCGGGCTTAGGTATTGATTCACCGAGATTTATTTGTCACTCCATTGTTAACATTTCAGGTCCCAAGTGATGGAGAGGCTTGTTAGGTTCGGGGTCCCGTCCGACTAGTCATTTAATATCAAGTCCTATCCGGTTCCAAGTACAGAGCATATCCGGAAGTATCACGTCACGACACTCTGGGTCGATGAGGGGATGCCATACCTAGTGGCACACCTCTTCAAGGCCTGGTATTTTCGTGACGAAGATGGTCTTTTTGGCCCGCTCCGTGGGTTTGAAGAGCCGCCTAACCCGACCGTTTATACCCCAACTTGGAACCCGATGGACATCAATACTCCCGACCGAGAGATTGTGAACCCCGACTCGACTTGGAGGAATTACCTCCGTCTAGCGAAAGCTCGAGGGCCTAGACGTGGGGTGATCATCTTTTTGGAGCCGTGGATGCTAGGATATGGTTGTTAGAGTAGTCTTTTGAGAGTAGATGAGGGTTTAACCTTACCCGACCGTATATCTTTTTGAGGTCTTAGCGAGTTGCCTCGAAAAATGGGGTTGTATATTTGTTCAGTAGCTCCGTAGGATTAAAACTCATCTGCTTTGACTTTATGAATGAAATTGTCTTTTGTGAATGACTATCGTGTCTGTTTCCTACTTTACTATCTCATGTTGTTTGTTGACTGGAGAGTTCACATTTTCGCGTGCGCCGTAAGCGAGTAGGTCGATAGTGTACCTAGGACGCTATCTTTTATGACTAATGGCGAATTGGTAGGGATGTTACCGGCCCGGGGATCGGGGCATGACACAAAAAACCAACAAAATCCAATATACATGAATTGAGAAATCCCTTCAGCCGACTCAAACTAGAAATCCAATTCCAACTTGGAAAGTTTTTAGTAATTTCTTGCTTGTTTGGTCGCAAAATAACAAGTCCTATTTGGACTCTGAATTTCTGCTCCGTTCAGGTTTCTTTCATGGGTTCGAACTCGAGACATAATTTCAACAGTACTCATGATGATATATTGAGACAATTTCAGTGGATATTTTCACTGAAACTGGAAATTTTGAAGCTTGCCATCCTAATTTCCTGGTTCCTAGTTAGGTACAGGGTTTTGCGCTTTTAAAGTTCTCGCTTTTGTGAAAATGGATGACAACAATATAATCTGATTTGGTAAGATGTCCTTTTTGTTTTGGGATCCATGGTGACTTGTTTGGTAGGAGGGGATATAAATCTGCTAGCAAACAGATTTTGGCATCCTTGCATGGCTCTGGATTCTAGTTAAATAGAGATTGTGGGGTTTATGGTTTGGGCAGTGGCGTGCAGCAAATTGAAGTCATTGGGATCCTTTGATGGAAGTATACCGAGTGTTGGTCTTCACTGGTTATTACATGTAAATATGCGATGGAATAACTCGAGTAGGTCGAAAAGTCCAATCCGGAAGTTTAAATTGGCGGGACGAGGCTATATGTTCTTAGGCAATTATATACTTAGCAAGTCCACCATGTGCGATACTCTTCCACGCGCAACTATGAATCGAATTATATGAATGACGCACACGTAGTTAACCAATGGGAAATGAGACAAGTAAGAAGCAAGTAAGGAAAACATTTAGAGTCTACTTTTTATGGACACGATTTTCTGTTTCATGAACTCAAGGAATCAACGTTTTTGTCCAGCACATTTGCTTTTACTCGAATATCACAACTTCTTATCTCTTCACATGACAAGGGACGGTCTATAACTGAGAGCCTGCACTTGTTGATAAGAAACGCAGACATGAGAACACAAGCCACAGACAAATTCTCATGAACTCAAGGCATCTTTGTTGCTGCCGCAGCTTCAGCTCTTTTCGTTCCATGCCAGTATAGGCCGACCGCCTGTCAAAGGCCAAGATAAAACTACAAAAGCCAAAGTGCCAAAGTCCCTCTGAATCACGTCGTAGCAAAACAAAAAGAATAGAGCCTGAACTTAATTAGCCGATGTAAGGTGTGCTGAGGAACTGTGCCTCGTTCTAGGTCAACCATGGCAGAGTTAAAACATGTCCTGGCTATCCCATTTCCAGCACAAGGTCATGTCACTCCTCTTCTGAAACTCTCCCACTCTACTGCTGATTATGGAGTCAAGGCCACAGTTGTTTAACATTGAGTCCATTCACGCACAAGTGATAGCTGCAAACCCTGGATTGGAGGAGGGATCAAAGCGGATAAAGTTCGTCGTGAATACAGTTGGTGTCGAAACTGACAAGGAGAGAAAGGACGCGACTAAGCTGCTGGAGAGCACGTCAAGGGTGATGCCTGGTCACTTGCGGAGTTGAGTTGATTGAGAAGGTGAAGAACCGGTCAGACGACAATGAGGATGAGCAGATCAGCTTCGTGATTGCGGGGCTGACTATCTGATGTGACTGGAAGTCACCGAACAGATGAGAATCAAGCGAGTCGGGTTTTGGCCCGCCTCAGTTTCGACTCTGGCCTTGAACCTTCATATTCCGAAGTTGATGGAGGGTGGAGTCATATACATGATAACAGTGGTGAGGGACCAGCACTAGAACCCTTCAGAGTCAGTCTACTGAAGCCTGTAAATGTCAAGTGTTAACCATCTTTGTTGGCACCCCTGAAGGACATATGAATCTACAGCATTTATCACACCGATAACATCTGTGCTTTTAGGAATCGGGAGGAAATTACCAAACAAGTCCAAATTTATTGCAATCGTGACAATTTAGTCCCGAACCTTTTTATTGCTTAAACAATTTTATATTAAACCAAAATTTGTGCCAAATAAAAAAATTGATATTTAACTAAATCATGACAATACAAATTTTAAGTGGATTTTTTTTGAATTTATATAATTTTTATTTTTAAAAAATTGTAATTTTATAAAATGTTTTTTCCAAATTTCACGACAAAAAAAATGTTCATAAATTTTTATTTTTTATTTTTTTTATTTTTGTTTTTTTCTCCTTCCTCCTTTCTCCTCCCTCCTTAAAAGATTGCAAACTTGATTGTTTAAAAAAGATTCACGATTAAATCCAACTGATGTCTACAGACCTTCCTCCTTCATGCAAGAGCAGCGCCTACCCTTGGAGTTGCCTGACCCGATGACTCGGAGAATATGTTTTTCGGATGGGCTCACCTCCTCTTCCATCACCGCATAATGCTCAAGGTCATTCCTGTGCAATTGTTGAAATATTGATCTAATTTCAAGAAAAGTCTAGTATAAGATATTTACCATAAATATTTGTGGAATAATGTAGATATTTGTACAAATATCTAACACATTCATAGAAAAGTCGACATATTTCTCATAAATATATATATATATATATATATATAAAATATGTCAATTCAATCCTAAACTTTTTAACCGTACCAATTGAATTCTAAAGCATTTTCACATTTTTTTCAATTAAGTCAATCCGACCAATTTTGATCGGAAATTGATGATATGGACTCCGGCCATTCACTAGCCATCCTAAGTGGTGGCACATTATAGAGGCTACAAGTAGCATGTTGCAATTTACACTTCTAAGGATAACTAAAATGCATTAACCACAATTTATTTAGGCCACTCATCTAAAGAACTTTTGAGGGTTTGAAACATCTCGTTAAAATTTGGGTAGTGGGTTTGGGGTCGATTGTTAAATCCCATTACGGTTTGGGACGTAATGGTTTTTGGGATCTTTTAGTTGCTCTTATTTTGGTAAAGTGAAATCTCTCGGGGGAAAACTCTCAAGCCAATGCTAATATCAAGATTTAGTATAATATAAGATTCGTCATCGACAGCCACCATTTCAAACCTCAAGTTCTTTCAACATTATATTTTCCACTCCACAGAATTTTAATTGGAAATTTACAATGCATGAGTTTCAAATAAAATAGTTGTATTTGCAAGGGGAAAAGTGTCAAAAAGTCTTAAACCGAGTGCATTGGTATCAATTCGATCCTAAACCTTTTATCGGTGCTAATTCAGTCATAAACATTTTGCATTTGTGCAAAATTGAGTCCATCCAACTAATTTTGACCGGAAATCGCCGACATGGATACCGGTCGTCTCACGTAACACGATCGACGGTGACGTGAACTTTTTATATATATTTTTAAAATAATTTTTATTTATTTTTTTATTTTTCTCTTTCTCTTTTGCACTTTTTTTTAATTTGTTTTGAGGGCCGTGACACTTTTGCCAGAGTCAACTAGTGACCCGTGCCAGCCCTCAGCCAAAAAAAAAAAGTGTACAAAAAGAAAAAGAAGGAAAAAGCCAAAAAAAATTAAAACAATATCTACGTCGGGGCTAGTTGTGTCACGTAGGACAATCGGCATCCAAATCGGTGATTTTTGGCCAAATTTAGCCTGGATGAACTCAATTGGTATAAATGTGAAATGTTTAGGACTGCAATGAAACTAATAAAAGATTTAGAACCGAATTGGCATCGATGTAATAGGTTTAGAACTTTTTTGACACTTTTTTCCGTTTGCAAGTATGAGGTCTTTACTATATATTTCACTTAAGATTGGTGTTTATTACAACATATTGTGGCAGTAGCGAGTACTTCACTACTTTAGTGAGGGGACTTTGAAATATTGTATCAAAACCCCTAACGGATTTGGGAGGGGTTTTGCAAATAACATAAAGTTAAAGGGATGGGTCTAGGACGACTTTCCCTTTCCATCCCTAGTGATGTTGAAATTGCCGCCAAGACGTAATAAACGTATCCAATTATATTATATCCTAGATCTTATGTACTAATGTATGATGGGATTAATGGACTAGGCTGAAAAGTCCAATTAAAAAGTTCAAATTTTTAGGTGGAATGAGACTATATGTTTCTTAAGTCATTATACAGTTCACATGTCTACGAAGTGGGATACTCTCTCCCATAAAAAAAAAAATAGGGAAAACACCATCAAAAACCCTGAACTATGTCCTTTGTGACACATTCACCTTGAACTTTTTTTGTGACGTTAAAAACCCTAAACTATCCACATTGTGACACATTTACCCCAAACTTTTTTCTGTGACACCAAAAATCCCAAATTTATACTAGTGCGACATATTTGCCCTCCGTTAAAATTCCGTTAAAAATTTTCACAAAAAATCTGATATGGCTCCACCTCGGCGCCACGCGAGCGCCATGTCAATAAAAGGTTAAAACAAATGTTAAAAAACAAAAAAAAATGAAATTTACTATTCATCGTCCTCTACCTAGAGATCGCTTGGCCAAAACTAGTATGATGCTCGCCGTCGCTATCCACCGGTACTTAAACCTCTCGGCAGCATTAGTCGACCCTACTTGACCACTCTTCAGATTTGGCCACGGTGGCCACGAGCTTCGAGCTCAGATCTCGCCTCGAAGTTTGTAGCTGCCATGGCCACTCAAGCTCGAAGCTTGGCCTAAGGGTTTGTGGATTTCGTCTCTTTTGAGAGGGGGTGGATTTGTGGATTTCGTCTTTTCACGAAGGGCAGGCAGTGGCAGCGGTAGAGGTGGAGGTGGTGGTTACACGCTCACCTGAGGGGCATATAGTGAGGGTAGTGGTGGCGAGCTGCAAAAAGGTTGAAAACAATCTGCAAATTCAAAAAAAGTAAATCAAGTTCAGATCAGCAAATCCTAGATTGAAAACAATCTACGTAGATGAATTTTGTCATGGAGGCTGCAAGCTTAAGAACCTAAATCAAACCTCGAAGCTTGCGATTGCCATGCCCAGATTTGGTGGATGTAATCAAGCATGGGTGAACACCGCCGGAGGTTTAGACACGAGATCATCAATGCCTTCGAGGATGGGTTGGTGCTCAAGAACAAGAGCAAGAACAATCACAAGAACAATCACAAGACCTAACGCCCGAAGCTGAATCGAGCCAGGACTTGACTAAAACCCAGAACAAATACTAATCGAACACGAGCCGATCCACAAACAACGACGACGCAAACCAACGGGGACTCGCAAAAGTACAAAACAAACCTAAAAAAGAAACAAGTCCATCAACAGGAAAAAAAAAAGCAATGACCGATATCGAAAGCCGAAAGACCTCACCAAGTTGAAGACGATGAATGGTGACTTTGAATTTTCCTTTTCTTTTTCTTTTTCCTTTTCCTTCTCATGTTTTTCTCATGTGGCGCTTACGTGGCGCCATATCGCGCCACGTCGGATTCACATTAACTTTTTAACTGTCAATTTTAATGGAACCCTAATGGAGGATAAATGTATCACGTAATTTAAGTTTGGGCTTTTTGATGTCACAAAAAAAGTTTGGGATAAATGTGTCACGGTAGATATAGCTTGGGATTTTTGACGTCACAAAAAAAAGTTTATGATAAATATGTACAATGGACGTAGTTCGGGGTTTTTGGTGGTATGTTCCCAAAAAAATATGATTGAAATAAGATGAATTACCCAAATGGAATAAATAAATGGGAAAAAGACAAGCAAGAAACCAAGTAAGGAAAGAAACATAAAACGTATTAAAGAATCAATGTGCTTGGAAGTCATTTTTTAATAACGCTTATTTTTATTGAGAGTCTAGTCCGATCGTAGGACAGTGTTGCTTGGGTTATTTCGATCACACGATCTCTCGATCGAATGAGTGTTTTATACAAAATACGAAGTAGTAATGTGTGGATATATGATTGAAATTTTATTATTCCGAACAGTATTGTAAGGAAAGCATTTCCCTTTTTTTTTTTTTTAATGAACTCAAGGCATCAGCATTTTTTGTCCGGCACATTTGCTTTATTGTAGTACGACAACTTCTTTTCTCTTTTCATTATAAGGGACAAACCTAAAACTTGCGAGCCTGCACTTGTTGATAAGAAACGCGGACATGAGAACACAAGCCATACGACAAAATTTTAGCCAGTTACATGTTTATCTTTGTTGCCGCCGCAGCTTCTGTTCTTTTCGTTCCGTGACAGTATATTCCGACCGCCTGGCAAAGACGAAGATAAAACTACAAAAGCCGAGCGCCAAAGTCACTCTGATTCACAGTCATAGCGAAGCAATAATGATAGAGTTTGAGCTTAATTAGCCAATATAAGGTGTGCTAAGGTACTGTCCCTTGTTCTATGTCAACAATGGCAAAGTTTAAACATGCCCTGGTCATACCATATCCTGCACAAGGTCATGTCACTCCTCTCCTGAAACTCTCTCACTGTATTGCTGATCATGGAGTCCAGGTGACATTTGTGAACACGAAGTCCATTCACGCACGCGTGATGGCTGCAGACCCTGGATAGGACAAGGGATCAAACTGGATTAAGTTCGTCGCGATTCCGGATGGGCTTGAAACTGACGAGGAGCGAAAAGACTCGACTAAGCGGCTGGAGAGCATGGCAAGGGTGATGCCCGATCATTTGCAGGAGTTGATTGAGAAAGTGAAGGAGCAGTCAAATGGCAATGAGGATGAGCAGATCAGCTTCACGATTGCGGACCTGGTTGCTCGATGGGCACTGGAAGTTGCTTAAAGGATGGGAATCGAGCGCGCTGGGTTTTGGGCCGCCTTGGTTTCAACTCTGGCCTTGAATCTTCATATTCCGGAGTTGATCGAGAATGGAGTCATAGACAAGGATGGTAAGGGACCAGAACTGTCTGAAGAAGTCTAATTAGGTCGTGTAACCATCTCTCAATTGCGTTACTGACACACACCATTGAGAAATGAATCTACAATGTTTATCGGGCCGATAACATATATGCTTGTAGGAATAGGTAGTTTCAAGATAATCTAACTTGGCATCGATAACTCATCCAGGCATCACGATGAAGAATGATCCCATAACGATATCGAAGGACCTTCTTTCATATAAGAGCACTGACCTCACTTGGAGTTGCCCCGGAGACCCGAGGAAGCAGAACGCACAAACTTATTCCTTTACAATTCATTCCATGAACTCGAAGCATGGGCTTGCAGTGTCATTCCTGGAGCTCTCCCAACCGGTTCGTTGATAGCGAGCGCTCGACTAGTGCATCGCAGAGGAAGCCTGTGGAGTGAGTACTCGACCTGCTCGAACTGGTTAGACCAACACCCAGCCCAGTCAATCATCTCTGTTGCCTTCGGAAGCTTGACAGTATTCAGCCTGGAACAGTTCTATGAGCTCGCCCACAGCCTCGAACAGCTTGCCCTACCATTCATGTGGGTCGTGCGCCCGGACCTCACCAAAGGGCCAGTCACCGAGTTCCACGATAGGTTCCTCCAATGGGTGAGGAATTATGGGAAGGTGGTCCAATGGGCACCACAAGGGGAGGTCTTGGCACACCCTTTAGTGGCGTGCTTCTTCACTCACAGTGGTTGGAATTCCACGATGGATGGCCTGAGCAACGGAGTCCCACTTCTCTGCAGGCCTTCCTCTGCAGATCAGTACCTGAACAGGAGCTTCATATGTGATGTGTGGAGGGTGGGTTTAGGAGTTGAAGGTGATGACAACGGATTGATAACCAGGCATGAAGTGAGAGACAAGGTATTAGCAGTTCTTGGGAGTGAGGAGATTAGGGCAAATTGCCTGAGGGTGAAAGAGATGGCCAGAAAGAGTGTCAGTGAAGGAGGGTCCTCCCTGAAGAATTTGCAGGGCCTCATTGAGCTCATGAAGGCTTGAGGGTTCTTGCTGCAGTTCCTGTTCAATGCTTAAGATTGAACTGTGTTCTCTTTCACAAATGGATGTCCTCATGGTGCCAGATTAAGGCAGCTCCAGTGAAAATCTGTAGGCCTGCCTAATTTGATGGTTCCTAGTTACGTACCAGGTTGTTCTCGTGCAAAATTTCTGAGTTTTGTCAAAGTAGATGATACCAATGGAACTTATTATTCATAATAAACGAATGGGTATCTTGAGGCTTATTATAACTTCGTATCAAAATTTATGATAATGAAGGTGACCGGCAGGTAAGTAATTAATGTTTTACCTTCAAAATTGAACTCAAAATAATTATACAATATTTATTATACCACTCGTCTTTTCTTAAGACAACATAAATTGGGATAAGTGTAATGGAAATCCTAAAACTTGTTATGAAAGTGCAATTGAATCATAAAACTTTCAAAAAGTGTAATCAAGTCCTCAAACTTTTCGCGAAAGTGCACCGAGTCGTAAAACTTTCAAAAAGTTCAATCAAGCTCTAAAACTTGTCACGAAAGTACAATCGAGTTCCAAAATTTCAAAAAGTACAATCAATGGAAGGACTTGATTTCACCAATTTGACAGGCTTTAGGATTTGATTACAATTGAAATTTTTTTTTTTTTTTATTTTATTTTTATTAGGTTGAGGGGAAAGTGACGAGAGAATTAAAAAGGGAAAAGTGAGAGATGTGAGATTTCATTTCATTTTGTGATTCTCAAAAGTTATTCTTTTTTTCAACTAACATTTTTTTTGTTTTGGATTTTGCTTTAAAACTGATTCTACGAACAGAATCAGAATAAAATTTATTTGCGTTATTAAACGCGATTCTCATCCATTTTTGTTTCCATAATCGAATAAGAGAATGAGAATGGTTACTACGCAATCCTTATTATTCCAAAAATGAAAAACTCGTATTGGGAAAGATAGTTGGGCCAAAATAATTTGGGTTTTAAAAAATAAGGCCCAACTTCTAACTTTTGAAAAACACGGCCCGTCGACGGCATGTCCCTAGTGCGAGCGAAATAAAAACCCTAGGTCGCAACGCTCTCCTCCTCTTATAGACAGAAGAGAGAACTGGTTTGGAGCAGCTGCGCCGTTCGAAGCAGTAGCCTTTTGGTCGATCGAACATGGCGGCGCCGGCGAGGACGGTGAAGGACGTTTCCCCTCACGAGTTTGTCAAGGCTTACTCCGCTCACCTCAAGCGATCTGGAAAGGTATCTCTCTCATAGTGTCGCGTGGCATCTTGTATACGTTTCTCTCTTCCAGTTGTTGATGCGTTTGATGTGCGATTTGGAGGATCATGCGTAAGTCGAGGAATTGCTGGATATTTGGGTTGTGGATCTGTTTCGGAGTCGAGGACTATGCAGTGTTAGATGGAGGAAATTTGCGAAAGTTTCTCGTGCTTGGTCTTGGAAATGGTGTTTTAGAAGCAACTATCGGCGGTTAAGGGTTCTGATTGCTTTAGTATTTTGCTAGACGACCAAACTTCTTGCTTGCTTACCGTGATTGTCGGATGAATAGTTGTCCGTTGTTGAAAGTTTGTCTGTGCTGCAGAGAGTGTGGCTCGGGGGTTCATCCAAAACTCCCGTCAGGTGGCTTTGACGGGGTCATGGAACGAGAGCTGTTTACTGCTTTTTGTCGGATATGATTGATGCTGTTTGTGCATGTGGAGGATTGGGAGTTTCTGTTGTTGTTGGGTTCATTAGGCTTTGATCTTTCACCAGAATCGCTCCCTTTGCCTATTAAGGTTGCGATTGTTTTGCGAAAAATTAATTAAATGTTTTCCAAATCATTCATTCTCTGCGAAACAAACATAACCTAACTAAGCATTTTAAGGCTGACTACTGGGGCAGTGGCGCTAATTCCTGCTAAAGTTTGGAAAACAAGATTGAGAGTTTTGTATACCAGCCAGTAGAATAAATTCCAAAAAGTCCCCGGATCATCCACCTTCCTAAGATGTTAAGAATTCAAACGCCCGCATCACCCTCAAACGCATTTTGGTACTAAATCATCACTATGAACAACAGAATGGATTCTGATTTCTGGTGTCCCGAGATCATATGTATATATGCTTCAGGCATCATCGGTGAACATATGGCTTGTCCGTTTTCCTTTTTATCCTTCCTTTCTTCTTTCATTTCTTTTTGTTGGGGCCAGGTGGGGACTGGCTTGTTTTCTGGTCAGCTGGTGTCCTTTATGTGGTTGAGTGACAGCTAGTTGCCCTGGAAGCTTTTGTTTTTAAAGTTAACATCTTTGTAGGGGATTTTTGTGTCTTAACCTAGAGAAGTATGTGAGGATGGATCTGATTAATCAGTTAGTGGCATTCGAATCTTGTTCACTATGGTTCCCTCTTCATGAGCCATAGTCAAAATTTTACTTGGTTTGTATGTTTTCTTGCTGTGGAAGTGCTCAATTCGATTTCACATCTTTATATGTTATTCTTTTAGATCGAACTTCCCCATTGGACCGACATTGTGAAGACTGCTACATTCAAAGAGCTTGCTCCTTATGACCCTGATTGGTACTATATTCGAGCTGGTATGCGCTCTCTCTCCTCCCACCCACCCCAGCAAAAACAAACACAGAGAGAGCATATGAACAATTGCATTAGTGTACATGTAGAAAAATGCATGCTGCTACATTCGGTGATTTGAATCTTTTGTGTGTTTCAGCTTCTATGGCAAGGAAAATTTATCTCAGGGGAGGCCTTGGTGTTGGAGCCTTCCGCAGGATCTATGGTGGGAGCAAGAGGAATGGCAGTCGCCCACCACATTTCTGTAAGAGCAGTGGTTCTGTAGCTCGCCACATTTTGCAGCAATTGCAGAACATGAACATCGTCGATATCGACCCGAGAGGGTAAGTTCTACTGAAACTAATGTTTTGCTTAGTATTACCATCATTGTTTTGGTGGCTCTAATTTGTCTCGAGAGGTTGCTTGCATAGATCTTTTGAAACTAATGACTTTGGTCGATGTGAAGCGGTAGCTCTTGTTATTGTTGAAAACTTGCATATCTGTCAGACTTGGGATGATAACTGAAACTCGTGTTCCTATGATTCAGGGGAAGGAGAATCACATCCAGTGGCCAGCGTGATCTCGACCAAGTTGCTGGAAGGATTGTTGTTGCCCAGTAAGATAAGAGATCGGATCTGATGTGAAGTTTGCAGAAGTTAGGATTTGCTTCCTATGGGAGGAGTTTTGATAGAGCAACTTTCTAGTCCTATGCTTGCTGACTCTGTTTGGAGTGCTTCTTGAACTACTATTTCGAAATGGCTTCTAGACTTATTAATATCATTTGAATCCCTTTAAAAAGTTATGTATTATCTTTTGGTTGTGGTTTCCATTTCCTTCCTTTTCTGGGATGATTCTTCTGTTTTAAGGTGAAAATATTCTTGCGGTTCTGTTTGGGGGCGACCTTTAATATTTTGCTTAGCATTTAGATGTGACGATAATCGGTCATGCTTTCTAGGCAATTGTGCTCATTAAGCTGGTTAGTAATTAGTTTGTGATATTGCGGAACTTACGTTAGTGCAATCCGTCGAAATTAATGGTTGATACATGATTAACAAAGTGAATTTGTGCATGTGGGGATTAGATTAGAGATGTGCAATTGATCTCACCTCAATAGGATCATGAGTATGCCGCATTGATTGGCATCTCTATTATGTCGGTTCGCGTCGAGTGATTCGTGCATGTGGGGATTAGAGATGTGAAAGGGATGACCTGCAAATGTGTTCAGTCCCGCTTCAATTACTTTACGAAGGAAGAGGACGACACGTTACATAATTCATGGAGGCGATTGAAGGATTTTGCTGGAAAACGAGAACGAAGTTGAGTCTTCATCGTGCCTTAGGAATTATGTAACTAAATCCACTATCATTTCTGATTTGTAGATAGAATATTGCCCTCAATTGCAATTTAAAATGGTGGCCCATTCCTTCTTTTTATTTATTCATTCCTATTTCTATTTAGCAACTAGTTATTATAATTAAACATTTTCGCGTGTTTTATGCCTTTTTGTTGTGAGAAGCCGATGTATATTAAAAAGCACTATATTTCATTTTTTTTCTTTTATTTTTAGATTTTACTTTTGTAAAAATAAGTTTCGACGATAAGACAAACTTCCAAGAAAATATATATTGACCCTCTTAGTTGTCACATTAAAGAATTTGTCTTTTTTCCTTTCTTTCGGAGACATTTTTACACAAAAATACACTAAAAACATCAAAGTGAAGAAGTTATGCATAATTTCGACCAAAAAAAGAAGAATTTATGCATAATGAGGCATCTTCATACTCTTTTTGGTAAATCCTCCATGGATGTTGTTAATTTTTTTAATCCACAATGATGAGATTTTACTGGCTTCCAAAAAAAAATGTTATAGTATGAAATATTTGATATATTCAACTTCATCTGTTAAAGTTTCATGTTGAAAAATATATGGGCTAATATCATCAAAAACCCAAAGCCATACATCATGTCAAATTTACCCCAAGATGATAAACTCATGCCACATTTTTCCAAAATCATGGTAAATTTGGGATTTTTATGGGGGAAATTTTAATACGGATGCACCAGCGTAGGACGAATATAGCACAAGTGCACCAATTGGGGGCTAATGTGGTCATGGATGCAACAATTTTTAGGAGTTTCGTGATATAAAAATTAGTTAGAGTAAATGCGGTACATGTGTACTTGGTTGGAGCGTTTGATGGTATTGACCCTAAAATGTAACTGTAATTTTATTTTGGATAATCTTTTAAGAGGATTTTGTTAATTGTTTTATCTTATTCATTTGCATATACATATATATGTATAGTGAAAATGGATAGATTTGGTCATATAAGATTTTTCTATTGTCTTGTCTTATGCACAGTGCTCATAACAAAAAAAGAAAAAAAAATATCTGAAATTCTTAATTATGTTAGGTAGATCCCATATAAACATAAATAAAAAAAAGAGGAAAGTAAATAAATAGGTGCCACCACCTTAAATTATAACTGAATGATTGAAAACGGTTTTGGTTTTTAGTGAAAATAGATAGATTTAATCATATAAAAGGTGAAACTAGCATCACCTTCCATTGTTTATAAATTGAAGGGAAAGTTCAAATAAAGGTCTGCATGTCATTATTTTCTCAAATAAAGACATAAAGTAAATATATCAATCTGAATAGAGGGCCGGACCTCACTAGCAAGTCAAGGGCATTTTTGTGTTTTATTTTATTTTCTTCTCTCTCTCTCTCTCTCTCTCTCCCTCTTTTAATTTTTTCCTTTTTTAACAAAATTAAAAAAGCTTAAAGTTTTTTTTTATTTAAAAAAGGGATAAGTGCACTAGAGACTTTTTGCTTCCGTTAAAGGAGGTGATTTGACTCTTTATGAAAGACGAAACTTTGAGTGAACAAAGCAAAGAACCAGATTGAGACGAAGTCTTAAAACATGTCATGTAAATGCAAATGAGTCCTAAAACTTGTCACAAAATTGCATTTGAATCCTAAAACTTTTAACAAATGCAATAAAGTCATAAAAATAGTTACGAAAGGGCAATCAAGTCCTAAAATTTTTAAGAAGTGCAATCAATGAAAGGACTTGATTGAAATAATATGACAAGTTTCAGGACTTAATTGCACTTTTTGAAAGTTTTAGGATTTGAATGCACTTTTATGATAAATTTTAAAATTTAATTGCACTTTTTGAAATTTTTAGGACTCATATGCGCTTTTGTGACAAGTTTTGGGACTTTCAATACACTTTTCCCAAAAAAAAAAATATGAGTAGGAGGAAGCCCCTCCCCCTCCCCTGTGGCCGAAGGCTCTCATAAAGGCACCAACAACTACACTGATTATCGTCAACCCCCCACTAGTGTGGGATGACAACCACAAGCGGGGGAGGCTGCCCTCTCGCCTTTATTTCTTTTTTTTTTTGTTAAATTTTTTATTTTTTTAATTTAATTTAATCTAATCACAAATTAGGTTAAAATTTTCTTTTGACGAAAATGTCCATAATTGGCTAGAGAGATGAGATCCTTATTTATGCTTTTATTTAAAATAAAAAATTTATCTCAAATTTTTATTTGAAAAAATGAGGGCAGTCTTTGTCTCTTATTTATAATTTTTTTCTAAATTAAATGGGCCAAAAGATTAGCTGTCCTGCTGTCAAGCAACTTCGAGAACTTAGCTTGCGTATTAGGGGACCCCAAAAGAGTAAGAGCCATACAAATCAAATTCGAAGACAACGTCGGCACCGACTCGGAGCCTAGTGTCGGCCCCAGTGACGTGTACCCTTTGGGTGTCCACGTCACCATATAAGTAGGTCCCACCGTCTCCATTCTGTCGCTCTCGTCTCGCCACGTGGAAAGCCGGGGGTGGGGGGAACAAGATTCGTATCTGGCTCTCCATGTGTCTCCGTTTTAGAATCCCCAGCACGACGAAGGAGAAGAGATTCCCTCGACCCCGGCAAGCAACACGGACGCCGGTGAAAAAGCGAAACCCCAATATATAATTTGAATTGTATCGATCTTCTCAGTCGGAAATCGAGCCTCTGCTTTGAATTCGCGTTGTTTTGCAGATCTCGAGCGACGTTGGGTTCTCATTTCTATCTCTCTCCGCCGGATTGTGGTGATTTTCCTTTATTGGGGTGATTGTTTTTCTGCATCTTCGTCGGCGGGTTAGGTGATCGGAGTCTGTTGCCGTATGTTTTCTTCTCCAGATCTTCAGTATAGTGATCGGGTCGTTCGTCTGTGAGTTTTCCGATAGTCTTGACTGCTTCGGAACTGTTTGCCGTTCCTTTTTTTTTTTTGGGGGGGGGGGGGAGGTGTTTGCCTTCTTTTTTAAGTTTTGGTGAAACTCGCGTATGTGGTTGGTCTTCTTCATGTATTGATTTGGTAATTGGTTTGTCTTTATTTCTGTCTTGTCCGCTTCTGTGTGGAGTTGTGGATTCGGGATCGTTCGCTGATTGTTTCTTCGTTGGTTCTAATCTGGTATTTAGTGGGACGAGCTTAGCTCGCTCAATGTAGATTGGATTTGAATTACGTTTCTTGCTTTTATCCCCCATTTGCAATGATAGTTTGAAAACTCCATGTATGCACTTTAGGCCCTCTTGCCATTTGAGCCTCAAGGCTTGGTATCTTCTGCACTGGGGACAATCCTAGACTAGCTTCTGGAGGTTGAAACAGTACATTGTGTTAAACTTGGTGGAACCAGAAATTTTCCATTGTGGAGTATGTGTTGATTGGGTTTCGGTATTGGGATGGATGAAGGAATTTATTGGAGTGCGATGTAGTCCAAGATGTCTCCTTTAGAGTGACGATCACGTAGTTTGGAAAATGGCTGAGGATGGTGAATATGGCGTGTTGCTTCCTAGGTGGAAGAACATTGGTAGCATTGAATTGGCCGAGTCCCATCTCCTCCTCCTTTCATGCTTCATCGGCGGTTTAGTGGGGATATGTACTATCCTGTACACGGCTTTCCAATGGAGACGGAACATCAATTTAAGTTGGATGAAAGCCATAGCCAGATCTAAAAAAATCCAAAGTCCAGGCAAAAGGTCCCCGAAGCTCCTCATACATGGATGCCAGAAGCCGTATCGCGGGGTTTAAACTGTTCTGTGTGTTTGAATTCCACGTCTACTTCCCAGACTCTGGGCTCTATGGGTGCTTCAGACAGTTTCATCTATCGATGCAGTGTTTGCGGCACAGCAGCTCATTTAAGCTGCTCCTCAGCAGCTCACAAGGACTGCAAGTCGGTGTCAATGACTGGATATGACCATGTGGTACACCAATGGACTCTGCGCTGGGCTGAATTAACGGATCATCCAGAGGAATCATTTTTCTGTAGTTATTGCGAAGAGCCATGCAGTGGATCGTTTCTTGGTGGATCTCCCCTGTGGTGTTGCCTTTGGTGTCAAAGGCTTGTGCATGTTGACTGCCACAATAGCGTATCCAGTGATATTTGTGATTTAGGCCAATTTAGAAAATTGATTCTATCCCCTCTTAATGTCAAAGATCTGAGCCACAGTGCCTCGGGTGGATTTTTTCAGTTCAATCACTCATGGGGCCAATGAGATTGCATCTACGATGCGGGCACGTATTGGGAGTCGAAGAAAGAAATCAAGGTACGGAAGTGGATCTTCCACTAATACCGGAAATAGTGCGAGTGGTAGTGACACTACAGCTGAAAGCACTGCTGATACGAACTCATCAGCAGATTTTTCTCAGAAAATTGGAAAAAATCACAGTGAGGAAGTGGGCACTAGTGTTTCTCTTCAAAATGGTAAGGTAGATGAAGAATTGCATGGAGAAACCAGTTCCACAAGTAGACCAATTGATCAGAGAGATGAGGATCAGAAGATAGGCGTGAAACAAAGATACGAATTAATTGATTTGCCTCCAGATGCAAGACCTCTTTTAGTTTTTACTAATAAAAAAAGTGGAGCTCAGCGGGGGAACTCTCTTAGACAACGAATGAACATTCTTCTCAATCCTGTTCAGGTTCGATAGCAGTCGACCAACTTCTAATGGTTGCATCTAATTTCCTTTGTTTCTGTTATCCCTCTTCACCTTCCTTCACCCTCTTCTGGTTGTTGAGATGGTCCCACAATAACCCTTGGAGTGAACACCGTACATCACAAAGAAACAGTGACAAAATGATAAAGTCTGCATATCTCTTCTTTCCTCCCCAAGCTTCCTTATTCGGCAATAGACAACCCCATGTAGTTGCATGGTTTATTTGGTGCATCTTAAGCGGTATGTCTTTTCTAGGTTATGTATGAACCCTTTATGAAGTGAATTCTGCTTAACACGGTCCATGAATGGAGCTAATTTATAATCTATTTTAGAACTTGATTTCCAACACAGCGTTTGGAAATTGTAGCTTTGACAACTTTATAGCTTCTTCAATGCCAGTACTATATGGAAAACCGAATAAGTTGTGTAAATGACTGTTGAGAAGTACAGGAACCATTGAGTGTGCTGGTGATGAGTTTGTATTCACATCTCGCGTTTTCTCCTTGCTTAGTAAGTATAGCATAAAAGAAGGCAACATAAAAGCTGTTAATGATTTCCCAAATGGTAGATCATGTGTTCTGATTGTTTGGAAGTTAAGTATGATACAAAGGAGGGAAGATATGTTATTTCAAACTTGCGTGCTTTCATTTCACCCACTCTTTTGTGAGTGGAGTGCCACTTTATTCTAGTAAATGTAGGACAATGCTGAACTTCTAGCGACAGTTGAGCATGGCGCAGCTTCTTTCTTGCAGCAGTCCTTTGACCCAGTTCAAGGAGGTCTAGTCCAGTATGATAAGTTGCAGCTTAGGGTTCTACTACGACAAAAGTTAAATGTATAGATAAATAATCTGAGCCTTTTTTTATAATAAAAACATTAGCATAGTCAAGTGTACATATCTCAAATGATCTGTAACTATGCTAGTTCACTGATGTATTCTTTGGCTGAACATAAGAGTAGCCTTTGACTTGAAATTCTATTAGTAAAGTGTGAGCACCCCTATAGAGTAAGGCTTTCTTGTGGATAGCTGCGAAGTCATCCTGTTGGTATGGACTATGGAGACTGGTTTTTTTTTTTTTCCCCTTTTTGGGGTTCTATTGGTTCCTCTATTTCTGTTGTTCTTTCTGACGAGGTTGTTAATTTATAGGTCTTCGAGTTGAGCTCCACACAAGGACCAGAAGTTGGTCTTCATCTATTCAGGAAGGTGCCTCATTTTAGGGTCCTCGTGTGTGGGGGAGATGGTACTGTAGGCTGGGTTCTCGATAAGATTGACATGCAGAATTTTGATGCTCCACCTCCAGTAGCTATTCTTCCAGCAGGAACTGGAAATGATCTGTCTAGGGTTTTGTCTTGGGGAGGTGGATTAGGCTCAGTGGAGAGACAAGGAGGTCTATTCGCATTGTTAAACCAGATAGAGCATGCTGCAGTTACACTTCTTGACCGATGGAAGGTATCAATCATTAATCAACAGGGCAAACAACTTCAAAAACCCAAGTTTATGAACAATTACATTGGTAAGTGTACATGCATCCAAGCAAAGGTTTTTTAAAATTATTTCATGGACAATTTATATGGTTGCATGCATGCATTGTGAATGGAGCTTTTCTGGTCAGCTGTAGGTCCTTCGCTGGACATGTTCTGGCCATCGCTCTGACATTTGGATAGTCAACCTTCTCATTTGTCTTTTCCATGCCATTTATATTGATCAGTACAGCATGGTTCTAATGTATTGGCATATCGTATTCTTCTTCATTTTGAATTGCAACAATGACCAATTGGTTATGAACCCCCCAACCCCAAACCACCGGATGAAGCTAATATAGTTGGATGACAGCAATAAGTAGGCATCTTCCACCAGTGGAGTTGCCTACCATCATCTGTGATGGTCCTCTGGAGTTTTAGACATCTGCTAGTAAGTAGGATGAGCTGATTACATTTTTCAAGTGAGAATTTGTCCTCGATTTAGGGGATATGGTTCATATACAAGTCTAAAATTTCAGGTTTAATGTGAAAAAAGTGTTACCGGAAATATTTGGAATATCATTTTGTAGTACATTATCAAAATTATCGCTACAAGTTGCTTTGTGCCACTGTATGGTGCATTTATTGGAACGTCATGTATAATGGCACACAAGAACGTATATTTGCTGACCGTGAGTGGTTTACAGGAATTGGTTGTGATGCAAAGGTTGCTTTGGACATACATAATATGAGAGAGGAGAACCCTGAGAAGTTCTACAATCAGGTGACTTCAGATATTGCAGAGATTATGAAGAGTCTTATGTTTCAGAGAGGATCTTTTATTTGATGTGCTAGATTGCCTGTTTACCTGTTGGAGCTAACCTTAAGCTGTGACCTTCAAGCATGTATAGAGTAATTTAGGAGGTGTTCCTTCACTTTCTGGCTGTCGTAGTTGCTTTGTGGCTCCAAAAGAGAATTGTAGCACTAAGTTGGGTGCTAGGGAAGAGTTTATCAGTAGACATGTGCTATCTACGGTTATCATCTCGCGGAGTGTAGTTATATTTCTCCTGTTTTTAAATGGTGGAAAATTCCCGGCATCACAAAGACAAGCAAATGTACCTTTGTGCAAATTCCCTTAACTTTTGCTGGCCGATGGTTTGGAAGATATAGCTCCCCAAGTTGTGTGGCTAATAAGCGTAGAAGAAGATGGTATATTGGATGTGCACCATTAATGGTAGAGCCTCAACGAGAGGCTAAAAGCACTTCCACATTTTTGGCTTGTTTATGATGGAGATAAATTTTTGTTGTAACTTTTGCTTTGCTGTTGTGGGGACTAGTCACTATGTCATGGATCTACTTGCTAAATCTTGTTCCTCGATATTCCTTTGTTGAGATTGTTAACTTGCTGGGTGAGTAGAACTCATATTCTTGCACCTTCCGTTTATTGGTTGATTGTTGAGAGTTCTATGCGACTTTGAACACTTAAGGCATCCTTGTATGAGATGACGACCTGTTAGCTCCATGAGGTAGTCCTAATAATTTTATAACATGCCATATAGAAAGGAGATGTCTGCTCGCTGCTTTCGAGCCTCAGCATGCTCAACGAGAATTGGATACATCTTTTCTGGTGGAGTATTAACCATGTTCTTGACAATGTATATTCCAATCTTAGAGTTCGTTGCTACTATTTCAGTTCATGAACAAAGTTCTTTATGCAAGAGAAGGTGCCAAGGGTATAATAGACCGGACACTCGCAGATTTTCCTTGGCAAGTTCGCCTTGTTGTAGATGGTGTTGAGGTAGAAGTCCCAGAGGTGCGTATTATGAATAGTTGCATGATATATCAATGTGTGGCTTAGTTCTTCTCTTTTTATGGGGGGTTATTAACTGGGCTAAGCAGCGCTCGAGCAGCTCTCATCCGGCAAGCACGGACTAGTTTAAGTTGCTTAGATAATGATTTTATGATGTTCGTAGGACGCAGAAGGTGTGCTTGTAGCCAACATCAGAAGCTACATGGGTGGCGTAGATCTATGGCAAAATGAGGAGGAAGCTAATGATAACTTTGACCCACAATCTATGCATGATAAAATACTAGAGGTCGTGAGCATATCAGGAACATGGCATCTTGGGAAGCTTCAGGTATTTTTTATGTTTCACCTTGTAAATTAAACCGACTGGCTCTCTAGTGAATCAGATAGCATCTTGGGAAGCTTCATGTTGATTTTAAGTTCCATCTCGTAGATTAAATTGGTTTTTAATAATTCTGATAAGATTCTGTAAAAACCTTTTAGAGAAGATGACTTGGGGCTCTTGGACAGAAATTATGATTTGACTGAGAACCTTCAGTTTGGTAATAACAGAAATGGTCCAAAGTTGAGTACAGATGGCTTTAGCTTTTGAGATTGCATGGGAAGTGTTCACTTCGGTAACTTGGAAAAGGCCCAAAGTTGAGTACAGATGGCTTTTACAACTTGAGAATGCATGGAAAGTGTTTTGGCAGTGATTTAGTCTAGGCTGAATTTGAGAATCTTACTTTGGGCAAGTATGTAAATTGACTGAATACATGTTACTATGACTTGAACTTGCATCCTGCAGAGTGACAAAAAGTAATAAATGTCAAACAGAGTTATTAAAGGCATAAGTAGTGATAGTGGTGAATGACTGTTCACGTTTAGCCAGTGCAGTGATTCTTTGTGTTGCTGCTTTTTAAAAGGTGGGTCTTTCACGTGCACAAAGACTTGCTCAAGGGCAGTCAATCAAGATACAGCTTCTTGCAGCATTACCTGTTCAGATTGATGGGGAACCTTGGTTTCAGCAACCATGTACATTGGCCATATCCCATCATGGACAGGTGATTTCCTTTCCCTGCGCTGCTTGTATCAACCCCACCTCTCTCTTCCGATGCTCCTTCTTTCTGTGTCGGTTGCATTTGTTCTGTAAAGCATGCGTGTGTTCAAACGCAATCGCTTGCTGCTCGAAGGCACAGATTAGTACATCCATTGGTCCACCTTGCATAAAGCTTGCAGGTGTGTTGAGGCAGACATGCATCGCCACATATATTTTCATTGACATGGTTGTTGATTACAGCGGTGGACTTTACGCATCTTGATTACCAACCGATTACCCTATAAATGCGACTTTTGGAAATCTAGGAAGAGAACTTATCACGCAGTCAATAAGGATGTATGGATGGTTTTAGTGGGACTATCTTTCCTTCCCATGATATTCATTTGAAAGAGATGCTCTCTCAACTTACATGTAACTTGGAATTGTTCTGAAGATCCGCTAGTAATTAATAGTTCTTCAACCAGGAGCGCTTAATCTACCAGTTATCGGATGGTCCTATGATGCCGGTGTAAAATTTCTCAACTGGGACTTGTGAGATCAAATCTTTTCAAATGTGGCCTGTTCATTATTTCACTGGGCCCTTGCCAGGATAGCATTATGATGAAGGGATAGGCTCTCTTATGTTTATAACTTGCTGACTCAGAAAATACTCTCTTATCGCATGCTACTGCACTAACATCTGAAGGACCCAACATCAAGATAGGAAACGAAATTTCCGTGAAAATACAAAACTTGAGGGCGCTTCGAAATATCTGCTGAAATTTGGATTTATAAGCCCTATGAAGCACTGTCATGCATTTTGACCCATGCATTCAAAGCCAAACTCTAGCTTAAGAGCAAAAACTCCTCGAGTCCATTGGATCAAACTATTTTCAGATAGTTTTTTCCCTCCTCTCAAGTCTGTTGTAGTGCCCGTCATTTGATGTGTGCTTTTCTTTTTAGATGGATGGTTTTCTGATGTATTGAGCAGGCCTTCATGCTGAAAAGGACGGCTGAGGAGCCTCTTGGTCATGCAGCCGCCATGATCGCTGACGTTCTTGAGAATGCGGAAATCAATCAAGTAATCAATTCCACGCAGAGGCGAGCCCTTCTTCATGCAATGGCGCTGAGGCTATCATAGAACTGTTCTGTAAATGTGCGTCCGGAAGGGCGTGTTATTGTACATTACCACGTGGCTTTAGAAAATCCAATTCTTTTTCTTTCATGTTAATAGAGCTTTTGTCATATGCTTTCTGTACATCATCTCCTCGGTGTACCACAGTTTTGTGTTCTTGCAGTTTATTATACCTTTCTCATAAAAGATTATACGCAATGCGTGAGAAGTTTTTAAGCGTGTCTATCTTTTGCTGTACTCCGAACTGTCTATTTCAGAACCAACAAGACGGCGAACGATACGCAGTACCATCATCGGCAAATTTTTCCGGTCTGTTACACGGAACTTGCTTGGTTTTGTTGTTCGATTTCGAACTAACATTTGTCGTCCTGTCATCTCTCTCTCTGTCAATTCGAAAAGCCCGGCAATGGGAGCACCCGTACAACCAAACATCGGTGGACGGATACATTGCGGTTCTTTATGGAATTGGACCCCGGCAATGGGAGCAGCCCGTCGGTACCAACCAAACATCGGCGGCGACGGATACATTGTCTGCTTCTCTTTTTTATGGAATCGTGACCCCGACGTTAAAGGCATGAAACCGATAGTCCGAGTCTTCGATTAGAATGTGATTGCGACTGCGCAATGGACGGAAAGAGACATGGATGGCCTTGAGAGAATTGCTCCGTCAATTGGGGCTTTTTTAACATGTCAACAACGTAAACGTCAGATTGGAACAAAAAAAGTCGGTTGATCTCCAGCTTCTTTGTCCCAATAGGAATTCAACTTGTGTTAATATCTCTGGAGAAAAAAGAGGGAATCAAGATTGGGCAAGCTCGGGGAATAGAGAATATATGCCCACCTCCTAACTCGTAGGTGGACCTCCTCAATGGCGCAAAAGATAGGAGGGCTTCTAGCATCTCATACTATTCACTAGGACTCCGCTTTACGTCGTGGATCAATTGGGTCGTTGACACCCGGCAATCGGAGGATCGAAACATCAAGAAACGTAAACCTCCTAATCAAGAGTAATCTTGCTTGAAGTTAGACTATTATGATCCAAACTTTAAGAATCGGAACGCTTACTTTTAAGATAATATTGATGTCGAAGCCTCGAGTTTACGTCAATGGCTAAAATTTATTCTTTTTGCTACGCAATTTCTACTAGTAATTTAATTACTTTTAAGATAATATAGATGTCGAAAGGCTCGAGTTCACATTAAAGGCTTGCTTTTTTTTTTTTTTTTTTCGCAATTCAATTCTTGGCTGACCTCAATTTCCCAAGAGGTCAGCAAAGGGCCCCACTAAATCAGCTCCATTTGACCACCATCTTCCACTTTTTCACCGCTTCAGTAAATTCTTTTGCAGTTGCAATTTTCAAGAGGAATCTGAAAGAGGAAAGGAAGGGGGCCGTGATTTATGGGCCCGCGAGCCGACACTCACGTTCACATGGGGAGCCTCGTATGTACACTTGGCAAAGAAGACGACGTCGCTTTCATTCAACGCATTCAAACGCCAGCTGCGGGAGCCACCTTACCAACTCCCTTTTTTTGCTGTTGTTGTCAATTCCCACTTTAATTCTCAGAATGACAAACATTGGGTGTCGAGATTCCATTACCATCTAACAAGTCTTTTAGATCAATGGTGACACCAAGTACGCGTCAAAGTATGCAACAGTATGTCCGATTTTTCTAAGGAAAATATAGCGTGATGCCGAGTACTGGCACTATGTACCTACGAATCATGGCATCTATCGATCGGAGGTTTCCCTCTTCTCGAGTTATGGAATTCATTTTCCTGGCTTTAAGCAGTCATCTTCTCTTTGACCGTCTTCCCAATAACGTGAAAATCCAAAAAAAAATTAATTTGTAGTGTACTCTTTCGCTCAAACAAACACGCCTTTAGAGTTCAATTCATTCACCATACGTGGCCCGGAGATGACTACTGGACGAGTATCAAAAGCCCTTTTCATCCTCCCTCGCATAGTCGAAATCAAGATATACAGTTCTACCCGTTTAAAAAATTTTCCAACTTCACTCATGAACGGGGATCCGACAAATTCTATTGAATTTACGGATCACGTAAGATGCGAACCAAGCCTTCGAATAAGTAACCCATTGGATCCGTATCCGATGAAGTGATAAATCGATTAAGGTGGTGGTGTGCAAATCCGCGGATGCTCCACATGCTCATTTCTTAGTCGAGAAAGCAATCAGCATGGTTGGTGAATAGATTCTTTTTGCCATTAAACGAGTCATTTTGGGCTAACGAACTCGATTATAATCTTCTTCTGCCAGGTGGCGGGATATAATAGGCCTAACGAGAAGTTAATTATCAAGTCAAATCAAGGTTTAGAGCCATTGCAATCACTATTATTATGATTATTCTTATTATTTTTTTTTTTTTTTTTTTTATTATTATTATTATTCTTGGTTATTGTTTCAATAAGTCAGCTTCTAGAAGATATTGGTGCACATTGATTTTATCGTAATAACGGACGGGGTATCATACGTCTCCTTGTCATAAATAATGAATTATGCCGGTAAATGGATAAAATTAGTTTCGCCTTAATCCCCTTCAAAAGCACCAACTTTAATTTGGATTTCAATCCTAGTCTAAACTTTCTTTGACCTCATTAAAAATACCAACTTTAGCTCATAACCCGATTTTGACCCGGACTTATTTTTTCTCACAAAAAAAGAACAAATTTCAACTCGGATCTCAATTACGGCGTAATTATTATTATTTTTTGTCTCATAGAAATGTACAAATTTTCTTTTGGTACTCAAATTTGACTCTCGTTAGGTTTCCTGAAATTGCACGGGGAATGACGCGTCAAATATTTAATGGCATCACTGGATAGAAACTTGACGGGAGTAAAATTTGGGCACTAACAAAAAATTGGTGCTTCTTTATGAGTAAAAAAAGTTGGGCCAAAGTAGGGACTCAAGTTAAAATTGTTGCCTTTTTACGAGTAAAAGAAAGTTGAGCCAGAGTAGGGACTCATGCTAAATTTGGTGCTTTTTATTAAACAAAACAAATTAAGGCTAGAATTGAAACATAATAATTGCCCAAAATGTCTTAAACTTATTGCACTTTGGTCGATTAAGTCTTAAATATTTTAATTGAGCTAACCGAGTCGTAAATACTTTTCTACTTTGCCAATTGAGTCCATCCATTCAATTTTGATCGGAAATTGCTAGTGTGGATCTTGACGACGTTTACGCCTTAACCGACGCCGATATGGATATTTTTAATGATATTTGAACTTTTTATATTCTTTTTCTTTTCTTTTCTACCGACCACAAGCGAGGGCGTCGCTACCCTCCCCGACTCTAAGCGAGGGTCACCCTTGCCGTCCGCAGGCAAGGCCGAATCCTCTTCGGTCATTACCGAGACCGATAACCGGCAAAAAGAAAAGAAAAATAGAAAATATTATAAAGTTGTTCACGTCGCTGAGTAAGCCACATAGGATGATCGGCGCTAACTCGACCATCACGTAAACGTTTTCCTATCAAAATTGGCCGAATGGAATCAATTAGCAAAACGTGAAAATTTTTATGACTAAACCGACACATTCAAAGATTTAAGTCCGAATTAGCCAAAATGCAATATATTTATGACTTTTTAGATAATCATTTTTAATTGATACTCAAGTTAAAGTTGATTTTTAATTCTTTTAAAGGGAATTGGGCCCTTTAATCTCTTGTAACAAATCTCAAAAGTTGCTGCAAATTAATTTTAAAGATTGTAAAAATTGGCAAGTCACACTTGAAGAAGTTGTAATTCCGAAGCGCCAACTAAGCAAAAGTTAAGGGCGTGCATGGCAACATTTTGCTTATGAGCAGGAGAGAAGTAAATTTTTTTTACTTCTTCAAGTGGCTCCAAAATTACTTCTAAAGAAAAAATGCTCTAGAAGTAGAAAAATAAAGTTGCGTAATCAAATAAATTTCTGCTTTAAAAGTTACGTTATCAAATGGGTTTATACTCCAAAAATACTTCTAGAGCAAAAATTTTACTCTAGAAATTTTGTTATACGTGCTCTAAACGACGGCGTGAACCGGAAATCTCCTTTCAAACAAAGTCAACTACCAAACTGGTCCATGTGCATGAGGAAAGTAATAAGTCCCCTCTAAGGCAGTTAGTTTCCTTAAATCGCTACCATTTCCAACTTAGTGATAATCTCAGGGGCAGTTTCAATTGCGCGGCAGCCTCATTGTCACCGGGTTCTTCAGCGAGACAGCAGAAATGGGATGTCCAGAAAAGGTCCAAAGTCATAATTTCTGCACATTCATACCAAAATCTAAGTTTTTGGGGAAAACCCTCCTGCCTATATAAACGTAAACGGCTCTTGGAATCTGTCCCTCGAAACGATTCTGTCCCGTCCACCTTCCGCGCCGCAGTGCGCTTCACGCCTTCGCGTCAACCATTTTTTTCTGGGTGCTGATTTACAGGCATTTCATCAGGTATTAACACGTTAATCTCACATTTCTGGGCCAGTTGTTTGTTATCGTCTCTCTCACTTCACATTTCCTCATTCTTTAACGGAAATCACAATCATGAGAGTCGCTCTGGCTTTGACCGCACTCAAAAACCACGCCTTCTTCAACCCAACGAGCTCACGTTGTTTCTGCACTTTAAAGCCTCCGCCTTTTACTAGAACTGGTAGATCTTTGGTCAATGATGGGTTAAAAGTTTAAAAAAGAAAAAAAAAAAGACCTTTTCTTGTTGGATTTTCATCAAAAATCTCTTCTTTGTCTCATTCAGAATTATGGGTTTAGTCCAAAACCTCGTCTTTACGAGTTGGGAGAGTTTATTATACTTAAAAAGCGCTTCAACAGGAATAATTGGTCGTCGCTGGAAGGAATATTTTCTTAGCAACTTGAAACTCTGCAACCACCCAGTTTCCGGCAAAAGTTTTGTTTTTTCGTTTTTTTTTAAAGTATAACCAATCTTTGAACAGTTTCCTATAAGGACGAGGGATATGACATTGTTGTTTTTTCTATGGGACTTTGTCCGAAGAAAGCGATTGTTCAATGCATCCTCAACAGAAAGCGCGTAAAAAAACAGAGTCCCCAAGTTTTTTGTTTTGAGGTCATGCCCCTGGTAATAAGCAATGGGTTGAAGGGTTATTGTCAGAAAACAGCAGTTTGCGAATCATTTGTTTTTCTTTTGACCTAACTTATGAGAAGAGAACTCAGAAATGAATAGTGTTGAAAATCTTTTCATCTCTCTCTCTCTCTCTCTCTCTCTAATAAGTTTCAGTCCCCTCCAATGAAAGGAATTGCTGCTCAATGTCCCTTGTTTGTTACCGAAAGCGGCATGTTTTGAAACGTGTTGAACGTTTAACAGTTCTGACTTTGCTTAGCTTTGTAAAGTACCACCATCCTCCATAGCCCTTTAGATCTTAGGTGGAGGTCTGTGTATTTAAGGGGGCTCTGAGTCTCCTCTTTTTCCCAAGGTGGTGGTGACCTCTCTTCTAAATTCTGTGTAGGTTGATTGGGGGTCCATCTTTTTCTAGTCTATTTTTCCTTAGGGTTCTGATTTCTTCAAGTCCCAGTTGGTGGTTGAGAAGGTACTCCTGCTAAATCTCAATTTTTACAGAACCTTGGTCAGTTATCTTGAAGATCTGATATTCTGTTTGCGTATTCAGTTCTTTATTATAGCGCATTTTAAGCTTATTTTCTCCTTGCTATCTGTGACATGATATGATGATGTCTGTTCCTTCCCAAGAACAACCCACGTCTCTCTGAAACGGCTAAATTTGTGGAAATTTGGTTTTCTCTATCTCTTCGTTTATCCTGAAACGGAGGTTTCTGATCTTTCATGAGCATCTTTGTTCTTATTGCTGAGGATGGAATGGTCACCTTA
Source organism: Rhodamnia rubescens (assembly GCA_021437795.1). Taxonomy (NCBI): domain Eukaryota; kingdom Viridiplantae; phylum Streptophyta; class Magnoliopsida; order Myrtales; family Myrtaceae; genus Rhodamnia; species Rhodamnia rubescens. The sequence continues at coordinate 5,062,170 of JAILYA010000005.1, read as the reverse complement.
GAATGTCATGCATGTACCTTTTTAGCTCCATTTACCAATAATGTTCCCTACCACAAACGTTCATGTTAGATCAGACTTAGTGAATGATTGATCCAGCTCTTTCTGTGCGATGAAGATACCGGTCTCCTTTTGTAAATTGCTTAATGCAGGGAACCCGGACTGAGTGATTGTGGACGTTCAGGCATTTGATTTATGCCACATATTTCTTGGGCATCTGCTCCGTCTTCTTTGTCAATTATTTGCCTTCTGATTGTGTTTGGTCTGAATTTGTTTTACCATGAAGAATTGAAGATGGTGTGATAACTGTTCGATCTTCTCGTTTCAGGCTTCTGATTTCTTGACAAAATGGTGAAGATTTGTTGCATTGGAGCTGGTTATGTTGGGGGTCCTACCATGGCCATTATTGCTCTCAAGTGCCCCTTGGTCGAAGTAGCTGTTGTTGACATCTCGGAGGCTCGAATCCAAGCCTGGAACAGCAACCAGCTCCCCATATATGAGCCCGGCCTTGAAGAAGTGGTGAAGCAGTGCCGAGGAAGGAATCTCTTCTTCAGCTCGGCAGTGGAAAAACATGTCTCTGAGGCTGATATTATCTTTGTTTCCGTCAACACCCCGACCAAAACTCGGGGCCTTGGAGCTGGCAAAGCCGCAGATTTGACATACTGGGAGAGTGCGGCGAGGATGATTGCTGATGTGTCAAAATCTGATAAGATTGTTGTAGAAAAGTCGACCGTCCCAGTCAAAACGGCCGAGGCCATTGAGAAAATTCTGACTCACAATAGCAAGGGAATTAGCTTTCAGATTTTGTCGAACCCAGAATTTCTCGCTGAAGGGACAGCCGTTCAGGATCTCCTCAGCCCGGACCGAGTCCTCATCGGAGGGAGGGAGACCCCTGGAGGCAGCAAGGCAATAAAAGCACTGAAAGATGTTTATGCTCAGTGGGTTCCTGAAGACAGGATCATAACGACCAATCTTTGGTCGGCCGAGCTCTCAAAGCTGGCTGCCAACGCCTTCTTGGCTCAGAGGATCTCATCTGTCAATGCCATGTCGGCTCTTTGTGAGGCCACAGGAGCCGATGTTTCCCAAGTTGCTCATGCTGTTGGAAAGGACACTAGGATCGGCCCTAAATTTCTTAATTCTAGTGTTGGTTTCGGAGGGTCTTGCTTCCAGAAGGACATTCTGAATTTGGTCTATATCTGTGAATGCAATGGCCTGATTGAAGTTGCAAACTATTGGAAACAAGTCATTAAGGTGAATGACTACCAAAAGAGCAGATTTGTTAATAGGGTTGTCGCATCCATGTTCAATACAGTTTCCGGGAAGAAAATTGCAATTCTCGGGTTCGCCTTCAAGAAGGATACTGGCGACACGAGGGAAACTCCAGCCATTGATGTGTGCAAGGGGCTTTTGGGTGACAAGGCACAGCTGAGCATTTATGATCCCCAGGTTACCAAGGATCAGATTGAGCGGGATCTCTCGATGAGCAAGTTCGGGTGGGACCACCCAGTTCACCTCCAGCTGACGAGCCCTGCCGCCAGCGAGCAGATCTGGGATGTCGCCGTAGATGCTTATGAGGCAGCAAAGAATGCACATGGGCTGTGCATTCTTACTGAATGGGATGAGTTCAGGAAACTCGATTACCAGAAGATCTTTAACAATATGCAGAAACCAGCTTTCGCGTTTGATGGCCGTAACATTGTGGATGTTGCGAAGTTGAGGGAAATCGGGTTTATCGTGTACTCGATTGGTAAGCCGCTGGATCCATGGCTCAAGGATATGCCTGCTGTTGCATAAGTCTTGGGGCATTTAAGGCTGCCATTCGATTCTTTAATATGTTCTTGGAGAATTTCATGTTCCTTATGCTCGATCGTATAGGCTGAAGAAATCATTTTGATTATAGCGGAATCACCATACATGTAATGCTTTTGCTGCTTTCAATTTGAATAAATGGGAGAAATTTGAAAGAGTCAGTCGTCTCTTCTAGTTCGCTCATTAGATTTCTCCAATTCTTGACTTGAGCCAGGTGACCACCTCTTTGGAGAAGGCTCATTCGAAAAGTTTATTGTTCCATTTTTAAAGTCTTAGATGCGTTTGTTTCACTGAAAACTTTATGATAAATGAATATTATTCATAAGGAAATAGTTAATTTTCATTTGTTCAGTGGTTTAGGAAAATTATAGAACATAATCTCTAAAAATTGATTAATTTTTCGTCATAAAAACACCGAAAAGTCAAAAAATATTTTCTCGAAAACAGTTTTCCTTTAAATAAATGATAAACTTAAGCAAAAGTATCTCAATTTTCTATGTGACTTGACAGATTAATCTCAGATCAGGCCTCGCAAAGCACTCCTGGGCATTTGTCATTGTCATACCGTTATTCAGGTGTTAGTTCACCATAACAAGTCATAACCACACTTGATGCTGAGTGAGTGGGGTGTGAAATATTGCATCCACAGGAAATCACACAAACTAGAATTTGGCAGTGAAATTCTAACTTCACCTATGGCTACATCTCAAAACATGACAAGCATAATACATTCATCAGGAGCATCCCAGCTCTTATCGCACGGTTCGCGGTCCAGCAGTCTTGCAATGCTCTTGAAAAAGATTTTCAAATGGTCTTTGAACACTGGTGGGACATGAACTTGTGATTATCATATGAAAAGAATTTGGGCTATCCGTTAGCAGATGTCTCACTAAAAAAATTGCTTGGTCACAGAAACAATTCCCAGCAATGCCGTTGCTATGCTATACCAAACTTTCAGAAAATTTACAGCTTACAAAATTGCATTAGCCTAATCTAACCCCAAACAGGGATCTATACAATGGTCATTCTCAGTCAAACACTATACGAACTTATCTTTGTATGCCCAAGGCCATCAGCAGTGTCGGTAAGCATTGAATTTCCCATTGATCTTCAGACAGAGGGGTTTGGGTTTTACAGATACTCTTTCACAACCCTTTCTCACCTCGAAGTATTCTTCACATTGCTGCTTTTTGTCATCCACTCATCATCTTCTGAAACATCTTCAGAGTTTGCCATTTCCCCGACCATTGGTGACCAGCTGACAATCCAATCATGCGCGTCCCAATCCACGAGGCATTTTCTTTGATCCAGCTGGCACAGAAAAAGAGATCATTGGTAAATGTTCACTCCAAGAACTGGTCAGAGACTAGCTGAGTAGATAATCAATGAGTGATAGAGGGAGATTTACAATCATCGACATCTTTGAGCTGGTAATAGTGGGGAGCTATTTCCACCAACCAGTCTGGCTTCAATTCAGTGACCTGCAAAGGAACCCTTAGTTTCAGCAATTATTAAAAACAAAAGAATTGGCAAGCGAAGTCATTGACTTGCAACTGCCATGAAAAGGCCTAGATGGAGTCCATAGGACTTACTTGTCTCATGTATTCTTTGGTTGTTAGAACCAATTCATGATACACCACCCATCTCGGAAATGCCTGTAAGAAAGAGCAGCATAAACATGACCAAGGCCAATTTGCATATTGAAACACCTCAAATTTTAATTTGGCATGAAATGTTATGCCACTAATGCATTATCATCCTTCAGGTAGAGAAAACAGACCTCATTTAAAGTCACAAGCAAAATATTACGAGTCATGTCACTTTAAATAATGCAGATAAATATACCCTCTAATAAGCATACCTCTGCCAACCCTGAACTTGGATGTATATGAACTGTCTGTGGATGTTTCACTGTCCTATAAGATCCATTTTTCTGTAATCTAGCGGAGTGGGGGAAAAACCCTGAACAAAGAAAACCAAGATTAGAAGCACAAACAAACAGCACAATAGAAAAAAAAGGTATTGCCACCTTGTTATCGTTAAATACCAGATGTTATAGCCTTTTTAATTGCCTCTAAATCATTTGAATTAGAAGCAAGTTCAATTTCAACCCTCTCTAAAAGCCCCTCCAACTGGTCTCTCACATCTCTAGCACGCTTCATACTCCTGACCTAAAAGCATTGGATGGAAAAAAGTACAAAAGCATAAGTGCACATTACTAAATGGCCTAAACAGAATATACATCCCCTTGTAAATGAGAAAATAGTGTAGTATCACTACAACCAAATTCGCAGGGGAACAAAGAGATAAAACTTCTCAATCTCAAAAAAAAAAAAAGGAGGATAGGAATGTAACAAATAAATTATCAACAGATGAACTTATAAGCAGACTTGAAATACTTTATCCAGCAGAAAATATAAACCATGTGAGAAAACATAAAAAAGAAAGAAAATAAGCCCCTGAAAATAGTTTATCTAAGCTTTCCAGTGCATTCAATTTAATAGGAGTTCTCTGTCACAATTCAAGCGTTTAAATAAATCATGCATTCATTTACTAGCTTACACTTTTCAATTCCCCCCCCCTCTTTCCCCCAACAAACCCCAACCCAAAAAAATAAAATAAAAATAAAAATACAAAATAAAGTTGATTTCCGCACTCCAACGTCATGCCAAACATTAAGCCTACACATAAATGGGGGGAGCATTTAAATATTACATCGGATATTCATCTACAGCTTCACCTTTAGATTAATTAGCAGTGTTCCACAACATTCTAAGTCATTTGACAGGACAAGGAACATTAGTCATTTGAATATTACATCGGATATTCATCTACAGCATCACCTTTAGATTAATTAGCAGTGTTCCACAACATTCTAAGTCATTTGACAGGACAAGGAACATTAGTCCAGGAGAGAGAGAGTACGAACAAGATACTCATGTAAAACATTACTTAATTAAAATAGATGCGTAATTCTGTCAAGTGAGCCTGCCCCCACAAGATCACTGGATTTATTTCTTCGCATTACAGAATGCCAGCTATTCTTTACTTATGCTGCTAGTGTTTCAATTAATTTGGCAGATATATTACTGATCTTATCAACATGAAATCACCAAATCCTATCTTCCATTATTGCCCCAAAGAACCATCACTTCAGTATCTAGTGTGTGTTTATAACCAAGTAACGTTGCATAACTTTCACAAGACCTAAAGAGTTCAAGTTATGCAATCTGATGGTGCACAACCAGTTGACATGCTTACCAAGAAAAGTTTACTAAGCCAAGCGATTAAGTCAATTTACCTGTATATAATTCTCATAGCACCACTGCGTGGAGTAATTAGTCTCTTTCCAAGAATTGTATACCTGAAATGAAATGAGGGTGGTGACTTCTCATTAGCAACAAGCACTACTTGTTGGGATCATGCAACGTCACCAACAGAGAAATGCACAGAAACATAAACAAAATATATAATAGCTATCACCTTTTCTAGTCTAATTATCCAAGTTTTTAGGAAGAGTACTAAAAAATGCTGCAATATACAGCCGATTTCTTGGACGCAAATGATGTAACTCCATAGTCCCAAGAGAACAATATTCACTGATGGATATATCCAGTATCCAAAATTGAGTAGAATAGCCTACCATGGGCATGACATAACATTTACCATTACGCATTGTGGAAACTACTATCAGATAACAAAAAAGCTGTCCATCGATTCCAGAACACAAAGATTATCAACCAACCTTAATAAATGCTTTATAACAACAACAACCAACCAACCAACCTTAAGCAGAGCTATGTGGTCTCCCACATTTCCAGTGTGGAAATTCATCCGCGCATTATCGGCATGTACTTGTTTGTCTTTAGGACGATAAAATATCGAATTTCCAACAGAAAGCATAGCAGCGATGGAGATTATCTCATCCGAGCACTTGTACTTATCCGATGCAACTATCATTTTAGATAGCATGGGGTCAAGTGGAAACTCAGCCATTTGTCTACCTGCCTTTGTCATCTCGCCTAGCTTATTCAATGCACCAAGTGCAAAAAGCAGTTCTAAGGCTTTGAGTAATGATTCAGCCGGCGGTCGATCCATAAAATCAAAATTTATTAGATCGCTAATGCCAAGGCTTTTTAGTGTCAAGACAACATTAGCAAGGTTGGTCCGTTGTATCTCTGGTACAGTGTTATCTTCTAGATCAGTTTGATAATTGTGTAATGTGTACAACCGGAAACACATTCCTGGACCAGTTCTACCGGCACGGCCAGCCCTTTGCATTGCTGAAGCTTTGGAGATTGGAGTCACTAGCAGTGATTCCATTCCCGTCCTCGGGTTGTATGATTTCATCTTGCAAAAACCTGGATCGATCACATAGCTTATTCCATCAATTGTTAAAGATGTCTCGGCAATATTTGTTGCAAGGACCACCTTACGAGCACCTTCTGGCGTGGGTTCAAATATTTTTGCCTGAAGATCAGTAGGCAAATTAGCATATATCGGGCAAATAATGAGTTCAGCAATTTTGGTGCCAAAACCCCTTATCCTATGCTTCAAAAGCTCTTCCGCTGCTTCAATTTCCTCTTGACCGGTTAGAAAAATCAAAATATCGCCACGTGGTTGCTGTACATGTATTTGAAGAGCAGTAACAACAGCTGCATCCAAGTAATCTGCTTCAGGTGCACTGGTGTGAAGAATTTCAACTGGATACCGCCTTCCTGGAAATCTAAATATCGGGGCGGAGTCAAAAAAATCACTGAACTTCTCCGCATCTAGTGTGGCACTTGAAATAAGCAACTTGATATCAGGCCTAAAGCGAGCAATATCCTGTAAGGCAACAACCATAGAAGTCAGAAACCAATAACAAGAACCTACATTAATTTCTCAAAAGAAGTTTATCCAATAAATAAAGCTGAACTGAATTTTCGTTTAGTGGGAAAAGTCTACATTTTAGTGGTAAAATGCGCCTGTGATCATGGCTCAATGATATAGCCTAATCTGCCAATTTGAACATTAATTCTGTGGAAGATGGCTTACCTTTACTAATCCGAAAAGAATGTCTGTGGAAAGCGTTCTTTCATGGGCTTCATCAACCATCACCACACTGAAAGAAGACAACATCTAATAATTGCATCAAATCAAGAAATCATAATAGAAGAAAACTATTCAAACATACCTATAGCTAGCAAGGTCCGGTTCACCCAGGAACTCGCGCAACAACATTCCATCTGTCATGTACTTCAATACTGTCTTCTCTGAGGTGCAGTCTTCAAAACGAATAGAATAGCCAACCTGTCCATTGCATATTAATAGATAGATTTATGACACGCCTTTCACTCAGAAAGGAACTTCAAAGACTGAAATTTCCAAAGCAAGTAGATTTGTTTCCTGACAAGTAGCCAAGTAATTGAAAAACATCAAGCAGGTGTAATTCCAGTTGCAGATAAGCATCAGAAAGAAAAGTTCAAATAAGTATCAAGACTAAATAAGATCAGAAAGGAGAAAAACAAGGTACTAGAAACAAGTCCTGCCCAAGTGATATTATAGTCCCGAAAGTCATTTACCAAATGCAGTTGATGTAACATGGTTATAAAAAGAAATTTATGCTATTTTAACCATTAATAATGATATTGCTTATGTAAGAATAGGAAAACATCCTCCGAATATCTGCATAACATACCAAAGACAGGGTAGCGACTGACATATCAAAGTGAAGCATATCAAAACTACTCAGAACAGCATACCAAGGGCATGCAGGGGAAGAAATGCCCTTTGCCTCATTATCTTTTTCTAACTCAAAGTTAACTAGAATTGCGTCGAATGGAGGAACATACCTCGTGCCCAAGCTTTACACCCATTTCCTGAGAAACACGAGCAGAAACACTCATTGCAGCAACTCGACGCGGCTGGGTACATGCAACCTGAAGGACACAAAAAGAGAATGCAAAGCAAGGCCTCACTACATTCACCTCATAATCAGTCTAAAGTTAAAGGACTGAAAGGAAGATGTTGAAATAAACAATCTTATGTATTTACAAACATTGGAAAAGATCCACCATTTACATGTTCACATAGATCACATATATCAGTAAAGATCAATATTTATGATAAATACTATCAATTGATTCAAAGACAATACCAAATCGCAAATTACTTCAATAAAATTCCAAGCACCACAATTTTTATCAATGCAAAAAACAAAATGCTCAAAAGGTGTAACCATAATTGCAACAGAAAAGAACGTTGAAAATGCCCATAGAAATATACCAATAGCTAGTATAAACAACCAAAAAACACAATCATACCTTTCCACGTTTAGTATAGCCAGCTTCATGAAGGTATTGAGGTATCTGGGTGGTCTTCCCAGAACCAGTTTCTCCAACAATCACAAGAACCTGGAGCAGAAGCCAATCATAAGCCAAAACTGTCAAAAAAAAGCCACAAATCAACGACACTGCTGCCTGGAAAAGAAATGAGATGAAAAATTTTAGGACCTGATGATCATGAATAGCTTCAAGTAACTGCTCTCTGTATGGATATATAGGCAGAATCTTTCTCTCCTCCTAAACGAGCGACAAGATAATTAAAATGTTAATTGTACAACAGACAAGTAGTTAACAGGAAGGCAGAAGAACGCATCTCTTTCATGACACATTTAAAACTTAATTGTTCATATTTGTAGTTTGGCGGTGTGGAAATGATATCTTATATAGTTCTTTCCAAATGAAAGAATGGCAGTCATTGCACCATTGACCTAGATACAAAGTAACTAGGCAATGATTGCTATAAAAATATTCGCCAGGAAAAGCATTTACAATGCGTGACAATGATACAGTAAAAAGATGCTAGTCTCAATCAATTCAAACAAACTGAGTCTTCAACCATATATATGCAAAAAAATAGAAGGGGGACCCACAATACTGAAAAGCACTAATTTGTTTTCCTCCACAACCACCAAAACACACTTAATTATTAGAGATATCAACAATAGCTTGTCTGGGCACAACATTCAACCAAGTCTGGTCCAAAAGAGTTGCCACAGGATGACCAGAAAGAAGACTGGACAACAATCTCCAAAAATCTTCCAATCCAAGGGGTATGAAAAGAGACTGGAAGCTCAAAAACATGGACTGGCCCAATTTTTGGGGCCCACAAAAGACCAGATTAGCCCACACAGTCCGCAATAATAAAAAAATAGAAAACATTTTTAAAACTTTCAAAACAAAGAAATAGGGAAATAGATTTTTCTTGATTCTTTAGTTACCCGGATAAACCCATAAACAAGCAGAATTTAATATATAAAAATCGCATGAGCCAAAACACATTGTGGTGTTACAGGTCGAATTCAGCTAAAAGGCTGGAAACATGCCGAAACAGTGTATTTTGAAAGAATTTCCTGTTAATATTTGATCATTGCATACATGAGTCTTGAAATATGGTAACTAACAAACAAACTTTTGAAAAAAATTACTTTAAAAATTGGGGTTTGGCCTAAACTGTCCTGGATGCTCGAGGCCAACATATTGGGCCCAAAAAAGTCTTTTTTAGGGCCAGGCCCAAAGTTCATTGAAGCCCAGCCCCACAGCTCATTTACACCCATATTCACATCGAAAACTCTTATCATAATCCATGTTCACAGGATCTTGATAAATCTCTAACTGATCGGTGTCAACATAACTTATGCATTAAATAAGAGTCCCCCAGCCATATGGAACTTCGCAATTTCACAGGTAAACCTTTTATGAAAGCAATCAAATATCCATGGAATTATGGCAGTAAGGAACTCGAAATGTGGCCAAATTTTATACACCTTAGAAGAGCCTGATAGCAAGGTGCAATTATGGGAACCTATACTTGAATAGCAGGAAATAAAAAACAAACTATAGTTGCACACCTTGAGCTTCTCCAGTGCTGTCTGTGCCTTGGACTCCTCGATTGACTCAGCAAGCGGCTCATCAAACTACATATAAGAAAGTGAATTCAGGAAATAAAATTTAACCCAAAACGAACCAGAGTAATTCAAGAAATTAAAAGACATACATTCTCCCCAGTCATCACATTTGACTTTATAAACTCTATCTGGTCCTCAAAAACATACCTAAATACCCAAAAAAAAAAAACAATAATAAGGGATCATATGCAGATAATATCCTTCCATCAGAGTGTATAAAGAAAACAGCACAAATGGATGTCAAAAACAACAGCAACAAATACGCACAACATTCAGATAGAAGGATGAAACCAAATTAACTTACTCATAGTCATTAGAGGATTGCTTTTTATTCTTGGAACCAAAGTTAAGAGTTCCTTTTCCTGCAATATAGTAACTGCAAGTTACACTTCAAGGGGGTATGACCAAAATCCAGTGTTACACATGCATTGACTAGGACAAATAGCTGGAGCTCAATAGCAAGTAATTACCAATCTGGTAGTCTTCCCACGCCTCTTGCTCAGCAAATGGGTTCATTTTATCAGCAGCACCAGGGTCTCTGCAAATCGGAAGATAATCAGTTTAATGAAACTGACTAAACTATAGATTACTGACCACAGTGTCTGAGGCATGTAAAGCTTCTCATGGATCATAAAGCACATTTGACATGAGACGCCTGAAACGCGATTTGCACCAACCTGTAGCGATCCATAGCCACAGCAAATCTCTTTTCCTGATTTACACCACCATCCTGATCATAAGCATCGGGCATCCTGTACTGTGTCCCAAGAAGAAACAAGGGTATACATCCACAATCAGATATTTACACAATGCCAAATATAGAAGATCGTGTTCAGTTATGCATTCCACTAAGTCTGTATACAATGGCAATATAATTCCCTAAAAAGACGTGCAAATTCAAGTAAACTCAAGCAGAACCCACTGGAATATCTGCAATAGTAGATCGCAATGTACCAGCTAATCATTGCAAACATGAACAAGAGAGCCCTTCAGCAGACCAGCTAATCATTGCAAACATGAACAAGAGAGCTCTTCAGCAGATTACTTCAAATGAATTTGAAACAGGATCAATCATGAGTGCTTAAAGGTAGTGCCGATTAGTTTATAAAGTGAAAATGGGGAACTTACTTCATCTGTATTATCAGCGTCTTCTTGATACTTTTTCGCTAGCTCATAGATTTTGGTCTTGTATCTGCCAAGCACAAAAAATGACATTAGACACCCTCAATCATTGGCGACAAATTTACCTTCTGAACAGTGAAGCGAAAGCTGCATAAAGAGAGCGCTTCAGCAAGAACGTACATTTTGCATTAGTGTTAACTGGAAAAAGTTCATAGTTGAAGTCAAAAGACAAAAATTCACAGCCAACAGAGTAAACTATCACAAATAAACGCTAATTTTTCTCTAATATAAAGAAAACGCTAGCATAAGCACCCACGAGGAAAGAAACCGTGATTCAGGTTCTGACTAAGCGGATGTCTATTTTAAAAGCAACCCAAAATTGACAGGTCACAGCATCTTAGCAACTTGTGCCTGCTTGGAGGATGGAACAAAGTGCAAAGAAAATTTTCACAATGATTTACCTGAGGAAGGAGTTAATTCCACCAGTGAATCTACAACTAGAAAGACCAGCGAGCTTCTAAAGACTAGATTACACTTAACAGTTCAGACAGTGTGAAATTGAAAACAAGCTGTTCTCTAGCTCCATCTCAACAACAAGAAGCAACGTCTAAAGCATTAATAGGTAATCTAGGCTGTAAGACTGAAACTGACAGAAACTAAGAAGAGTCAACACAGCAAATAAAAGCTTCCATACGTTGGACCTGCTAATTTTTTCATAGTACTCTGGAAAAAAATACATGACCAGCCCTTCACAAGGCAATATCAAGGCTCAAAGGATAAGTTTCTTCAAAAACGTTGAAAGCAAAGTGATAAATATGTTTATGAATTGAAGAATGTGTAAAAGAGAAATAGTTACCTGAAGTTGCGTTCTTCTGCTTCTGTAAGTTTTACACCATCAAATAAGTATTGTTCATCCTCTATGTCATCCCTGTAAGAAATTAGTATATTGATAAAAAGTGGTGAGGCATACTATAAAGAACTTGAACACTGACAAGAGAGAACTGCCAGAAATTGGAGTCTAGCTCTAGCACCTCGAGATCAGTAGAGTAAATCCATGGCACAATCATACCTGATTTCTTCCAATTTCTTCTGCTCTCTCTTTTTCAAATACTCTCGTCTTGAAACTTTTCTGGGGATGAGGAACAAAATATAATCAGCATAGATGATACAATGGAACAACTGCAATGGTAAATGAACATGAGAATTTCAACCTATCAAGGAGAGAAAATCAATGAACCGATCCGAATTATTTGAGAAAAGTATCTCTACAGCACAGCATGTCAGCTTGTGCATGTTCTGTTAGAAGGGCTGTCCTCTCAAGACCCATCAAATTATGGAATACCTATATCTAAAAAGAAAAATCACACAATCTTCCACAATGATGATACATTAAACCAAAGAAAAACTCGAGTTCTAAGTGCTTTGTAGATATAACCTTAAAGGAAAATAAAAGCATGAGGCAGAGCGATTCCTACCAAGAAAGTGACTAGCCCAAGAGGTTTGGTGTAGAAATGTGCCAACCAAAAACAGGAGTAGAACAACAAGATAATTGGGAGACAATTCCACAGATTAAATGCCTCCTTCTCGAGTTTTCTAAATTTAATCTCACACACTCAAAACAAAACACAAATGTTAACTCGTAGCGAGGTCGAAATTTCTTAAAATAACATGAACCGCAAGAACAAAATTTAGAGTCAAATGAGAAATGATAATGTACCTTAACGCTTCCATATCATCGTCTTCTTGAGCATTTGATCTTCAAGTGCCTCCTCTACAAAATCAGAAGAGCAAAGAAAGGGGAGTTGGAGATCATTTCCAAGCATTAGCATTTTAAATTACTTAAAATATTAGGAATGTGTTTGTCTGGCACATATGCATGAACTACCATGGCACAGTTTTGAGATTCATTACCTTCTTCCCTTTGTGTCAATTTTGGCTCTGTTAGCTGTTAAACAGATCAAAGAGTTACAAGAAGTTAGAATGTGAAAGAAGGAAAACACTGAAGCATAAAATACAAGCACTTGGTGAAAATTTTACCAATAAACCGCTGAAAAGTGAAAATAACAAGTAGAAAATATAACGATTACAATGGCCAAATCTGGGAAAAATACAAACCCAGAATTTCGCACTTCAAAGCTGTCCGTATATTCAATTTACTATATCGAGAAAGATACTCTCAGGAGTAATCACAGTACTCGTGGACAAAGTTAGTTGCGTGTGCTGGTTAAATCAATAACTGTGAGAAAATCCATTTGCAACACACACAGCACCCAAATTTGTCCTTGGTGCATTGTAGGATTCAACATATAAAGCTACTTAATGCACACGTGCCCTAGCAACGTCTCCTTTTCCATTGTTCTGCCTGCCCTCTCCATCTCCCTCTTCCCCTTCCCCCCCCAAAAAAAAAAAAAAAAAACACCTCCCCACACACACACAAAAAAAAACACGCACACGCCAACAAAACAAAATACAATCAACACTCTCTGATCTATTTGCATACACTTGGGCATGTATCCGTGTACTTGCATGGGTTTTTGAACAAAGTGAACCCCAGTTCGATCAAATTCATTGTGTCATTACCCGGACATGAAATAGGTAACCAAAAAACATCATAACTCTGTTTTTCCGTTTCAGTGGTATATATGTACCTTCCGAGTTCCCGCTGCATCACGCGCTTTCAGATGTCGTTCCAGTTCTTCCCTTTCTCTTTGATCGCGTGATCTTTCTTCCTCTGACTACATAATGACAAAGGGAGAAACCATATCTTCATTTCTTGAAGAAAAATCAATTGTGAAAACTAGATAAAAGAACATAAACAAGGAATGTTTCAAGCTGGATGAACCAAAAACAAGAATCATATGGAGATATCCATTCTCTAACGTAAACACAAAAAAAAAAAGGCAGGTTGCCAGATATCCCTAATGAAACTATGTGGATATCACAATCTGAAAACATTAAGGTGAAAGGTTCAAACCGAACACCGCATCATTACTCAAATACTAGTGCATGAAAGGACGAGCTGAAGATCACACAGTGGGTCTATAAGACCAATTAACACAACACTCAAAGTTTCCTCATCCTTCAAATAAGGACTTCTGAGGTAGACAAAGGAATGAGAACAGACTCCAAAAATAAAGATACCTCGGAGCCACCATCTTCGTCGTGAGAAGTCCGTCTCTTGACCATTCTTTCTTCATCAACATGAGCAAAAGACTGCAGCATTGCGTTTAGACAATATAATTGATTTAAGCAGATATTACTGTTAAATATAAAGAGATAACCGAGATCAACTTGGCCACCTACCTCCTCATCCTCCTCTTCATGATTTTCACTCTTTTTCCTGAACCGTTTCTTACGAGAAGCTCCTTTGCCAGTCTCTGAAGTTGTGTTTCTAGAAGACCCATTGTCAATGCCCCCTTGACTGACATTATGTTTGCTATCGTCATCGTCGTCGTCAGCATCCAGAATTGCATAGGTCTTCTGCTTCCTTGCCAACAAAGCAGCTTCCCTTTCTTGCCTTTGATAAAGCTGGTAATGGCAAAATGAGAAGTAAATTAGGCAGGTCAAGACCAAAAGATAACAATGAAAATAATTGCTGAAATGCAGAGTAAACAAAAACGGCTTCTACAACAGCTCACATTCAAAACCGCTGCTTTATGGGGTACTCTGGCAAAAACTTCTTCCGCGAAAGCACGGGTTTCACTTGACGATGATAGTCCAAACTCCACCAGCTTGTCCACCACCTGAGTGGGCGAAGACGCCTGCTTGGCTGCAACACAAATTCGCCATTTTTATTGCACAGAAATTATGCATGATGCCTGTCTTCTTGAAAACAGGAACACTGAACATAAATGGATTGAGAGATAACTAACCTAGTTCAATAAAATACTGCACAATAGTGGATTGGGAATACCCCAATAGTGACATCAACTTGTCTGAGACCCAGGTCTTGAGATTGCTCTCACTTCCCATGGCCAAATGCAGTGATGGTTACGAGATATGTACAAGTCTGCAATGATATAGACGCAACTGAAAATCAATACATAAGAGAATTGTAAAGCAACAACACAGATTTTAACCCAGAAGCAAAAAGCCCTACTATCCCGCCCACCAAAGGAGGTTGACATAAAAACAAGAACATAAGTCACGGAATAGAAGAAGAAGAAGAAGAAGAAGAAGCACGAACGCAAAAAAAAAAAAAAATAAATAGGGGAGCTCGCGGCGTGGTTCGTAAAAAATTCATTGAAAACAGCAGGCAAGCAACAGTAATTCCTAAGCAACTTCAACAGAGAAAGTCGGCAATCAGAGCACCCGTTGTCGCCGACCGCGAGCGAGAGAGAGGGAGAGAGAGGCCGAACTGAGACCTGCCCGGGGATGAGAGGGAGTAGACTCGGCAACTCGTTGGATCGACGGCGGCTCCGGCGAGAATATCAGCGAGGAAAGTGAGCGGCTCTTGGGCAGCGTCTTCCAATTTGGTTCTGCTTCTGCAATTAGGCGAAAAACCGCCACCGGACATATATTTAGAAGAGTTAAAATATGAAGGAAATATTTAAATAAAAGAAAAAACTGATCAAAAATATTTTCTTCATTTATTTTTTGAAAATTCTTTTCTTTTTCTTTTTTATCCTTTCTTGTCGCCGATGGCCGGCCACACCGGTCACCAATAAAGACTGGGCAGGTCGCCCTTGCTAGGCACAGGCGAGGGCCAGCCTCACCTAAACAAGGCAAGGGTGGCCTCGTTAGCTATCTACGTAAAGCGCCGATCGCAATAAATAAATAAATAAATAAAGTAAATAACGAGAATGGTCTTATTCAAAGCCTTCTTCCTTATTTGAAATAATATTCATCTCAATTTCTTTTTTTTAAAAAAATGATGACATTTTATATCCTGAAATTTATCCAAATATAAGTGATACAAAAAAGTTAATTACGGTTAAAGTAACACAAAATATTGAAAAAATCTATGCCCTGTGGTCTCATGTGTACAAATTTTTTTAAGTGCTCAAAAAACCGACACGGACATATATCTAAAAGAGTTGTTCCAATATATACGAAAATTAATTGTTCACTTACGAATGTTATTAATAACGACAAGTACAAATCACACCGATTTATGTGCTTTTCCTTATTGGAAATTAACTAATACATTGATCTAAAATCAAAACTCTAATCACACATGGATATTGATGTAAACGGACAAATACATATAAAAAAAACTCGTTACTTTGGTATTATAGAAGCTACCGAGTATGATAGAAGTTACTAATCACATAAAATTTGCCACTTTCCATTGCAACAGTTGCCAGACACATTGAAAATAATTTTCTGAATTCGAAGAATTGCAAAACACATATGAATAGGATGAGTGAATTTAGAAATTACTCGGGGTATCGAATATTTTACTTCGATATATCAAAGGTTTCGCTAAAGTAAATCTACCGATAACAAAAAAATGGATGTAACTAATTAGAAAAAACTACTAACCGCAATGTTTCTTACTTTCTCACAGTAAAATTCACTAGATATATCAAAAGTTATATTTATTTTCATCTTCTTTTTTTTTCAAAAAGTTACTTCAATGTACCATAAACTCATCAATAGCATTTTAATGTTTAAAATGCGGCGTTTTCTTGAAAAACAAGCTAATTGGATGAAAACGCCTTTAGCAATCTTACGTGGCGAGTGACATGGATGAGAATTTACAACACAATTGCCACGTCATTACTAAAATTATTATGTTAAAAGAATTGATGAAATGAGGATCATTGGATCGAGATTTAGAATCAAATGAAGGGAGGCAAAGAGACCTCTCTCTCCCCTCTCAAATTACGAGCCCAAATGGAATTGGCATCACAATCGCATCCTTCCGGTCTGTGCAAAAGTGGAGATTAACGAGCATCCGAATTTTGAAATGGTAAGGACATCATTTCATTTGGTTGCGATTATGAAACTTCCCCCTTCAACATTTTAGGCTTTGATTTTATTTGAAGTCTTCATATTCTTATTTGTGAGAAAAAGCACTTCATAAGTCAACACACGCCTTAACTTGTAGAAATGAATCGAATTTCTTTAGATAAACTTTAAGATAAATAAATAAGTGAAAATGCATTTGGAATCGAGAATACCGTCATAAGGAAGGTTGATTCGACGATTATTATTTGAATGTAGGGTAATTAATAATCGATTCGTAAAATCGATAATCAACGGTAGTGATGTCCAACGATAGGCGCGATAGCCCATTGGGTTATCGACATTGGCGGAATCGGAGATGATCGGAAACGAAGCGAGAACAATCATTAGGCAAGGGAGCTACCAAGAACAAGTTGCAAAGAGCATTTATGGCTTTCGAGATTTGGGCCACTTTTTCGAAAGAAAATCCGAAGATCGAAGATTTCAGGGGGCGAATTGCAACTGACCCAGAGTTGAGGGGGTTATTTGCAATTTCCCCCCAAAGCGACATTTTATTTTTATTTTTATTTTTTGTCGGAAAAAGCGACATTCCCTCAAGGTAGTTTCGAGCCAGCCAACGCCCCATCGCCCCCGAAAGAAAAAAAAAAATGGCGCGACGCGCTTTTGCTTCAATCCAAAGTCGCCAATCTTCCTCGTATCATCAGAACCGGAAAGGCGATACAGGAAGCCTCCTCATCATCATTGACTGTCTCTCCATTCTCTTTCTCTGCATCGGGAGAGAGAGAGAGAGGGTAACGTAGCGAAAGGATTGCGACATCAACATCGGAGACTGGTGGCGGCTGCGACGGAGGAGCCGGATGGGGTGTTGCCAGAGCAAGAACGCCGACTCGAAGGCTGGTCGGATCGCTCGCTGGCGATCGACTGGAATTGTCGCTTTACGCGACTCCAAATTGAAGGTTTTCTCCTATGTTTTAATGCGCGTGCATTTGTTTCTCTCCGTTCATCGATTGGTTGGACTTGTTGCGGGGAGTTGATGGCGAGCTCTGATCGGCTGTCGGGACGGGATAGCTGCTACTTTGTTACGATCGTAGGCTGCTGATTATCTCGTAGGTTGATGACGGTATAGAAATTGCAATCTATGTGCAACTTTCTCACCTATTGAGGGATTCATCGCTCGGGCAACAAGTCGCGAATGGCGTTGTTGTTGAGAAAGAAGATGATATCGGGGGTGAATAGGTTGACAGATGTCCATGAACATGTGAGGAATTCAGCGTAGAGTCATGCATTACGGGAAAAGAGCAGTGGAATGTCTTAATTGTATCTGGTTCTCCATGCGAAATAGTATGAGGTTCTTTATGCGAAATAGTACAAGAAGAAGTACTAAGGTACCCTTTTTGAGTCGTGCATTGCGGGGAAGGAGTGGAGCAGTACTAAGATATCACCTTGTGGTTGCAAACCATCCTGTTGAAAGAAATCTGATTGTAGAGTTGACAATTAGGTGGGAATGTCAGTGAAAGAGAAGAGAGCTGGGAAATACTGTGGGTGTTTTACCATATATGGCTTTTTAGCTTTTTGTTATGAAAAAAGATGCGTTCATTCCCTCACAAACACCCCATTTATGTATTTCTTGGTACAGTCGTTCCCGGAGGAAGTTCTCGATCTGGGTAGATCTGTACGAACTCTCGATTTAACTCATAACAGGTTAGGTAATGACATCCTGCCACTAAAGCAAACTAACATCGATTCTTAATTAGGTGAAAGCACCCTATTAAATCTGATCTGCCTTCGTTATATTTCTTCCTGCAGTTGGCGTTCCTGTGGAGGTCAACAAGCTAATCAACATGCAACGACTGGTAAGATACTCGTGGTTCTATGTTATGCGTATGTGGCATCACAATCCTCTATAATTCGAAATGCTTTCATTTCTCTAACCTTGGAATCTCGGAATTGTTCACATTAAGATCGATGAGGGGACTAATAGGAGATTTTGTTTCACAATCATTGCTTGAGGTCCCTCCGCATTTTTTCTTTTTCTTGGTTGATGGTTCTTTTTTTTTTTTGGGTTGGGTTTGTGGGGGGGAAGGGTTTGGGTTGGTTCACCAGTTAATGAAGCTACAAAATGGATTCCGTATTGCGGGAGATGTTTGGTAGTATCATGTTTTGTTTGTGATGCTCCTTTCTTAGTTTAACCAACGAATATTTTGCAGGTTCTAGCTGATAACTTAATTGAGCGGCTGCCAGTAAGCTTGGGGAAACTTCATTCATTGAAAGTGATGATACTTGATGCAAATCGAATGTCCACCTTGCCTGATGAATGTAATTTTTCTCATCTAATTACGTAAGAGAAAGTCGTGTCTAATCTTGCATTTTCTTACCCCATTATTCTTCAAACTGAAGGCATGGCTAACTTCTGTAAATTCCTTTATTACCTGCACGAAACTTTCTTGCATCTTTTGACTACATATATGCAATTGTTTGTGTAGTGGGACAGCTAGTGAGGCTTGAGCAGTTATCTATCTCAGGAAACATGTTAACTTACTTGCCTGAGACAATTGGGAGCTTGCGCAATGTGAGTGATTTACATGTTACGTGAATCCAATCATTGGCACACTTATTTTTTCTTTTGTAGCTTAGCGATAATAATTAAGGAAATTTGGTTTGTGAAGACTGTTTTGTGGCATTGACTGGAGAGTTTTCTCAGAGTGGTATTATGGTTCCTTCTAGTTGCCATACTACAACTTCATTCTCTTTTGTGGAAGTCTTCTTGGACAATTGCACCATGTAATGAAACGCTGCTATATAACTTAACAGATTTAAAGTCCACATTAGGACGGATGTTATTGCCTGCTTAATCAGGAACCTTTACTTTTAGCTTCCTTAGTCCGTCTGTAACTGTTCTTGATAATTTCTTGTTGTTTAGTATCTACCCATTGCATTGATTGGTTTTAGCTGATGACTGATGATTGTTGACTTACAGAAAAGCTTGGTTTTAGTAGACACTTTGAGCCAGTGCATGGATAAAATTTTCAACCCACTTGTGCTATCTTAATGGCACATTCCTCTTTTTCTTGTTAAGAAATTGATCCGTGATAAGGTGGAACTAAGCGTTTTCAGAGATATTTCTGATATGTGTTGTTTATACCGCAGTTGTTGCTATTTTATAGCGACATCACTCTTTCCTTTCTCATTATGAATTGATCTGTGAGATGGTGGAACTAAATGTATTTAGGGTATGCCTTATACTTGTTGTTTATCCTGCAGTTATTGCTTTTGAATGTCTCAAATAATAAATTGAAGTCACTTCCGGAGTCAATAGGAAGTTGCTTCTCTTTGGAAGAGCTGCGAGCGGATGGTATTTTTCTCTTTTCTGTCCTTCCCGAAATAAGTCTGATTTCTCCTATGTAGGAGTACTAATCGTGATCATAGTTTAAATATGTCGGGCACAGTTATATGCAATTATAGATGTTTGATGTTTGTTTCCACCAGATGGGTTTTTCCTCTTCTTAGCCATACTTTTCTTAACAAATTATCTCTATCTAGTCACACTGCTTTAGAATTGAAGGATACGCATTTGACCATTTAAGCATCTTGGCTTATCTCGTGGGCAAGGGTTAACATAGTCTATTGACTCTGGGGTCAGATCATCTGAGTGTTTGCAATATGTTACCAAGTGGTAATGAAAGTCGGCAACTAGAATGTGGTTGAAGATGAAATCATTTTTGCATGAACTATGAGGTGTCAAGAAGTTTGTATAAGAAATGCATGATCCCTCGTAAAGGTCTCCTGCTTATTTTACATGTGTAAAGTATTTATGTTAAGCATTTGCTAGGCCTGTTAGGAGTTCTCATCTCCAAATGAAGCTTATAATGTTTTATCTGTGGTCCTTGTGTGATGGAACTATACTTCATATGCGACTTAGATAAGTTTTCTTTGAGATCCTTGAGTTAGTTTAATTTTTGTGGTCCATAAAAGAGCCAAGTGTTTTGTACTTTTCGTGTATTATTCATTTCCTTATAGTGGGGAGAATGTGATGACTGGACTGATCTTGTGTCCATAGAAAGTGGAAGTTATAAGCTTATCTAGTAATTTCTACTTCCAAATTTATGAACATCACACTTTGGATTCATTGTGGCTAATTCTGCAGATAATTCCATTGAAGATATTCCTCCATCATTTTGCAATCTCATTAATTTGAAGTCGCTCTCATTGAACAACAATAACGTGAACCAGGTATTTCCAAGGACATTCGTATAGTACAGATCACTAAGCTATTCTATTTGTTATGACATCATAATTTAAAAATCGATTCTACATATGACTGCCTTTTAGCTAAGCTAGCTCATGAAGGAAATACTAAGAGCAGTGCACATTGTCACTTCTATTGCGGGTTGATGAGGAGCGTGTCCCTTATCAAGTAGGTCATCTGGAGGCAATTTTGAACACTTGCTCAAATTTTGAAATCTGTCACTCGTGTGATGCCCAAATGATTTCAGTACTTAACTTCTTCATGCCTATTGTTGCCACTAAATTGATGCTCATCTGGTGAAATGAATTATTAGCTTCACCGCATTTTTGAAAGCCATGAATTTATTGTTTTCCGTCATGTACAAGCAGCTGCAGCATTGTATGACCTTCCACTGGGAGAACTTTGAAAGAATACTATTGTTAGCATCTTTATCATTTTAGTATCAGACTGAAAAGCCAGTCTTATTTTATCATGATAAATGTTCTGCCCAGAATCAACCTGGCCCAAAATGCAGAGTTTTTCCACAATTAAAGCCTCTATTGCCTCCTCAGATGACAGCTGCGTCCTTGATGTTGAATTCAAGCACCAATATCAAGCTTCTCAATCAACATTTTAAACTGATTTCAATGTATTACATTAGATTGCTTTAGTTTTAAATTTTACGTGCCTCTCTATGATAAATAGAATTTTCCTATACGATAACCTTTGGTCATTGATCTTTTGTTTCTCTTGCTTGACAGATCACTCCAAATCTGTTGAAAGATTGTAGATCTCTGCAAAATGTATCCTTGCACAACAATCCAATTCTAATGGACCAGTTTCAGCAGGCAAGTTTTAGCAGTTCCTCAGTTCTTGTGAGAATATGATCCCAAATCTGTATGCACTTGACACAAATTTTCACTCAAATATGTAGATGGAAGGATTCCAAGAATTTGAAGCAAGGAGAAAGAAGAAGTTCGACAAGCAGATTGACTCAAATGTGATGATTAGTTCCAAAGGCCTAGATGAGGGTGTTGACTTATGATAGTTCTGTATCAATAGAGGAAAGGGTAAGTTCCTTGAGACTTCACTTAAAGGTGGCGCATTGCACAACTTCGTAGATATAATTTTTTATTTTAAATCATAAACTAATGGAATTTAATGATAGGTGTGGACGTTGTTCATAGCTAATTGTTGTTACTCCCAAAATGTCCAAATTGAGTTGTGCCGTTTGAATTGTTGGAATCTTTGGGTTCATCATTTTGGTAATTGTGCTGATGTTAGTTGTCCACTCTTCGACTTCACCTAATTACCACTTGGTAACTGCTGCTTTCATTAGACCTCACAAATCATGACCCATTGTTTTCCTCTAATGACAAGGAACCCCGCCCTTGGCGACTTTATAGAAGGGGCTGGAGAATACCATTTATTTTGGAAACCAAATGTTCTCTTTAGCATTGTCTCAACTTTTTCAGTTCTATCTTAAAGTTGTTGTGTAAGTCCAACGAAATCATTGGAGTTTCTCTTGTTTCCACATGTCGGTTTTCCTGCTTGTCTTGCCTTGTTCTGACTCCACGAATTGTCTTGCAGAGAATGTGTAGCATTTTGCGACATGATGTTTCTGGACAGCCAGTAAACCTTCATCAAGCACTACTGCAGCTTGGATAGGCCATTTGATAATTGTTCATGCAGTTTAAGTTGGTTTGTGTCCATATGATAGCTTTTCTCTTTATATGACGGCATAAGTGCATGAACGACAGGATTTGTATATGTAAACCAGCTTCTGTAAATTGATCTATAATTGTACCAGAGTTAATATGGTACGAATATGATTTCAGAATAGGTATGAACTGTCTTGCCATAGGGCATACCAGATGTTGAGAATCAATATCGCTAAGAGAAAGTTCAAGTTCATGTCTGTCAAATGTCCAGTTAAATTCACATTCACTCAAAAACTTAAGACAATGAATTATGGATCAAATATCATATATTAATTGCTTTGAATCATATTAATTGTCAAATGCGAGACTTTATTAGAATTTACACGTATGTCTCAGCAACCTTCCCTCGCGTGTGAGCTTAGGGTTATTTTTCTCTCTCTAATTCTGACATTCTTTTGCACCAAAAAATCTCAAGTTAAATTTCCACCAGTGCCCACCTTTTACTCTAATTTCTTTCTCATGTAGGCTAATCCCCAATGGGTCACTAGGAATGTCAACAAAACCATATACCCGAAACGAAATGCCAACCAACATGAACTGACTCGAAATTTTAGGATATTTTCGGTTCAGGTCGAGTAATCACTTGAAATTCCGGGTATTATAAAGATTTCGGGACGGTTCATGTTTCGATCGGATAGAAATTGGCAAATTTAGAAAATTGATTCGGCAAATGAAAAGCTTAACATACACTTATTCTTTGTTATTAAAAGAAAATTTGATATTAAGATTAAGCTTTCCATTCCAAAGTAAAGAACTAGAGAGCCCCGTTCACATTGAGGATTACCCGAAAAGTTCTAACCTATTGCAATTATGCCAGCTCAATGCCAAATATTTTTTTTGTACCAATTGAATCTAAATCTTTTGTATTTGTATCAATTTAATTCATCCGGTTAATTTTGACCAAAAATTGTTGATGTGGACTCCAATTGTCCTACTTGGTGTAGCTTGTGATGACCCAAAAGCTCCAGTTTGCTTATCCGAAATTATTATGTATAATTATGGATTGAAAAACAAGGTGACAGGGCGACACGGTATAATTAAATTTGGACACAATAGAGCCATATACATGTGAAATTGAGACCGGACGAGGACGAGAGGATGTGCCCACATGCGGGGTGTCCACGTGTCGGCACGTGGCGGGGGAAAGGACGCACCGCAGCCTACGCATGCCAAAGTGGCGAAGCCGTGCCACATGGCACAAGGCTGTACCATGCGACAATCTTATGCGCCGTGAGCGTGACACGTGGCGAAACGTGTCACCGCGTGGTGACTCGGCCGGCGACTCGTTGGAAGCCGACTGGTCCACTCAATTTTTCCTATACAAAATTTTGACGTCGGTTCATTTCATTGAATAATCGTCAAAAACGTCGTTACTCTGCTTCTATATACCTCTAAGCTATCGACCGCCACCATCGCTTGCGCCTTCTTGCTGTCTTGTGCCGCCCATCGGGCGTGTGCACCCTAGCTCTGCCGCCATCCCGTACCGTCGCCGTGCGCTCCTCACCCTCGGCCGACCGTTCGTCATGTCCGGATATCAAAGTTTAAGTTAAAAGACGAGTGGATTTCTAACTTTTAGTGTTTGTTTGGATTGTTGTTAGAATCGTTCATCAATGGTTTGAAATCTCGAATATATTCTTGAGTTCTCGCTTGATATGCATGATTTATGCATTGATCGACTTTTCGAAAAGAATATGGTCATGGAAACAAATGACTCATTCATTTGCATTGAATCTTCCGAACGCCAAAGGGGGTAAGATTGCATTGTATATGCATTGCATGACACTTCATGACGAAACAAGTGATTCACTCATCGTGAGTCTATCCGACATTATATCGTCGTGAGGTTTATCCGACGTGCCTCGTGGAGCCGGGAGGGAAATTCGAGATGCCTTTGATGTTGTCTAGTCGGATATGCATCCACCTTATGAGCTCGAGATGCCTCGGAGTGAGATGTCGTGTGAGTTTATCCGCGAGGACGGCACACTCGCGTGAGGTTTATTCACAAAAGAGCCGGAGTGCATTGCATACAAATTCATGAGTTTTGAAAGAAATCTTATACTTAAACTGCTAATACACGTGCATTTGGACTCATGAATTGTTGATAAGGTATTCGATTTCAATGCTTGCATTCTATTGAGTTAGACGTTCATTCGTGGAGCGTTAGCTCACTTGTTGTTGATTTGTGATTTTCACATATTAAAAATGCCTCAGAGTGAGTCTTCCCGCTTCGACCCTATGTTATGGAGTCCCTCGAGAACGTATCTCCTCTTGGGAGGACTATTTAGATACGGACCACCTTGATGTGAAATTCAAGAAACTAGTTAGTACTCCGTTGATCGAAGTAGGGCTGATGTCCGCCCAAGATCTTCGCACCGTTTTGTAGCTCTATACCTCGTTGGAGAAGACGACGTACTTCCGAGTCCTCCGTCGTTTGTCCCTATTGATGGTAGTGATGATAGTTGGCGAGAGGTACTTGGGGGATGTAGTAGCGTGTGGGAAATGTGATAGTTTTTTCATGTATAGTGAAGATGTGATTGTGTGCCGTTCACAATTTTTAGACGTACATAATAGTTGACTAGCTTTGGTGGTTGTTTTTGATCCCGCTTCCTAAGTGTTTGGCCGTAGTTGGTAAATTGGTTCAAACCCCAATAAATATGTGTGATGAAATAAAGGGTTGAATTACGCTGACATCCATAATCCTATGAATGTATGATGTGAATGTTCTCCGGTTAGTGAAATCATAGAAGGCCATACCCTTTAATAGGCATGCTTGCCATCGATGTTAGGTGTTTTTATTATGCACTAGTGATGTATGGCTGTCTATTTGTTTATTGATTAAGCTTCCGTATGCGCCAATATATAACAAAAGATTAAAGCAGAGAACGTAAATCCTTAGCTATGGCGCAATCGAAACGTCATATAGCCGACACTTATGTGGAAATTTTTTAATTATTTCTTTTCTTTTTCTTTGTTTTTTGTCCTTCCCTTCTTCCTTTAGCCAGTGAGGGCGGGCCTTGCCGTCGCTAGATGAGGTCGGCCTCGCATGAGGTTGACCTCACTGGCTATTACTTTTGGCCGTTCCCCAAGTTCCAGCTACCTGGATGAGGTCGGCCTCGCCAATGGCCACCTCGCTGGCCGTTACTTCGGCCATTCCCCAAGTGGCTATAGGAAGAAGGGAAAAAAAAAAGAAAAAAATAAAATAAAAATAAAATAAAAACTTAAATGTTATTAAAAATTATTTACGTCGAACTTCTATTGACCCACATAGGATGACCATCATTTTTTGACCAAAATTGGAGCAGAAATAAAAGGTTTATGATTCAATTGGCGAATTTTTTTACTTCAATTGACATAATTGCAATATATTTGCAACCTTTTTTTTTGGTAATCTTCCCACTTTAGAACTATGGGATAATAAATCCAAAAAATGTAGTCATCAAATTTTTCCATACACAAAAGTATGTCTTAGTATATTATAGATATTGAGCTATTCACATCGGTTGGTAATGAAAAATATTTTTTAACGATTAATTATTTTAAATGATACATACGGTTATTTTTTAATTTATGTATTTTTTTGAAATACAAATGAATGTTAATGCCGTAAAGTTTACAAAACATGTTGGACTTTTGATGTAATTCATGTACGCACCGTACCATGTACCAAGCTGGAAGCGCCAGCATTCTTGTCTATACGCCGTAATTACTGTCAGATACGTGCCGTTTTTGTACTTTCCTTCCTCGGCTCGTTTAATTACAGAAAAGGCCAAACCCTACCCGTGCCCTTTTCTGTCATTAACGAATTTTCCCCCATTCGATCGCGAACTCGTCCCTCTCGATTTGGTCCGGATCCCTTCTCCTCCTCCACAAATCAAGCTTACAGTCTTTCGATTCTCGCTCTCCTCTATCGATCCATACGTTTTCCAGCCTTAGCCGAGGGCTGATTGTGTTTCGAGGGTTTTGGGATTTCGATCTGTAATTGCAAGCTCGGATCTGCGAAAGTTTTATGGCGTAGTGATGATTTTGGGTTCTTGCTTGATTTCTCTGGTTTTACGTACCTCGATTTTGTGAAAAACTGCCTTTGACTTTTTTAGGGTTTCGACAGTTTTGCTACCGAGGTTTTTGGGTTTCGATTTGAGTTCTTTCCTCTGTAGATCGGTCAAATTACCGGGTGTATGCGAGGGTAATCGTTGATATCTTTCCTTTGTTCGTGTGAATTTGCCGATTTTTGGAGACATTGAAAAATTTAGGGTTAGGGTTTTGTAGATTTGGGGGATTTTGGGCCGAAGTTGGGATTTAGCTCGATTTCATCAAGATATCGCCTTTCTGTCCATTGCTTTGTCATAATTCGAGGGATTCTGGACTTAGTTAGGCATCTGCTGCATCAATTGAAGAGGACAATTTGTTGAGGTAAAACCTGCCTCTTATGTTGATTTTTCAGAAAATATGACCTTGTTAATTGCCTTTTTTTAAAGATACTTATGATATTTATATTGAACCATTATGAAATTTATAACTCACCTGGCTGAGTCGAGTCGCATTTACATGAGACATGGGAACCCGTTTGTTTTTGGTAAAGCTTTAACAGTGTATCTTAGTGCCTGGAGATATTGCAGGCCCAAAAAATAAAATGATGATAGTGATAGTGCACAGAAGTCCAGTTCTGTTATTAATTGCCCTCTAATTAGGTGCCTGATGTTGCTGAAAATAAGGAAAAGCTGAAGTCCGTGGACCACCCTTCCTTTTGTCCAATCTTGGAAAAAAAAACTTTCTTTCTAGGTGAGGGAAAAGACAGAGAAGCAGCTTGTATTCTTGAGTTGCCTACTCTGCATATTTTTATTCATAGGGGCTTTGAATCATCCTGGAGAGGAAAGTCTCATGGCATATATTTTCTTGATTTGGTATCAGCGAGGGGAAAAAGAGTGCCACGTTATAGAGTCAGACAGTCTTCTGAGTAAATTTTCTGTTCTGCCATTGTAAGCTAGATTTGGAAAGTTTACTAGGTATGCCAGTGTTCTTGACTCGCGGCTGATTGAAGGCCTTTGACTTGTAACCGCAACCTTGAGGTTATATGCATAGGACAACTTAAATAAACTTAAGCATTATTTATGTCAAAATGTCTATAAACTCGGAGATGTGCTGGTTTGGTGATATCTGGCCAAGAAGTTATTTATGTTTGTGTATAAGGGTTCAGAAGGTTCCGTATTATGAGGCCTGATTAGAGCTAGCATGCTGTTGCTGCTAAACTGAACCTACTAGTTATTTCTTACCACAATAACTTCCTCTTCCATTCTGGGTACTCATCGCATAGTGAATTTTTTTGAAATTTACTGTATATAAGAATATAGCGACATCATGATTTCTCTCCATGGAATTGCTACAAAAGTTCTTTAGTTTATGTACATTGCAACTACCTCCCAGCATGCATGGGCTTTGGTAGTTTACCAGCTTGTTTGGTTTGCATTTGATCATGCATTTTAATTCTCCTCTATGCACTGCAGTTAAAAGATGGTATTGAAACGCCCTTTTGATGATGGTGAATCATATGAAGTTTCCTATAAGCTCCCAAGACGAGAGGAACATAGTCCACTACTTGCGTTACCTGGAATTGATTCTTCTGAACACTCTTCTCTCTTGGCTGAGGCTCCAGGTTAGGAAGCCTCGATCATGGCTGAGGTTGACTGTGGCTTTATTAAATCGAGTCAAATAGTTTTTTGAAACATGAACTCTTATGGAGTCATGCCAGATAGTTTAAGGTTAATTACAGTTTTTTCAAATCTTTAACCTGTATCTATAGTTTAAAAAACAAAAGAAGCACTTATGGTGCTTAAGGCAAAATTTGTTCTATCTGCTTGCTCACAATGTTGCCGTGTGCCGTTTGTTGTCTGCTCTTTCTCACTAAAGAGTTTTGCTGATATATCCACATATTGGTTTTGGTCCTGATTCCCTTCGTTTGTATTTGGTAAAGGTGAAGGATGGTCAACAAAAACAAAATTGGAAGTTGATCAAAAGCTCATTGATGGTTGCATGACAAAACCTCCAATAAGCAATGTGGAGGATGCATATAACAGTGAAGAATTCCAACTAGAAGGACGTTTACGTGCATCTTTTTCTCCCGAATATGTCTCTTCTAACCATCTGGCTCCAGCTCTTGGTGGCCGTGATGATATCTATTCTTTGCTTTTATGGCATCCACCACAGAAACCAGTCCCCATTGGACCAGATTATCAAGCCGTCCTGTCACCCTGGAGCCAACAGGATGCCATGAATAGTTTGAGTTGCTTGAATGAACCTGCTGCAATTTCAAATTCGGATCTTATTGCTGGAGATGAAGACGACAGGAGGTTCGCTGGAACTTGTGTTATTCCGTTCCCTGCTTCTGATGTTTACGATAACTATGATGACAAAGTTGGCGCCGGTCGTGCTGGTTGTAGCTGCCTGGATGAAGGTTCCATAAGATGTGGTAGGCAACATACCATGGAAGCAAGGGACTTGCTCAGAATAGAACTTGGAAATGAAGGATTTGTGGAGTCTGGATGCCATGACATGGGAGAACAAGTTGCTGAGAAGTGGAGTGACGAGGAAGAACAATTATTCCATGAAATTGTCTTCTCCAACCCATCATCTAGGGGCAGAAACTTCTGGAATAGTTTATCTTTCAGATTTCCTTCACGAACCAGAAGGGAAATTGTTAGTTACTATTTCAATGTTTACATGCTCCAGAAGAGGGCTGAACAGAACAGATGTGACCCAATGAACATTGACAGTGATAATGATGAATGGCAGGCGACTGATGAGGAAGACGATGACTCCATTGTCGAATCTCCTGAACATGGGGTTGGCCCTGGTTATGACAGGAATGTGGAAGAAATAAATGAAGTTGACGAGGGAATTGCCGAAGAAACTTGTGAAGGTGATGAGCATGTTACTCTGAAAGTGGGAGAGGTTTTCTCTGTTTCTCCAGAAGCATGCTCCAAGAAATGGACAGATAGTCCCACTTCTCACCTCAGGAATAAATCTTGGGATGACAGGGGAGATCAAGATGATTCGTGTACATCTTTTGATAGCTTGGCTGCCACAGTTCCGGATACCCAGTTGAAGCGTGAAAATGGGGACCGCTTGCCTAGTAGCTTTCACAGTTTGAATGGAGGTGGTGGTCATGACTATGTCTTGGATACTTGTGATGCTAAGTTCTGGGATGCTGGCTATATAGCTTGCCCGAAAACAGAATTTGAGTTCTTGCCCACTTGCAGTATGATTGAAGAGGTCTTTGGAGATGGATCTTGGAACTGTGAGGCAGATGGGAAGGGCTTTAGCTAGCACCTACTGGTCGTTGCTTGTGATGACTGAGCCTTTTGAGATAAATGTCGCCACCATGAAATTTAGCTTGTTGAAAATAGGAACTGTCCAATTTTTCATGGTATAATTACCATAATGGAAGTCCTGCCTTCTTTGTAAGATAGTGAGAAAAGGTCAGCAGGTTTCGCTTGTTAAGGTGACAATTTTTTTATTTGCCTCTCAAGAGGCGTTCTTTTTAGGTTGCTTTCTTGCTGTATAATCCCTTTTCATCTTCCCTTCAGTCTCTTGTCGACTATTTTGTTGGCATTTCGCCTTCAAAGATAGATCATTGGCAGATCTCAGACAAAGGTATAATGTTCCATGGTGTAATTGTATAGCTGCTTTCGTGAATGGAACATGATACGGTTAATTATTCCCTCTTGATAAAGAGTGCGCTTCTGTGCCCATGTATCTACTGTGGGTAATTTGGTGTGGCACTCTGAGAATTCATTTTCCTCCACAGGGCTCCAACATATTGTTAGTGCTCTGTGCTTCAAGTGCTTATTTGTTCCGGGTGAAAACTGATGATTTGCTTGACCATTACGATCGAATTGTCTACTTTCACTCTATATAGTTATCCAGGCACCGAACAAATGGGTGCATTGGATGGTAATGTCGGGTTTACCTTTTAAAACAAATGCAATTCTCAGTTGCTTCATTGCTGTCTGCTTCTATTAGGTGTTGTCTTCCTGAGGTTTTCACTGGTTCGTTTCCTCGGAGTTCAAAATTGAGTAGGTTGCACTGTGCCCGTACACGCATTCAGATTTGTCACATCGTGCCATATCTGCATTTTCTCTCTCTCTGGATCGTTCACCTCGTGGACTGATTTGTGTGATTGTATGTATTACTGTGAGTCCTAGCTTTTTGCCCACCAAACCTCCTCTTCATCCATTAGACTAGATGTGGCCACATGACGAATCTTGTTTCATTCATTCATTCTGTGTGGCGATTCCGTTTTTTTCCTTTGAATATTCTCTGGCTCTTTCTGTGTAGAATGTGTAGAAGGTGAGAGAACTTGCTCTTGCCTGACAAAACCATTATTGCCAATGGTAAGATCACATACATTCTTTAGCCTTTCATGTGTATATAAAAGCCAATATTGGGTTTTTAAGGTTTCATTTCTTCTAATCTTCTAAGTTACAAGGCTGGTCACTGGTTTTGCTTACGTGAGTACAGTTCGCTTTGAGTTTGCCACATATCTTTTTTTTTTTTTTGGGTGACATCTTTCCTGAAACTGCAAGAATTTAAAGAAAGCGATGTACTTCTGACTTCTGAGATATGGCTTTTTCTTATTGGCTTGTATCCCCATGAAACAATGTAGTCCTGATCCACTGATCTCAAGACCTGCTCATTATATAAATTGTTGCCTCTGTCCTTAGAGCACTTACGAAGGTAGACTGCATATGTTTTGAAATGTCAAAAGGGAATTTTTGTATTTACTGTTTCGTCATGTTAAGATACTTGAAAGAAAGTTCGATTCCAATAAACCCGACGTAAGTGATTCGTTAACAAGATTCTTTATAGTCTAATTAGATCTTTCTACCTGGGGTAAGTTATTCGTTAACAAGAACATTTATAGTTTAATTAGATCACTTTTATCTTTGTCAAGCAAACCTGCTCATGGGAATCTCATTCTGAAGCAGCCCAGTAAGAATTTCCCCCAACGTTCGAGACAGAACCAACGGCAGAGAGGCTGTCGTCTGATTACAGCATGAATTTTATGCTTCTGGTTTATGCTACTCTGTAATCATGCTTTATCTGGTTAATGATCACCAATAACTTCAACTGATGTCGGCTAGATCTTAACTGACCAATCAAAAGCAAAGCAAAGCTCTCCTTGTGCATCTATATGCAAGTTGCTGGGGATGCACGTTCCTGAGAATTAGTGAGCGAGCTTCTTTTTCTTCTTTTTTCCCCGCTTGTGGTCTTAGTAAAGAGACCCACATGACTATATAGCATTTATTTTGCATTTGGCAACAAAAATCAATCCTTTTTGCCAATACTGGATTAGAAGATTGGAACAGCTTCTCTGAGATTCATCGCCGGAGAATCGCGAGGATAATGATGTTAGAGATACTGAAAATGATATAAAATTGATTTTGCAAATTTTTTCGCATGTTGGAAACCTTTTTTTTATATATATATTATTACTATTATTGCTTGAAATTTGAATATGACTCGTTCTTGCAATTACCAATTACAGTTTGTCATGTCACAATGTGTATGTATAACCATAGAGGTGTCTAGTGATAGAAGTTTATAGAATGATTGGCGAGGTGATTGAAGATGATATTAACCAAAGACTGAACCATCAGGTTAATAGTGTTGCTTTCTTATGTTTTTATTCACTTCTAGCACCCGTTTTTTTGCGGTTAAATGGTATCCCGAATCAATTTTCTCGCAAGAGTACCTTCTTGATTTTGACAATATACTTCTTGAAAGGTTTATATTGCTGGTCAAGTAATAAATTGAACCCCTCATAGTAAATATAAATTATGAGGGATCTCCTTCGAGTGCCATAGCAACGAGTTCGTATGCTTTTCTTCATATCGTCTTTGATTCGGTTCAACTCTCACCATAGGCATCTGTAGTATCAAATAAGTGAAAATTTTCCCCAATTAAATCTGGGAGAGACATCTCATCTCAACCATTGCATAAGTTGGAAGACTAGGCACAGGCACAAGAAAGAGGCTGGTAGTGATCTCTATACTTCTCTTTCTTGGAATATATGTAGCAAGTCAATTTGCATGAAGCCCCTTTCCCATGGGCCAAAAACACTCTTAGCCTTCAAGTGAAGTTTCCATGAGCATCAGAGGAAGATGGGTAGTAGCAGTATATGCCAAGCATAGCCCACTTGTCACAACATAGCATCTGTCTTGACAGCATTAATATAGTTGTCATGGATATAATCGTTCCATTAATTATATCTCTCCCAAAAAAATTTATTTTTTTGTGAAAAACCCATGAAGGGTATGTAAAGACATGCTTGGTAGATGCATTAGTTGATATTTCAAACCCTCTGGGCACATAAATGGTCAACCTATTCATATCATGTAATTCTCAAAAGATCCCATTTGGCAAACAAGATTTGATGTGAGACAGAGTCTAGTAGTTGGGCGAACTCTTCCAATCCCCAACCCACCACATTTTCTGGGCGCATAAATGTCATCACATTCATCATGTAACTTTCATTGAAGTCTTAACATCACTTGATCCATGTCAAAGCTCACACTTGGCTGATGAATTAGCTAATGGGCAGTGGCCAAGAAAGGACCCAATTCCCCCAAAAAAAAAAAAAAAACAGAGGAGGGATTGGCATGGCTGCCGAAAGCAATGATCATCCTTCACGTTCTTAGTTCAATTCCCCCAAGAACCACACACTAATTAATCTCTCATATAACATTGCTAACAAAAAAAAAAAGCAAACGGAAGATCTAATCGACGCATAGTTTACAGCTAACCAAAGCAGTTCACTGCCGGCAAAAGGCAGCGCAAAAGAAGGGGTTTAGTACAACAACATTATGCAAACTTGGTTAGATTTCATTAATCTAATAGTAGCTGCTAAATAACAATAATGGCTCGCATACAGTCACGTTGCGGTTGGTTCTAGGACAGGGCCGGCCCTATTCGTGAACAAAAATGCCGGCTGCACATAGTCACTTTGATCAAGGAACTTATCACATCCAAAAGCTTCACTTTCCATTGAGACAAACCGGCAAAGAACAACTCAAAACCCTAGACAGCTTGGGCTCCTGCATCATGTATACAGGTTGTATATAAGCATATAATCGTTTAATGGGTACCTTCTTATTCATTTTATTTTTAGGGACCCTACTCTTGCATATTTTCTTTCTGTGAGATCGCGCAATATCTAATTTCAATTGGCAATCCTGACTCCCAACGTTTTAAGTCTAGAGATTCGATTTCGAGATTTGGTTAGGGTCTCGACAAGACGTAACGCGGCTGGGAAGTTGGCGAAGAGAGGCCTATTTCTATCTTTGTTCTTACATAAATTGAGCGTCGGTTCGTAGTTCATGTCTTGTGAGTAAGTCAAACGAAAGCATGTCTTAAGCTCAAAGCATGTAGTTGTGATGGCAGGATTCAAGCTCAGGCATTAGATCTTGAAGAAGAGGAATGAATTATTATTTTAACCAAAACCAGTAGCGACTTTGGTTGATCACTGAATGTTTGCTGTTGCATGAAAAAGCATGGAGCCGACAACCCCTTTCTCGAACATGATGGGGGAAGTGATACATTGCTTGGATCACACAAAAATCAATTCCACATAAAGCATCATTAAGATGCTTGAAGTGAAGACTTCACATAAAAACCATGTCCTCCAACTAACGAAGGTGCCCAAAACCATAGACACTATAATCATATTATTGCTTGCTGATAGGACTTTTTCTCCAAGAGGACATATTGGCCATGTTACAATCAAATTGCTAGGTTTTGGAAAGCATACAGATCTTCCCAAAGATCAAAATGACATGCTAATTAATCATGGGTACGTGATTTCGACTTGTGGTAAAGACTTGATCCGCGTGGCTTAAGCTTTTAGGAGGAGTCCTTACTTATGAAATTATGTTATGCTTAACTAGGGAAGTTGAAATTCGATCGCCATACCCGGCCTGTTCGCATGTTGCGTGAGGGGCGATGCTCGCAAAAACGTTCCTTTTAATCAAGGATTGGTTCCACGACGTGAGTGCATCGAATTGGTTACCGTCTAGTTAAGAATCCACTGTTAGTAGTGTGGCAAGACAAACCGGGTCAGAGTGAAAACTCCGCGTAAGGGAACCCGAACTTCAGCTCGATTAGTACTCACAAATGCATCAAATCGAACCTTTCGCGATCAACCAAATGAGAGCAGCTTGATTAATTCTCACAAATGTAATGCACGCAAACTGAAATCCTAAGAAGGAACAAGCTGTCAGAGAGCGGAACTTCTCACTGTAGAGAGAGAGAGAGAGAGAGAGAGAGAGAGAGGTGGCTTTGCTTTGTAGCAAGACAAAGGAAGGAATAGTTGGAGAGAAGGCAGTTAGTTTGAGTAGGTTCTCCCTGACCCACGGGAAACGCTTACCTGGAAAGATCCGGGCCGTTGGATCGACGATGGCGTGGGACTCTCAGTCGAGAGTACACGTGCTGACATGTTTCCTTTGCCTCTTTTCAATCTTTGCTTCCGTGCATGGATTTCTCCTCCTTCATTATACAAAACAGAGGATTAAAAAAAAAGAAAGAAGAGAAAAACAGCAAGTGTTAAGAGTTTGTATTTGTGCGGAGACTCTTGATAGAGAGAGAAACGCACTCTCTCTCTCTCTCTCAAATTTCTTGTTACTTGTTCTCCCACTTCATTAACAACAAAAGAGACGCACACCCACCTCTCCTCTCACTCTCCACAATTCTATAATTTTCTTGGAAATTTTCTCTTCCAACAACCCGGAAGCTACTGAGAGGAAAGCTTCCACTACTACTCGATTAGAACTCTCATTTTTCCATTTCCCCCATGTCAGATCTGTAACAGCTCATAGTTCTCAGCTCAAGAACTGTGGATCACCTGTTCTCATGGAGATTGGTGATCAAATTCTACTCCCTTTCTTGACTCTTTCTTCTGGGGTCTGCTCTGTTTCTCGTTTCCTTCCTCTGTCTGGTTTGTTCTGTTCTGTTCTGTTCCATTAGCATTTGGCTCGAGTTCAAGCGAATGATGTCAAGGCTCGAGAATTGTCGCGGGGTCTTTGAATTCGTCCATTGGCTTTGCGATTTAGTATCCTTCTCTTCGGTCTTCTGATCTGGGGTACTTCTTTTTTGGTTCGCGATTTCTCAAGAACAGAATGGAAGGAGATCCAGAATTCAAGCATGTGTGCAAATTATGCAGCAAGAGCTTTCCTTGTGGTAGATCCTTGGGAGGTCACATGAGGTCTCACCAGACAAACAATGGTCCAGCCGAAACAGATGAGAAACAGCTCAGCCTCAACGCGAAGAAGCTCTCGTCGTCGATAAGTAGCACTGGAGCTCTCACTCCCGCAGACAGCAATAACGGTGGTGGTTATGGCCTGAGGGAGAACCCCAAGAGAACATGGAGGCTCTCGGACCTGAGCGAAGACTATTCACTTCATGAGAAGCTCTGCAGAGAGTGCGGACAGCGGTTCCGCTCTTGGAACGCGCTTTTCGGCCACATGAAGCGCCACTCGGAGAAGGAGAGAGTTCCCGACAGCAGCTTGGAGGATCGAGATTCGCGGACCAGCGACGATTGGAAGCTGGTCATGGACAGCGAATCTGACGGTGAAGTCGTCGTCATGAATCGAAGGAGGCGATCCGAGAGGAGAAAGAGGTACGTCAACGCGACTGCTGCAACTTCTTCGTCCTTATCTTTCGCCAATGCTGCTTCTTGCGTCTCCGAAATCGAGCAAGAACAAGAAGAGGTGGCCATGTGCTTGATGATGCTCTCTAGGGATGGGGTTGGTCGTTACAGAAGTGCTTTAGATTATGTTGCTGAGTCATCTGACAACAGGAGTAGGACTGACGTTAAGAATCCGTCCTCTGATCCTAAGAAAGTTGTGAAGCTGGAGAAAGTGAAAGAGAACAACTTCGAGTCTGGTCCTTTAGGATGTGGTGAGTTGCATGGACCGGATCAATCAAAAACAGAACTTTCATCTTCGGGGAAGCATTCAGGAAACAGGTCCAGGATGGTTAATTGGAACGGAATTCGCAAGTCCAAGGCCGAAAACAAACCGGAGTGTGAGGTTCCGGAACTTAGCATAGTGAAGGATTCGGCCAAGGCGGCCGGGTTGGATCGGATCCAGAAGAAGTCCTTCAAAAGTGACAAGAGGAAATTGTTCTCTGACTCTGATGATCCCGAGTTGAGGGTCAAATCCTTGAAGAAATTAACTGATGGTTTTCCGGAATCTGGGAAGCGCCTAGATTGCCGCGAGAAGAGCAACTTCGAGTGCACTATCTGCAACAAGATTTTCCACTCTTACCAAGCTCTGGGAGGCCATAAAGCCAGCCACAGCAAGACCAAGGAAAACTCTGCTTCCAGAAAAGAAAGCAGCGCAAGCAGCATGGCGGCTGAAGTTTCGCCTGCCCCGGTTGGCAATAGCAACGATAAGCTCATGAAATCTTGCAAAATCGAGAAGGGAAGCGTCGATGGCACGACTCATTTGTCTGGTCAGAAAGTTGAGGATCCTAATGAGTTGAACAAGTACAAGAAGCGGCACGAATGTCCAATTTGCCTCAAGGTCTTCCCATCAGGCCAAGCTTTGGGTGGTCACAAAAGATCTCATCTACTGGCTACAAACACTCGGCCCCTCGCCGTCCCGAAACCGATCCTGGAAATTCGGGGATTTCTCGATCTCAACCTTCCAGCTCCAGCGGAAGACCACAAAGATCGTCAAGAAGACGAA
Organism: Rhodamnia rubescens; assembly: GCA_021437795.1. Taxonomy (NCBI): domain Eukaryota; kingdom Viridiplantae; phylum Streptophyta; class Magnoliopsida; order Myrtales; family Myrtaceae; genus Rhodamnia; species Rhodamnia rubescens. The sequence continues at coordinate 5,024,697 of JAILYA010000005.1, read as the reverse complement.
GACAGAGAAGAAGAAGAAGAAGGTAGCAGCCATGTCAGCTTCAATTCATGGTGGGTGGGAAGCAACCCCAACAGTCATGTGGCTCTTGCTGGTCTCAACTGCTGATTGAGCTTTGCTGGTGTTGACTTGACCCCTCCCCTCGAAGATTCAAAGAGTGTACAGGCAAGGTTCTCGACATTAATTTTTTCCTTCTTTTCCTATTTATGACTCTCTACAACATTCAAAACACCCAGTTGGAAGGAAGTGGAATTCAGGTTGTCACAGCCATTATTTGGGAGAAGTCTTAGTCTCTTCTTGCAGGTAGTACATTGGAAACTGTAATATTGTAATTCGGCATTGAACACCTTCTATCTCTTCTCAAGCTTCATTCTCCACAGCACTAGTTGCAACTTCTTTTTGGATCAGAAGCACAGTGTTTGGTGTAGAAACTATCTTTAACTTGGCCTCACCTCAAGGGTGTTGAAAGATCAGATTGCTATGAGGGTGAAGTCATGAGCACAAAGAGAGCAAATGTAAAAAGGGTCGATGCAGATGCCATCTGAGCTCCTGTTTAGTCACCTCACATGTCAACATTCCAAAACCCTCCCGAGCTCTTTAGGCTGCATTCATTTCACGAAAAACTCAAGTTTTCCATAAAATAATCTCATGTATCCCTCGTAAGAACGAATGAAGTATATTTCCATCACCCAAGAAAGTAATTAGGCATAAATTATTGTCGGCAATGAAAACATTTCCTGTCGACTAGTTTTCCTAAGCTTATATAACTAATTATTTTTTGGAAAACGTTTTTCAAATCTTTTCGTGAAATAAACGTACCCTTTAACGTCGGAACAATTTTGATCACCGCAAGACGATAGATGAAGATCTGAATCGACATCCGTGACATAACTCCCAATCTCCAATAAGATTATGATTAAGTGCGAGTGGGCCCTTCATTTAGGGTTTGGCAAAGTCCGCCTCTATTTCTAAACAAATGGCCACACGGCGCAGAATGCGTGAAAAGGAGTGGTCCAACCCAGTGATCTGAAGTTGTGACATTCCCTTCCTTCTTATTTTGAGTCATGCTCACCACTAGCACGTCTCCGCCCGCCGACCACGGCGGGAGTAGAGGCGGGGTTATCTTCGGCCATGGCTTTATCGAACCTACGGTTAGAGGTGGCAAACTTGATCGTAGACTTGTGTTGTAGCTCATATTTAACGAGTTTAGAACATCTATGGTTAGGTCGGGACGTTTAAATATTGTTTGGTTTAAGAGATGTTCATTTAAAATAGACGCAAAATGAACGTTTATTATTCACGACGGATATTACCGAGTTTCCGGAAAAAAAAAAAAGTATCTGTTTGGTAAAATTCATCTAAAATAAAGAGATGTTAACTTCTTTTTGAAAAATAGGAACGGCTCTGAAAACGAACTTATGTTTGTTTGTTAAAGATATCTTCGAGTCAAGACATGTTTTAAAAATGGAGTCGCACAGTCGTTGGACGCAACAATTTAAGGCGAAAAGTTGCTAAGAATGGAACCTGAGTTGGGTTGGGGTTCGTCGGGGAGCTCAAATTGTATTGTTATAAAAAATATGCAAATAAGGATTAAATGAATCTATTTGGGTTGGATATTTTTTTTTATCTGGTCCGAACACAACTCGACCCGCCTGTTTAGCGGGCCTACCTACGACACGGATGGGTCAAATGAATTTGTGCTAGTTACAATTTAGACAGCGGCTTATTAAACTGTAAAATAGACTCGGTCTTTAATCTGTACTATGAGCACGCAAGTTAGCTAAGTCATTCTAATCCACTTGCTATTGTTAAAGGTGCAAGCTTTTTGTCAAAACCGTGCACCAACAAAGACTTGATGTTCCTTCTAAGGATGTATCATTGCGAGGATGCAATAAAAATAGGAGGAGACAGTTCCTTCTTTTGAGTGGAAAGAAAAGTTTGTTATGGAGGATTGCATATGCATCCCACCTCCAAATTATGTTGGGGCCAACAATGCCTGAGACATCAAAGACACTAACCATAGTAACTGATCTTAGCTTAGTTCCTTTGTTAGATTTACAAATGGACAGGCCGACCGAGACGATCAGGACCTCGGAGAATTCCGGCTCGCAGTTGGTTGGGGGAGTCGGGAGCTCGAGCTTAAGGCTCGAGCCACGACAATTCTCGACCGAGCTTGCCCGTGTCATAAAGTTATACCGACCTCCCTGGAAGTGTTTCTTCCTCGATGGATTGATCCGACGAACACACCGGGTGATCGAGATGGCCGGTGGGGCATAGTTTGTTGGCCACAACTAGCTAGCTCAATTGAGCCTAGCCCACATGAGTCGATTCCGAAAATCCCAAGTTAGACATAATAGCGGATTAACGACATGTATGTCCAAACTAATTAATCCAACTAATTTTTTGATATGTAACTTTCATAGCCGCTGTTAGTCAATTGCATTGAAAGTAAGATTGAAAAATATGACTTTACTACAGTTACGAACCAACCTCACCTCGCAGCTCTAGTCACAAAAATGTGATAACATCTTGATAACAACAAGATTTACTAAGTATAGTTATTAGTCAATAGGCCTAACCAAGAGTAGACTTGTGGTATCTTGAGCTCTAATACTATTGTCGATTGATCTTGAGCCTCTCTTAACACAAAAGTTAATTCAAAAGGACGCGTCTTTCCCTATATTTATATAGAGATTGATAGGACCGGGTGAATGGAGCACTAAAAAGATATTAATTGCCAAGTTTACCTTTTTTGGGTTTGGCGTCGATTGGACATGAACGAGGCCTTACGCCTTAGATCCAATCATTTGTTTGTTTTGTGTGGATTTTATAAGTCAAATAAGTAATTCTTATCTTACTTTTCAATTAAAATGTAAAATTTCATTCGCATTTCAAAAAATTATGGAAGATTTATGTGCCAATACTGAGTTGGTTTCTCTTTTTGGTGGAGAATACAAAGTTAATTTCAAAGGCTCTAAATATTTTACATTGAAATAAATCATAGAAGAAATTTCAAACAAGGGTTCGAAGTCGCTCATTTTTTTCAAATAAAGCATAAAGTGAATCCTATTTCAAATAAAGGCTTGCCCTTGCTGCCGAAATTTTTCGTCCAAGGACAATTTTAACCTAATTTGTAATTAAATTAAATTAAAATTTAACAAAAATATAGATAGGAGGCTGCCCTCCAGCCTAGTTTTTATTTTCTTTTTGTGTTTTTTTTTAGTTTTTGCTTTTTCTTTTCTTTTTTTGAATTTGGCTTTTCTAAGAAATTTTTCTGGAATTTTTAGCCTAATTTAATTAAGATTTTGCATAAAAATAAGGATTCGGATCAAAATAACGTCGTTTTAGTGCTTTAGCTAAGCTTAGTCCACGTAGAAAAGATAAAATATTAAAAAATCATCGGAGCCTTTTTCGTAGTTAACAGAAAATCGAGTCCTGGGTGAGAGCAGATCTTTGCTAGTGACCGACAAGGGTCACCCAAGCAAGGCCGGCTCTCGCCTGTGGCTTTCGAGGAAGGCCTCGCTTGGCTCTCTTTAAGACTTGTTGAGGTTGTAACATATATATTTTTTTATATCGATATGGCCAATTCAAACTTTCATTTGAAATAAAATCTACTTTAAACTCGTATTTAAGAAAATAATAATACTTTTAAACTATTATTTGAAATAAGATTCTCTTCAGGGCTTATTTGGAATTTTCTTTGAACGGTACATGAACTTCCCAAAAATTTGAAATAAATAAGAAAATAAAAAGTTAAACGTCACGACTCGGCCTGCAATTTCTCGGGAGTTGCCGTTTTCAAACTCGAGTGCTTGGCGTGCCTTAAGCGCGTCCCTTTCCGACTCCTTCCGTCCAACACTTCGCATTTCTTCTCATCGACGAGCCAAAGTCTCCTCCCTTTCACCTTCTTCTTGACTTGTATTTACTCTCTCTCTCTCTCTCTCTCTCTCTCTCTTCTGCTCTCTGGGCTCTTGTAGATTCGTGGGATTGTCTCTGGGCGCTTAGTTCCGTGTTCTTGATTCGATTCTGCCGCATCTCGAGGTACTGCTATGTCAATAGGCTGACTGGTTCTTGATTTCATCCGCCTTTCGTCGCGCGTTCATGTGCTGCAGTTCCAGAATTCGAGATTCTCCAGTGTTTAATCTGGCGTGCGTAGGAGATTTCGTGCTGATTTTCTGTAAAAGGCTCAAGAAAATCTGTGGTGCATCGACAATAGGCGTTGTATATCCCCTTTTCTCTGCTAGGTGTTTTCTGAAGAAGGTTTTCACTTTTGGGTCCCCTTCTGGGAGCTTCTTGGTGAATTTATGCCCCGTGTGGTGGTTAGCTTTGTTTGTAAATCCTGCCTCTGCCTATTTACTGGCAACATGTTTGTATCTTCCCTGCCACTGTCGTTTCTGGTTTCCATTTGTACCCATTTTGTTTCCCCAAATTGGTGATTAGATTTTTCTCCGTGCTCCTTATTGCAGTTGTCTTTCGCCAATTTGTTGTTACTTTCTTTGTTCATTGTCTTGAAGACTTTAATGTGATTACACGAAGCGCCTTAATACCTCCTGTGTGTAATATGCCGTTTTTCCTTAACTTGCACTCTCATACGATATTTGCTTTTATATCTGTAGAAATGTAAGACAGTGTTCCCAATTGTTGAGGTTTGTGCAGGTAACCGCTGTGTAGTTTTTATACCGATTTTTGCGGCTGAAGCAAATGTTTAGTTCAAAGAGATCTCCTGTGAAGGTTGCTAAGCATAACACTACTGAATCTGGGTATGCGGATTCTTCTAGATCCAACCCATTTGATTCGGACGATGAGTTTGATAGAAAGAAGATGCAGAACTCCTCCAAAAGGACATCTTCTGAGCCCGACCTGACTCAGAATCCTCGCAATAGTCTCTTTAATGATTATGAGGAGAAAGGGGCCTCTTCTTCGTCATATTCAAAGTCACTGAACTCTGCCGCCAGAAATAAGTACAGAAATGATTTCCGTGACTCGGGGGATTGGAGAACCAATCTGTACAAGAATTGGAGGACTATGCTGTTTACAAGGCTGAGGAGACCACGAAGAGCGTCAATAATTGCTTGAAAATAGCAGAGGACATAAGAGAGGACGCAACAAAGACTTTAGTCACCTTGCATCAGCAGGGTGAGCAAATCACCCGAACACACATGGCTGCTGCCGATATTGACCATGATCTTAGCCGGGTAAGGTTCCTTCAAAATGAGTTATGGCTTGTATTGCTGTATCCATTTTCACATTTAAGTAATAAGCAAAGGCGCATTTGTTAATAAGAAAAGAAATTCTGGATGCAATGTGTTGCTCAATACATGATTTGTCAAATTGTAAAGAAGGAATGAGCAATTTACTTTGCAGTCCTTCCTAAACTGATTGTTGATGATTACTTGTGGTGCAAATGAATAATCTATATGCCCTATACGAAAAGCTCACTTTTCATTTGTGCCATTTATTTGTCCATCCTTCTCTTATCTTGTTATATTTGTCGACGTTCTTGTGTAATGCGTTTCCTTTCAAGAATGTCTAGTTGCCGTTTTGATGGTTGACTTCCATTGGGAACATGCAAGGATGGTGCAGGACCATCACCATGCTTGACTAGATGGTTAACTGTGATTATGATGGTTAATGTGTTTACCAATTGACAACACCATTTATAGGGAGTGTGTTGAAATTGATCATCTGATGCATGTTTCAGGGAGAGAAGCTTCTGGGAAATCTTGGCGGCATGTTCTCAAAAACATGGAAGCCAAAGAAGACCCGTCCAATATCAGGCCCTGTAATCATGAGAGGTTGTCTTTTACTTCACGGTTAATTTGCTTGTCTAAGAATCGATCTTTGATATTTGTGCTTTTGGAAGATGCATATTATAACTTGAAAATTGTAGGAAAATGGCTGTGGGACTTTGTGCCTAAAGCTTGTTCTTCTGCAGTTGTGTGTTAAGGAAGCATTTTATCTGAAGCACGATTATTTTCTTGAACAGAGGATGTGCAGAGGAAAGGCGGCCACCTGGAGCAGAGGGAGAAGCTGGGTTTGACTAATGCACCCAACTGTCAATCTAACTCACGGACGCCACCTCCTGAGCCAACAAATGCATTACAGAAAGTTGAGGTTTGTAATATACTCCAGGTCTAAAAAGAATATTTTTCAGTGAAACCATAGGATGTCTTCAAAACATCCAAGTGGGTAAAAGTTGTAGGCTTTCAGGATAGAGAGATGTTAGTATAATTTAAGATAACGAAGAGAGTACGTGGAATTTTCACATTTTAGTTTCCCAACTTGTCTCTTTTCGTCTAGTCATGTGTTTGGGATGTCCATTAGGACATGTAATTATGTCCAAATATTGAGGTTCTCGAAAAATTTCTTGTAAACCAGGTTGAAAAAGCGAGACAGGATGATGCACTGTCAGACTTGAGTGATCTTTTGGGCGAGCTCAAGGATATGGCTGTTGACATGGGCTCCGAAATTGAGAGGTATGCTGCTTAGTTCTTTGCAAAAAACCTCGATTACCTGACCCTTTAGACCTGAAGTCAAAAGGAACAAAGAGCTCTGTTCATTGTTCATTTTCATGATCCACGACCTTAATAGTTCACTGCTGCATTTTTAAAATTTGATGGTGGAATGATGTTGCTGTGATGATATGGAGTTCTGTTTATTGTTTCTATTCCGTCATGTATCACACCTTCCGCCCGTTTATTCAAAGACTGCACCGGCTCTATTACGCCGATAAAACAGAATCCAGGACGGTGCTAAGCACACTTTCTGAACAAAATCACTGTTTTTATCATTGCAGGCAAAACAAATCTCTGGATCATTTTGAAAATGATGCAGATGAGCTTGATTACCGTGTTAAACAAGCTACTCAGCGTGGTCGCCGCCTGCTTGGGAAGTAGAATTGGAGCTTTCTTTGTTCGCTTCTTTCATTAACCCACTTCCGACACATTTTTTTCAATTGTTGTTGCCAAACATTTATCTCGTTTGATGTATACGGATACGCCCGGATCTTATTGCTTTTATTCCCTATGCACAGTTAAATCGAAGGCCAAATTGTCTGTTCGGTCTACATTTACTCCAGAGCATTGTATCAAAGTTCGTGTTCTCGTACTGTTCGCTAATTATTGGGTGGTCTGGTAACATACAAGAGTAGCCGGCAAAAATCAACGTGGTGTAAACAACCAATCCATACTTTTCGAAATTACGGCATATAATATGTCTATGCCATATTCAGTATTCAGAAGAACAAATTAAACACAAGCCGGAGCATCGAAATTGGGGAAAACTACAAACTTTATAGACAAAGGAGCTACGGTTAAAGGTGTATCTACATCGACACGATCAGGTTTCAAATCTGGGATTTCCCCATCTTTTGTCAGCTCCAATGGAGTTCCATTTAGCAACGTGATTTTGCTTTGAAGGACTCCGTCCTTTGGAGTCAAATGGTACTCTTCTCTGATCAACTGTCCATCCAATGATCCCGACCCAACAAATGATGCTGCTCTCTTCAACCGGCGAATGAAGATGCTCTCTCTGTTAATCGGTTGTTCAATATGCAATCTGTAGTTTTTGCTATTTCGTATGCTGATTGTAAAGGAAGTCATGTTGCTGAAATTGATCAGGAGTAGGGTAATGCCTTTCTGTGCACCAAAGTATCCGAAAAATGGTCAGGGACAATGGTCAGGGACAGACGGATACGTAAATACAGCGGTTAATTCTATAATTGTCCCGACCATGTATATCGAGCTACATGATATATTGCCCTCTAGTTTTTACCTAGTAATGAAAGCTTCACTCTTCAATTTCAAAAAGCACATGCTCCATGACAAAACTTCTACTGTCCTATATAAAGATTAACCTCACTGCATAAGCATACTACCCCCAGGACATCTTTATTTTCGACCATTTCAGTACTGGAGAGAGATGAGTAAAATCTAATCAAATCTTGATAACCAAGAACAGCTATCCAAATCCATTGAAAATCATCTTTACGCGCTTACTTTGGCTTGAGCAAACTAAAGCTTGAAGAAGCCTTACCCTCCCTTTCGCACAGTGAGCATAGTAGCGTAAAAATGAGGATGCATTACTGTCAATGGCAAGAACGCCCTTCCCCATGAGCCGATGCCACAAGAGTGCACTGTTCAGAACCGTCAAACAATATTGAGTGTTCCGCAGAACAAGCAAAAGCAAGGTGGATAATCTTTTCGTCATTCATTCTTAGATAATGAAGGTCGACACGTTCTCAACATGTACTTGCCTGTAATAATCAGGGTTGGGCTCGAACGTTGACGTGTCAAGGAGTCCATAGTTTCCTCCAATCAAAGTCTGCCGGCAGTATACTTTGGTGCTATACTTGGACGCCATGCCAAGCTGATCTACGTACCTATTTCACATAAGAAAGGAACGGCTCGAGTTCTTAATATCACAAGTTATTCAGGCTTGCCTGAGAAGTTCTAAGAAGTTGATCAAATGAGAACTTAACATTAAGGGTGTCACAAGATTACCAAAAACTATTTACGAATGTGTCTGACACATGCTGACCACCACTGTTGTAAGCCCCACCAGATTCACCGACCCACGGAGAGGCCCAAGGACCGTTTTCTTGAATAGTTTGTATAAGATTGCTGAATGTTTTGGACATCTGACTCAAGTAATTAGGATCCAAAATCTTACTGACAAGATTGGGATCGGAACCTGAAATGGGAAAAGACCACCTATCAGGTCATCTTAAGAGGATCAAGTCCAGGTCAAGTGACATGCACACCAAACTCTGAAGAATATTTGAGGTGAAAAATGTTCTAGAAGATTCTCTGGAATTTCTCTTCCATTAACAGAAGAATGAGTTGGAACGAAAATGCAAATTATTTGGCTATCGGAAGAGAGCAGTAGAATTCAGGTAAGCACAACCTATTGAATCTTTACATGTCTGCAGGTTCAATCATATTAGAATAATATGACAAATACGATAAAATAGCTTAGCATCAGTACAGTACCTGGTCCCAGATTGTAAATATGATGGGTCATGGCATTGATCACACCAGAACCCGAAACCTGCAGAAGCTTCTTGTACCAATCCTGATCAAAGAACCCCCTGGTGCTACAAGGGAAGGTTTTGAACGAGCAGTCTTGTACAATTCACTGATAATGGCTTTGAGGGATACTAAGTCTTTTCCATATTGTTCAACCCCAACACTTGCTCCGATCCCACTTCCACTAAGCTCATTACCTTCGAGCAAATAGAATCATGAAGGTGAGGCAGATTCATATGGACAGGAAATTGTTCTAAGCACAGTGCATACCAAATTCCCATGCATCTATCGGGTATTTCTTCGCAACTGTGTACTTCATGAGCTCATATGCATTACTGAAGTCCCAATCTCCTCCCCAGACATCCTTCTTGATCTGGTGCCGTCCATATAATGCATTCAAGCCAAAAGTCACAAGGGCCCTGAAACCAGATCAAATTTCATAACTATCATTGTGACATCCATGCTTCATTCAGAAAGCAATTTAAGGAGGAACCAAATACAAAAGCATAAGTTCTTACTTCTCCGAAATTCACATTGAGTTATGAACAACCTCAAGATTTTGCAATGATATAAGCATAACAAGATATTGTGCTAATTTAGTTCATTAAGGAGCAGTCCGACTTAAGCTTACCCTGTTCTGCTGAACAACAGGTTCAATTCGTCCCATCTTTCCATACGTAGACATCCCGTGGAGAAGCCAAACAGGCCACCTTTCTCTTTTCTAAATGGATGGCATGGGTACTTCAACTTTCCGATATCGTACAGCAGTTGATCTTGCAAAGAGCCGCCAATCCTTATCCTCAAACTCTTAAAGGCTATCATTCCACATGATGGATTAGCAATGGGATGCATTAGACAATATGCTCAACAAATGTGATGTCCATCCCACTCCATAAGTGGACATATTTGAACAGTGCAGTTTTCAGAGGTGATTTAGGCTTTTCATCCAACCATGCGTGGCTTGAAAGACAATCCTATAGCTTAAAAAATCCAATAAGCTTCGCAGGTAGACTAACCTTGGATTGCCTTCCCAAGAACAGGATGGGATAAGTTCTGAAATATATCAAAAGCAACGAATGGATTAAAAATTTAAGCTCGACAATTATACCCCCAAGATAATACGAACTTCCAGATTCTCACCAGATTTATCACAGATGTGTATCCCCAAGGACAGATGTTGTAGTTGCACTTGTCGTGAGGCCACCAGTCAAGAGTTGCACAGATGAAATTATCATCAGTTTGGGCTACTGCATTGGCACCATCCACAATGAGTGTAGAATATGCAACTTTTTGAGCGAAACCCGGGGACAGGGAAGATAACAAGACAAACAAGGAGAGGCAGAACACTCCCATTGGAGGAGATTGGTTGAGAATCTCTCACCCGCGAAACGAATTTACCCTGATAAACTGCAATAGAAGGACCAACAGCAGATTATAATATGTCAAGATGTTGCAATTTGCCTAGTGTTTCAAACTTTGAAGATACCAACACAGACAGATTAGTTGACGCTCTTTTGATCCATGACCAGGCAAGCCAGAATGGTCCGTGAAGATATAATTTTCTGATCTTCCAGCTGATTAAGCAATTCAAGAATAAGCAATTGCAGGATAAAGTTCACAACTTTCTGCAGAATCTGAGGACAGAAAATTCTTCGGTAACAGCACATAATAAATACACAGACCAACAGGTGCATTCTGTTCTAGAATAGAGAGAATTTGCATCAGAAACTTACATTAGTCTAAACGATTGTAATAATGGTGTCCTAAAGATCCAAGATCCAGAGTGAACAACTAGCAGACAGCAACTATGGGAAAGAACATTTCGGGTGTTATGAGGTGCAAAATTAGGAAACACCAATAAAAACATGGGAGCGAATGATTGCATCCGGTAGGGACACCAAAAGTAGAAGAAACGCCGCTACAAGTTTCCAACCAGTAACAGGTAAATGAAAAGTCGACGAAGCTTCAAAATCAAGATTCATGACCCACCCGTGCATGCTACGATTACTTGAGCCACAGGAGTCACACCTCATCAACTTCATGACAGATACATATCAACTGACATATGATATCAAACATCCACCAACCCCCGCCTCCCCATCAAACCACTCGCACACACTGAACCAAAAAGCAGGACACAACAAATCAGAGCCGAAGACATACAAGCGACGGCCATTAAGAGGAACCCAGTGAAAAAATCAATTCAGACAGACACAACTACCCTCGAATCAAGTGAAATAGCCATCAGCCCCGAGCTTACTAGTCACTGGTTACTGCAGTCTTCAGATATGATGTGATCAGAGGGGGTTGTGCTCGTTGTAAAGGTGTGATCTTCCGGTGAATACCATGGGGTTCGTGACGCTCCTGTGGCCTTCAAAGGGACATGAGAACCTCGCCAGGTGAAGTGGGCCGGTACGAAATTTGTCGGATTTGTCCCACGAAGCATCCTCATGTTTGCTTCCCAGCGAGTTCAAGCATAATTCGTCTTCTTCCGTCGCTTTTTTCTCCCTTCGCAAGGAGAAACACAAGGCTTTCTCTTTCGCTCTTGCCACGGGGAATTTGGGTCGGCTTTATTTGGTTTTTGAGCTGATAATCACTCAAAATCTTCACCAAATAAGAGGAATATCTTGATTATTTAACATCGACAAAGATTTTTTTTCGTGAATTTATGAGGAAAAAAAATTTATTAACGGAGGATAGAAACATCTATCTATTATGCAAGTGACTTGAAGAAGATCGACCTATTAATTTTTCTAAAAATTTAAACTATTAAATTAATTCGTAATTTAATATTTAATGGTTATATGTAATTGCGGAAGCAAATGTAAGCCTGAAAAGATTTGTGAGACCATTACTATCTGTTCTTAAAAATTTAAATTTTAGATAAATGCACGATTTAATAAAGGCATTATTGACTGTTTTTAAAAATTTAAATTTTAGATAAATGCGCCATTTAATATAAGCCTGAAAAGATTTGTAAGACCACTACTACTATGTGAAATCCGTCTTTTATTGTCGAGTTTACTCATTGGAATCCTACTTGGAGCCTCCCTTTTAGTTAGAAATAGAATTTTAAAAAAATGATATTGTGATAAGTCGAAAATGAATAATAACAATAACAATGAGTCCCGTTGTCATGCAAAGGCGCAATTGAATCCCCTTGTTGGACCGATTACTGAGTGGGCCTACGAGTTGCACCCTCATGATCCCGTCCAACAGGCCCAGGCCCAGGCCCAGGATTTACGGCCGACACCTTGGCTCGAAGGTTAAAAAATTGGACTGATGCCGACACGTGGTGCCCACAGAGGTCCAATGGACGCTCTCCACGTGGCACGGAGAGGGCAGCGGCTACGTGTTCGCTGGACGTGCAGGAGATGGAATTGCGACTGTCTGGCTGAGAAGAAACTGGATGGATTGTCCCAATCACCCGATGACCGAATGATTTGGATACATTCAACATTGCATTACATCTACGCAGCAGACCATGTCAGTAGACACGTATTGTGTTCGGGAAACATGACACCCTATGATCTTTCATCATCACATGTTCACGATCCAAAAAAAAATGATCATAAAATCGGCGATCAACAAATGTCGGAGCTCACGTTAGTAATGCAAGCGAAAGACAAATCTTATCGATACTTTATTGTCGAGACACAGGAGGTTTGTATTCACTATTACTTAGTTCTTCAATCAGGGTGTAGATACGATTGGGCCCAAAAAAAAAAAAAAAAACTAGGGTTTTCGACGTCTTGTTGGATACAAAGGTCGTGTGTCTTTTGTGCTAGCATTTTTCTGTATGTCTTCTTCAACGCGGGTTTAATTCTTTCCAAAGTTTCTCTGAGTCACAAATGATAAAACCGAATTGGTGTGCCCAAAAAGAAATTTGACCAAGGAAATTGTGGACCTGAACCAGCTATGGTGGATCTGATCTTGAGGTTGTCATATGCTTGGGGACTCGAAAATATTAATGTCAAGTAGATCAGATCAGCTCGGCATCGAGCCCACCACTCCTGCCCTGTGATCTCCATGGTATGAATCAATTCCATGTCGATGTCTCGCTCTCCTCATTTTTTGGGGTACTTTCACACTCTCTATTCCATCAATAGCCGCAAAAAGTCTCGTGATCGCACGAGACCACATCAATCACAGCTACCGGACGGGACTTATTGGAGACATCCCTAGAGAAGAAACGGACGCAACAATCACTTCCGCTCACCGACTGTCTCCGTCAACCGCGCGAGTCGTGAGTTCACCGTCGAAATTACGGTAGTTTATGAGTGGCTTCCAGGAAGCCGCCTCGCCCAGTTTTGAGGTGCTGTGACTTTAGAATGCGATACGGCTACATCAAATCAAATGTTGTGGTCATCTATGGTACAAGGATCAAAGCATATTTATTCCCTCATGGACCATTGCTCTGGCCACCGATTAAGTCTTCTTCTTCTTCTTCTTCAATTTTTGCACCTCTTGTGTAATTTGTGACAAAAAAAATCACTATCAAGCCTACGTGACTGACACCCAAAAAGGGTCCCCATGGATAAGGAAACTACACATGGGAATCCCAACTAAAAAATCTGCTCGTAGACTTCCTGTTCACATAGATCAGAGAGAGAAAGAGAGGGAGATGAGTGATTGCGTAGCACCAGATTGGAGTCTGAGGCAACAAAGACAAGAACAGGTCGAAGGAGGAGATGGGACTAATAGACCTTCTCACGTGCAGATCTCCCAGATTCATCCTCACCATACTTATTCTTCTTCTTCCATGTATGATATGCAACATTCTCATCATCCACCATCTCGACGCGTCTCGTTTCATCGCGATATTGCCCCCCTAATTTTCTCGATATGCCTATACTCGTGTCGATCGACGGCGTGTACATAAATTTAATTTTTCTCGCGGAGAAATCCAATCCATTTTTGTGTTAAACCATCTTTATCTAGGACTTGGAACACGCCCTTGCATCAATTCCATCGAATCTGTGCTTGTATGAAGAACTTGAACATGTATGACAGGTCAAATCATGGAGTTGCAGAGCTGACATGGGAGAATGGGCGACTAGCCATGCATGGCCACGGCCCCTTGAAGCCCCTAGTGGGAAACAGTGATACACTAGAGTCCATTGTCCGCCAGGCCACGTGTCACAAGAAGAACCCATCATCTCCCCGACATGACCATCCCCCACCACCATCAACTGGTGTCATCTTGGACAAGAGCCATGCCAGGCTGCAATGCCCGGTGAGTAATTACTTGGTCAGGAAAAGGAAGCGGCCGGACTCTGAGCCCGTCCATGTTATGAAGATGAAGTCGGACAATGGCGTTGGTGGGGGAATCAATAGGGAGGAACGCAGCTTATGCGGCAGCGCGACCACCGCGATTTGCAGGGACGACGACATGATGATGAGGACGTGGGCTTCCTTCGAATCCCCCATGGTCTTCCAGACCAAAACCACGGAAGAGGACGGTTCGGCTTCTCACAGCGAATCGGTACATGAGTTCTCTTTACTCGTAATACATGCACCGCGGACATTTGCTTAATTCTATAGAAGAGCCACCCCAACAGACGAGGCTAATCATGTTTATCGAATCTTCATCTCATCTTTTGGATATGTTAATGGACATCTTGTCACGTGTGACTCGCCTAAGTCGATATGAACCCTAGAGAGATAGTATTCCTCGAAACAAACACAGTTGAATTCAAGAAATTCGATTTGCTTGAGGAAACATCAGCCTTGTTTGCCGAAGTGATTGATCGCATCTTATGGTTTATGCTTTGACAGGAAAATCAAGATGAAGATGGCGAGGATAAAGGTGAAATTGCCCCTTCACAATCAACCAGGAGAAGTAGGGCTTCTGCCACTCATAATCTCTCAGAGCAGGTAGAGTAGTCACATGGACATAATACGTCTGAACAAGCAGATGAATGTCTATTTCCTTAAGTGCAAGCGATCTAATCCAAGAAGCCAGCAGAATTTATGTCTTTGTAAGAGTCTCCAACGTGAATCTCGTCGGTTCTTAAAATGTGATTGGCTTGATCTAGTAGAACAAGTCTACCCGATACTTGCGTTCAGAAAATTATTGCATGGTCTATAGACCAGATAAGTCGAATATATCCATGCGGGTCTCATTATGGGACCCGTTTGATTAATGGTTCAGATGATATTGGTCCAGCATATGGTTTATAAACCATACAATAACTTCTCATCACTCAATAGTTATACTAAAGTGATATTATCGGATGGGTTCAAGTAAGCTGATGAAGAATAAAAATTCAGCTAAAGGGGAAACAGAAAGGGATGTTCTCTCATTTGCCTGTTTATTTTCCTAATGCAATTTGTAAATATGGTCATTTGTAGCGACGTAGAGATAGGATAAACCAGAAGATAAAGGCCCTGCAGAGGCTGGTGCCCAACGCAAGCAAGGTGAGAAAAATCTTAGCAAAAGGGTTCCGCAGATAGACTTTCATGCAGGAGAACACGTTGTCTTCCCCTGACGCAGGTTAAAATGAAACACTGCAGACTGACAAGGCTTCGATGCTGGACGAGGTGATAGAATACTTGAAGCAACTCCAAGCGCAAGTCCACATGATGAGCCTCCGCAACAACATGCCCCAGATGATCCTGCCCAGCGTGGCGATGCACCACCAGCAGCTCCAGATGTCCCTCCTCGCGGCGCGCACCGCTGGGGTCGGGCTCGGGATGCTCGACATCAATCCCATGGCGGCGTTTGTGCCGCAGCCCTACATGTTGCCGCCGCTAGTGGCCGCGCAGCACTTTCAAGCTCAAGTGAATCCGGAGGGCAGGAGCAGCGCTCCGGTGCTCCCCGTGCCGGACCCTTATTGTGCCTATCTCGCCCAAGTAAGTGAAATTCGATTCACGTAATCTTTACTGTCGAATCTCCAAGTTTAACTACTTTTTCCAGATGTGTACGACGACTTTTGAGTCTATCAAAAAATGAGATTGGGCTAATGCATATGCTAGCACTAACATTGCATAAATTATGCTTGGGATATAACTGTTCCTATTGGATGCAGAATATGAACATGGAACACTTCAACAAGATGGCCGCGCTTCATCGGCAGCAGATCCATCAAACAGCTCAGGCGAGCCGCCCTTCGCGGTCGAACCGTGGGGAAAGAGAATGATCTTTTTAATCTTTTCAAATACCAATAAGGTGAGAATAATGGGAAAAAAACAAGTAGAAGAAACATTCTAAAGACTTGTCGAGAGCCCGAGAATGCTTTGATTAATGGAGGTTTTCAGTTTGTACTTTGCAATTCATATGATGTTCGTGGTTCAGATTCTAGTTATGAGAAAAGTTTAAGATAGGAAGTGAGGGATGTACGCTGTTTAAGCTAATACAGTTTACTCTGTTCTGCATCTCGTGAATTCGACGGATTAAATCAGTGATCCCTTCTACTGTAAATCTGTATCAATCTGTTAGGTTTGCTTGCATGATTCTGGGTTTCTTTAGTTCTATAAAAGCATGCATGTAAGAGAGAATGTCAGGAGGTAAATTTTCATGATTGTAAAAATGGTTACAGGTTGTTTCAACTTTACCCAAAAAAACAAAAAATGGTTATAGGTTACCAGATTTTCGTGCGATTTTTCGATAATTTGCGATAATTTTTCGATAATGTTATTGGATTATCTATACTTTTTTTAGTAATGTGCATATTACCAGAAAATTATTTAATCTCTTACCAATTCTTACTAACCAAGGTTTATTTGGTTATTTCCATTGATTTATTAGATATGGACTTTCACTTTATGCAATTTGTTTTTATCTATTTGTCAATATAATTCACATCTGAAATATGACAGATAAATCTTGTCATAATGGATACAGGACAATTTTTTAGTTCATGAAATTGATTACTTATCATGCACTTAGTTATACTTTATTTTGGAAAAGAAAAATTGCGACTAAGGACCGAAGTGCCCTCATTTTTAAAAAAAAAAAAGCATGAAATGACCTTATTTCAAATAAACGTCTAAAGTTACCTTATTATTTCAAAAAAAACTTGACCAAGAGCATTTTTGTCATTTACTCTTTTTTTTTTTTTCATTTTCCCTATTTTCTTTTTTTCTCTATTAAAGCGGACCGCCGGCAAGGTCACCTTGCTCGGGCTCTCGCTAGTCATGGGCAAGGCGACCCTCGCTCGGATTTGGCAAGGGTCGGCCCTCGCCTATCGATCTTGCCCACCCTCATTGGTAGCCGCCTATCGCCTAAGATTGGTCACCGGTGAAAAGGAAGGGAAAAATAAGAAAAAGAAAATGAAAAATTCAAAAAAATATAAATGACGAAAATACTCTTAATCGGATGTTTATTTGAAACAAAGTCCATTTCACGCTTTTATCTTAGAAAAAAAGGTGCTTCATGCCCTTATTTAGAATTTCCCCTTTTGGAAATATAATAACATGATGAATCCTCCACAAATTTACTTTACTTTTTTTTTTTCCTTATAGTGATCGGAAACTCTTTCAAATAGAGATATGCTAAAGTAATCTTGAAAATTGATATGCTAGAATGCAACTTAGAAATGACCCCACCCGAAATAACATATTCTCGAGAGAGTTACTAACGCGTAAAATAGAATCCATACATACAATTTATGCAAAACAGATAGAATTTTGTCAAGGTACACAGTAGAATCGATACACACATACATAACTTAAGTTTTAGCCAAAGCAACCATCGAAAGCAAATCGTTAGGTAAAGCTCGCGCGAAAACGAGGTCCGCGGTTCAAATCTAGCGGGGAGTTCATACATTCTACTCAGATGTTGAACACTGATGCGGGGATGGGACAACTTCTTCGAGTAAATGCGGCCCAACACGGGCGGCGATTTGATGAAACTGACTAATCCCGACAGGTTTGG
The DNA here is from genome assembly GCA_021437795.1 of Rhodamnia rubescens. Taxonomy (NCBI): domain Eukaryota; kingdom Viridiplantae; phylum Streptophyta; class Magnoliopsida; order Myrtales; family Myrtaceae; genus Rhodamnia; species Rhodamnia rubescens. The sequence goes on along the minus strand of JAILYA010000005.1, from coordinate 5,006,796 downwards.
TCGGACGACACGAACTTTCCGCCCCACCGAGTACCGATCCCACTGATTGGGCTTTCCGAGAGTATGCATTAATCATCATCATTCCACTAATCACGTGGCTTAAGCAATCACCCCGTCTATTAAGATCCACCCAAATTCCGATACACAGTTTTCGTACAGAAAAAAACAACCTTTGACCGTTGGATTCTTGGCTGTCACTTGTCGTTGATGACCAGCGATTAATTCGACGCGCTGTCACGTCATGAATGATTAGAGGGAGAATTACCACAAAAAAAAATTAATACCACGAAAAATCATAAACTAGTACATCTGTGATAAATTTACCACACATTATTTTATTTACCATTAAAAACTTCAAATTGGTACACTTATGATAAATTTACCCCAAACCGATACACTTGAGACAAATTTACCCTCCGTTAATTTTTATTACATTTAATCCTCAAATTGCTTGAGTTAAATGACACGTGATAGTTCAATGGATCTACCAGTTTAGGATTTTTGCCCACCGCTTATCATATCCGTATCAATGTAAAATTTTTCGTGATATTAACCCAATTTAACGAAGGATAAACTTGTCACGGGTATACTAGTTTAGGGTTTTTCGTAGTAAAAAAATTAGTTTATGGTAAATTTATTACATGTATACCAGTTTATGATTTTTTATGGTCAAAAAAATAGTTTAGGGTAAATTTGTCACAAGTGTATAAATTTTGATATTTTCGTGGTTAAAAAAATAGTTTGTGTCAAATTTGTCACAAGTGTACTAATTTGAGATTTTTCGTGGTATTAATCCAAAAAAAATCCTAAATTTATTAAAATTATTTTTATTTAATTTTAATTTTTTTAGCCAATTGAGTTATAAACCTTTTGTAATTGTGCCAATCCAAATTTATTTAGGCGATCGGCACGATATGATAATTTTTTAATGACATTTTAATATTTTTTAATTTTTTAATAAATTTATAAAATAATTTTTTAGAATTTGGGTTGGCGACCTTCGTCGGCGCTTGGGTGAAGGCCTGCGAGCCCTTCCTTGCTTTGTTGGCGAGGGGTCAAGACCCTCGCCGACAGGTGGGTGAGGGATTGCAACCCTTGTCGGTTGCCCGCAAGGGCTCACAGGCCCTCGTCCAAGGGCCGGTGGCCGGACCAAACCCTTGAAAAAAAAATACATAAAAAGCTATTTAAAAAATTCAAAAATATTATTAAAAAATTACCACATCGGCGGCTCAACAAAAATAGACCGAATTGGCACAATTGTAAAAGGTTTATGACTCATTTGGCAAAAAAGATAAATGATTATCACAAGGACAAAATCGAAAAACGAAAAAATAATGAGGGTAGTTTTGAAAAAAAAAATATTTAAATCCTAAGAATGCCCTTCCGAAAATGATAAAAATCCAAGGTCGCTTCAGGCTTTCAGCTTTATTAAGGCCATCATTTGGTTAGAGGGGTCCCCGAAAAATTCGCCAAAGACCCAAAATTTCCCACCCAAAAGCCCCATGGGAAAGTAATTCCCAAACAGAGCCTACATCCTTGCAAGGACATAAGAAACTTTCTCAGGGATAATAATACTAAGAGTGACATTTTTTGTATGGTAAAAATTTCACAAACCGGTTACATGAGTGCCATTAGTGAATTGCCTCGCGGAAAAATTTGATGTGGCATTAATTAAAAACATATCATCCGACGCGGCTCGCCTGTGAGATGAAGTGAACAATTGAGAAAGCAAACAATATCGTTTAGATATTTGATTAAAGAACCCTAACCAAGTTTAAAGAAATTGGGGTAAAGTCCAATTTTCTTCTTCAAGAGCCATAATCAAACTCTAATTCTTCAAATTGGGGCAACCCTTATCAAATTCACAATGGGAGCAGAAGCAGGAGAAGCGACTCATGATTGTATCGACAAAGCCAAGACGAAGGTCAATATTTTTGCCATTGTCAACCAAGATTCATCACGTACCATGCCTTAATTTTTCCCTCCACATTGTCGCCTTTTCTCGTGTGTCTTTAGTCTTCGTCTAGAGAGAGAGAGAGAGCTGCTTCTTCTATGGGGTCTACGAGTTCCAGAGAGGAAGCTTTTAGAGAAAGAAACAAAAAAACGTCGTTGTTTGAGAAAACATAGAGAGTCATTTCTATAGAGGAAGCATCTAGCGAAAAGGAGATAGAAATGATGAGGTTTTGTATTCTCTTGTCATGTTGGGACGAAGATTTGCCGTGTTGGGCTTCAATTTCCTTTTAAAAAGCCACGTCGGAATGAAAAATTAAGTGAAAAAAGTCACGGAGGACGAATTGCCGAATAGTATGCTCAAGTGAATGATTTTAAAGTCGATAATGATATTCGAGTAAACGTTATACGAAAGTTATGACACTGTTGGTATTCCTATCTCGTACTTTCTCAACTACTACTGTGTTTTCCCTTCCCTTCCACATGCAATACGATTCATCAATTCCATGACACCACCACCGGCTCCGCATGAGAATCACTCCATTTATTAAAACACTGGAATGCCTCTGCTATTTTCTGGGCATTTCCCACGAATACAAGTACAAAACTACTTGCCCCCCAATCCACAAGTATGGACCATTCAACAGCTCATATAAAACTCCGACATAGATTTCACGCTCAGAGTTCGCATAGAAGGAAAGAACAAGGAAACTCCCTCTCCCTCTCTTATTTGGTTATGGGAAAGCTGATTAATTAGGGTTTGACAACAGGGTACTTGCGAGCATTCTTGACGAGCTTGGAGAGAGCGGCTTGGCCGAGGTCGAGCCCACAGACATCGGCCAGTTGGACGAGGTAGAGCAGCACATCCGACAGCTCTTCCTCCAAGTGTTCCTTGTCGCTGGAGCTCCAGTTGGGGAGTCCTCTCTCCACTTCCCCTTTCCACTGGAATATCTCCGACAGCTCTCCCACCTCCCCCACCTGCACCATCCACGATCAATCAGTTGCTCAGCTAGCCTAGACGTAGGTTTTGACCTTATAGGTTTTCCTTCTGTGATTATAACTGTAGCGTTTCTTGCATAACCTTACGCACGTAGCCGAAGATTTAAAAGGCGGGAAAACTCGAAACCACTATGAACAAACAGTATGTGTTGATTGCATGACGAGTATGTACCAATGCTAAGAGGAGATTTCTGGGGCTGTGGTGTTTATCCCATCCTCTGACCGCAGCAAACTCCGCCAACCTATCTCTCAGCTCTAGGAGGGAGACATCCTTGTTGCTTCTTCTTGAGATCAACTCTTGACCATTTGGACTCTCCATTGTGTTTGCTACCCTCTCTCTCTCTCTCTCTCTTCTTTCTTTGCAAGAGACACTTGCTAATTCACTTGGCCCATGCACATCCCCATTTAAAGACAGCAAGGGGAGAGAGAGAGAGAGAGAGAGAGATACTGTTTCTTTTTTTGGAAGTTATGAAGCAAGTAAAATGTCTTCTTTTTTTGGAAATTATGAATCAAAGAAAATGTCTATGTCTGGTGTGGCCCATCCATGGTGCTCGCGAGCATCGTGACCTTGTATTAAGTTCATTTGTGTCGCCTAACACAAAAGTAGTGTAATAGATTGTCGACAATATTTATTCGTTCACGATGAAACAGAAGTATTCACAGTGAAATTAGTCTTAGACAATATAGTGTGCACGATACTGTGTGCACACCTGAATAGATATTACACGTGGCGATTTCCTAGACCTGCCCAACCCAACGGGGCCGAAAGCACAATTTTGGGTGGCTGAAGTAAGCAATTTTCTTTCTAGAGTCTAGGTCTGCCCACATCGGTCCACTCAAACTTGATTAATCTTCATATGATCTATAAATAACGTTCAGACTTAAGTCGAGACTTTTAGGTCGGATAAATGGATCGTCCCGTTTTAATTCATCGATAGATTGAGTCTGACTCTATAATGAATTACGATAAACACGAGTGAATTTACAATAAATCATGATCCGACAGGACATCGCGGACATCGTGGATAAACCCTTTGGGTGAGTGGAGAAGCACTTCGAGTATCCATGTCTAATGACAAAAATATTGAGGAGCACGTGCTAGGGGGACCGCCGCGAGAAAGATGTTTCCTATCTCTTCTTTCTTTTCCCATGACTTGATGTCACTCACTCCCGGCCTGCATACTCCTTGTCGTAAAACATAGGCAGCAAATTGGCCAGAGGCCAGATACTACCTACAAGATCTCGTCCTTTTCCCAGTCCTTTTCCTTGTATAGGACAGCGCACTTGGATTGAGACAATTCTTTATTGCGACAGGTAGCGAATGAGAAGCATTGATTAACGATCGCCTTCCCTTAATCCATGATTACATAAGATAATCATCCGACGTTTCTATCTATTGTCGATTATGTGGAAAGGGTGTGGCACGCTTATGATTTGTGCTTTCAAATCCATCATCGATTAGCTTGCACTTACTCTTTTTGATGAGCTTTCTTTACGATGTTTTTCTTCTTTAGGGTAATTAGAAGAGTACTTCATGCAATCACCGAGCCTCTCAAAGAGTGTAGGAATCCTTCTCTCACTGGACTTTAGGCACCAAACGATTAATCATTTTAGTCTAGCTCATCGTTAATGGTAGATCGAGTTTCTTTCATAAACTTAAGCTCTGTTTGTTTGGCGAAAAATATGGCGTTTTTAAAAAATATTTTCCAAGAAGTCATTTTTCGGGAAAATGACGATATTTTTCGGTATTTATTGAAATCTGAAAATCAACCGGAAAATATTTTCCGCCGTGTGGTATGGCCTTAGGAAAAATTACTAAAAAATTCAATTTTTTATAATTCTTTTTATAATTCTTTTCTTTTCTTCTCTTTTTCTCTTTTTTCCTTCTTGCTTGGCCAATCGCCAGCCATGGCAACGGCTCGATCGGCCATAGGCGAGGAATGAGCTCGCCCATGGTCGGGCAAGGCCAAACCTCCATCGATGCTCGCCGTCACCGATCTCCTCTTGTACGAGGTTGAGCGAGAAGAGCTTGAAGGCACACTTGGGAGTGGGCTCCACGATCTTGCCGTAGGTGAAGTTGAGGGCGAGGATCAGCGGCTAGAGGACGAAAATCAGCATTGAGGAGAGAGGCGCCGAGCAAGGGAGAAGACGGATCGGCCGGGGGGCAGAGGGTGGGTCTCGAGCTTAGCGGAGACGCAGACGTGTGAATGCACCGAGGGCGAGAGGTTCAGAGAGAGCGAGCCCTAGCAAGAAAGATTGGAAAATGATTCCCATTTATAAGAAATGGAAAATCATTTTCCCCTACTTTTAGAAGGGCTTTTTCCGTTACAAAAAATATTTTCGTCGACCACTATCTTTTTGCTCCCCCAACACCACAAATTGGCGAAAATGTTTTCCAGAAAATTTTTTTTCGAGAAACAAACAGAGCCTTATAGGGAAAATAAAACCAAAAAAAGAGAAAGAGAATCAATAGACAACATCGATTGCTTTCTCGTGGGGAAGTGATGTGGAGGAAAAGAGAGGGACATAATTGGCTACAGCATGCACGCCGGAAATTGCGATTCCAATCTGGACGATTCAGCAGCAAAATCCCACATTCAATTGTTCATCAGTACACAGAGGGCTCCAAGAATTACTTTTGCTTTGTCCCCGACGGGCTCATGTCCCTATCCTTACGTGTAGATAGGTGCACTTTGTTTTTTCATTTCATGTTTCAGATTGTTTTCCATGGACAGATGGTGGAAAGCTGTAGTTTTCAATCATTTTCTCATGAATTTTGTAATTGATGCTTTCATTAGTAGTGTTGGGTTGTATAGCACAAGCTCAATTACTTCCATGTGGGGGGAACTGTCAAGTCCGAGTTGGATCCATCTTCACTCACGGTCTTTTCAAGAGATCAATCATGGCTTAATAGCTGCGATGCTGACCGCGATTTCTTTCTCGAGATAGTGCATCAAACGCGGAAATATATTGGAGGCCCATCAACCGGCCAGTGGCTCTGACGCTACTTGTACGATGCGCGGTACAAACCTAATATCAATAATCCAAGGGATCACCAAAATGGTAGCTTCAATATGACCCGTCAACATATCTTGTTAAATCTATCTTTAACGAAAGAACATTAAGCCAATAAGTTATTTGGGCTGACTAAGATATATTAATTATACTCCGTACAATATCGAAACTCTAACGCCGGATTTCTTTTTTTTTTTTTTAAATAACCAACATGTGCATTTCAACCAACAAAAAAAAAAATTCGGCGAAAAAATGTTTAATAAATTTTGGGATATTCGTTTATAAAATAATCCTTCCTTTTCTCCCTATGTATATTCTTGGCTGAACCATATGCTTTCGCCAAACGACAGGGTTGGTATGTGGGATTACGAGTTCCGACAAGTAATATTCGATTGTCCAAATCTGCTGGCTACAAAATAGGAAAAGCAGCAGCCGGTAGGAGGATACATAATCCAAGATTTGGCTGACTCGTCTACGCCGTGATGAAAACGCAACTGATCAATTGCATTGCATCGTGTCGTTTGAACAAAAAAAGAAAAAAAGAAAAATTGCATCGTGTTGCCATAAGGAAAACATGCAACTTCTGTTAAAAAATTTTTTTATCAAAAAAGTACTAAATTTATTGTAATTATGTCAATTAAGTTGTAATTTTTTTTACAATTGAGTCATAAAACTTTTACATATGTGGTAATTTAATCAATCCGAGTAATTTTGACCGAAAATCGCTAAAGTGAACCGTCGCTAATGTAAACAATTTTGAATGATATTTTAATTACTTTTTTTGTATTTTGTTTTTTCTTTTTTAGATAAAGGCCGGCGAGGGTCACTGGCCACATGCAATGGTCGACAACCCTTGCATGTCTCGGATCTAGCAAGGGGCGGCGACGCCCTCGCCCAATGCCGACGAGGCTCGACCGGTGACCTAGTTGGAGAAAAAATACAAAAAATTCATCAAAAATTAATAATTGTTGTCTACTTCAACAACGGTCGCATCACGCAGGATGATGCGTTCACGTCAACAATTTTCAATCAAAAGTGGCCGGATGGATCGAATCGCCACAAATGCAAAATATTTAGGGATCGAATTGGCATAAAAAATTTAGGGGTCCGAATTGGCATAAAAATGTTTAAAACTGAAATGACACTTTTACAATAAGTTTATGACTTTTATGGTAATTTACCCTAACTTTTGTATGTGCACGTGAATGTTAGATGCTTTAGTTTGATGGTCAGAGGGAAATGTTGCCCAAATTTTTTAATTGAGATTTGAGAAGTTGGCAGCGTAATAGTATAACGGTGCAATCTCAACTGCAAAGTATCATGAATGACAAAAAATATTTAACAATTATTGGGAATCCACGTTTGATTTTATGTCTAACATTCTACCGTTATCTTGTCACACACATGCTAATGGGATCTTTTTAAATTATGCTTACAAAATCACGCGTGTAGGGATGCTAACCCTTACACGAACAAAAGATTACACGTAACTATTACTGGCACGAGAAAAAAACACTACGACACTCGTTGCGTAGGTCGTGGACCTCTAGTCCTCGCATAAAAAAGCGTTACAAGTCGATCAACTTGTTGTTGACACTTTGGCACTCTATTTAAACACGTTTAGGAGTCGACCCTGACCCTGACCTTGAACAAAAAATTATTGACTTTGCATATTAGGAGCATTCTGTTTTAATAGTAATAAGCCCACATGATTTCATTGTGAACTAGCCTGGTGTTGAATAGATTGAAGCAGGTGGGTTCTAAACTTAATTAAATTTTCTGGTCTAAGCTCGCAAGAGCATGAAATTCGGCCAAGCCCATTAAAAATCCACGATGGCCAAAATTCATATGCGAGGAGCACATGGGTTTTGCTAAAAACTAGGAAAGATTGCTTTCCTCAATCATATTTTCAAGCAATAAGGTCGTTATTATCTTCAAGAATTATGTTCATACGGAAATAAAGGACATTGGAGTGGGATACACATTAGACGTTCACAGTACACGAAGAGTGCGCGCATGTGAGAAACATTGAAGCAAGGGCCAAGCTCTCTCCCTCTCCTCACGCCGTGGCAATGCCCTGCCTCTCCGCTGCGCCCTGCCTTGCTTTCGTCCGGTGTCTTGCCTCACCACCGTGTGCTGTAGCGTCGCCACCCAAAGTAGCAAATGCTGGCAACGATCTGGCGAGCTAGCAGCGGTCCCGACGAGATCCAGCACCTTGACAGGCACATCTACAGCGCCTCCAGCTTCTGACGTGCTGCTGTACTGCGGCACCCAACAAACCCAAGCTAACCTCCAGAGAACGACACCAGCCTCCCGGTGCCCTATAATGAAGCACCAGCACCCACCTCCCTGCCCGGCACCACAATAGTCGCCCTCATTGCTGCACCTAGCGGAGCAGCCACCGAACCTCTGCCACACGCTTAAAGTTTTCTTGCAGTTTTTTTCGCGAAAATACGATGCGATGTATTCATGACGTAACTTTCGTACAACGTTTACTTGAGAGTTGTAACTTTTTTTCTTGACCACTTGAATGTCAAAAATTCTAAAAAAATATTCATTTGAGTGTCATAACTTTGAATTGATCATCTGCGCCATAACTATTTAAAAACATTCATCCAAGTACCGAAAATCTAGCATGTCATGACATTTTTTGGTGAACATTTTTCAAGGTTATGGCACTCAAGTGATTAATTGAAAAGATATGACCGCCAAGTGATCGCAAAATATATTATATATATATATATATATATATATATATATATATATATATATATATATATGTGTGTGTGTGTGTGTGTGTGTGTGCGCGCGCGCGCGCCACTTGAGTGAGTGCCATACATAAATCTCTCTCTTCATCCCGCCACCTATGAGGTTCGGGATGGCAAAAGCAATGAGCTCGCATAGGGCCGAGCTCCTCGGCGGCAAGAAGCTCAGCTTCACCAACTTTGCCGTGTGGGTACTCTCTCAGGAGGAGGTAGATTCCCAAATACAGCCCTTTTGATCATTTCTTCGCATATACCCGCAATAGCAGCAAGTAATGCCCTTTGATTTCACCTCTTTCAGCCTATGTTTCTTCGGCACAAAATAAAATAAGAAAGGTTCTCTCCAAGGCGTAAATGGTTGGGAGTTCACATTCTCATCATCCTTTGTAAAATCAAGTTCACCATGTAGACATTCATAAAGCGCTCTACCGTAGTTCTTAGTGGATAAGCCCAATTTAGGTTTTATGGTACATCCAAATACATGAAGAGAAAAGAGATGGACAAAGGGCGTGGTGGTTGACGATGATGAGCTGATATTTATACGGAGTGATTTTTTCTTTTCAAAAATAGATGAGAAATTAGTAGATAAAACAGTAATCTTTACTGATAGCACCTCTAATTTGGAGTTAAATTCCAAATCTTGACGAGGAATTTCAAGCCCACCTAAGAGATGGGCTTCAATATTGAGGCCCAAGGATAAACTCAGTTGATCGAAGCTGGTTGTCTAATAGGAGATTGTACGCTGGTCCAAAAGAGTTTATGCAATAGAGGAAAGGAAGAATTTAAGGTAAGTATGTAATCTGAACGAGAACTTCAATCCTTGGAAAATATATGTGTTCTTCACCACCTTTGCTTTTGCTAATATTGGGTGTCATTTTATCTTTCAAACTATCCAACTACTTGTATTGGGTCAAAACCATCCCGTCTTAGCACATTCCTATAATCGTCGTTCGCCTAGGAATTATGTATGTTGGGATTTAAACCTCCGATCACGCTTTCTACGGGGTAGTGTGATGTCGAGTCTTTAACTCTTCGCACCTTCTAGAGAAAACCTTTTCTTGGCCCCATTCTTTGTGAACGAGAAAATGATCCTTTCAGCACTGACCAGTGCTATTGATGCCATCCGTGAGTTATCATAAGGGTCTCACATCTGCTATAGAATGCTTGGTTAAATGAGTAAAATTCTACGTATCATTTGCCAACCTAAAATCATTAAAAACACATAAACATAAAATTATTCTAATTTTTCTGTAAACGATGAAATTTGTTGGAGGCTTTAGGTGTGTTGTAGCAATCCATACCACCATAATTAAAATGTTGTCATTACTGTCTTGGATTGCACGTAAAGCATCAAAAGCTCCGACAAGTCTCGGAACCAATTTTGAAATTAATGGCATAATGGACACTTTGCCTACTCGGGAGACAAACTCCAAAGCTGTGAGGACCTGCAGGAGTAAAGAAATAGAACAAGTCCGTCCGTTAAAAATGAAACGTGGCTCTCAAGATTAATGAAACTAATGATTATGTTAGGATAAAAAAAAACGAGGAAGCAATCGAAGGGTGCATATGTCCTCCACTTTAGTGAGGCGTCTCAATTCGCATCAGTATGCAAATAATGCTCAAAGGTGAGAGAACATGTGTCGAGATCTTATACAAGTGAGACAGATTGAATTGGAAATGCTTTCTCACTCCATCAAGATTTCTTGATGCGGGCCGTGACGTAACAGTATGAACTCTTGCATGTATTTGTGTCATCATACGGGCAATAACCAAATGAGAATTAGTGGGGCACTCGTTTTTATATGATAATGGCAAGGGGTTAAAATGTCATTTGGTGGCACATCACAGTGAGAAAGAGGATCTTAGAGGCGGGGTTTTGGCCTGAGAGCTTCTTCGTCGTCTTTCTTCTTCTTCTTCTTCTTTTGTCCTCTCCCAGTGAGCGAAGACACAGAGGAAATGGAGAAAGCAATGACCAAGGTTGGGAGCTTTTGGATATCCAAGAAAGCCAAGCAAGAGATCTCCAACATCGCCGACGATCTCTCAGTACGGTCGCTTTCACAACTATTCGAAAATCTTCCCTTTCAATGGCACCTGCATTGGTCTGGTTTCATAAATTTTCTTGTCCTATGACCCTGTGATGTCATCTGCAATGGTTTCTTAACAAGCTTTCTTCTTCAGTAAGGTTGTTTGATGGTCATGTGTTTGTTATTCTTGGTATTGTTGCATGATACGGTCGGGGTCGACGCGCATGAATTGCAAACAAATGTAGCTCCCTCGAGCCATCCTTGATCTGATTTTTTACGTCATACCTCACTCTGCATACTGCTGGTTTTGCGCCAAAGTGCCTTCCGGATGTCTCCCACTCGGCCGGCGTATGCTTTGTTTTGTGTCGTGCCTGTCCCTGCAGACCGCTAGCTTTGGCTCTCGAGCACTCTGTCTGATTTCTCAGTCAGCCCGCTCGAGAGTACTCTCTTCTTGTATCGGTCTCAGAGAGGGCGGTCCAAAGAGCAACTGGGCAATCACAAACGGAAAATGCCGAAACAATTTTAGGCATAGATGGCGTGCCATTCGATTCAGAAAAGCGCGATATGAGACAGCTTCTTTCATTACCCGCCATGTTCGTCTCTAGACACTCTTTCTCATTAATGTTCGCGTGTGTCCAGTCTATATCGGGCGCGGTCGAGGAGAAGGCGAAGTGGGTCGTCAACAAATTGAAAGGTACTGTACTGTTTTGGCTTTGGCTATTACAATAGAACAGTGACAGTAACTGGGTCACTTAGGTCAAGTACATTATGCTGCGGTTTTCTTATTGCGTCCGTGTGATTGATTCTTGAACTTTGGCCCTTACAAAGTTTTGTCCGAACTATTACTCCTTTGCTGATTCCTTCGCTTGTTCCTCAATCAGGCAAGCCGCCGAAAGCGCTGCCCGATCTCCTCCGGGAGCACAACCTCCCCTCGGGCCTCTTCCCTCGGAACATCACGTGCTACGAGCTGGACGCGTCCAGGTCCAAGCTCGTCGTCCACCTGCCCTCCGCCTGCGAAGCCAGCTTCAAGGATGGGTCCGCCGTGAGGTACGCGAACCGCGTCAAAGGGACGCTCTCCAGAGGGAAGCTGGCTGGGATCGAAGGCATGAAGACCAAGGTCCTAGTGTGGGTTAAGGTCACCGGTGTGGCCGTCGAGGGCCACAAGTCCGACAAAGTCTGGTTCACGGCCGGGGTCAAGAAGTCAAGGCCTAGGGACGCGTACGAAACAGCCCGCGACACCATTCAAGTAGACGAGTTTTGAGATTTTTTGTTGTGGTCGGACCGCAAAGAAATTAGCGAGCATAGTAGATTGTCCATCAGTTCCAGTTAATTTATATTTTTGTGCGGATTGCAACATTTGGGATTTTTGAACAGATAAATTGAAGATTGTGAGTACCAATTTTTTTTCTTTTAGGTCTAATGTTTCCGTCGATGTACAATTTATCAAATATGCGTGAATTTTTTGACCAAATTTGATTCTCGATAAGCACAAGATCAAATCGTAGCGTCCTGAAAACGCCGAGCCATCCTCATCCGATTACGACTTCGGAACCCACCATCCAACGGCCCAGAACCAATCGGGGCCCACCAACTCCCCTCGATGAAACCCTAGAGTGCCGATCAACTTCGAAAGCCGTACGATCTACGCATACATATAAAAGCCCCTTCCCCTCCTTCTTTCTCTCTTTCTCTCTCTCTCTCTCTCCCCCCGCCATCTCTCGGGCTCGGCGAACTCCGTACAGATATCGCCTAAAACTCGCCCGAGCCCAGCTCACTTCCGATCCGCCGCCGAGTCACCCGCCATGTCGGACGAGGAGCACCACTTCGAGTCCAAGGCCGACGCCGGAGCCTCCAAGACCTATCCTCAGCAGGCTGGCACGATCCGCAAGAACGGATACATCGTCATCAAAGGACGTCCTTGTAAGGTAATCATTGTGCCGTCTCTTGGTTATTGGATTGGCGTGTGCTGCTCGTGCTGCGATGTGGATCTATGGTGCCGTAGATCGGAAGATTTTTGCCTCGTACGGGTGTGACTTTCTATAGGTTGTTTAAATGCGTGGCTGGATTTTCCTTTTCGTTTGGTGATTCCGATCGAGATTTGTTAGGCTTCTTAAACCTCACTAGTGGACTGTTGTTGGATTTTTGCGCTGGTGCTGGAGATGCGATGATGTTCTTGCGAGTCGATTTTCACACTTAGCTAATTGTCGTTATCTCGCGGAATTTGGTGGTGAAGCGTGCTTTCTTTCGAGCGCTTGAAGCTGTGGGCCCCTTTTTTTGTGACATTAACGCCGGTTCAATGAATATGCGTATGTGTTGCGCCTGAAATTCGTGGGAAATGGATCTGTGCTTACTGGTTGGGTGCTGCTGTTAATAAATGTCGAATGTTTCAAAAAAAAAAAATGGACGATTTGAAAAATATTTTGTTAAGCATGACCCCTTGTATTACGTGCCAAAATTAATTTTCGAAAATATGAAAATGTTTAGATATTGATTTTTGTTGGTAATGAAAATGTTTTTTTTATTGATTAGTTGTTTCGAGCAATATAATCGATAATTTATAGAAAAGCATTTTTCAAATAATTCATTTTCGCGAAACAAACGGAGCTTTAGTCAAGAGTCACTTACTGGTGTGAGCTTTTTGAGATTCATGCTAATTTGCATCTCAAATTGTTTGATATTTATGTGATCACACGATGGTTTTGTGCCCTCTGTCTTTGGGACTCTTGTTGTTGGTAACTCTGCTCTCCCTTTTGTGTTCCCCCTTGGTTTGATCTTCTGTTAGATGCTTTTCTTTTTATCTTTGATCTGCTGTATGATTTCGGAAAAAATTCTTTACTCTCCAGTCTGATTATTGCTCATTGGATGGCGTTCCTTTCCGTGAATGTGTAATATTTGATTTGAACCATGTTATTGTATTGTGAATTACAGAGTATGCTCATTGTTTGTGTAACTTGCTCTCTCTTCTAGTGTCTAGATTTCATATGTTGCTAGTGGATTTTGTCAATGTTTAGTGATAAATTTATACATGATAACAGCACAAAACCTCATTTTTTGAGATCTCTACGGAGTACTTCTCCACTACATTCTTGCAGTTTGCTTTACGGTAAATTTATGGCTGCATGTATTGGTTTCTGGGCTGAAACTACTTTCTTCCCTTGAAGGTTGTTGAAGTTTCCACATCCAAGACTGGGAAGCATGGTCATGCCAAGTGTCACTTTGTCGCAATTGATATTTTCAATGGAAAGAAGCTCGAAGATATTGTCCCCTCATCCCATAACTGTGATGTATGTGTCTAAACAATCCCTCTATTGGGTAAATTGGTTGTTTTGCTACTTTTTTTTAGAGGGGCTCATAGCTTTTTGCATCTTGCAGGTTCCCCATGTCAATCGTACTGACTACCAGCTTATTGACATCTCTGAGGATGGATTTGTATGAGCTATCTTTTTTCCCGCCCACCCTTATTATTTTGTTTGCTTTAATTTTGCAAGAGGCGTTGACTAGATTACTTTCTTCAGGTGAGTCTGCTGACTGAAAATGGGAACACCAAGGATGACCTGAGGCTCCCAACTGATGACAATTTGCTGTCTCAGGTTAGTTAATTAGCATATGAGGACTGCCCAATCTAAGTTTCTTTGCTAGTTTAAGCTGGAGAGGAGTGGTGAAAACACTGTGTTAAACGCAAGTTGATATATTCTCCTGCTGATCTATGTTATCCTAGCAATGGGAGATTGTCATCTACATCTATGTTTGTTTGTTCTTCTGCAATGGAATCTGTGCTGATCTCAAGTCATTCTACTGGTGATTGCAGATCAAGGATGGTTTTTCTGATGGAAAGGACCTGGTGGTGTCTGTGATGTCTTCCATGGGAGAAGAACAGATCTGTGCTCTTAAGGACATTGGCCCGAAGTAATAATAGCATGGTGGTCTTCGTACTTCAATTTAAAGATTCTCTAGCAAATTTTGCCAAGAATGTTATAGATATTATGTTAAGGTGATATATTTTTTTGGGTTCTGGTTGTGGAAGTGTATTTGAGGTGAGACCTGTATTAGATTTAAGATACTCTACTTTGGACTGTATTGTGTCAGGGTACTATTCAGCTGATGACCATCTGGAACAAGGTGAGCAAATCTGCTGGAGAGTTGAAACGGACTTTTGTTAATTGTTGCATCTTCATCTATTTTCATGGTTCTTTTCAACCACTTTACTCATTTAGAGCTGGAGATAGTTATTTTTATTTAGTCTGTGGGGTCTCTAATTCTCCTCTCTTAGACTTTTGCGTCATTTTTTTTCAGAGGGCGAGAGTTCAATCACACGCCCCCATGATACTAGCGTCTCCATCTTCAATTCCCTTTCCACTAGACCTTGTGCCTAGTCTAGAGATTGTTATTGCCTGAGCAACTTTTTAGTAGATGTGTGTTGCCTGTGGCTTGGTTAAGCTTTACCGTTCTTTCTGGGCACTACCTGGAAAAAGCACCAAGGAACTTAACGTTTTCTTGTCGTCGGTTTTAAGGCAAAACAATCTATCCTCTGGATTCTACTGAAGTACAATTGGCAACCGAATGTATTTGTATTTCTATATTTTTATAGCTGCAGAAATCCAATGCCCATATTAGAGGATCGATATGGGCCTGATTCCAGGTTTATTTCGAGGGATGGAATTGTTATGCAATGATTAGCTAATAGTAACGGGAGTTGGATGGTTTGCCATCGGGGACTTTGTTGCATTTCATTCATTCACTTTGTGTTGTCACATATGAAGGAGGGGTTGGGGTTGCCTCTTTGATTGCCTGCTTTTATGTTCCACTTCAGTGATTTCTCCTTGGTTGCGGTCGAGCTGAACGGCTCGGGCTCGGGAACAACTACGAGGTTGGAAAGAGGTGGAGCATACGAGACAATAGGTATACATGTGTTTCTTATTTAACGGAAATAATATAAAATACAATTCAATCGTATGTGTTTCTCGTTACACCACATTCTCATTACAGCACCACAATCAATATTCCCCTGGCCAATGTGTCCTCCTTGAGTGTATTTTGCTGTTGTTTCTGCTGGAATCATCTGTTTAAAGCTGTTGCTAAATGCCGGTTCTGATCAGCGCGAGATATGGATGTCGTGCTCCATCACCATTTACGAGGAAAACTCACCATTCCCACCCTGCATATTGTTTATCGGGTAATTCTCCGTAAGCACAATCACCTACGGGAATTTTCCATGGAAACACATAATAGGTTTTAGAAACGGCGGTTTGCTATTGAAAACATATTAGTACCCAGAGCTTTTCTGGAATGGGACCGGAGAAGACTCCAATAGGAGGATTTGCTTCAGTTTGAAAACTGAAAAAGTTTCAATTTGATTTGATTCTCGTTTGAAACGGCCACGTGGATATATTTTCGAAACGTCTTGTGTACATACATATTTTTGGTTTGAGGATTTCTCATAATCCTATGGAACTTGTCCTTGAAAATTGCTAAATTTTGCAATATAGTTGTTTTCTCTTATTCCTCCAGAGCAAGATTGGTGGTTGACTTGAGTGGAGCTTGTAAAACAACAACTCCCATAACTATGTTTTCTTGTCAATTAGCTAGTGAAAAATTGGAGCAAGAGCCTTGACCCAAAAAAGGAAAATTATCTGTGTATTCATGATTTTGGTCAATTGTTAATCAAACCCAGCAAGAGCAAAACGTTCAAGACACATTCCTGGGAAGCGCTAATGCCTATTTCTCCAAGGTATAGCCATGTCGACCGACAAAGGTGAAAACAACGTGAAATGCTGCAAAAGAATCTCCTGCTTTTGGTGGCTCCTTCACATGTAGACCTCTCTTGTTTTAATCCCCTAGGCTTTGGATCTCTTTATGTCTAGATGATCTTGACCGTTTGCCTGATTTCTCTCTTCTGGCAACAAGAAAAAGCAAGTCTCTCAAGCTCCAATTTTTATTCTTCTGATTTATCAGTGTATCGGGTGTTGGCGGAAATGTACAAGCAAGGAGGACAATCCTTCTCTGGCCCCTCAAAATTCCAACTTCAGCAAAACTGTCCTGACTCTGGAATCTTCAGGTTCTCGGGAGTTTTGATGTCGTCGTCATGGATTTCAATCTGGAAGCAGCGTTGATCTTCGCTGCCGCGACGGGTGATGGAAATGTTCTTGTAGCTTTTGAAGAAAATGCAGGTGAGTACTGTGTCGAGAACTATGAGTATCGAATACAGATAGGCAATGAACCATCCTTCCACGGCCACTGGAAGTATTGGCCCGTTCTTCATGCCGTAAGCCCTCATGACCCGGAATTGAAACAATGCTTCCGTGCCGGCCAGGGCCAAATTCACGGGCACCGCCAGGGAAAGAGCTGTGGAAGTGGATCCCCTGATCAAGGCGCACGTCTTTAGGATAGCGACGAATCCGCCGGTTCTCTCCATGCCTGATAAGACCAGCGCCAAGTTGCATATCACCAGAGCATGCGCTAAGATGATGGAGTAGAGGACCGCGCCGGCCGCCGAGATCAGGAGGGTGTAATTCGAGGAACCGGGCTGAGCCCCACCGAGGCAGTTGAAAGCGAAGAAGAGGAGGAAGAAGGCGGTGGAGTTGGCGGAGAGGATCACGAGAGAGCTGCAGACGTAAGTGGCGAGGAGCGGCTTGTAAATCAAGCGGAACGAGGAGAGCGAGGAAGGGACGGATGGCTTCGTCCCGGCGAGGGATCGAATGACGGAGGACTTGGCGAGGAGGAGGAAGGAGAGGGCGAAGGGGAGGGCGAGGAAGGAAGATGACAGCGTCTGGGAGAGCTTGAAGTTGATCAGGGCGAAGAACTCAGAGGAAGGCGGGAATCCGGCCGCGTCGAAGAGGGCTCGGAGGCGGGAGTGTATCCTCAGGGCGAGGGGCGAGAAGGCGGTGGGAACGAGGGCTTGCGAGAGGAGGATGGAGACCGAGAAGGGCAGCGCGAGCAGCGCGGAGGTCGAGGTGAAGTAGTGGTAGTTTTGAAGGAAAGTGTGGGTCGATCTTCGCAGGATCGTCCTCGTCGAAGCCATCGGCGTTCTTCCCGCACCCTCTTCCATGGAGAGGAGGTTAGGACAGAGGCATGGAACGGGTGGTGCTGTGCGTCTCAATATGTCATAGTGGAGAGCCCTGCAGGGCTTTTGATGCTTCCTCCTCTTTTCAAGTGATTTTGCCTCTCTCTCTCTCTCTCTCTGGGTTGTGAAGGGTATGTGTTAAAGGTGGGTGATTAGGAAGGTGGGTGTCATTGGAGGAATAAGATAGGCCAACAACTGAGAACTAACGAAAGGCCAGAGGAGTTGGCGTTGTTTGGGGGGATTGTGATTAACAAGGTGACTTCCTTGGACTCACTGAGGTTTGATGTCTTCGAGATCTCCTCTCCAAAAATCCCTTTTGCAAGTTGTCCCCCAAAAAAACAAATCTATCATAAGGCTGGCATTCAAATTGCACCCCCTTTTTTTCCCCATCGGCCGAGTAGGGTCGGGTCGGGTCATGTATACCCAGCTTATGAGGTGTCAATAGAACATGGCTTTCCCTTTCAAAGTGCTTTCGTTAGAGGTCGTTTCTTGTGGGGTGTTTCTTCTTTTCTCTCTCCAAGCCCCTGTATTTCCCTTTTCGCAACGTTGCTTGCACACACTATCCTTATGCTGAGCATGCGGCAAGACGCGAGGGAAGCCCGAATTCTCATTTTATGTCCATTTCCTTTTCGACCCATCTCCTTGTTCTTATCAGGAAAACGAGCGCAAAAGACCCGGTAGACGACGGTCGTGGACACAATTTATCGATCAGGAAAAGTTCAGATAACACCATTAAACAAGTGGACCCTAGGAAACCGTTGGATTCATATGGGGAAATATTTGGTCATGGAGTAACTTGCAATTAACCAAAAAAAAAAAAGTGCGGGGTCATGATTCGATGGGTACGCTACGCTATTGCAAAAGTGGGTGGAGGGTCCATGGCTCTCGAACCATTTTTGCAAGCTCCTTGTGTGGAGTGATGGATCCTTAGCCTTCACGAATGATAAGAGATGGGAGGAGACGGAATGAATGGAGATGCGTGACTGAGGATGGTGCGGATTGTAGACCCGTCTCATTTGGCTTTGCTTCTTCTTCCATCAAGCATTGTGTCGAGATAGAGAATGAAGAAAAACTTTGGGGAAAGCATCTTGTCTTGTAGACGGTTTTATTGGTAGGAAAAATAGATGGGCTAACAAGAAGGGGTGCAAGAACTGCTGACCCAACCAAAATTAATGACGTGGCATTCCCAGTTTGCAAAAATCGATGATGTCCTTTTTTTTTTTTTTTTTTTTTTTCAATTTTTAAACTTTGTGGGTTGGAAGGAATAGAATGGATAGCTACATTGCTTCCGGGGGTGGTCAAGTTGTATTCTTTCCATAGCTAACTAACCTGTCAATGCACTTGGGTTTGGTGACCTTCCTAATTTCAAAAAGGGTTAAACTAGGGGTGATTAATTCTCGGTCCGGGTCCTGGTTCCACCCCGAAAATGGGAATCTAACCATGAGGATCGGTTCCCAACATCAAGAACATGGAACCGGACCGAACGGTCTTGGGATAGTACCGATCGGTCCAGGTTCGGTTCCCGAAAGCAATCCAATTATTAGATCCATCACATTTTTTTGTGATTTTCCGATAAACTTTTATCGTTGACGATACATTTATTGTACCATCTCTCATTAGTTGTATCACGTTGTTGCTGAACGTGGAAGTCATACCAAGCATTTTAACAATTTACGTTTACATTAAGAATTTTTTTAAAAAAAAAAAATAGATATACATATATATTTCATTTAGTTAGGTTCTTTTTTATCGGAATCGAGAATCGGACCGATTATCGCCGGTTTCAATTTTATGGAATCGGGAACCGGACCAAAGCCCCGGAAAACTAGACCAAACCGGCCGGCCCAATCAAGTCCGAGCGATTCTCGGTTTAGGTAGTCCATTATACTCAGCCCTAGGTTGAACCTCAACATACAAAAAAAAAAAAAAAAAAGGGTGTTATTTTCTTATTGTTATTCTGAGTCCATGTTTTTTCACTTCTAACTTCTCGATCGACTGTTCAATGTAGAAATTTCAATTCAAAAATAAGAAATTCTTCCTCATTAATTGGAGGAAAAGGTCGAGATGCACCGTTTAATAAGACGAAAGCGCTTGTAACCCCCAAATTAAAAAAAAAAAGAAAAAGGAAAGACAACATACCCTGTAAATTACTACTTTGTGCATTTCTGGAAAAAGACATTTCAAGATTGACAAACTTTTTTCTCTAAAGAAAATGGTCCTGCAATAAATTAGATTCGAAGTTTCGCATAGAAACATTTGAGAGATAAATGGAATTACTACTTTGTGCATCTGTCGTGGACGCGGGTTTTTTTTTTTGCAAAATAAATGAAGACATCTGAAAAAATGAAAAGGGAAGAAGATCGAAATATAAGGCTTCGCTCGGATCGCGAAAAGTAAGTGGTTTGAAAAATGATTTCTTGAAAATGGTCGTTTGTATCGCCTAAAATAATTAGCCAATGCAATGTATGTCTAAACATCTCCATGAATGGTGGAAAAAATTTCGTCCTTTCATTCTTATAAGCGATTATTTACAGGAAAATATTTTTCGATTATTTATTTTTCGCAAAAAAACGAAGCATGAAATCTTTATATGACCCCATTAAATTTTTGACTTCGAACCTTTAGGTGGAAGGGAGATCACCCCATGCTAAGGCCAGGGCATACCGCAGCCCTAGCGGGTCTTATATTAGATTTACGGATCGCCTACCAAAAGGGGCTGTCGGCGGCTCGAGATAATACCCTAAGTTAAGTTACCAAATTAATCATATCTAAGTTAAGAAAAGCCCATGTCACACTACCAAAGAGGCAAGAAATCTCAAATCGACCATGGAATTCGATGCTTTCGGTTGGCGGGTTGCCTTCATCAATGAATGTTAGTTAGAATGTGCATTGTCACCATAGAATCGACCCTTAAACAGTTTCAGTTTCTTCATTCTCGGATGAACTTTCTATCTACTGAATTTGCTTGACCGGAGGCCATTTCCCTTCTCGAAAGTTTTGGGCAGTCCTTATGAAAAAAAGTTGAAGAGTCTATCGATTGATTGTTCAAAATAGAAAAATTCAAGTCTAAAAAGAGCAGCCTCCCTCATTAATTGGGGGAAAATGTCGAATTGGACAGTTCATTTAAAGACGAAACCGATTGGTGACCCCTACACGAAAGGCGACGACATTCCAATGAAGGAACTAATTGGGCTTGGGCTTCTCGTTCAGTGGCCAGGGGGGCGAAATACCAAGTAGTTGGTCCATTGTTTATGGGCCTTGGCCCATTTGGAAAGCCCAATATAGTTCCTCCTCAGGCCCAATGCCCAAAAGGCCGGAGTTCCAATCGATCCCGTCTAGCGACAATCTAGGATCTGCCTGAGCCTCGTTGGACAATGATTGGTCGTTTCGTCGCCGGAAGCGCAGCGAAATGATTTGGGTTGGGCGCTACCCCTCTCTCTCTATCTCTCTGACGCCGTCTCTGGAGGCTCCATCTCGCAATCGCGAGTAGGATGTTTGCCTTCTCCAGTTCCCAGGGTCTGGTCTAGTTGTTCTGATCAAAAGGTGGTGGAATTATTGGTTAGTTTGACAAGAGATGTTGGGACCAGATGGGGGTCTGCCAGAGCCGCAGCAAGCTCTCGATCCCATGAGCTTGTGCTGCTCTCCAGAGCCCCACATGGGTCGTTCCAGACTATGGTCGATGGTTGTCATCAGAGAGTCTCCCGTGGACGGCAGCCCCGATGGCAAAGACGGAGTCTTGAGCGTGTTCCCTCCGAGCAACCATGAAAATCTGCGCGTCCCCTCCGGACCCTGCGACGAACAGCGAAGCCCATGTCCCATTTTGCCTCCGTCCTCCGATTTGCTCCCCACCCCATCGCAGTTCTTCACTTCGTCGTCGTCGTCGTCGTCCTCCTCCTCATCCTCTTCATCTTCTTCATGTTCGTCTTCATTTTCGTCGTCCGATGTTGATGAGGAGCTCCAAGAGGAACCGCAGCCGTCAGATTCGGCGGTCCAAGTTGGAGAGCCGGGTCGAGCCACGGGGTTGCTCCGATTGGGATTTAGAGTGTTGGGTTCGAAGGTTTTTGGTGCTATGAGCTCCTTCGTTGGCCGTAGCTCTGCGAAGGGGGAACTGTTTTGGCTGTCTGTTACTTCGGCGGCGGTAGTGCTGTGGTGGGTATGCGCGCGATTTCGTTTGCTGCGGCTGAGACAGAGAGAGAGAGTGGATGGTTTGATGCGCATGGTTAAAGAGCGAGACGAGGTTAGTTTGATTACATGCGAAGTGTTTGTTGAAATACCCATTTGAGTATCTGGCTACAAATGCTAGTATGGCTTGGATCATTGTGGGCCAAGTGTCGAATTGTGACCTGTTTTCCTTTGTATCGCCAAATTCTATTCCTCTCCCAAGACATTATTATGTTAAGTGCATAGCTTGATGTGACTGCTCCAAAAGTCGAGTAATATTTTGAATTCGCATGGCCGATTTTGAGCGATTAGATGGTTGTCTTCAGTTCTTGCCATTTTATGGTGTTATGAAGTTATGGAAATTGGATTTAACTCTCATTGAACTCTGATTTGCAGAAAATCGCCCATCTCCTGCATCAAATTGCTCAAATGAACGAGGTGTTGCTGTCACGGCACAAAGCTTTGACTTCCAAATTACCTGGATGAGTGCGAACCCGAACTCCATAGGTTCTGGAGCATGCATCTTTTATAATCGAAATTCTTTTGTCTCGAGCAAGGCCAAACTGGCTGAATTTGGATGCTTCTCGGCTCAAAGCCCTCTGAACTGGATGATGATTGCAGTATTGCTTCCCTCTACAAGATTGTGACACCAGAGGCTTAGAAGAACAGCGAGAAGGGACCACGGATTTAGGCTCTGGATAAGTAGTCTAGTCTTTGGAGCCTGGCAAGGGGTACACGGGCTTGGGTTGGTGTAACTATATATATCCTTGTACTTCGTCATCTTTCTGCTGAATGTATCCTTATAGGGCTTAATATTTCGATTAGTCTAATAGCATTATTTCCTAGATCAAGTATCCTTGTGCAGTCTAATGAGTTGCTGCCCGAGTTCTACTTGTATTGACTTATTTATGGTTGTTTCTTCTTGTCCTACGAACAGCTTTTGCCCCTATCTGAATTCTGTCTACCAAACCCTTGTTCGGATGCGATGGTCGGTTCCGATGCAGCACCTTGCAGGAATGACAAGATTCCACTCTGATGCTAGTTTGCCAATTGAGCTGATTGTGTGATCTCTATGAGCCATACTTGATGAACGTGTACAGTGTCGCATATGAGCACGGGGGAGGAATATTAGAGCCGAAAGTTTGAAGTAGGGTTGGTTTCCTCTACCTTGCAATGCAAAAATGTTGAAATACTATGTGGTAAGAAAGATGTCGCCTTTGTTTTGCTCCTGCCGTAAGAAGAGGGGAAGAGTAGGCCACTTGCAAATGGAGTTGGCCCGCTCAAAGAGGGAGAGGGACGCCCCTGTCGGATGGGTCATCTGTGTTTAATGACACCGCATTCCTTTGCTGAACAAAGTAGCTCCCCTTTGAATCCTTTTCACCTAAATGAAACCCGCGACCTGGTCGCACGACAGCAATGTGTGTGGCTTGCTGAATTCATGAAGCCACCAGCAAACATTGGCCCCCCGGCGAAAAGAAGAACAACACTGCTTCAGTAATCGCGTGAGACTTCAACGGCTCGTATTAATCGTAGGTCCTGCAATGGATCTGCTCGATCAAGGCTTCAAAAATTTCGTTAACGAGGGTCGATCTTATTTAATTGGAAATTAATGATCTTGTAAGCATTGAGGACGATGTGATGGGAAATGCTGAAACTGATGGATCTTCATCTTCACGTCTCCTTTCATTCCGTGCTGGCCGGCACCTACCGTTTCCACTTGTGCCCTGCCTCGCCACCCACCCCAACCTTCTCCCCCTCCTTCTCTCTCTCTCTCTCTCTCTCTCTCCTCTCCATCAAACGAGAGATGCTCTCACAATTTCGCAGCACTTGGCCGGCACACGTTAATCCATATCCCCGACAGGATGGGGCTTAAATTTCTCAACTTTGGCGATCGCTTGTGCTAAAGATCACTTTTTTTGTCCCCTTTTTCATTTTCCTAAGCTCGTCTTGATTCCATGGAGGTGGCCTTTCGCTGCACCTGTTCCCGCTACCGAGCAGACTCGGCGGCTTGCAGCTTCTGCGGCGCCTTCCCGCTGTCGCCGGAGGTGCCGCACGACTGGCCCGCTGCGGGGAGGTTGGTCGGAGGGGCCTGGGGTTTCCGGCATGTACTCTGGTTGGCTATCGCCGTGCTTTTAGGCCCTCTTGTTGGGCTTTTCGCTCTTGGTAAGAAGATAACGATTTTATTATAATTATAATAATTATTATTATTATTATTATTATGTTGTTGTTGTTGTTTTGCCTGTTTCTTTTCTTAATCATCGTTTGGCGAGTAGGCTTCGTTTAATGGAGTTTGGGTGTTTAGTTGAGTTTCCTTTGTGAGGGATCATAGGATAAATTCTTGGTCTCGGCGTGGATGTTCTGTGTGGAACAGAGCGAGGTAGACTTGCTGTAGTGTTCACTGGACTAAACTACTGCTTGTTTACGACGCGAAATCTTTACGTGAGGTGGTTCTTGGTTCAAATTGGGCTCGTGATGTCTTCTCTAGACTTGCTCATGGCCGCAGCTTTAAGTTAGTTTCCTGCGGTACTTTGAATCTCTGATTACCATGCCCTTGCTCGTGATGATTTCGCTAGAACTGAAATTGCTCGAGCTTTCTGCCTTTCAACTATTTGCACATCTCTGTTGGTGAAGTTTTGAGGGCCGACATGTCCTCTGTGCCTCTTGAAGGACTTCAATTCCTGTAATCTGGTGATAGGAAGGGGAAAACAAACGAAGTAAACTTTGATGATGGCTTGACATGCTTGCATTCCACTTTTAGGTGGAGCTTTCTTGGGAGCAATTGCGGGTGCTTTAGCTGGTCGAGCATCTAATCGTGGTCTTATACGAGGAGCGGTGTTAGGAGCCGTTGCTGGAGCGGTATTGTCAATGGAGGTTTTCGAAACGTCCCGTGCCTATTGGTGTCGAGAGCAAACAGACGTACCTGGCACATCATCTATGGTTAGTTTGATCAAAATCAGCACCCTTTATTGAATCTCTCTAGTCATGCTTTGTAAATTTCTCCCAGTTATAGTAGGATGTTGTCTTTTTTTTTTTTTTGGGCGGGGGCCGGGGTCCTACATTCTTTGCTCATCAACGTGCTGTACTAGTAATCTTGGTACTTCATTATGTTTGACTTAATACATTGCGTGTGTCCGTAGAAAGAGCAGCAATCAGTTAAGCTATGTGACAGTGATTGTCTTATCTTGAAGCTTAGCACTTGTGCTGCAAAAGCTTCTTTGTTTTTAAAGAACATACTCTTCACCATGAACATCTTTTAGTTGGCTTGTATTTTTTCTTTTTTCTGTTTAACCCTTTTTTACTGGGTTCAGTTGTACAAGTAAATTCTTTGCAAACCTTCGAAATAAATCTGAAAAATGATTCGTCCTTCCAGGCAAAACACTTCTTAAGTTGCAGCTGCATAGCAATAGTTGTTAGAAATGATGGGCAGTAATTCTGATGTAACTATCATGGCTAAATTATTGAAATGATTAGGTTTATTGAGAGCACTGCAAAAGAAAACTGCAGACTGCTTGTTTGCCACGTCATAACATTGGAAGAAAGGATTTGCAATAGTTGTTTCGTATTGTCAGAGCGATTGAGTGCTTATTGTTTGGGCTATAAAAGTTACAGTTCAGATTGTGCGACCTCATTCCATCCTTATATGAAGGTGCTTATGATAAAAAAGCCTTATACCTGCCGATGTTTGGGAGCTTGTGGCTTAACTAATGCATATGATGGAGGTTAAGCTTGCGAACTCGTTTTGTTGGAGTGAACAGGTAGATGATGATAGTTGGATGTTCATTGAAATTCCTGATGTAAATGATGAGTTAGTATCCAGAGGATTGTCACAAGATGCTCTGAAGAGACTGCCGTCTGAGGTCATCATGGAAGACATGAAGGCAATGCAGAGCATTTGCTGTGCAATATGTTTGCAGGTTAGTTTCTCGTAAGATACATATTATACGGTTTATCATTGCTCGCATTGTCACTATTTAATGCGGAGTTATTGCTCGTGTCTTACCATCAGAATATCGAAGTTGGAGAAACTGTAAGGCGCTTACCCCATTGCCACCATGTGTTTCACTTGACATGTGTTGATAAGTGGCTCCTTAGGTGCGGTTCATGCCCTGTTTGCAGACAGCATGTCAAGGGTAAAGCTCTTTGCATCTCGTAGAGGATGTAAAATTTGGATCGGAGGACATAGCTTTTAACACGTTCCCTGCTCATTGTGCTCTAATTAAGGCACCCGTGGAGGCCTGAGGCCTTTGCCGAGGTAAAGCTGGCCATTTTTCGTGAGCGCTCTTATGCAGCACTGCCCTTTTGATCCTGTGGTGTGGCTGCTCCATCACGGTAGCTTTTGCGTGACGGAGGATTTATAGAGACGATATAGCATTTCTAGCAGGATAATTGTATATCCCTCCGTCTCTTTGTATAGACTCGAGAAGTTGCAAGGTCGTGTTCAGTGGGCTTCCGACTTTTGCTGGAGCTTTTCTTTAAACTGCTTTGAGATAGGAATGCATCCAGAATCTCAGCTCTCTAGTTAGTCTGAGGAGATCAGTCACTAAGCTAGAAGGAGACAGAGACACTGAAAGTCTTAGTAACATGAAGTTCAACTGGGGATGTGCATGTCGTAACGAACCACGACAGAAGATTCTATCCAAGTGCTGGACTTGGCTTTCGCTACTTACTTTGTCCATGAGCAATTCCATCAACATGACTTCAATTTGATTGATGAGAAGATGCCACAAGCCGCACATGAGCTGCTAAATATCTGCTGCTGTGTTTCTGGAAAACCAAAAATATTGAAAGTTATTTCCTCTTATAGTATACGAAAAAAATCTAAATGGACCCTTATTTTATCCTGTACTAGGTATTTGATTAGCTTGTGATTTTGTAAGGCTCTCACCAGCTCTATCAATTTCAAATTGACCGTGTTCGATGGCATGGGCACGTAAAGTTATTTATTTTTGTTAACAATTACAAATAGCATCAAGATTGAGGAAACAAGATTTATTTCTATTAATCTAATCATTTCTTCTAATCACATAAATAGTATATCCAATTATATATTTCTACCACATTTTCTTTTTTTTTTATTTTTTTTTTCCCCTCTAAAAAAAAAATTTTTTAAAAAATTTTTTTTTTTAAAAATTAAGTTGTTTTTTTTAACAGGGTTTTTTCTTTTCTTACTTTCAATTTGAAAAAAACCATTACTAAAATTTACATAAAGGACCCAATACAGGTATATAGCTTTACCAGCTCTATCAATTTCAAATTGACCGTGCTCATGGCGCCACAGGTCAAGATGATGCGAATTAGAACTTTCACATGTGATGTTTGTCGCGATCCCCCTGAGCGGGTATGACGGTTTATCAAACGGGAGCGGGCAATCGCTCTAATCAAGGTATTCACTCTCGCTCGACTCGAGCTCAAGTCCTATTGCGCTCGACATTGATTGATTCAATTTGAATAAGAAATAAAGTCGCATTTAGTTTGGAGTCTCCACTAACTTATTTGGGGCCAACTATGAACCGAGTACAACGTTGGGAGGATGTTCTATTTTCTACGAACCAGAGATTTGGGGGTATCTAAACTCATTTTTTATTGAAAGATCATCTTTTTTAATCAATTATCTATCTCATCTAAGTTTAAAAGATTTTATTTTATTTTATCTATTATCTATTTCATCTAAGTTTAAAAGATATGCAAATTCATTTTATCATAAACGTAATGAAATGTAACTTCCTAAGCTATAATGTAAACTAAATAAACGAAATTCAATTAAAACTGTTTCTAAGCTTATAAACCAACTGCGATCTGTATTTTCCTACCATTTTTATTTTCATCTTTTTATTTAATTAATTTTTATTTCTTCTCTCTTTTTCTTCCCCTTTCTCATCTCTCTTTGCGCTTTCCTGTGTTCTTCTATGCCTGCACACGTTCAAGATATTATAAGAGCTTCAATGATTTCGCCAACGAAGAAAGGAATTGCAAATGAGAACGAAGCACTTCGAGCTTGCCAGCCAGAAAACAGGGCAGAACAGAGGAGCTTCGCGCGCTGGTGGGATTCCACCAATGGCGACGGCGGATTTCTGGCGATTGAGAAGGACGAAGACGACCTGTGAGTGAGAAAAATCAGTGAGGATCTTTCATGAGCTCTACGCAACTCCCGAAATCATGCTCTGTTTTTCGTGGCCGAGCCTCCCCTTCCCTTTCACCGGATGCGTGAAGGTCAGGGTAAGTGTAGATGTAGACTGCGAATGGGGATCGAACTAGAGCGTAGAGGTCCTGGAAGCGTCAGTGACGATGATCGGAGCCGACGAAGTGGGCTGACGACAAATCAGCTAATTCCATTTGCCAGTGCGTTTTTTAAATGGGATAACAAGCTCCAGAGAATCGAGTACACAGGTGAGTAAAATCAAGTATAAGTATTCTTGGTGACAAATTCGGAGGCCGACAACAATTCGTGCTGAAATCGGAGATTGAAAACAGGATATTTATTAAAATCACTCGTCCAACTAGGGAGTAAGAACTCAACGGTCGCATAGTTGCCGGTTGCCCAAAATATTTCCTGATTTGGAACTCTCGTATCTCACCGATGATCCGAGCTGCACTCAGAATTCCCATGTTCTTCAAGTATTTCCTTTTGCAATTAGAAAGTACAAATTGAAATCCCCACGCGTCTTTGTTCTTCCCCCTCTGTCTCTGTCTCTGTCTCTGTCTCTGTCTCTCGCCTTCCTCTCTGCCGATCTCTCCCTAAACCCACGATCATCGTCTCTTCATCCCTTCATCTCTCAGCGAGATTGGGAATCAAAGTATTCCAGTGGCGATGGTGTATTTTCCGCTCACAGGTCGTCTTTCAAAGAAGGAAAGAGAGATGGAACTCGATCTCTCATCCCTTCATCCCTCGGCGGACGCAGCTTCATTGGTCTCCGAGGGAAAGCTCAGTCTCCCTTCTTCCGTCTTTGATCGTGATGATGAGGAGGAGGAAACGTTCGTGACCACCACTCTTTGGCCAACCTGTGTTGGATGGATCGGTAGGAAGAAGAGGTCGCCGCGGGCGCGAGGGCCGACATTCCACCCTCAGTAGTTGAATTCTGATCCAGTTTTCATTGTCGAAAACAGCAAGCAAGAAACTTGGAGAGCTGTCGCTGAGAACTGCAAGAAGCGGCCACGGGCATACGATTCCACCGAAACCCATGAAGCGGATAGAGTTTTCAAGAAACCCAAGAGAACTCAGAAGAGAAATCTCGCGGGTTTAGTCGGACCAAGTGAATTGCCGATAATTTTCATGGACAAAGTACTGGAGATGCGTGGTCGGGATGTGAGACTTGTGGTGGAGAAGGAACTCTCTGCCACCGACATGAACCCGGGCCAAAGTAGGCTCTCCATACCCAAGTCCCAGGTTCTCACAGAATTATTGAGCGACCAAGAGATCAGAACTCTGAACAGCAAGGAAGGCATTAAGATTTCTCTCGTCGACCCCTGTCTCCAAGTACACCGGCTGCAACTGAAGAAGTGGAGATGCTCGAGCAAAACGTTTTCTGTTGAGCGAGCGGTGGAACAAGGTCGCCCATCCGTACAGGCGAAATAGACTAAAAGAGAACGGTCTCGTCCGGCTTTGGTCTTTTAGAGTGGATGGCAACCTTTGGTTTTGCCTCACGAAGGTTGAAGAATCACGAGCCCGGGGCAGTGGAAAGTGTGCCTCGTCTCATGATTCTATTCGGGAAGTAATTCATGAATAATCTTTGAGTTAAGTAATTTTTGCGGTGCATATCTAGTTAAATTCACATTACTTATACATCCCTTAAGATTTTGGGTCTAGGTAATTCCACGTTTTCTGTTATTACGAAATAATTTTTGAAGTTTAGGAAGTAATTGGAGACGAGAGCAGTGGTAGTCCAGTCTCATGGATCAACCGTGGTTGTCCCTGTCCGAGGTTTTTGACAGAGGATTTTACTGTTCTTGAGTTTTTTTGTTATGTTTTGCTGAATTTTGCTTTGGGTATGTTCAAATGGCAAGTGTATATAGTGCTTTGGCATTGATGATGATTGGAATGGCCATAGACACTGACATGTCTATTTTTCGAGATTGAAATGACGTTCTGATTAGTTGAGTCCTCAAGTGTTCTTCGAATGTATGCAATCAAACTTTCCATATTTGTCGTTTTTCCCAAAAGTGGCTCAGTACATACAAATGGAAATAGTAAGTTGTGTTTCGCGATCAAGAGACTTGAAAAAAAATTGTACTGTTTGATGTTTGTGACCAGTATTGTGTTCAAAAAGGGGCTTAGAGAACTTCTTGGGGATGATCACAAACCTAGAAATGTGGCCGAAAATGGTTACATAAGAAGATAAGAGGAAATTACGTAAGAATCAAGATCACTGTAAGGTAGATTGCAATGAAACAGAGAACTGTCTAAACCAAGCGAAAGTACAATCAAGATCAATGTAAGGTAGATTGCAATGAAAACCTGAGCTGGGCATTACTATAGCAGATTGAGATGGGGAAACGAAACAGGTAGGAGATTCAGAACGTCCATTTAGTTATATCAATCAAAGAAAGCGAATCCCAGGCGATCATACATTAAGTACTTTCTCTTAGAAGAGACCAACGTTAAACAGTTTCAGAGATCATCATGAGATCGAGTGGGTAAATAGATAGGATGGAATGTGGCATCCACTAGCTGAAATGCTTCGGTTCCATAATCTGCTTTAGATGTCAACAATGTCTCTTCAGACAGCAACAGCTGCAGGTTTCTGGCTAGTTTTGATCCCTCTAATAGCTGTGAGAAATTCATTTCAAGCCGTCAGATTAGTCGAAGTAGTTGAAGCAAAAACACAGGCAGATGAACACACAAATTTCCCATTGAGGAAGACGTCTGAGGTTCCAACCTTCAGCATAATCTTTAGCTTTAAAGACAGCTGAACCAGCAACGATGGCATTAGCTCCTGCTTCAATAACCTACCAGCCGAGATAGCAAATATACTGAGTTTGCAAAATTTATTCTAGGGGAAACAAGAAAGAGGCAGCCTGTAAAACCACCCAGTGGTCATCTGAATATATCATTTCTCACAGTAAGATTTGACTCGGTTTTAGTTAAGAAACTGTTGTGCTAACCTGACTACTTTCCTTTATCAAACACTCACTATACAAATATCCAACACAAAATTAGGGAATCATAATTACATTGCAACTTTGAATGCTAAATCCCAGACCATTGGCATGAGTTATCCTTAATATATTGAAGGGCGATGGCCCTTGTCAAGAAGCATTCGAATGAAAACTTGATATAGCACATTCTGAAAAGGATCTAAGTTCAATAGGAGCACCTTATACGCATTTGATGGGCCAACTCCGCCATCTACTTCGATCCAGGGATTCACGCCCTGTTAGAGAGCATAGATCAAGATTATCATCAACCAAATGACGATCAGTCAATAAAAGCTCACAAAAAGAACTCTGACCCTGTGCGATACCTTCTCTAGGCAGAGTCTCCTCAAGTCGGAGATTTTCTTTACTTGGCTCTCAATGAAACTCTGCCCACCAAAGCCAGGGTTCACCGACATGATCAAGACTAGGTCAACGACTGTTTCACAGAGAGATCTGCCTCGTCAAGTTAGGCTTTGCAATCTTCCGGGCAGTATTACAATGTTTCTGTCAGTGTTATCCTCTTGAATATGAACATAATAGAAAGCAATCTGTCAATCTCAAGTTATCATTGTCTAGATAGTCCTTTGAAGCTAAATTACCATATGAAAAATGTCCTCAAGATTTTTTCCAAATGAAACTGTCACATTAGGAAGACGCTTACTGTCTATAGGACTTTATGCAGCATCTGATATTATCTAGTGGTATTTAGCCATCAACGATTTCGATAACTAGAATTTTCTAAATCCCACCTAAGGCTTCTGATGTTGACTAAACAGCTTCTGTTTGGTTTCATTCGGAAATCACAAAAGTGAAGAAAGGATCTGGACATGCATCAAAATATGATAATCATGATCTACTAAGACAAAGAAGTTACTTTGAATTTTCACCTCCAGATATCAAGGCAAAGGTAAACAATCAAGAACAGGAAAAAGTAAACAGTAAACTCACCATCAAGGACAGAGTCTACAGCGCTTAGTGGCGTGGCAGGGTTTAGAACAACTCCTGCTTTCGCACCTAGACTTTTGATCTGAATTATCAAAAAAGGAGCTCAGAGAGGAGATTGGGACTAGAGAGCGCCAATGAAATTTTATAGGAACCATTTATGCAGATTACTCAAAGCACGATTATTCTTTCAATCAGATCAATTTCCATCTGCACAAGATGTGCTAAACATGATAAGATGAAGTTCTCACTAGATTAAGTGTGCGATGCAAGTGTATGGTGGCTGATTGCTCACAATGGACACTAACTATGTCCGCTCCAGCCTTGATGAAATCTGGTACTCGCTGTTCAGGTTCTACGATCATCTGCAACAATGGTCTGATTAGCATTCACTTCCTATTCCTGTTTTAGTTTCGATTTTGGAAGAGTTCTCAACCAATTAGGGAGGATACCAAATGCACATCTAGAGGAAGATCTGTCACGGGGCGCAAGGCATCTACGACAAGAGGCCCAATGGTAATGTTCGGAACAAAACGACCATCCATGACATCGACATGGATCCAGTCGCAACCCGCCACATCCACCGCTTTTACCTAGACAAAACAAGGGTCCAAACATCGTCACACGAAAAGATAGAATTGCGCAACCTCAGTAAATCAAAAAAATTTCCTAGTCCTAAAAATTGCCGGAAAGATAATCTTTTAGCCGCCAAAATAGGAAAATATATCATGCTATCTTCAGTCATATGCACTAGACTACTTCTGTAACTCAGTAATGGATGTGTCTGTTATAAGAATCTCAGGATAAAATGAGAACCTGTTCTCCTAGTTTAGCGAAATTTGCTGAGAGGATAGATGGAGAGACGATGATGTTGCTTTTCGAGAATTTATCTACTCGTGCAGTCGCCTTCACGACAGTTTGGATCCTTCTCCTACATATATGACAGAAAG
Source organism: Rhodamnia rubescens (assembly GCA_021437795.1). Taxonomy (NCBI): domain Eukaryota; kingdom Viridiplantae; phylum Streptophyta; class Magnoliopsida; order Myrtales; family Myrtaceae; genus Rhodamnia; species Rhodamnia rubescens. The sequence continues at coordinate 4,973,801 of JAILYA010000005.1, read as the reverse complement.
TGGCAAAAGACATCAGCCCATGAGAAGCATGAACGAAGCCCCCCAAAAGCACACAACCTTTAAAACCTGCAGCTCCAAGAATGTGAAAAGCGCATATGTATCTATGGATTCATTTCGGCGACAATGTTAAATCAAATTCCAGAAAACAAAATGATAGTGATGTACGCACATCAACAAGCTCGACATAAGTCACTAGCCAATGCCAATCTCTGTTACCATACTGTGAAATTAGTCAAAATCCCATTCTTTTGGTTATCAGAAAGAAACAAAGCTAAAGCAACCACAAATTATCATAAATTCTTTACCGAAATGTGAAGAAAGTTGCGTAATTTTGAGATTTCTGCTTAAGGAGGAGTAAAAAGGTGGAGAGAGTATTGTTGAACATGTAATTCGCGCTCGAACAGTCCTTAAGAATAATCCTATTTGGCAAATTATACCTCCATCTTGACTCTCGATTCTGCCCAAAAAGAATGAAACTCCGTTCTTGATAGTTAAGACTCGAGAGAACAGTGGAGTACCTTGTGAAGGTGAGTGAACTGGTTTGATAAAGAGATGGACTTTGAAGCTTAAGACCTTCACCGTTTACGCTGGTCCGAGACTGGAGTGTCGTCGAAGAACACAACGAAGAAGATGCCGACATCTCTCTCTCGATCTCTCTCTCTCTCTCGATGGTCTACGATGCTTAGAGAAAGTTTCGACCTTTCTCTCTTCTTCTCTCTCCCGTCTCTGCCCCGATCACTCAGAGAAGGGAGGCGAAGTGACGGAAGACGTAAAAATACGTCGAAGAAAATTTAGCGAAAATCATAAGTGGGACGTGTCGAATCGATGGGTGGTGGTCGTTTGCTTGATCTGAACCGGTTGGCCTTGGCGTTCATGCTGAATCCGAAAGTCAATTTCTTGTTCTTGAAAAGATTTTGGATCTCGGAATATCCAACAAAATAACAATTTGTTCTGTACATAAGTTGTAATAATGCCAACATCATTGTCATATTTATTGTAGATGTTATTATTCTTATTGCACAAAGCGCAACAGGCCTTCTGAATTGCAGTAAAAGAAATATCGAACATGAGACCTCATGTTTTAAAGGTGTAAGCTTTAACTTGTTTTGCCATTCGATCAAGGCACCTTGAAATCTCGCTTCTCAATCCACCTACAGTAGTCTTGTTGTCCGGGGCGAAACCGTAGATCGAACAACTTCCTTCGCCCCGAGTCTTGATTTTCTTGGCTTATGCAATTAATTTATTATCGTTTCGACGAAGGCATTGACGATTATGATGGTCGGTCTGGAAACAATTGCTGCCTCATAATCAAGCAGTAAAATCTTGGAAACACATCACACACGTCAATCGATACTATTATGGCCTTTGTTCTGTTTGCTGTGTCGTAAAACTAACGACGAAATGATAGAATAGTCCCGGATGGCGGTATAGCTGCAGAACCGAGACATGAAGGGCAATTTCAACTAACTCCATCTTAATCAAAGCAACAAAGACTCAGTCAAACTCTGCTCAACCGAAACCAACCATACTAAATAATACAATCTTAAAGACCAGCGTTGACTCAATCTCCGACAAAGCCAACCTGACGTTCGGTGGCTAAGCGGCCTTCTTGCGCGGTGTCTTGCTCTGCCACTGCTCGATTTCGGCCTCTATCTTCCCTTTCACGCCTTGGTTGAACCCCGGATATGGCTCGTACCCACAGGTTGTCTGCAGAACCTGCAAGTTGAATTTTACGAAAACCCTTTTAAGAGCTGTGAGCTTAACGACGATCGATGGCTGCGTTCGGAGAAGAGCGAGAAAAACTTGCCTCGAGCAGCACGAAGAAAGGTGCCATCACGAATGCTTGCGCCATGTTGTCCGAGGGGGCTCGTTTCTGCAGAATGATTCGATGAAAACGTACGTAATTTGCAGACAATGAAGAAGAAGGCAGATACTGAGTTTTTACCAGCTCACCTCAAACACTCCGTGACCTATGGACTGACCGGCCCAACATATCACTTGCGACGCCAGGAAGAACTGCACTCAAGTCAAGATGGAGTTTCCTGAGTATTATTGACCACAAAGGAATCAAGCAAGCAGAGTGAGGAGGAGAGAAGAGAAGCGTGGCAGTACCTTCCACGCCAGAGAGAAGCCGAGCTGCTGTGCGAGCAGGCTCGAGCCGACCCAGCAGGCCAAGCAGAGCAGAGCGGCCAGAGACCCGGCTTTCCGGTCCAGGCACACGTAGGTGACGGCGTAGAACAGGGCGAGGAAGAAGCCGAAGTTGAGGAGCAGGCCGTGGCTGGTCAAGAAGCACTTGGGAGGGGCGGTGAAGAAGAGGCTGCAGATGGGAGGGGTGAAGTAGAAGAAGACGAGGAAGGAGAAGAAGAGCGGCCACACGAAGAGGGTGTGCATCAGGACGTTCACCCGGTGGCGGTGGTACGCGCCGTAGAACGCGTACTGCTTCTCGAGATCGAACACGCCCTTGATCCCCATGGAAGCAACTCTGCTCTGCTCTTCCTCTTGCTCTGTTTTTTTTGGAGAGATTGATGATCTTGTGTGTGAAAGTCGGTATGGAAAAAGAAGGGGAAAGTGCGTGTGAGCGTGTGCGCGGTGTTATAAAAGCAAAAGAGAAAGACAGAGGAGAGACGGTGGGATTGCATGCAAAACTAAAGACCAAAGCAACCGCAGATTCGAAGATGGAAAAGCTTTGCCAGGGCTGGCCGCTCTTTTTATAGTGGCCGTCCACTGTTCGCTTCAGCAATTTTTTACAGCCTTTATCCGTAGAATCGATCACAAAGTAGAAATTGTATTGGAATAGTTTAGTCTAAAAAGACTTAGTCGATGGTTTAATCTTATCCATATTAATTCTTCCCTTGACGTTAGATTGTCGATTTGGAGTTGGCTCAAATTCGTGCCAAAACCTTTTTCCATGGAGAAAATATTCTGTGATTGCAAAACGACACGTCAATTGCTCACGTCCCATAATATGTTGACATGTGTCTGCTGAGTTGGAATAAAAAATTAATGATTTTTTTTCCTCTTCTTCTTCTTTCACCGTCGAATCTCACCTAGCCATCTTTCATGGCCATGGGCACCGCTTTCAAGCTTCTTCTTGGCTGACTCTTTAAATTCGGCTGCTGAACCGGGAGCGGATCAAAGACTACTTGCTCATGGAGGAGTTTGTGAGAAACGAAGATCAACTCAAGCCATGGCCACGAGCAACGACAGCTCGTTCGGCGCCGGTGGCCAGCCAAGATGACGCTTGAACGCAAGCCCATGGCCATGGAAGGCCCAAATCTGGAGAGAAACGTGAGCGAAGGAGCCGGCCAAGACGAAGGCTCGTTTGGACCCATGGCCGTGACCGACGACAGCTCGCTCAGTGCTGGCAGCCATGGACGGCCAGATTTGAAGAGCCGGCCAAAACGAAGCTCGAAGGCGATTCCAATTGCCATAGAAGACAGCTAGGAGAGAGACTATAGGGTGAAGAAGGAAGAATAGAGAAAAGAACCATTATTTCTTTATTCCAACTCGGCGGACATGTGTCAACACATTATTGGACATGAGAAAAAATGCGTGCCACGTTAATTGTTGACGCGGCGCTTTGCAACTACCGAATATTTTGTCTCACGTGCATTTTTTTGTCATATCAAAGTACGGTTAGCGAAAAGTGTGGTCAAAGAGTCAAACTCGTGATCTACGTTACGGTGTGCTGTACATGGTCGTTCGGTAGGAGGTTCGGATTGACCATTCTTCGTGGGGAAAATGCGTGGAGAGAATTGAATAATCGGCACACAGGCATGACACGACTTGCATGCTGATCTTTTTTTCCAATTTCCTTCTAGCTTCCACTCAAGCTTACATCACATGCCTTATCGTTTCTCTCGCTTTGAGCTGCGTAGACTTAGACTTGTGGGTCAATGAATGAACCGTCACAAACGAAGCAACCCATAACGTCTTGACCGGTTACAACTCAACTATGTACAGTCAATGGACAAAGAAAGCACCATGGACTTGCGTTGACTAGACTCTGCTGCACTGTTGCACTTCCAAATTCCCAAGACCCTGCAGTAAAAATTACGGATCATCCATGAAAAAAAAAAATGATTTTTACAATACCCTTTTCCATTATGAAGGTCACAGAGAGCAACGCAACTTCAGACACTCATGCAAGACAATTTGGCGACTGACATCATATGCTCATACCTCGGATGAAGCAAATTCAAATCTGTATTTGGTGCGTGCAACTGATCTGTTCTCTGTAAAAATTGCGTAATCCCAACACAAAAAAGCAGTGTGAACGGAAGTAAATTAGAGCTTCACAACCAGATAAAAGAATATTCCTGGAAATGAGCTGGCCAAGAACCTTCCAACAAGGTCAGCCCAAAAAAAAAATAAATGGATTTTTCTATAATCATACCCAGCAGCCAGCTGCCACCTACATTTTTTTTTATCTGCTGTTGTTGAACCCAATGGAAAATCTAATTGTAATTAACATCTTCTGTTAGTGGCACATCACCCAATAAGTATAAGGAATTGGTCCCTAATAAGATGCTGTTTATTGCACATGTGGAAGTTACCAAGATGTTCTCAATGTTGCAGACAAGAATTCAGCATTTTGTGAAGTTTTTTGAGTGGTTTTGAGGCAGAGAGACACGGGATTTCAATTGTCTGAAGACATAAGATTCCGTGAAACGGCAGCAACCTCCATATGCTGTGCAATTTCTGGGACGGAGCTCGAGTAGAAAGTGGTCATGGGACAGAAAACAGAGCAGAAAGAAAAGAAGTCAGAAATTGCTCGAACTGCCTAAAACTAATGCTGCTTGCTCTTCTCGCTTAGACCATTTCCCTCAGCTTTCGCTTCTTTCTGTTGCGGCAGCCAATTGGCTCTAGTCCAGCGTAAATTTTATGCGGAAACTCATCATCATCAGAGTAATCGTTGATCTTCATGATTTTCACAAACAATAAGATTGAAGACAATACCTTTCTCCATAGCAAAGCCTTCAAGCTGATCATTGCAGAAAACAGGAGACGATGAAGAGTAGCTTCTCTCTCTTAACACTCTGTTCTTTTTAAGTTGTTTCTGATGGAGAGAAATAACAATACATAACCTTATTATGTCTGTTCGTAAAAGGTCAGTTAGATATACAAGTGCTTCTTTAAGGGATGCCTTTTTCGACAAAAAGAAAAAAAAAAGAGTGCAATATCAAAATACTTTACTTTAATTACACCCTTTCGAGACATGTAAACTCAAGTAATGTGCATTTCAATGTGAATTTGCAGCCGAAGATGATAATTACAGTAGTAAATTGGCTCCTCGAGTCCTACTTGGCTTAGAAAGCAACAAACGGGGCAAAAAAGAATAAAATGAAAATGAAGAAGGGGACAAAAATGGCCCATGCAGGTCTCGAACCTGCGACCTTCGCGTTATTAGCACGACGCTCTAACCAACTGAGCTAATAGGCCTTGATGACTCAATCCTCTGATTGAATATATTTATTAATATAAAATATTTATATACGTTGACGCCCCTGCTGTTTTGAAGGGTGGACGCAAATGGTCGCCTTATCCATTTTCTCCCGGAGATCATGAGGTGCAAAGCTTGAGATAAGAGGACATAGGAACGATACGTTTTGGCTCTTCTGGATTCAAGAAGGAAAGTTGAAAAATGGCGGATGCAATGAGGGGCTTCACCATCAACAACCCGCCGCGCCTTCACGGTCACGTTCCAAAGAGAAGATTGGACATGAACCCATGTTCAAGACTGGTACGTTCTCTGACTTTCCATATCCGGAAATCATACGGCAACTTTTCAGATATTTTATGGGTTTTTGGCTTCTCGGTGATTAAAGTTCGCAACTTTAGCGAAATCGGCCATCTGTGTTGACCAGGATTTAGGAGATTCCTTCATTGTTCTGAAATAGTTGTTATGGGTCTTCAATTTGAAGCTTGAAATGAGGAAGAGCAAAAGGGCCTCTCTGTGTAAAGTGAATGCCTTTCCAGATTGGACCCTGATGGCGGTTTTAGTCGAGCATGTTGAAGGCCAGAGGGAATTCATTAGCAACAAGTCAATATGGCACCTCAGTGATAAGGCCCTGAAGAATGTTTGTGAGTGTTTCTAGGTCATTCAAGTTCATGTTCAACTCATGCATATCTCATCTCATTGGTAATGTCATTGGGGTACTCTGCCTCTACATGGTTTTGCCGTTGATTTTGTAGACACTTTCTACATCATGTTCACTTGTTGGGGATGCTTGTTCTTTGGCTCCACAAAAGTAAGATACTCCATAAGCAGAACTTCTCTTCTTGGATTTGCTGATACTGTGAGTATTGACGTTCACGTCTGATATGCGAGAGAATGCTTTAGGATCCGTACTATGATTCAGAAGAGTACAGGAAAGATGGAGGAGATGGTACTGGTCACTGGATGTATGAGAAGGTGGGCTACTCTTCAACCGCTGATCTCGATTGATCACTTTCTTTCTTGTTTTTGCTAGCTCAAACACTTGCCTACTTCAGATGGTAACAGAAAAGGTTGCTCCTTTTTTCCAATGTTCTACATCTGAGAACAAGTGGGAAGCTGAAAAATGAACTTTAGATTAGACATGCTTGGAGTGATCAGGAAAAGGCCATTATGTCTGCAATTTACGAGGGTAATAGCATCGGATCAGGAGTGCGAAGGACTAATAGCAATTGAAGAGTTAATTATCATCTTCGGTGAAAGGTTAATCCAGATTAGAACAATCTTTTACCTAGACTAGTACAGCATCAGTTTCTCTCGCATAATTTGCCAAAAATGACCAGTTAGTGAAGGAGCATTCATTTCCAGTATGGTGAAGTGTCAATAGGGAAGATAAGAAAGAATTGGCCTCTCTCTCTTTTGGATGATTCCTGGATTTTATTACTGCAATTGCAGTAAGAGTGGTCCTCTTCAATCTCAGATTTGGTATTAAGTTACGGCATGTTCGAATCTAGACAGGTTCATTGTCCCCTTCACTCGAGGAGCCGAATGAAACCTTTTTGCTCACTGAAATTTGTGCTATGCAGCAAGAAGACATTGAAGAATCAGCTAGAGCGGAGCTATGGCGTGAGGAGCTGATCGAGGAGATTGAACAAAAAGTAGGAGGGCTTCGAGAGCTGGAAGAAGCTGGAAGAAAATAGGGGTTTTAATCCGCATTTCCCGGCATTTAACATACTCCCAACTCCAACTCCAGTCATAGTGATTCCTATTGAATTCACACCTTGCAGATATCATTGTATATATGGTTCAGCCTTTGGATGATCATTGAGTATACTACAAGGACCACGATCAGCACCGCGATAACACAATAAAGAAATGCGGTATGTGAACCGAGGAAAACACTAGATGGAATAATATGCACATCTACAAGCAACCATCTAGCAAAGATTAAACTAGCGACATCAATGAGAAAGTTCAATTGTCTAACAGCCCAGACCGAAGTTTTAATATCTCGAGTTTCGAGTGAGGGCAGAGCTTTAACTTGAGGCTTGGGGACCGGCTGTAAACTAAGTTTCATCAACGACATCTGATGAGCAAGTGAAGTGTCTCTGAAATTCGATTGCACTGCCTTCTTGACCCCTCTGGTACTGTACCTTCACGTACCAGCGGATTATCATATTCACTGTGACAGTATTGGATGCGATTTTCTAATAGCCATGACAGCATAACTAATCTCAAAAGTTCTAAACTGGGGTGGAGCGAAGAAATCTATGGCGGTCCTGTATATGATTAAAAAGATTGCACCATGTGCAACATTCATACAACTAGGCTACATTTACAGCAACATGATTCTGACTCACTTGTGAAGGTGCCGAGCAGAGGGTTGCTGATGGTCTTCTTGTCGTAGGGCTAGTTTCGTCTCTCTTTTTTCTCCGGTTTTAGAGCAGCTGTGATCACGAGTGTGGTGACCTGATTACCATTCACGAGCCTGGTGATTTTTCTATTTCTAAGAGAAGCAAATTTCTTTGGCTTCTTCCAGCAAAAAAATATTTCAGGAAGTAACGGAAAAAAAGTTATTGCTTTCAAAGTTGCGAATCGAACGAATTTCTCCTCCTTCAAAAGTTCTTTACAAATAGATTATTTCCGCTCTAAAAACACTTATGGAGAAGAAATTCTATTCCAAAATGTTAACATGCGCACCTTAAATGATCAAGCTTGAGGAAGTACTCGTTGACAAGCATACACTTTATTGCTTAGTCTCTGGTTTCAAAGAGATGAACTTTTGTCCATCTTGGACTAATTTTCTTCGGCGAGTGACACTTTCAACGTTGGTATGCATATATAGATTGCTGAGCAAGCAAAGCAATGAACATTGATAGAGAATGAAAGAGTCCATTTTCTTAGCTTTTATTTTTCTGTCCATGCATACCCAGTGCCACTCTTGAGAATACCGAAAGAAAAATGTTGATGGAAAAGAAGAAAGTTCATTAGTTTTTAGTTGGATCAGCCATTCTTGTCCAATGCTATATGCAGAAAAAGAGGGAAACTTGTAAAAAAAAAAGTCATAAATCCATTGTATTTTTGAATCAATTTAAACCTTCGAAATTTTTAAATCTCATACACTTTGTCAATTGAGTTCATTCGGTAAATTTTGACCCGAAATTGCCACTAGATCAAACTCTCCATTGTGTTGGGATTCGGGACATAATCGCAATGAAGTAAAATGTGAAAGCGAGAAAGAAAAATTAAGGCAACGAGATTTTATCCCGATTCATCCTTAAACTAGGGATACGTCAAACAAAGGATTTCAATATAATTAGATCAAGACCTCACGTTACTAATTATTACAAATAAAAATATATATATATATATAATATATTCACGAACGGGATCTATGTGTTTTCTTGTCAATGCGAATTTACGAACCACATCCCCAACAAATTGTCGGTATGTAATAAAGGTGACTGAGGATCGCGGGGAAAAGAAAATGAATGAAAGACAGAAGGGGGCATTGACAAAGAAAATACAGAAATGCCAAAGTTTCTTGGACTTTGTCTTTTGGGATAAGAGGAGGCTGATGCTTCCCATGGTTTTGGGGGAAAACCAGTGGGCAATCTCTCTTGGATGCTTCCCAAGTTTGTCACTGCACAAAACTCCATACTTTTTCCTATCCAAAATCGCTCCCCCAAACCATTCATGGGACTTCAAGAACAAAATGATTCACGGGCCGGAGTTCATTGAAAGTTCCGAGACAAGATCGCAATGTCGATCTTCCGAGTATTATCGCTGTATCCGTCGATTCTCATTTTTCTTCTTCTTTTCTTCCCTTTATCGACCTTCTGGTTTGAGCGATATAACTCATAAGCAGGCATTATCAATAAAGAAAAGAAAAATCAAGAAATATCTCGATTCAGATATTCTTTCGTGTATTGGGAGTCTGTATCGAAATAAATATTGAGGGTTATTAAATCCACTAGGATCCGCCAGACGGTCCAAAGCATCGCACCAAAGCACGAAGCATCCTCGTGGCGGCATATTATAATGTCCGAGAAAAAGAACAAAATCATATGCGGTTCGGTCCCCATCTTGTTGAACTCGTACAGTCATGTTCATGTGATTTTATTCGGACGTAAAAAAAATGAAAAAAAAATGAGCCCCCAACAAAAAAAAGTGAAAAAAAAAAGAAATTCAAGAGCTAAGGGTTGCCCTTACCCATTTAGGATCTTATTTGATGGCCTTAATGATAGTCTGGATAAAATAAAATGAAAAATGACCCTTATATGATGCTCAGCAATGCATTTCAAATAAGATAAGTTCAGGCAATTCGTGGATAAATCATATGTGAACTTAATTATCGTAATGTATGCGAGATTCTCAACCACCATTCAAATCGAATAAGTTTGGATAATTGGTGGATAAATCATCCATTTTCTTATTTGGCCCGCGTAATTAAGTTACCATAATATGTGTACAATTATCGTAGTATATGCGAGATTCTCATCTACCATTCAAATTAGATAAGTTCGGGCAATTGGTGGATAAATCATCCATTTTCTTATCCGGCATGCATAATTAAGTTTATCTTAATATGTGGATAATTATCGTAATATACGCGAGATTCTCACCGCCATTCAAATCGATAAGTTCGGGCAATTTGTGGATAAATCATCCATTTTCTTATTTGTCCCGCATAATTAAGTTATCTTAATATGTGGATAATTATCATAGTATATGCGAGATTCTCACCTACCCTTCAAATAAGATAAGTTCGGGCGATTGGTGGATAAATCATCCATTTTCTTATCGCCCGCATAATTAAGCTATCTTAATATGTGGATAATTATCGTAATATACGCGAAATTCTCACATACCATTCAAATCAAATAAGTTCGGCAATTTGTGGATAAATCATCCATTTTCTTATCGGCCACATAATTAAGTTACCATAATATGTGGATAATTATCTAATATTCAGATTCTCACCTACCCTTCAAATAAGATAAGTTCGGACGATTGGTGGATAAATCATCCATTTTCTTATCCGGCCCGCATAATTAAGTTATCTTAATATGTGGATAATTATCGTAATATACGCAAGATTCTCACCTACTATTCAAATCGATAAGTTCGGGCAATTTGTGGATAAATCATCCATTTTCTTATCTAGCCCGTATAATTAAGTTATCATAATATGTGGATAATTATCGTAGTATATGCGAGATTCTCACCGCCAATCAAATCGATAAGTTCGGGCAATTTATGGATAAATCATCCATTTTCTTATCTGGTCCAGACAATTAAGTTCACATGAAATGTAATTTGTGGATAAATCATCCATTTAAATAAAAATGGATTCATAAATGAGTTTTAGACCCATTTTAACATGTCTAAATATATTCAAGATTTTCGCCCAAATACGGCAAATAAGATACGGTACCAAAAGATTAAAAAAAAAACCCTCAAAAAGTTACTATCCTTTTCATTCCAACTTCCAGAGATGAAATCTTATCCCAGTCCATCAGATTTACATCATGAGATCTCTTTCCTATTGACATTTTCTTTGGCAAAGCAGAACCTTCAAACGTGCTTGACTTGGAAAAAAAAAAATACATCAAAAGCCGGTTTGAATTTCGGATGTAGTACCTAAAATCCGAGAGTCAAATTAGGTGCCTCTGACAACTTCAAATTAGCAACGGCCCTTCGTTTCTTGCGCTTCTAATTATATTTTTTTTCATAGTTTATCTTTTAATTAAATGTGCATAATTGTATATTATAATTGCAAACGGATAGATATAATCGCGGAAAACGAGCCCTGAAGATCCTCAAAGCCGGTCAACTTCACACATGAGATGTGACTCGGACGAAGTAGCGCTCAGGTTCGTTGCCCTTATCCAGATCAACTGCATAAAGAAGGTGAAAAACTACGGAAATGAAGGACATACAAGTTAGAACCTGAATGAATCCTCTGCAGAATCCCACCTACCTCCGCCCCTTTTCCAAGCACCGTTCTTCCTTGTTTGTTTGTTTGTTTGGTGGTTTGATTCCTCTCTTCTTCTCCGTTGTCGCTTGCCGTAGATAGTTTCAGAGCAGCCCAAAAAAGAGAATTCTTCCTGGTCAAACAAGAGAACTTTTCTTCTTCTTTTTTGTTCTTTTGAATTCAAAGCTTGTCTTTCAAGAATCCAGAGAAAGTGGGTCGCTCTCTTTCTTTAGTTTTTCCTCCTCTGTTTGTGCCTCTCTTTTCCGAGATTCCCATTTTCCTTTCCCGTGCACGGGGTTTTGGGGTTTGTTCCTTCTTCCTCAAAGGTCTCTGAGATTTTTTCTTTATTGTTTTGTTAATGCAATCATGTCTTGTTCTGCTAAGGTTGGGACAAACATTTCTGGGTTGAATGGGGCTGTCGTCTTCGGCTCGAGAACCAAAGGGGCTCTTGGGCTTCCTTCCTCTTCTGGTTCTCTGTCTTTTGGAGAATCCGAGAAAACAAAGTTTCCTACTTTGAGGATCGATTTCGTGGGACAACAGCTGGTTCTCTCAGATAAAAGGGTTTTAGGTGATTGGAGCAGGAAAGCACCTTCTAGCTTCTCTTTGCGTGTATGTGGATCATCTCTTTTGAATCAAATTCTGTTAGGCTCTGCATTTCGTGGTGCAATCATAATGAAAAGAAAATCTTGCTTGTTTCTTTTGTTTTTCTAGGCACAAGCATCGATTTGTGTAAGCAGAGCTATGAGATGGTGGGAGAAGACTCTTCAACCCAACATGGTGGAGATCAACTCTGCTCAAGAACTCGTCGATGCTTTGCTGAATGCTGGTGATCGATTGGTTGTGGTTGATTTTTATTCACCTGGCTGTGGTGGTTGCAAAGCTCTTCACCCCAAGGTACCAATTCCGATGAGTGCTAATCTTCTTCTTTTTTAATTTTGTTTTCGCCCTTTTTTCTAATTTCTCTGAGCAGTAGTGCTTTATGCTGGGCCTTTTATGAGCAGCGTTTGGCTTGTTCATTTACTGACAGAATGAAATTCCTTGGAGGTTGTTTGGATAATTTAATGAGTCGGTTGTTTTGCCGTGATTGATAATCAGATTTGTCAGCTGGCGGAGTCTAATCAGAGCGCGATCTTTCTCAAAGTTAATTACGAAGAACTGAGAACCATGTGCCAGTGCCTCCACATCCATGTCCTTCCGTTCTTTAGATTTTACAGGGGCTCGGAAGGCCGGCTATGCAGCTTCAGCTGCACTAATGCAACTGTAAGTCAGACTTACATCTGATCCTATATCGACTTTCCGGGAGTTAGAAGTCTTTGGATGATCAGCTTGTTCATGGATTGTAACCCTCTGATTTACAGATCAAGAAGTTCAAAGACGCACTGGCGAAGCATGGGGTCGAGCGATGCAGCGTCGGCCCTGCTAAAGGTTTGGACGATTCCGAACTCGCGAAACTAGCCGATTGCGGCGAAATATCTAGAGATCTGCGGTTGCCCGTCACGACGGCTAACATGGTCATGATGGCTAGCTTGGAGAAGAGAGCGGTCACCAGGATGGGGACTGAAGATGAGAGTCCCTTGATAATAGTTTGAAGTATGATGCTTCTTCTCAGATTCAACTGGAAAGATGGTGATTAGGTGATCGAAGTTCTGCTGTGAGTTGGGCAGCCCAAGATTTGATTTTTGGTAATTGTAGGCTGTCAAGTACATATCTTTATCATCATCATCATCATCTGGTCTTTTTCCATAAACAGGGCCTGTGTTCTTTTTGTCATTGAGCCCTGCTTTGTTTTTTTCGTTTGTTAGTTCGTTTCCTTTGGATTTGGTACTTGTTTATGTGGGATAAGGATGATGTTCGGATCGAGAATTTGATTATGATCTGATCCATGATTGGCAAGACAGACCATTTTGTCCCACACTCTCTTGCAACCTTCTCCATAGACGGTGTTTTCTGCTGCTGTTGACCATTATTGGATGGTCGGCAGCTGCCCATCTGTGCAGGTGGTTGAATGGATGGACCTCTTTGATTAATCGCTCTCGATTGAGAAGCTTTAATTTTTCCGGGTCGGCCTCTGTTTCGGCGACAGCTGTGAGATCGAGAAGCTAAATCTTTCCAGCTCATGCAGGTTATGGCGCCGACGGATTGATTGGAATGGTTCTTGAATTCGAATCTTTTCCGGTTCTTGAATTCGAGAAAGACGGTTGATGGTAACATTGTGCAGATTGTGCAATCAATTTTATAAAAAAAGAAGAAGAAAAAAAGGGTGGTGAATGGCACTCTATTTCTACTCGGCCTATGTTGAAATTGGTTTCGTCATCATCCGTGGATCGAGAATCGCATCGGGAGCTCTCTGTTTTTTTTTTTTGGGTTCCGGTCAAAGTAATATTTGGTGCACAACAAATATCCTAGTTCAACTGTGAATCGAGATAACTCTCTGGGAATTTCAAAACAAAACAATCATTGGAACAAGATTATGGACCACATGCTCGAAGAATACATTGTGATTTTCTTCATATCAAAATCGACGATCGATCAACAAATCTGTCTTCAGAATGAAAGACACATCGATATCTCTATCTCATTACTCGCTATTTTTCCTTTTGGCGATGTGCATCTAGGTTTGGCGTCCTCAATACCATCACCATACAGAGTAAAAAAAATGGGAAAATGACACAAATAGTCTTTGAACTTTGACTCAATGTGCAATGTCATCCCCGAATTTTTAATTTATTCAATGTAGTCTTTGAACTTTAACCCAATGTGCGATTTGGTCCTTAAACTTTTGACTTGTTCAATGTAGCCTCTTAATTTTTAGCACGTGTTCAATTTAGTCCATGGACTATATGAAAATATTCATTATTGTCCCCGATCTTAAATTAATAGAAGGATTAAATTAAATATTTTCATATAGTTCAGGGACTATAATGAACATACGTAAGAAAAGTTTAATGATCACATTAAACAAACTAAAAGTTCATGGATCATATTGAACATTAGGCTAAAGTTTAAGGATCATATTGAATAAATTTAAAGTTCAAGGACTATAATGCACGTTAAGTCAAAGTTAAGTGATTATTTATGTCATTATCTCTAAAAAAGATTGAACGAACACGGATTTGATACTCGTTAGAGCGAAATTTTTACGAAACTTTTCCGATCTCTTTTGAAATTAGACTTATTCACCAACGAAATCGCATCGAAAGCTCTTCATTTAGTGAAAATTTGGAGTGCAAGTACTCATTTATTTACTTATTTATAATTTATGGCAAAGAGTAGGTGGGCCCTAACTTGCAACTTTTTGACACTTTTCAATGGAGCATGAATGGTTCTTCCTCGGTAGATCTAACAGATGCCGTGGATCTGACGTGGATGGGCTCCTGATGCCAACCATCGAAGGGGCCCACCAAAAATAATGTTGGGTTAGTGTCGTGAAAAAAAAAGTGGATAATGTCATGGGCTGCAACCCGTCACTTTCCCAATTTACAATTGCTGACGAGGACACCAAGCTGAGGATATAATTGCAACTTCATGCATAAGGAACATCCATGGAGTCGTCGGACTGCCAATTTAGAAAAAGCTCCCAAGAAAGATTATACTAACTAGATCTGATCATGGAACTAGCAAGCGAGAGCCGGCCAAGGTTCGATCCCGATTGAGATGGATTTAGGCAGAGTCGAGCAAAAGAATTTTAGCTGGGAAGCCCGACTCGATGGACCGGACTCGCCCACTTAGAAAACATTATGTTCGTGTTTGGTGGACGGGATAAAAGTCTTGTCTTTCGGTTCCCATACAAGACAGGACAATGCCGGATGTAAAAGGAGTATAGCTCGAATTAAGAATATCATATGTGGGGTCGATATGATTAATTATGTTCATGGCATAAATTTTTTTTTTTCCTTCTCGAATAACAAACTTCTTAAACTAGTAAAGTTCAAATGATAATTAATTTTAAGTAATATTTAAATTTTTAATATAAAAATGAAAATTTAAAATAATAAGACAAATGTAACAACACTTTTTTACTTTATTTATTCCTCTTTTTTTTTCATTTCGTTCTAGTAAATACTATATGTATTTGGTGCCTATATTTATTACGTATTTTAGCTACGTTAGTATATTTTATTATTTTTTCTTAAGAAATGATGGATGGGAAAAAAAAAAAAAAAAGAAAGAGAGAAGGAAAACAACAACAGCAACAACAATAACAATATTTAAATAAAAAGAAAGTAGAAGAACTCATATTTCAAATGACCAAATTCAAAGTTAAAAAAAAAAAAGGATCCTTCTGATTCTCGAAGAACTAGGGATAATGAGATTTATATATAAAAAAAAAAATACACACTCTCTTTTTTCTTTCGCTTCATGACTCTTTAGTTCGCATTGAAACTCAACGAAAACGGCGAGAGAGTCGAAACTCATTTCCCTCAATAGCTTGTAGTTCACATCAAATGTTTACAAAAGCAACAAGAGAATCGTAACTCTTTCTCCTCTCTAACTCTCCGGTCCACGTTGAAACTTCATAAAAGCGGCAAAAGAGTCGAATCATTATACTTTTCTCGTATCGCAAAGGTGAACGATTATCCTCTCCCTCTCTTACTAGATTTGGTATTCTATTATTTGATGTTGCTGTAGCCCAATTATATTTAGTCGAATTATGACTTCGCAATGCTGCAATGAGTTACTTTGCTCTTTAAAAAGGTTTAGATCGTACAATAATCATAAAATTAATTGCCGAAGTCGACTCCATTTGTGCATTTGTCGTTTCTTTAGTGGTGAATCGTGACATATGTGCTTGTGCATTTTAGGTTTATTTACACGAATAAACCACCGAACAATGAGCAAATGAGGATATGAAAATATCTCACTTTGTTACGAATTTCACCAAACAACGGATATAATATAACAACATTCCTTGAATTTCATATCATCTTCTATTCAGTTCTATCTTGATTAAAAGTCTAGACGACCAAACACAGTCTTAGAAAATTCATAAAAGTGTTTTTTTTTTTTTTTTGGGGGGTTTGATGGGCATGCTATTTACATAGCTACATAGACAAGAAATGGAAGTGAAAAACCCTTAATCTCATGAATAGATTTACTTTATTTTGACATCAGACAACGCCACTCGATTAGTAGAGTCCAGCTCCGGTGCTGCAAGCTCAAAGTAACATAGATATCGACACAGAAGAAGAAGACTAGAAAAGCTCTTAAAAGGGGAGGGTGGTTCATGAAGTGTTTGTTTAGTGACCAAGAGCTATACTTCTCCAAAATTAGATCACCCTTCTGGAATTTTGGGCCACTTCCTTCTGTTTGATCATTGAGAGAAGCTTTTCTCGACTAGTTTCTTGAATTCTCTGAAATCAATCAATCCATCCCCATTGTCGTCGAAGGCCCGAATCAAGCTCCTGCAATCGACCTCGCAGAGCTGTTCGAGGCCCAACTTATGGAGCACATCGGCCAGCTCTCTGGCATCAATGTACCCATCACAGTTCCCATCGAACACATAGAATGCCTCCTTCACTTCCTCCAGGCTCGGCCCTTCCTCCTCGAAAAGAGCCGCAATTTCCCTGACCCCTATTCTCTCTAGGACCTCGCCACGGTCGTCATCGGTGCCACGCGGGTTCCCGAAGATCCCCAGCCTCGCCATGGCGGTCTCCACTTCCCGTCTCGACAGCCCCGTGTGGTCCGCTGTTTCACAAGTGGTGCAGATTGGAGCCGTTGGAGCTTGACGAGCCGGAACCTCTGCATTTCGGTTCTCGCCGTGGTGGCCGAAACACTTGCTCACCATGGAGTACACGTCAGGCAAAGTCTTGACCTTGTGTCTGAACTCCGAGCACAAGGCATGAAGCAATATCACTAATTCTAGAATCACTAGTGCTATGATCATGGCAATGAAGGAGAAGACAGTATTAGGCTTTATCGCCAGTGCTTGCTCCATAGTAAACTTGGCAATTAGGATAAGAGCAAAACCTGCAGAAACAGAGCAAAGAAGAATAAAGAAAAGACTTCAGTTTGGGGATGCCACGGTTTGAACACCAACAGCTCCCACGTATATGTAGTGAGCTAAAAAGAGAGACTTTCGAGTAGATTCGTCGTGGAAATTGTGGAAGAAAATGCGGTTCCTTCACAAAAGACTCCACCAAAGCTGAGATAGTTTTCTAACTTTTCCCCTGTCCTACAATTCCATGTTGCTCTCTCTCTCTCTCTCTAATTCTTGCTCTTGATGATACCAAGTACCAACCAAACCAGAGTTTCCTGGTACTTTACCGAATTGCAAAACACGTTGAGCTGGTCTTCCGGGTGGGTTGCGACTTGCAATTGCAATCAATTCTCTCGGTAGTTTCTCCCAAATTGATGCTTGGGATAGTGAACATTTTTTTTTTCTTTTTGGTCTGTGCGCGCGTGGGAACACACAATTGTCTTAGCCGCAGAATTTGGAATCGAGTGCAGGCGAATGCCCATGAAATGAATTGACAGGATACTTTAATGGGTTCTTTCATTTTATTGTTTGGCTTTGCCGTCGCAGGAGGGTCAGACGAAGACCTGAGGGCGGACCGGTGCAAATCACAATCAAAGGAAAAAAAAGTCTGCTTTGCTTTTCCAAGAAGTTCATTTGCCTGTCCTAGCTCAAGGTCACCTTCCACTAAGGGCAGGCCCTTCTATGATCCTTCACGGGTCAATCCCGGTCATGACGCATCAAAGTCACGTCCATTTCTTTGTCATTCCCACGAGGACTTTAGCGTGGGTTTGGTTTAGTATTTCGAAAGTTTTTTGAGACCCCAAAGCTTCTTGAGAAAAATTTGGGGCGTTTGGCAATCATTCTTGAGGGATTTCAAGGTGATAATTGGTCTTGAAATGGCTGAAAGATTAGTATTAAATTTTCAGCATTTTCGAAATATTGAATGTCCTTCAATTAACGAAAAATCACTCAGTCGCATGTTTTGCATTCAAAACCTTACTAAAAGTTCAATTTTACCCCTATGAAGAAGTAAAACCCTAGATCTATTGTTCATATTCTTGAAGACGGTTGATGAGGGCCGACGAGGCTAGATCTGGCCTGCAAAAGGCCGGCAAGGTTGCGTGATCAAGGCGACCATCCCGAGGTTGCGCTATTGCCCAAGTGATAGTCGCCTAAGTCACGCGACCTCAAGCCTCGTCGCTTGGGGTCACATGACCTAGGCACCTCTCGTTAGGGGGTCAGTCACAAGGAGCCCTTTATTAGAGAATTTGATTTTTTAATTAAAAAATTTTGAGAAATTACATCCAAAGCTCTTTGCAGACAGTTCTTTTTTTTGCCTGGCACTACTTAATTCAAAGTTATTTTACAATGAATTTTTTTTTACCCAAAGCAATTTGCATTTTCCCAAATTTCTTCGAACTAAGGGCATTTGCATTTACTCAATCCACGTTTGAAAGCTGAACCACAACGCATGTCGTCCAAGTTATCTCTCGAGACTCATGTCGTTTCACTTGAGAGAGGGAGAGGGGCAGAGAGAGATTCTATTGGATAATGTGAAGCACGTTCCCAAAGAGAAGAGAAGAGAAGAGAGACTTGGCTAGTGGCTATCGCGTGGCTCGAAGCTCCATGGCAGCCTCCTGAGAGGACCACCGACCCCTCTCGAGCTTTTGCTTTGTTCATCCCGAAAAAGCGAAGGAGATGTTCCCCAACAAGAAGCACTCGAAGCGAAGGCCTCGCGCCGCTGCCCATTCCTCGCCGTCCGCACCACGCGCCGCCACCCCCGCCCCCACCGCACTGCCTTCATCTCACCGCCCTTTCACCCCCTCAACCTCTCTCGTCGACCAAGAGCTCGAGACTCTCCAAGACGCCTCCTCCTTCCTCTTGGAGAGCCTCCAAATCTCGCTCGACGGAGCCGCGACCCCCGCGAGCCCTAATCCTAACCCCAGGAGCTTCCCTTACAGCGTGAAGCAGCAGTGCTGGGACAAGGCCGAGAAGCTCAAGGGCCGTGATCCTGACAGGTGGCGTCGCGACGCCGTCGGGAACATCGTGTTCCGCAAGCTCGTCGGTTGCCCCGGGTGTCTCTGCCACGATTACGATCACATCGTGCCTTACTCTAAGGTACATGGGTTCGATAAAAGTTCCTGTCTTGGACTATGTTTAGAGAAATTGGGTTGTGGCTTGAGGATTTCGTTGGTTTGACGATGTTTGGACTTCTCAGTCAAGTTTTGCGCTGTACATGGAGTGAAATTTTGGGGTAAACTTGATGCCTTGTTTGATTAGCGGAGGTTCTTTATTGAAGGTGAAACAGGGAGACGTATCAAGAACACTTCTTTACTTAGTGTTGCGTACTGTTCTCGAAGATAAATCTGCTTAATGAAGCGACTGAAACTTCGGGGCCACTTTGGCTGTCATTCGTTCTTTGGTCCTCATTTTCAGTGGAATATGTCGGAAGATGCTTTTGTTGGCCGCCTCTTTTTTTCCTCCTAAAAATTGGAAATGCCAATACTTACCCATTAAGTTAATAGAAGTAGATTTTATGTAGTGCTTCCGCATGTCTTTTTTCGATTGGAATTGGAGCGGAAGCTATGTTATGTGTGTAGATTGGAGACTATACTAGAACTAGCTTCATATCCTCGTACAAAACTTATCCTCACTGTACAATCTTTTCGGATGTAATTTTTCAATAATAGGAATTTCACCCAATTTTGTTCTGTTTGTTGAGAATAATTTCGGGGCACGGGTTTTGAAAGTCACCTGGTTTTTAGTGTTTGGAGCGGAGCGAAGGCTCTGTGTAGTTGTGGTATGCTTTGTACTTTATGGCTGGGAAACGTAAAAAGGGCTGGTTTCGTGTATTTCTCTTGGAGGCAGGATCTTGTCTTTAGTTATTGTTCGAGGGTTCAGTTAGCTTCAATAGAAATAAGGATGAGTTTTTAGTCAATTTAAAGGTGGCTTTATGAGAGTGGGAGGGTATTCAGATTGAGTTGGTGTGGATCCATAAGCGGAGCGCAGCTTCAAATGATGCATTGGGACACAAATATTTCCAATGTCTGTATCCAACTTTTGAGATCAGTGAAATTGAACACGGTTCAACTGTTCATTATCTCTTCCTAAAACTGTGGTAAGAGAGTAAAACTTCTTAATCATACTAGAGTAATGTTCAAGGAATTGGTTCTTGGTCAAACAAATGTTGGATGAGTCATTATAACATATTGAAATTTGAAGGTACTATGTAATGGCTCTGTGATCAATAAGAAGTCTTGAAATTTACCCCTAGTAAAAGAAAGATCATGGCAATGGTTTTTGCTACTGCCTTTCTGCCACCTCTCTTAACTTGTGATATTTCCTTTTGATGATGTTTTCGTTTGCTAGGAGTTCCAACCCCGCCCCATCCCTACAACACCCCCCACCCCCTCTCTCCTTCCTCCTCCTTCTATATCTTAATTTCAAGAATGTTCACATTGATGCGCCTTTATTATCTGAAGAAATGTAACTGTCCTTTGTTGCTTGTCCCCACGTTTTCTGTGAGGTACTTATGCACTATGGATGACCAGTTTGTTCATGTTGCCACCTGGATTTTGAATCTGTCAACTTGTGACTTTGAACTTTTGGCCAAAAGAACAAGTGACTGAAATGTTTAGTGCAATACCTCCCCCTTGTACAGTAAAGTGCTCCTTTACCTGCTACGTAATCTCTTTGCAAATATGTTTCTACTATTTTCATGCATGTTGGATGAGATCATCAAATGCTGCCTAGATTTCTTGATATTTAGTGTCCTTTGTCAGTTCTATGGCTAGATTTATGCTGTTCTTTTCAAATCACTTTTGTCTTCAACTTGGGATTAATAGGACTTTCCTCCGATTTACAGGGAGGGAAAAGCACATTGGAAAATTGCCAGGTTTTACAGGTAGGAGTTTCTTTGATCTCTGTCTCTGCTATGTGTTTTTATGCGTAAGCAATTTTTCGACAAAAAGTGGAGACCCATGCATGGGATAATACATACAAATGTGCATGACTTATTTTGTTTCATGCTTCAGCACATGATTTCAATTTTAATGTCAGTTCATTTGCCTGGCACTAGTGACCTTTTTTCCTTCTCATTCTACTCTTGAGTTTAAAAGGTTTGAAGATTTTGTGGTTAGTATATTCTCATTGCTTCCTCGTAAGTTGGCTGCAAATGCTTAGCCAATTGTAAAAGGATAAAAATTTTGTATGTTATCTCTTGATTTTTGCTATAATTGTTTGGAAATTTACTTGTAACTCTAGTTATCAAAAAAGGAAGGAACATAATAGGAAGAAGAGCAGTGAATATTTACTGGAATTCCAGGAATCCTCTCGTAATGAGTGTCCGATTGTGATTACCCTCATGGAAGATGACGCTAGATGTTTGATCCATCTGTCATCCAGCCACTGGCCTTTAATCTGAAGCGTGAGAGATCATAACTATCAGGCATTATTTGTTGCATGTACATGTGATTCTTGATGTTTTTACTGCTTGATGGTGTAATAACTGCTCTGATCAACATGGAAATAATATATGAGCAAGTGCGCTGAGCATTTCAGGGTTTTCAGCTGTCGTAATTAATTGGCAATCCTCCTATTACAAAATTAGCTAACCAACAGTAGTCTCCTCTTTCAACATCATTGCTAAACTATTGCCATGCCCTCGTAAAGTGCCTGGTCTAGCAGCTTTTCTTTGGGCCACTGGTCTTTGCCATACCGAGAGCTTCCTGTCTGTACTCTCAACATGAAAACAGTAATTTAACCATTTTCCATACGGTCCTTAGTCCTTTATTGATTGATGACCTCCCAGCCCTTCGGAAAACAAAGTTCAGTTGTTTGAATCAGATTGATTCGCAAGAAGAGATCGGGCATAATAATCATATTTTGAGCCTTTTCTCAAGGTTATGATGAGAAGGACTGAAAGAAAGGAGAAACCTGAACATTAACTACGACATATGAAAGGAGAGATGCTAATTTCAGAATTTTAAGCCATCTTCATTGTTGTTTCATAGAACAATAGATCAAAGGTGTATACCTTCACAGTTTTTGGTAATTTGTTGTCCACTGTTCTCTTTATATGCAAATACATATATTAATGACTTCAAGATACCTCACATGCATGGTTTGTGCATCTAGCCTCTTTCTTGATGCTCTAACCTATTTAGCCTATGCTCGATCATTTATGTATGCATAGGCTGGCTGTTCGAATTTCTTAAGACCTTCCCAGATGGTGCCACATGGAGCTATTATTATTTTTCCAAATCCATTTGGTTGCAATTCATATTTCAATGTGCAGTAATATGTAGTTAGTGCAGTATCAGGTTTAAAGTTTTGGCTACTTTGAGAAATCAAAAAGGAAAAGGCTTCTGCTTTAGTGCCTTTTTGGGCGTTCTTCTGGAGTTCTTACTCTTCACATGCATTTTTTGGTGGAGAGGAGGCTTCATTTCTTTGAAGTAAACTGAATATTATTTTGATAGTGTAGGCAACAGTAAATCGTTCAAAGGGAAACCAGACAGAGATTTCTAGAGCTGATCTCATCAGGAGAAGTTCTTATTGCCGAGTTTCAGGTATGCTTTGTCACGTTAGAATTTACAAAGTGGATCGAAGTGATCGACTTTCAATTCATCCACTTCCTTCTGTTAACTAAAGCTCATTCTCCTGGTCACAGACCGTGATATGGATCTTCTTGAATTGTCCGCTTATGGCAATGTCCGCCGGGACCATGATTCTGGTGGATGCAGAATACAGTGACTGGTCGATACCGTTGGTCAAACCTTTATACACTGTGCAACCGGGTTTCCAATATGTTCGGCATGCCGGAGTTTCAAGACTCTGGAATCCAAATCCTTTCTTAGTAAAAGATCGTCAGGAGTCTGGAGTGTACATTCTGTATTTGAAAACTGCAATTCTCGTCGAAATGCATTCAGATGCAATTGTTAATTGTGATTTTGCCCAACTTGCATCATACTATGAGTGATCAGCGTTCCCAGCTCATGAAGTTCCGGTTTGAACAAATGACAAATTCCATGATGATGGACCTTTCAGATTCATGGATGATATGAAGAACAAATGACAAATCCATGCTTTCTTCCCCACTTTTCCTTTTCTTGTTCAGATGGAAAAGTGAGGACTTTTCTCACCCACATCTTTTCTTTCTTTAGATTTTGCTTTTCAAACCCGCAAACTCGCTTTGCTTTCTTGGGTTGGAGGAAGCACTAAGTTTTTCCATGCGTTCCCAAAATGCTGAAGAAGCAGCAGCCCCACCATGGAAAGCTACAACTCATATTGCCTTGTTGCCATCCACGCGTCTTTTACCTAATTTTTTGTGTGTGGTGATTGACCAAAGCACGGCACACAGAGTCAGCTTTTGAGCTTTTATTGCGCACTTTTTATCTCTTGACTTTATGATTCTCTCCTTCTTGGCCAAGCACCTTGTGGCCTAAAAGTATGAATTGGACTCTGATAATGTTACAGGGTCAAATTTAGGGATAGAAACATGCGTCAGGTCCGCACTGTCTCTTCCAACGTAAGTCCTACCACCTCGTATCATCATTGAAATAAGATTAAACCACCATGTTCTCATTTCCCATCGTTTTGACATACATACATATATTCATATGAAAAGTTCTCTTTCACAGGAAGTTTTTGTGAAATGAAAAGAAGTTATTGATGCTCTAATATCCCTCCACTAAAAGTGAGTCAAATGAAAAGAAGAGAGGGAAGAAAAAGAGGCCCTCAGCATGCATGACAACACTTTTGAAGTGAAGTTTCTGCTTCAAAAGTAATTTTGGAGTAGAAATCCATTTAGAACGCAACTTTTGAATCACAAATTTATTTGGTTACGCAACTTTATTTCCGTATTTTTAGAGCATTTTTTTCTCCGAAAATAATTTTGGAGCCACTAGAAAAAATAAAAGAAAAAAATTGATTCTCTCTAAAAGTTAGAAAAATCAAATTCTGCTTACAAGCAGAAGTATAAAATTAACATCTCTCCACAGTTTGATTTCTAGAGCATAAGAGTTGCCATGCGCGCCTGTAAGCTGCTAAAAGAAGTGGGATGGCAAGAGCCTCTTTCCCTTTTCTTGTTCCACTTCTCTCTAAGTTGCTTGCTTGAGACACCAGCACACTATTTGTTCTGCTGCTGGTCAACTGAAATTAGGCTTTGGCAGACAAGATAAAAAGCTAATTGTCCCTTGGAAGAGAGGTCAGATGGAGAAGGCCATCATCTATAAACAAAAGAACAACTGAAAAAAGGCAAATGAAAAAATTAAGATTTGAAGCAACTTTATTGAGTTTGGGACCCAGAACAGGGCCCTTGCCTAAATCCAAGTTGTGGCTCACATCGTCTTGCAGACAACAAAATATCTGAGTGTCTTCTTGCAGCTGAGAAAAGGAGGGACACATGCAGGAGATAAAAATCAATGCAAAGCAAACTATGAAAAGTGCTTCACAAAGAAATTTAGGTGGAGAAATTCTAAGTTGGCCTTATCCAAACTCGACAGGTCACAGCTCTGCTACGCGAGAAGGAGGACCCCATCTGGGTGGTTCATGTCTGGCTGAAGGTGGAAACAACAAAGAGAGGGACAACAAAAACCTGCAAAATTATCAAAGAAACCTTCATCTTTGTGTTCACCATTCATGCCTTGCTCTGCAACTCGTTTGGCTCATGGAGCTTAAACACGAAACGTTGGCCTCTCCCACTTTTTACTTTTTACTTTCTTGCTAGACTGGTCACTAACGAATCTGTCTGAATGAAAGGCCATTCTCAAGTTTGTGAGCACGAATTACATGAATTAAGCTTGATTCGTTCAAAGCTGCGAAGACTTCATATCGATGAACATCGTCTGTGCAGGATTGAACCTCCGATTTCTCCGTCTCCCGCTCGAGGACTAAAATGACTTATTTGGGTTGATATCGATCATTTGATATATGCAAGAGTTGCGCCATCAACGGGAGTTGGACAATAGCTGGACATGTCACCATCTGGTCCATCTTTTCCTTTAGCCTGCTTAGTATTGCTTCATCCATGATGTAGCCAATGGAGGATGACTCCATTTGCGTAGTACCCTCCATTTCGAAGAATCTGAATCTTTTTCTGAGCCTCTCGCTGCAAACTAGTGCATCACTTTTTTTGTGTATCCGCAGCATTGTCGAATGAGCACTGGTCCATGCTTAACCACAAAAAAGGCGGGAGCTCTTTGGGCAAGACAAGCTTAGATGAGAATAATACAGATTTATTCAAGTGTCAACCTTCCTACAGAGAACAAGGCAACAGAAGGTGAAAAGGAAGCAATCATCTGAAAGCATTTACAATGACTCAGGACGTTATGGTGCCGCGGAAATCTCCATATCTCCTCCTATACATTCAGAGCTACAAGTTGCATACATTATCAATGTACAAGAAAAAAGAAAAGCAGGCTAACTTCGTTCAGCAAAGGTAGATGTTTCCAAGGTTAAAAAGATTCACAAAACTAATCCACGTGAGAGCTCTGTGGATGGAATCTTCTTTATCTCTTCCAAGTCTTGGGCAGTGAGCATGCCATTTCGTGGGCTAATAATATGATGCCCAAAGCTCTGCCCGTCGTTGCCCGAGTGAATGTGATAGAATCCTGCTCCGCAAAAACCACACGATTCTTCAATTTACAGTCATGGGCTGCTACATCAAGTGTTCTCATGGAAATTGAGGGATCGAGACAATGCTGCAGGATTAGCACACAAGTGTGGTGAGGTTTTGGCAGCTTTAACTTTGCCTTCTCCGGACTTTGGTTCGAAGGCCTTAATACCGAGGGCCGCCCATATTGAACTTTTGGCGGCCTCGCTGGGATCATCTATACGCAGAGTCTTCGGAACCAAAACGCAACCATTCTTCTGTCTTGGGGGTTCCACTTGTTCCAATGAAGTATCTGACTCAAGTGGCTCAGGTTCTCTCGAATGCTTTCCCAGTGTCCGTGAATTTGGACCAGAAGTTGTGGTCTTTTGGTTGCAAAAGGGTGACTGAGGCGACAAACAAGGAATGTTCCAGGCATTAGGAATAACACCACAAGCCCAAAAGGGTGCAGGGTAAAATGACATCGGTGGACATCCTGAAGGGCAAAAGGCGGGTGAGGACATCGTGGGATTCCATGGATAAGGCCAAGGAACGCCGGGAAGGCAAGGTATCTGTGTAGAAAATCCATTAACATTTCCCGCCCCTTGTTCTTGTGGGAAATTCAGGCCTTTCTCATTCATGGAGTTTGATACTGTGACGGAGGAAGAGGTGGAGCTATCGTCCCCATTTTCGAAGTCCTGAAACCCATTTTTGCAACCGTTTAACACTGTCGTCTTCTTGGTAATGTTTGGGATGGGGGACTGAGGATTGCAAACAGGGGAGTCCAAACCAAAGGTGAGGACGGCTCCATTGGTTCTCAAATGGCAGAGTTGTGCCCCATTTGCGGAATTAACTCTGGATGCTTGGAGAGCCTCGGAGATGGTGATGTGGCGATAACGTGTGGCAGCGTTCTTGTTCTTCCGCCGTCCCGCTCCCACAGGAACATTCCTCATAGTACCCCCCGCAGTCCAGTACCTTTGGCAGGCTCTGCAGAAGTGCCGGGGCTGATTGACATTGTAATTGTTGTAGTAACAGAATTTTGTGTCCATGCTGTTACAGCGCGGGCAAGGAAGGATCTTGTCTGGTTTCTTCAGGGTTTTCTCTTGCGAAATTTTGGGCGAGCCATTCTCTTCTTGTGCTCCAGTCTCAGGGACTCGTGTTTTCGCACTCTCTTCGTGAATAGAGGGTGTCATAGGGTTCACAGCCTCCGGAGAAGTCCCAGCGGGATTCAGTTCCCGAGAATTTGGATGTGGCTCACCCTCTTCTTGCATATTCTCAGGAGCCTTTTCAGCTGAAGCGTCCTGGAACTTTCACAAGTGAAAACATAATCAGGATTAATATGAAAACAAAGGATCGTAATTAGTGAGATCGATCAGTAGGACTATAATATAAAACAAGCATGCAGACAATCCGCGGCAAGGACTAGGAGAAGGAAGGGCAATCAGCAACAAGAATTGGAACTTTCAAAGCTTTTCTTCTGATTATAGGTTCTCATGGAAACTTTGCTTTGGAGGGATTATGCTACCATCTGAACCTTTAGAAAGTTCCAGAATCACAAAGTTGCAAACTTCATTAGCTTCGCGTTTGGGTATCTCGATTGCACAAGAAACCGTAGCTTTTAGGACCAAAACAAAGGGACAAAGACAAAGATCAGTTGAGCTGCTAGGAGAGAAACCTTTAGCAGATTGCAGAAGAACTAATTCCTACACGAAATCCCCATAAAACAAAAGGCCTTTACGACCAATAGCAGACATGTCAAAAGGCTGAAAACCTGAATTAACAAGTTATCGCACATGAGAAAAAGCAATTAATAAAACTATATTGAACCAAATTTGCAACTCTCCTAGTCCATATTTCCAAAGGAAAAAAGCTCAGATCTTCAGGGTATTTGGGGAAACTATTCAGCAAATTTAAGAAAGCGGCCAACATTTGTCTGTATTCCTGAACCAACGATACTGAAACAGAGAACTCCCAGAGACAGAGCAGTATCCAAAGCAAGCAAGCAGTTAAGAAAGAAGCGTGAAAAACCAAAATCGACCCATCAATCTTTAAACTGTTCAGAGAAATGGATAGTCATCAAAAAACGCCTTTTGAGTTCACCAAGCATACCTGCTCTGCGTCCTCTTCTTCCTCTTCTCCTTCATCTCCATCGTACTCTTCCTCTCCTCCTCCTCCTCCTCCTCCATCCTCCCTCTCTTCCCGTCTCGCCGCCGCAGGAACCGCGTCATCGGCGCCGGAGGAAACGGGGATCTTCATGCCGAAGAGCTTGATGGCCGGGTCGTGGGTTTCTTGCATTTCCGGAGAGCCTGTGTGGGAGACGGCGCCAAAGTCAAGCTAAGACAATCTTTTGGGTGGGTTTCTCTGGAGCCTCAGCTTACTTGTGCAAGATGCTCGTTTGCTTGGTTGGCATGAACAAAGTGCTCTGTCGTCTGAGTTTTTGATCTTAAAACTCTCAGTGGGGGAGGGAGGTCGTTGCCACGTCAGCCCGAGGCTCGATTTCCAGCCACATGTTTATGTGGCCTTTAAGATTTTTTCCTTTTTCCCCTCTCTCTCTCAACCTTTTTTTTTTTTTTGTTGACCCTACCCGGGGTGCACAGAAAGTGTGTGCTACTCCAATTTTGTCATTTTCTCTTGGACAAAATAGACATTGGAGAATAGAAGGGGAATAATAATGACCCGAACGATTTCAGTCCTTTATCCTAACGTGCAATACAATCCTTCCATTACTTCCATTGACTCCAATTTCGACATAATATTGAATATTTTCAATACATTTCGGAGAAGAAATCGAATATATATCAAAAGTCATGGACCTTATCGCACAAACTAAAAGTTCAAATAGGACATTATACATTGGACTAATATATCGCGGATCATATTGGATAAATTTATAGTTGAAAGATCATATTACATATTGAATCAAAGTTCGAAAATTATTTGTGTCATTTATGTAAATTTTTTTAAAAAAAAAAAAGAGAGAGAGCTCGATGAATGTACCAATCCATAGATGCACTTCAGATCATGCGGCAATGGATATTAGAATACTAAGGGAGGCCGTTGTCACTTGAAATCACTCAATTTGACATTTTTGTTCATGTTCCATCGACACCAATATAGATGGTCATTTTCAAACTCTGGTGACCACATCACGATATAAAAAAAAATCCAATACCCTTCGATAAAGATGGGTGTATTTTGAATTAATGTTTGTAATGCGTAATTTATTATATGGGTATCATATCATCGTTATCCGCGAGCAATGGAGTGAGTCGCATCGATCACAATTTGCTATGTGAATCAAAGATTAGAGGCGCGTTTCATCATAAGTAATCCCACAACATATCGACCGCTGCTATGTAATCTATGCCAACTGAATAATATACTCTCGTTGTATGGTTATTGTTTAACAAGTCTTAAATTACAAGTGTTATCCTTGCAATTAAGTACTTATGCCCTAAATAATACATTGCACTGGGCGGATGGAATTTTGTAAGGAAATTTTAATGTATATATATTGAGAGCCATTTCCAAAATAGTATGTAACGAAATTTTTATGTATATATACTGAGAGCCATTCCCAAAATAGTATACGTGGCGATGTAGAAAAGATTACAAGCGATATAATTTTGATATTCAATAAGATTCCGATACGACCGTCTATGTACTATTTCCAATAACTGATTCCGATACATTTAGTATTGGTTGACATCTCGAAATTTTAACAACTCCATAAGTAATAACTTTTGGAATGTGTTAGTAATCTGAAATAGTAATTTTCTCAATTGCAGTAGTATGTCATCAATAAAAGTTGGCATTAGCTTTTTTGTTGTTGTTGTAAGACATCGGTAAATTGATGTTAATAACTTTTCAAACGGGTCAAGTAAACCCGATTCGTTTGCAGAATAGAACAAATGATTAAAGAACAAGGACTTTTCTAGGGACGGAGATTATTAGAGTGGAGATAATCTCCCTGGCCACATCAGCTCCCACGCACCCGCCGCGGGGCCCACAAAAAAGAAGCTAAAGCCGCGGTTCAGCCGAGCTGATTGATAAAAAAAAAATCTAACCCAAACAACCGTTGGATTAAAAACACCGGTCACTCTCCGACACGTGTCTCCCATCTACGTAGCAGAAGACATCCTCCCTCCCTGCCTCGGGCGAACCCCCTGCCCTGCAAGATGTCGACACGTGCCCCGCGGAAGGAAAAAGTGATCGGCCCTTTCCGTGAAAAAGATATCTTCGTCTCACGTGGAGGATAGAAAAGCTACCCGGAAGCATATCTTTTTCTTGGCTTAGGGCAGAAAGGTCAACTTCCGCTTTGTATTAACCCAATAATTTAACCTTCGTAGAAAAACACTTTAAAAAACTTTGGGTAATTAAAATATCAATTATCTTCGTTCCTAAAGTTGCTTTGATAATGGAGGACGGCCGGGCTGGTCGGTTAAAGTGACTTGCTCTGACGTCATTGGATTCAGCCTAATCGCGATTAAATAAAATTCGATTACCGGCGACTTTCACGATCGTCGTGTGGCCTGTGATTGCGAGAAACGAGGCCGCTTAAACGAATGGGTATGACAAAACGACAATGGAAGCCACGAGAGTGTCTCTCATCACGGCGACGCACATTTTTCTCGTTCCCACGACTTTGTTCGTGCGATTTATTAACCCCGAGCTCCTTAGCGTAAATTGGTAAAATCTTACCGATTTTCAAACTATGGTCACGTTAAGCAGGTCGTGTGTCTGAAGGCATTTTATTTCGGGGACTTAAACGAGAATGACAACACGCACAACGAAAGATCTTAACTCGGGCCTAAGCCGAATGCTTTTCGAGACTAAAATTAAAGATCATCGTAAACTCCACCAATAAACCTGGTTTATCTTTTAGGGAATTCTGAGTTTCGGTTTCAGTTTCACTTGATCTCGAATTGCGGATATAATAGAGATCTTTTAAGGCCCTTTACAGCGAACAGTGGAAGGAGGCTGAAGAACTGAAATTGGGTCATGTCGTGGGCCTGTTGATAAGAGGGCCTTCTTTGTTGCCGGTTTGGGCCCATAAAAATCATTGAAGCCTACATGGAGACAAATTCATACCTCGGGCCAAGTAGGCCCAATGAATTATGGGCCTATTAGTAGGCCCACTAGCTTTCTTCCCTGATGCTTATTTTCTTCCTTCCTTTCTCTTTTTAAACGACAAGGCAACCCGCGGGATCGGGCTCGACCGACCCACGAGGAAGTAGGCCTCATTGTTGGCTTAAAATAATCACAAAGGGGCCCGCTCGTGATTATGCAAAGGAAAGCGATATTAATAATCTCTAAACTCCATTCTAATCTGCAGTGTCATCTTTGAACTTTTAATTTGTCCAAGTATGATCCTTTAACAATCCATAATTGGTCAATCTAGTTCATAAACCTTCGATTTGTTCAATCTAGTCCATCAACTTATCAAATGCATCCTTCAATACCATTCATAAGTTTATATGACCATACTATTGCGCAAAGTCTAGAATTTATTTTCATTTCAATCAATTCCGAAACAAATAGAAAAAATCATGCTATCTTTTTTGGAAAATTTAAACTAATAGTCGCTCACGTTGGGCCCAATAAACCAAAGCAACCTTGAAACGACCGTAATGATTATAAGGATCAAATGGGAAATATAAATAAAAACATATTTTTTGCGCATTTAGAGTTATATCGGGTTGATATTCCTTTTATACTACAAAAAAGTGCTTTTCTAAGAATATAAAAAAAAACACTAAGAATTTATATCTAGGCATTCAAAATCATATCAATATAAATCTTGTTTGTAATCTTTTTTGGATATATAAATTTTTTCAAACTTTTGTAGTTTTGTGTTTTCTAGATTAAATTTAGTTAAACTTGTACAAATGAATTAAAATAACAGGAATATCAATCCAATACAACTCTAAATAAGATTCTACATTTACTATAATAGAGATCATAAGCTAAAATTTACTTAAATGGAGCTATCACAAGATTTATGGTGACAAGAGATGTAAAAAGATAATAAAAATATAACATATATTTTGTTGATTAGGAAGTGGATTGAAATGAGAAGATATTTTGAAATCCGGGCAATAGTGTAATTATGAAAATTTGTGAATAGTACCGAATGACTTAATTGACTTTCTGTTACAAATTTAAGAAATTAGTTGAACAAATCAAAATATTAGGGACTAGATTGAACAAATAAGAATAATTTAGGATTTACAATTAACGATTATATTAGTATTATTTTTTTAAAAGGTAATTGTTAAATTGGGTACGAGAGAACTTCAGTGGCCCAAGCCCAAGAACGGAGTGACTTCCTCTTGCCATCATTGGTGAGTAACCCGAGTAAAAATTGGTAAAACAAAACTAGTTGGTAACTTAATAGGAAAAAAAAGGTAACTCACGGACAAAAGTTGGTAAATATATAGAAAAACTGGTAAACTTAAGACATCGGTGCCATCGTGCCACGTAGGATGGTCGGCATTTATGTCAGTTTTTTTTATTATCAAAATTGACCAAATAGACTCAATTGATAAAACGTTAAACGATTGATGACTCAATTGGCATAATCAAAGGGTTTAGGATTGAATTGACGAGAGTTCAATAGGTTTATGATTTTTTGGACAATCTTCCTGGTTAGCAACTCGAATAAAAATTGGCAAAAAAAAAAATTAGTTGGTAATTTAATAGGAGAAAAATAGGTAAACAAAAAGTTGGTAAACGTTGGTAAGCAACTCATGAGTAAAACCCAAAATTACATAGTAATTTGATTAAGGGAAACAAATTGTAAGTCATTTACAAAAGAATTGGCATATTGATGTAATAGTTATCAAATTAACGCATCGATAAGAAAGACAAATAAAAGTCGATAGTAAACGAGAAAACTGTCCTAAGGAATTTAGTACTTCCGTAAAAATATCAATAAATTGCGAATAGGTCATAGAAAAATCTTGTGATCAATAGAGTTTTCAAGAAACAGAACGGAACAATCGAATGATCGGTCTTTTCCTAGATTTTTGCCCTCAATTTCTATAATATTTTCATGCATCCTCCACTCTCTCCTTTTTTTTTTTTTTTTTGTCAAAATCCACTTTCTCCGTTCAGGCACCATGTTTTGTTCCCAAAAAGTTTCTGGAAGTCTCTTGGTTTCCGGCAAGTTTCGTGAATATTAGGTAACTAGTTTAATACTTAAGACACCGTATAATTGTAATACCTTAATGGTTTAGTGCTTGATTTCCTCTAAACAATGGCTCAAGTTGGTGGTGCTGGAGCTTCAAATTCCACATTGTGACACTCACCATCTACTGTCATCTTCCACTTTCATCAGTGTGCTCCAACTTGATTTATGGCAATGGAAATCCCATGATCTCCCCCCACCAACATTGTTAGTGGCTTTTCACATGGAAAAGATTGCGACTGCAATCCACGCAAGGTGTGAGAACATCTGCAAAAGACATGTTTTCGCGCCGAGTCCTCCGCTCTCCTACCGCCTTTTTGACTCGAGGGTCGTGATCATTGCCGGGAAGACCACGGCCATATCTAGAGAATTCTGCCATGTCAAACTATAAATTCAGCGCTTGCTTCGAGTTCAAAGGAGCGAGTGCAGCATCCGCAGATTCATGGATATGGAGACTTTCAGGGCAGGCACCCTTCTTCGGCTGCTCGCCGCTTTGCTCGGGATTTCTTGGATCATCTGTTCAACTTATGCAGTACCGGTCACAAGTAGTACTGCAAGCATCCCTAGCTTGATCTCTTTTTGTGTGTGTTTTTTCCTCCCTATCATCCTCTTTCCTTCTCTTTTCTCATGCAAAGTTCGCACTCTGAGTTCGCAGGAACTGAAAGCCTCGTGCAAGAGGCTCGAGTTCATCAAGTCGCAAGCGATTCCATCCCGGTAGGAGGAAATTTAACGTGAAGACACTGAAGTTTTTCATTGTTCTTGAAACAGTAGGACATGTTCCAAGACTTGTCTTTAACTGATGCAATTTTTTTTTTGGTCCCCTTAAAAATCCTCAGAGGCCAGTGCAGGGAGGAGTTTTGGGTCGAGAAAGTATTGGCGGAAGGATGGACATCGAGGTCAATGATTATCCAGGATCGGGGGCCAATAATCGCCACACGCCGACGCCCCAACTAGGGAAAGGTCCGAGAGGATGCATTGAATGTTAAGTTAAGATGTCTGAGCTGGTAGGTTTTAGTTCTCGGATATATAGACACATTGTTTTACATCTAAGTGCAGTTGTTAACATAACCATGTTTCCTCTCTCTATGTTGCTGTAGAAATTTATCTTAGCTCTAAGGGGGAACGATGGATTTCTGTTGTCGAGATATCGCGTAGAAGTTGGAGAAGTCATATCAAGAAATTTCCAAGTCTTTGATGTCGTAGGACAAGTAACATGTTCGTTAATGTCGTCAATGAGTTTGCCTGTACAAAGATGAGTTTGCCCGAATTGGAGAAACCGTAATTGATCGTATTAGTCGGTTTTGCCGAACTATCTTCTCTGTAGAAAGAATAGGGCATAAACTAAATGAATGGATAGCGTTCGCTCGCGGTACTAAACCAGCAATAGGGAAACGCAGGTTTTTAATGCCAGTAGCTGACTAGAACAATCTGAAACATTTAGCTTTTCTCTGCATACAACGACCCCGTCCAAGCATCCTAACGGCCCTTCTTGCGCAAGACACAGCCGTGTATCGTCAAAACCAGGAAAGCGCTTTGCAGAGGTTCGTTTCCATGAAATGATCGGTTTTGTTTTCCATAATCTCATCCTGTTTGTTCTTCTTTCATCTATTGTCTCTAGATAGTAAGTAGCACAGATTGCTTTCGGCAGCAATTGAAACAAATAAGGTCAGGAGTGCTCCTCATAATGGGCCGCTACAGAATTGACTAGCAACCAACAAGCTAATGAAATGCTAATGAGAGTAACGCCATGGCTAATCACACATTGCTTTCCATTGGCAATTAAGCCCATTAGTATGAATCTCCTTATCGCGGGCCACAGTGGAATTAATCGATTAACTAACTAGCAATTGAAAAGGCAGCATATGAAACTTCTACCATGTTGGAAATGGAAGCAACAGCAGAATTTGGTGTATAATCTGTATCTGCTAGGAGATAAAGTCTATTGAACAGCAGAATGGACCAGTAGTGCAGGAGATTGAAAACCGGGCAAGAAAAATTGCATGGAGAAGGTAGTGGTTAGCAAGCACTTTATAACAGGTTGGCAAGCGACACTTCGACAGAAACAAACACACTAGTACCAAAAATGTACTGTTATTTAACATGGTCTCGACCGCTGAACATTACTAAATGTGGTTCTCCACTAACTGAACGGTGGAACGAGCGGAAGTAGGGGCCTCTCTGCAACTGAAACAACGACTTAACCTTGTGGTGATGGTGCAATGGCCGGTGCACTGGAAGGAGCATCGCCGCCGTTCACGCGTGAAAATCCAAACTTTTTTTTAAGTTCTTTAGCGATAATTTGGTTAGCGGTATCGGTTGGGTGGTACTCATCCCAGAACACATACTTGCTCCTGTCTTGACAGAGTGTTGATGCAGGAATACAAGTGAGGGCAGGCCTGATACTTCCAAAAGAACAGCAAGGCGAGTCCGAGTTGTTGAATCCTGCACACAAATTAGAAAGAGCAACACTCGATATTTTTGCGGACAAGTAAAAAGAGAATAGACTGGAGAAATTTTCTAGATAAATGGTTGAGCAAAACTGACCATAT